>CM030359.1:219841995-220441995 GCA_017893485.1 Hemerocallis citrina
GTAGGTGTATGTTCTAAATAACTTGGACTATTTTTCTAAGCATATAAGTGGTTGTAGGTTAAAAAGAACCCATCTTTATGATGTATTGTGGTGTGTTTTTGTTCCTAAATAACTTGGACTAATTCCCAAGCATAAGCATGTTTGTAGGGATCAAAAGGATCCCATGAAAAAGATTGATTGAAAAGACTCAACAAAATCACATAAAGGTTGATTTTTGAGACCTTGTTTGGTTAGTATTATTGTGATGATTATTTTGGACTAATTGGACTAAGATGTGTGCATAAGAATTGTGGAAAATCAAGATGAAGTTCTCTCTTTTTATTTGTGTGGATTCTTATCCACTTTTGTTGTATGTATGTTCTAAAAATGACTTGGACTAATTATTAAGCATAAAGTGGTTGTAGGGATCAAAAAGATCCCATGAAAAGGATAGGTGGTGGAACTTAAATAAAACACATAAAGAATGAATCTTTAATCTTGTATGTTATTGTTGTTATTATGGTTGTTTTGTTGAACTCAAAACTATGACTTGGACTATAGCTATGTGCATATAAAGATTGGTGTAGTAAAAATGTTTACTTACCCATTCTAGGGTTGTAGAACTCATGTAACTTTTTAAAGGATAAGTTTTTGTTATATGTTGCTCTCTACTTTGTTAAGAAACCATTCTTTACTAACCCGTGTTCATAAAAGGTTGCTCTTATTGTATGTAGGAACTTGTAGTATTGAAGAAAAGTGGGTTGTAGTATGTAGTAAATTGTAGGCTAAATAAATGTAGTCTTTGTAATATATAGGACTTGTAATTTCCTAAAGAAGTAGTCTTGTAATAATTTATTTTTAGTCTTTTAGTAGCATGTTCTAAACTTTTATAGGTTGCTAGAAACCTATTCATGCTTGAGTTGTAGCAAAGAACCCATCCATGCTTATGTGAACCCATGAACCTACCATGTTTGTGTTCTATGTCAAAAAGAGAACCTATTCATGCTTGTGAACCCATCCATGCTTAAGTTGTTGTAGAAAGAAACCCATCATGCTTGAGATATAGTAAAAGATACCATGCTTAAGTTGTTGTAGAAAGGAACCCACCATGCTTGAGATGTAGTAAAAGATACCATACTTGAGTTGTGTAATAATTCTAGATTAAAAAGAACCTATTCATGCTTATGGAACCCATGAACCCATTCATGCTTATGAATTTATTCATGCTTGTGAACCATGAACCCATTTTCATGCTTATGAACCAATTCATACTTGTGAATCCATGAACCTACCATGTTTGAGTTTTTATTGTTTTATGTCAAAATAATACCATGCTTGAGTTGCTAATTATTTTGGTAAAGAACCATGCTTAAGTAGTTGTAGAAATCCATGCTTAAGTTGCTAACCATTGTAGTGAGAAATCCATGCTTGAGTTGACTTTAGTAAGTATACCATTCTTGAGTTGTTGTAGGTTGATTATAGTAGGTATACCATACTTGAGTTGTTGTAGAAGAAGCCCATGTTAAGTTGTATACCATGCTTGAGTTGTTGCAGGTTGATTATAGAGAGAATACCATGCTTGAGTTGATTATAGTAAGTATACCATGCTTGAGTTATTGTAGGTAGATTATAGTGAGAAACCCATGCTTGAGTTGCTGTAGTAAGAAACCCATGCTTGAGTTGATTATAGTAAATATACCATGCTTGAGTTGTTGTAGAAGAAAACCCATGCTTAAATTGTATTCATGCTTGAGTTATAGAAAGATAATATGCTTGAGTTGTTGTAGAAGGAAACCCATGCTTGAATTGTATTCATGCTTGAGTTGTAGAAAGATACCATGCTTGAGTTATTGTAGTTGTTCTAAGTAAAGAACGCATGCTTGTTTTATTGTAGTAGTTCTAGTAAAAAACCCATGTTTGAGATGTGTAGTTGTCTTTAGATTCAAAAGAATCCATGCATGTTTGAGTTATATGATTGTAGTGGTTTCGGTTAAATTCTAAAAGAAACCCATGAGTTTAGCTTGCATGATAACCCAATTGAATTATTGAAATGAACCCACGTTCCATATTTTCTCTAGTTCGATTTTTAAGAAGAAATCCATGAAACTAGCTCCATGATAGTTCTAGCTCGAATTGGCGAGGAACCCATGCAATTAGGTTCTAGGTGATTCTAGCTCAACCTTGAGAAAGAACCCATGAACCTAGTCGCATGTTGTCCTAGTTCAAATTTGGGGAAAGAACCCATGAGTTCTAGTTGTATGCGGTTCTAATTGAAATTGGACCATATGATGTGCACATGCTTCATCTTCAATATATGGGAAATAATGGTTGGAAAAGTCACTAGTATTGTAGCTAGATAAAAGCTAGCATAGGGGTCATCGAACATCAAGACTCGCATCTTACCACCTTGGAAACTGTGGATAAATCACACCTCGAGTACCGACGGATCTTAACTGATGTGGGTTGATCGCGGGCCGAGAATGTTGACGAGATCCGAGTTAGGGGTAGTGATAGGGTCTCGCAATTGCCGTAGGGGCCATCGACCATCAAGAATCACATCTTACCACTTTAGAAACTATGGATAAATCACACCTTGAGCACCGACGGATCGTAACTGATGTGGGTTGATCGTGGGCCGAGAATGTTGATGAGATCCGAGTTAGGGGTATTGATGAGTGAGAGAGATTTCCGTCATCGGTGTCTTGGATCGATAGGCCATGAATTGGATCGGGATAATCATAAGAAAGTTATTGAAAACCCCGTGAGATTGTGTAGGCTTAGTTACATCGTTAGGGTAGTAACTTATGGCTATTACTACTTAAACTTTACTTATTATCATTTTTTGCTGAAGGGAAAAAGTTGGTGTTAAGGGTGATTCCTTATGATCCGACCTGCCCTATAGGCCGACACTAGGCGGTGTTACTGGGTTGTACTTCCCGTCAAAGGGATACGTACGGTGTCATCTCACGAGTTGGGAGCACGGGTTGCATATCTCGTCTGTTAATTCCTAAAATACCGTGGCTTGGGGTGCCACAGGATGCAACGTGCAGTCCTGCGCTTGCAAGACCCCAAGAGTGCCACAAGGTAGGCTTCGTGCTACCCTGCGCATGTGAGACCCTATGTTCTTTGGATTTTCGAATGAGGCCCGATATACTGGGCAAAAGTGGCAAACATGGACACCACTATGTGACTACAGCAATGAAACTAGACCGTACCTGCAACCTTGTTTTTGAGTGAGGTCCGGCATGCCGGGTAGTAGTGGGAAACAGAGACACCATAATCATACTGCATTAGTGGGGCTTGACCCACCTGCAACCTCACAATCACGGGGTATTGTCAAGAACAGGATTGTGTACAAAGTAGAATTCTTAACGAGGGTTCAAATCCCTATATATGAAGAAACGGCTTGAGATGAGGCGTATGTAGTATGGGTTGCATACTATTCCAGAGACTTGCTTGCATTAGAATAAGAACATCTTGGCATTAGTCAATCTTGTATTAAAGTCTAAGGCATAGCATACACTGACACATCAATTATATATACACGTTTCTCTTTCCATTAATCTTTTGCTTAAGTGGAGATTTGCTGCTAGTTATCAACCTTAAAGCGTCAGTGAATACTGACGCCCCCATTTCAATAGGTATCGGATTGCAGAAGTTCAGGTACAGGATTCAGGAGGACTCAAGGCGAGAGAAGCAAGAGTCATTTCCATTTCCGCTGCATTATATGTTGTTACTATTGTTCCATTGTAATAGTTTTGTAATCTATTTATTTGTTGGAAAGCATCCAAGTAAAATACCAAGTGTTGTTCTTTATTCATTGTACTCTGATGTAATATGTTGAAAGTTGTAACATTTGGGATTGTAAAAGTATTATTGTAACACTGTTGTAATGTATTGTGATTTTGTAACATTCGGATTTGTAATACATTTGTGTTGAATAAAAAGTTTTAAATTTTCCTATTTTTAGTGTATTGTGGCTAATTGAAGAAATGATTCTGGCTTATGTCACGGTTTCCCAGTTGCCGGAAATCGGGGCGTTACCCCGATAACGCCAATCGACAAATCTTGGATGGCATCAAGAAGATATTTAATGAAGCCCCAAAGGGACAATGGGTTGAAGAAATCCCAACTATGCTCTGGTCCTATAGAACCACGAAGAGAATCCTCACGGAAGAATCCCCGTTCAACCCGACTTTCAGCACATCTCATTTCTCTAGAAATAGGAATACCTTCTCCTCACCTCCTCTCGTTCAATGAAAAGAGAAACTCGAATGACATTCCAGACAATCTTGACCTCCTCGAGGAAGTCCGGGAGAAGTCTACCCTCCGAAGAAACATCTACCAACAGAGGGTTGAGAGATTTTACAATAAGAGAGTTCGCCCAGCTAACATTCAGGAAGGAGACCTGATCCTCCAAAAGCTTGAGATATCGAACCTCCGAAAGAAAGGGAAACCCGCCCCTAATTGGGAAGGACCATACAAAGTCTCACAAGTAGTCCGCTCGGGAGCCTACCGACTTGAAGACTTGGGGGGAAGAGGATATCCAAAACTTGCAACGCTGAGCACCTCATGAAATATAAAGAGAGCGCTTAATGCCCCTGCTTAGTAGTTATCATAAAACATGTAATAAAGGTCGATGATTATAACGGTCACAACATGTAATAATTGGCTTGCATTGAAGCAGCGACTTAAATTTGAATCTTTCAATAAAATTAATCTTTTCTTTTGCAAAATTCCTTGCAATACATCAACAACTCCTTGAATAGTTCAACCTGAGGAAGTAATAATATAGACACATGGTACGTGGCCAAGGAAACATCATACAGTCACTAAGCACTCCAACGGACAATTGCATGATCCATCCAGGATCCACAAAGTCGCACGGGCATGCTTGCCTCTGAGCAAGTGTGTGGGATATATCTCATTGTATGAGTGTCGAACCCTCGACAGGTGCAGAATCCAACCATGGTTCATAAAACCGCCCTAGTCACATGCCCCCGAACAAGTGTACGGGGTTCGGTTTGCCACTCGAGTGCTCCGAAAACTCGTCCTCATTACTGTTCGGAGTCCACTCACGGTTTATAGGACCACTTTAGCTACTTGCCCCCGACCAAGAAGGAAGAATTCAGTTCGCCGTTCGAGTGCTCCTGAAACAACCCGAATAGGTGTAGAGTTCATTCATGGTTCATAGAACAGTTCTAGTCACCCCCAAGTAAGTGTACAGAGTTTGGTTCGCCACTCGAGTGCTCTCAAAACTCATCGTCATTACTGTTCGGAGTTCAATCACGGTTCATAGGACCACTTTAGCAACTTGCCCCTGAGCAAAAAGGCAGGATTCGGTTCGCCGTTCGAGTGCTCCTAAACAACCCGGATAGGTGCGGAGTCCATTTGTGATTCATAGAATCGCCCTAGTCACATGCCCCTGAGCAAGTGTACAGGGTTAGGTTCGCCACTCGAGTGCTCCCAAAACTCGTCGTCATTACTGTTCCGATTTCACTCGCTATTCATAGAACCACTTTAGCCACTTGCATGTGAGCAAGAAGGCGGAATTTGGTTCACCGTCGAGTGCTTCTAAAACAACCTAGACAAGTGCAGAGTCGATTCATGGTTCATAGAACTGCCCTAGCCACATGCCCGGAGCAAGTGTACGAGGTTCTGTTCGCCATTAGAGTGCTCCCAAAACTCGTCATCATTATGGTTCGAAGTCCACTCGAAACTCATAGAGCCGCTTTGACCACTTTAGTCACTTGCACCCGAGCAAGAAGGCGGAATTCGGTTCGCCATTCAAGTGCCCCTGAAACAACCCGGACAGATGCAGAGTCCATTCGTAGTTCATAGAACCGTCCTAGCCACATGAACAAGTGTACGAGGTTCAGTTCGCCACTCGAGTGCTCCCAAGCTCGTCATCATTATTGATCGGAGTCCACTCAAGGCTCATAGAGCCGCTTTAGACACTTGCCCCAGACAAAGCACACAAAGTTCGGCTCACCGTTCGAACAAACCCTAAACAAACACAGACTCAAAAAGGAAAAACACAACTCACAGCTATATTTGCTCAAGACACTTGTGGGAATCTTATTTCAAAAAGAGGAACATGACTACAAGTTTTATTGAGAGACAAGCCTCTATAGGTTACAAGATCTCTTTTCAGCGCCACCTTAACTCTTTTGTGGTAAAGGCTCCTATTGAGGGACACACGCGGTCTACGACTTCCCGTAGACACCCGAGAAATTTTTTGTCCTCTCAAACCATTTGACGAGATATCCAAACCTGCGAGTTGGGTCGTACCCTTAGGACCCACTGCTCTTGCCAACCCTCCAACTGATGTCCTACTAAATGAACTAGCCACTCTGCTTTGAGCATCTCCCAGATTTCGTGAAACTCCAGGCAAACGTAGGGCCAGCTCGTGAAATGATCTCCCCTGAGCATGCTCTTCCTGTGAACAAAGAAGTGCTCCTAACATTACTACCTTCAAGAAGTCATCTTAACCATTGAATTTCCATCTCTTGTTTAATGAGTCTCTCTGATGGAAACATCCATCACCTTAAGTTTCAAACGAGGCATGCTAGAATACGTCGAACCACTTGGACCGGTTCCCAAAGAAATTCAAGGATTGTTCTCCTAAAATGAGCCCCTTCTAAAATCCTCACGAGCACTACATTCTTCAGTTCGTCTTTTTCGGTGGTAACCGCGAGCAAAGAGCGACGAAGGACTTTGAGCCTCGATGAGTCTCCATTGGCTGCTTCCTCCGAAGGATGATCTTCTACACTGGCTGGAGGCACCTCTCACAGGATCTCATCGTTACATCTCGCTTCTATATCCCTTTGGGAAAATACTCTTCTCAAGTGGCTCAGCTTCACTTCAGCTTTTGAAAGCATCTCCCGTGAATGAGCAAGTCCCAATTCAGTCACGTGGAGCCTGGTACGGAGGTGGGCAACCTCGCTGTCATAAAGAGTATGTGTGTGGTGCACAACAACCTACTGGCAAAAAAAAAGTTAGATCACTCTAATGGAAATAACCAGTCACAAGACACACAAAAACTCAAGGAGCTCAAATGCCATACAAGATATGAACAAATAAAAGAAACTTTATTGCAACGTAAACATACAACAAGCGGTGGCCAATCCGCTATTAGGCATCAATTGTAACGCCCCGCCCTAATACTCAGACAATTTTTATATATTTTAGAAGACAAATTAATACTTAGAGTACAATTTCCCACCACAGGCTGCCTCTCAAAAGGTGGTTAACCAATTAGGTGACTCTTGATCATAGGCTATTATATTTATATTTAATTATTCTAGTATTAATCCCGATATGGGATTATTATTAAATACCCTCGCTTCAAATCCCATGTACAACCTGAACCCCCCCGTGGGCCCCCATGTACATGTCATCAAAGCCAAGACAGCCTGCTGTCTTCTCAATCCCGAGTGGCCCCCAGCTCTGCTGGCGTGTGCGCCTCAACTACACCGCCAACTCTGCTGTATTTCAATCCGTGCCCCCCCCCCTCTTCACCATTTTTAATTACAACTTCGCCATCACCATATTATATATATATATATATATATATATATATATATATACACTATATTATAGTTCTTTGAAATTACGGGGTGTTACATTCACCCCCCCCCCCCCCTAGAAATTAGCGTCGTCACTGAGTACGGGGCATGCAATCTAGCGCAGGATCCTTCTTTCTAGCCGGTGTGGAGTGTAGTATCCTGCTAACGTACTGCACTCATTGTCTTTCTGCCAATGTATTGACCTCAGCCATGACCTCAGCCATCCTACTAGCGTACTACACTCTGGATCTTTCTGCCAGTGTACTGACCTCAGCCAAGCATACATCTCACCCACTCTTACCCACAATCGGTGTCGAAAGTCGGCTCTGATATCATTTGTAACGCCCTGCCCCAATACTCAGACAATTTTTTATACATTTTAGAAGACAAATCAATACTTATAGTACAACTGCACCCCACAGGCTGCCTCTCAAAAGGTGGTTAACCAATTAGGTGACTCTTGATCATAGGCTATTATATTTATATTTAATTATTCTAGTATTAATCCCAATATGGAACTATTATTAAACACCCCCGCTTCAAATCCTGTGTACAACCTGAAGCCCCCCTTGGGCCTCCCATGTACACGTCATCAAAGCCAAGATAGCCCGTTGTCTTCTCAATCCCGGGTGGCCCCCAGCTCAGCGCCTCAACAACACAGCCAACTCTGATGTATTTCAATCCGTGCCCCCCCTTCACAATTTTTAATTACAACTTCGCCATCACCATATATATTATATATATACTATATTATAGTTCTTTGAAATTACGGGGTGTTACATCAATACAAGAGAAAAAATAAAATAAACACAACTAGCTATGAGAGAAGTCAAGGGTCCACCTCGGTTGACTGATCCACGGGAGGAGGAGACTCGCGACTGCTTTCCTCAACTGCCCCTAGAGCAACTACTATGGCGGACATGGGATCCGCTACAATGTTATGCTCCTGCTCCTCCCCCTTTTCCTCCTCTCCCTCATCCTCTTCCTCATCATCGTCGGGAACGAGATCATACAGACATTACCCCAAACGATCGAACCCTAAAATGCACGCTCCAATGTGCTGAAGAGTCCTGGCATATGCCTTCTCCATGTTCGAGGCTAGGTACCCCTTGACTTCATCTCTCGCCACCTTCACTGCATCCTCTCTCTCTCTCCATAGCAGCACTCTCCCTCTCCTTGGCTGTGAGATCTCTCTTTTGTTCGGCTCTCTCCCTCTATTGGACTATCTGATCATTCGCCTTCGACAATGTAACGCCCCGAGTCTCAAATACACTGAATTCGAGATGTTCTACAGGATCTTTTCACCTTCTTTAGTACAATTTTACAGGGAAATTAAAACTTTTCATCATACATCAGAGATTACATCAAATTACATCTTTTCTTTTGCACAGCGGAAGTAAATTTTACAACAATTGAAATAAAGTACAACAACATGATACAATCTTTGAGCATCCATTCTTCTTTAATCTTTAATAAGTCTTTTACCTGCATGTCAGACTGTGGGTACGTCAGTTTATTCAACCGACGAACATTATACACGGCCATCCTCTCTATGCCGGAAATAGTATAACTTAACCTTTCATATTTAGCAAACACAAACTTGTCACATTCAAACTAAAGGGACTACCCTATTGATGTCGTGTTGTGATTGTGCACTTAGTCCTTAATGCAGTTAATTATGTTACATGACACTAATGCGCACTTGTTCGGATTCTATGCATCCCATACTACATAGGTCCGAGGGCAAGCCCTTATTCGTTCTTCATCTTGATAGGGTTCAATCCCCCGTTATGTCTTAAACTACTACTGTAACTACGGTAGTGTCTTAGATGTCCTATGATCTATGAGCCCATGTCCAGGCAGCCTGGAGGGGAATCCCACGCACTGTCACGACGCATCGAACAGGCAACCTATGGACAATTCAGCCTCCGCCATGGAACAATGGCACCACCCATAGCCACTCGAACATCCCACGAGCGTCGCCACCGGGACGATAATTCCGGAGTAACGCTCACGCCATGTCTTGACGCATCAAGCAGGCAACCTGTGAATCGCTCTCACACCGCTATCCGTTGGCCCCCATACTCATGTTTTTCTTCTACTTTCATCACATCTCCACTATGTACTAGTCCTTAGTTTTATTTAAAAATCATGAACAAAATAATCTCTAGAGTTAGCCTCTCCATCAACCGGACTTATTCATTCGTTCATCATGACCAACCTTGGTCTAATTTCATCTCAATTCATTTTTCTCAATGCCGGGGAGACTTAGCTACTCTATTTCAAATTTCATTTCACAATCTTCAACTCATACCAATTTCCATGTCGAGTTCTCAAACTCACATGTATATTCTCTTTCAATTCATGATTACACTTTATTCACAAGTCCATAATGAATACTTTTAACTCACAAAGTTCATATGTATAGCCAACAATTTCTTTTTCCCTTTCATACATCATGATTTTAATTTCATAATCATACATGAATTCAAGCAACTTCATAATATCACTAGTCACATCCATACTTCACATTTTGCACAATATTCATAAGTGAGGATAAATAATATCATGTTACACAACAAAGTACTTTTTCCAATTACTTTATAATAGCCTATTTCACTTAATCTTTATAAGTTATAAATTCCATAAGTATATATCTTGTAACCAAAGCTCTAATTATGCCTTTTATTCACAAACCATATTGTATTTCATTCAAATAATACCCAATTTACTCTTATAAAATTCCTTGTATTTTTATGAGAATTACCATATTTATAATTTTTGGACTTCAAAAACTCCCAAAAAAAATATTTTTTCCTATATGCCGACCCCAAGAATCGAACCAGGCACAGCACCGAAACAGCACAGAGCCCAGACCGCTGGGCCGGTCGCCGAACACGATATAAGAGCGACTGAGAGTAATAAATACTCTCGGTTCGCTGCTAACTAGTTTTTGAGAATTTAAACAAAAAGGGTGTGAATACTGGGATTCGAACTGTGCAAACCAGAGAAACAAACCGCAGTCCAAGACCATCTGAGCCACTGGCTCGGGTTGTCACTAACCCAATTAAAAATCCATTTGTATTGTATTCGTACTGCTTTAAAAACAACTCGATATTCAAATAGCCATAGTTCCTTATTGCTTTGGTAAAATTTTCTAAAAACTTCCAGATGAAATCCTCATTCATATAAGTTCATACCAGTGGGGAAAAATAATTTTTGTACTAATGAAATGTATGTTTTTACACACAAATCTAAAAGTCATTTATTAAACTACAATACATTGTATTTTCGACATTGCCAAATAATTGATCTACTAGTCTTTTATTGAATGATTTCATAGTGATAATTTACTGAAATTAGTTTTTAATTCAACCAATACACATGTTTATAATAGTCCACATCTATATCAACTTAAAGGTCCATTCATCACAATTCAACTACTAATTTTAGGAGTAGTACTTTCATTAATCAACCTATGTCATAATGAAGTATACTCATTTATCGATTATACAAATCACGTCTCAAACATACAAATATTTCATTTTTCTTCAAAAAATAAGGTGTACTCTTTCTTAATAGGTTCCATGTTTCAATTTCACAATTAACAAGCATGCATTATGTCTCTAATCATAATAACAACATTCTCAATTAAATTTAATTACCATCATAACTTCATACTAATAACCATGGGGCAATCTACGCACAACTTAATTTTTACACTAGAGCCATATAAATTAATCACCACATTTCAATTTATTCACATACTAACTACTCAATTCAAGTGGGCTCTTATTAATATTTTTCATGCATCTTTGATGGTGGAAACTTAGCATGGATCTATATTAGAAATATGAAATGTTTTACCCACCTTAGATGGAGAGAAAACACAAACAAAGCAACCAAGTCCTTGTAGATGAAAGCACCACCTCCTCCTAGCCAAAAGAGTGCACCAACTCCAAGCCTCTTAGCCAAGCCGAATGCTTCCTCTAGCCCAATCCGAAAGCTTCCCTTCCTTGTGATGCCGGCCACTCCAAGCAACAACAACCCACACAACTCTCTTATCTTTTATAACTCTCACTATTACAATACTATAACTTAGAAATTATACTTTGCATATGAAAAAATTAGCCATGAGAGGAGGGGGTATTTATACTAGGAAATGAGGGAGATGGAGGGCCAAGATTGTTTTGGTGGTTGTAGAATGAAGGGACTAGATCAAAGTAGGAGTTAGAAGAACTACCCACTTCCATGAAACTACCCCCCATGATCACCATACCTAAAATCAAAAATCCCTCCAAAAAGATTGAAACCCGGCCAAGAATAAAGTGTGCAATGCACGTGTACGTGTAGTGCACGTGCATGCAACTAGGCCAAATTTGTACATTTTTAAATTTGTATAAAAATAGATTTGTTAAAAAAAGTCTTCTACATGACAAGTTTAATTAAAAGAGATTAATTCATGGGCTTTCTTTGTGGGCCAAAATAGTTTATAAAAATAAATAAAATAAAATACATTTGGGCTTTTTAAGAAAAGGGCTTTTCATTAAATTAAAATAAGGCTTTTTGAAAGAAAGGCTTTTTGTACTAAAATAATTTGAGAAAATATATTTAAATATAAACATCATGATAAAATAATCCAAACAAAATATTGCACGTGCACACTACGTGCAAAATAAATAATTTTTCATTAATTGAAAATCAGGGTATTACAGCACTCTCTCCTTAGAATAGTTCCGTCCCCGGAACTACAATCAAGAGCGAGAAAACAAACAAAATACAACACACACAACAAGAACAAAAGATACAAAAATACAATCAAGCAAAAAGCTCAGGATAGTCCTTCAACATCCTCTCCTCAGATTCCCAAGTAGCCTCTTCAACCAAGTGGTTTCTCCAGACTACCTTGACCATCGGTATCGTCTTATTCCTCAAGACTTTCTCTCGACGATCAACAATCTCAACAGGAGACTCGATGTAATTCAGGTCTAACTGCAAACCTTCCGGCACTTCAGGCAAATGATGACTCGGGTCTGGAATATAACCTCTCAGCATAGACACATGAAAGACATTGTGCACCTGAGACAACTCTTCCGGTAATTCAAGCCGGTAAGCAGTTTTCCCGATCCTTTTCAATATCTTATACGGGCCTATGAACCTCGGGGCTAACTTTCCGCCTTTGCCAAAACGAACCACACCTTTGCTGGGTGATACCTTCAGAAAGACGAAGTCACCAACCTTAAACTCAAGGTCCCTTCTCCGGTTGTCTGCATAGCTTTTCTGCCTGCTCTGAGCTTCCACCAACCTTTTCCTGATCAGATCAATCTTCTCAGAAGTCAGCTACACAAGCTCAGGACCAAACAACTGACGCTCCCCTACTTCATACCAACAAACAGGAGTTCTGCACTTCCTGCCATACAGAGCTTCGTACGGCGCCATCCCGATGCTAGCCTGAAAACTGTTGTTGTAGGAAAACTCCACCAAAGGTAAATGCCTTTCCCAACTACCTCTAAAGTCTAGTATACAACACCGAAGCATATCCTCGAGAATACGGTTGACTCTCTCGGTCTGCCCATCGGTTTGCGGATGAAAAGCAGTGCTGAAATCTGTCTTGGTACCCAAAGCTGCCTGAAGACTCCTCCAAAAATGCGAAGTAAACCGCGCATCTCGATCAGACACAATAGTCGAAGGAACGCCATGAAGTCGGACAATCTCACCAACATACATCTCAGCCAACTTGTCCATCGAAGCAGTGAGTTTCATCGCCAAAAAGTGAGCGGACTTGGTAAGTCGATCGACTATAACCCAAATTGCATCATTGCCTTTAGGACTCTTAGGCAATCCCGTGATGAAATCCATACTGATGTTATCCCACTTCCATTCCGGAATAGGTAACGGCTGTAATAGACCTCCGGGTCTCTGATTTTCGGCTTTGACTTGCTGACAAACCTCACACTTCGCGACAAATTCAGCCACATCCCGCTTCAAACCTGACCACCAGAAATGCTGCTTGATGTCTTTGTACATCTTAGTACTCCCAGGATGTACTGACAAAAGAGTAGCATGCGCCTCCTGAAGAATACTCTCTTTCAGGTCCGCCTGATTTGGAACGCACAGCCTATCTCCGAACCACAGCACTCCATCCCTGATTTGAAATCCGGGCAACCTGCCAGCACCAACCTGCTCCTTCATCTCCAAAATATCAGCATCAACTTCCTGAATTGCAATGATCCTGGCATTCAAAGTAGGCTGAAGCCTCAACTGAGCCAAAGATGCTCCCAATCCTTGCAAGACAACCTCAATACCTGCTCGATCCAGCTCCTCAATCAGATGCCTCTGAGTTGTAATCATACTGGCCAAACTGCTCTTGCGACTAAGTGCATCAGCCACAACATTAGCTTTTCCAGAATGATACTTGATCTCAGGTCGCATATCCTCGAGCACTTCCAACCATCTCTGCTGCCTCATATTGAGATCCCTCTGCTGATATATATACTTCAAGCTCTTGTGATCCGTGTACATATTCAACTTCTCACCATACACGTAGTGCCTCCATTGCTTCAGAGCAAAGATAATCGCAGCCAACTCCAGATCATGAGTCGGGTAATTTTTCTCATGCGGTCGTAGTTGCCTAGACCCATAAGCGATTACTCTTCCTTCTTGCATTAAGACACAACCAAGCCCCCGATGTGAAGCATCGCTATAAACATCATACTCAACACCTGCTCTAGGCAAAGCCAAAATAGGTGCAGTAGTCAGTCTATCTTTCAACTCCTGAAAACTTGCCTCACATTGCTCAGTCCACTTGAAGCTCACATTCTTCTTGGTCAGCCCTGTAAGCGGTACAGCTATCTGAGCATAACCTTGAATGAATCTCCGATAATATCCAGTCATCCCAAGGAAACTTCTGACTTCCTTCACTGTAGTAGGCCTAGCCCAATCTCTCACTGCCTCTATCTTCTGAGGATCAGTTGCCACTCCCTCCTTAGAAAGGATGTGACCTAGGAATGCCACTTCAGATTTTCAGAAATCACACTTGGATAACTTGGCATACAACTGCTGCTCTTCCAGCTTCTGCAAAACTGCTGCCAGATGCTCAGTGTGCTCCTCCTCAGACTTGGAGTACACGAGGATATCGTCGATAAACACCACGACGAAAGAATCAATAAACGGCCTCAGAACTCTGTTCATCAAGTCCATGAAGATTGCAGGTGCATTCGTCACTCCGAATGGCATAACTAAGAATTCGTAATGCCCATGCCGAGTTCTAAATGCAGTCTTGTGCACATCTTCAGCTTTCACTCGAACTTGGTGGTAACCCGATCGAAGATCTATTTTGGAGAATACAGCTGCTCCTTGTAGACGATCGAACAAGTCATCAATTCGAGGAATCGGATACTTATTCTGAACAGTGACCTTATTCAGCTCCCGGTAGTCGATGCACATCCTCATCGATCCATCCTTCTTCTTTACCAAAAGCACTGGTGCTCCCCAAGGTGATGCACTAGGTTGAATAAAGCACTTTCCCAACAGTTCCTCAATCTGCCGTTTCACCTCATCCTGTTCCACTGGAGCCATCCTATACGGTGCCTTAGAAATGGGTGCACTTCCCGGTTGAACAGTGATGCTGAACTCTACATCACGATGCGGGGGTAACCCAGGAAAATTTTCCAAGAACACAGTCGGATAGTCCCGAACCACAGGAATCCCTTGCACTTCCACAGGAGTCTCTTCCTTGCGGATAGTTGCCACCAGCTTAGAACACTTCTGCTTCCCTTGGAACGTGACTTCAGGTCCACCTGGAGCCTTCACTGTCACCGTCTTGGTCTTACATTCGATGCTTGCACTGTACACCGACATCCAATCAATGCCAATGATAACATCGACTCCCAAGATAGTCAGCTCGATCAGATCAATGCCAAAGATTCTATCCCCAATCACAATCTCGCAATCAGCATAATACCGATCAGTGGTTAAAGTTTCCCCTGACGGAGTAGCTACTGATAAGATCTTGCCTGGAAAAATCTTCGGTTCAACTCCCAACACTTTAGCAAACTTTGGAGACACAAATGTATGAGAGGATCCAGTATCAAACAATACGACAGCCTTCATTCCATTAAGATAGAGTTCGCCTGTTACATAACACCCACCATTACATAACAGTCTCACTAAACAAAGGGAAAGAAATGACAAAGACTCTAAACACCAGCCCTCGTACCAGAGATGACCTGATCTGCCTCCTCAGCATCAGCTTCTGTCAAGGCAAATACTCGCCCTGATTGGTACGGCCTCTTCCCAGCCTGCTGCGTTGGTGCGCTGCTATTACCGCGCTGAAGTTTGGGACAATGAGATCGGTAGTGTCCCGCTTCCCCACAGTTAAAGCAAGTCACCGCAGGAGGTCTCGCCACATTGTTTCCAGGTCCTCCAGCTACACCAATAGCGTTCGCCCCTGTCGGTTTGAACCTCTGTGCAGATGGTTGCCCCCTGAAACTCCCCGAATGTGTAGGCCTCTTACCAGACTGCCAGTTGTTCCTCCTGTTCTGAACAACTTGGAACTGCTCCATATCCGCCTCCGTCGCTGCCGCCCTCTTGACCAGCTTATCGAATCTCCTGATACCAAGAGGTATCATACGAGATCTCAAGCTAGGCCTCAGACCATGCTCGAACTTGCGAGCTTTCTTGGCCTCATCCATCACCAGCTCTGGAGCATACCTGGAGAGTTGAGTAAACTTGGTCTCATATGCTCTCACCGACATGCTGCCTTGCTGAAGCGACAGGAACTCCATCGCCTTCTTCTCCTGAACGTCGGAGGGGAAATAGTGGCTGCAAAATTCTTCCAGAAATTCCTCCCAGCCAAGCAACAGACCTCCCATGGTTCTCTTCATGGATTGCCACCAAACCGCCGCGTCCTTCTCCAGCTGCAAGGTCGCCAACTTGACCTTGCTACCCTCCGGTGTCTCCAACACCTCGAAGATCGTCTCCACTTGCCGTATCCAGTTGTCAGCCGCATCTGGGTCTGACTTTCCCTCGAATACAGGTGGTTTCATTCTCTTGAACGATTCCACCAGCTTAATCGCCTCGGGCACTGGATTCGCCGGCCCCCTAGCTTGGTTCTGAGCCACTGCATTCAGCGTCTGGTAGACCCTAGCAAGTTCGGTCTCCAGATCCAAACCTTCCCCATTCCTAGCTCCTCTTCTCGACATATTCTGATGCAAAAAGATCCGTCAAATTCGAAGTATATAACAAGAATTTAAACCAACTTCCATTTCATTGAATTCCAAAAGTTTATACATTCGAATTTAAAAAAAAACATTTTTGACATCAGAATGAAAGAAACAGAAGCTACAACACTCTAACTCCTACGGGTCCTCTTCGCTGCTCGAAGTTCTTCCCGCAGTTCATCAACCTCATCCTTCAGCACATCAGTTAGGTTCTTTTTCTTCTCAAGTTCCCAAATCCGATGGCTAAGAACAGAATAGTCGGCCTTCCGCTTCTCCAGCTGAGCCTCCAACAATCCAACTCTCTCCTTCAGGGTTTCCACTTGTCTCTGAAGAGAAGTCACAAGACCACTTGGAACTGGTACTTCTTCTTCGTCGGAAGAAGAATCATCAGATGAATCCGGAGGTGGGGTGATCTCTCGGGATTCAGGGTACTCCTCATCATCAGAATCAGCTTGTCCAGGGTAGTACTCGTCCTCGAAATCTGCCTGTCCAGGATGGTACTCTTCCTCAATGATATGCCAGTCGTCGCCTCCAGCAGGGTCGAAGTGATCAGCCATCTTAGAAATAGAGAGGAAGAAGCATAAATCTTAGAGCAACACAAATGTAAGTCACTTACATTTAAATCTCTAGATTCAAACACACACTCTAATGTCCACTACTAGGGTGTCGTTCCCTATAAATTTGTACAAGTGTGAAAGTGTAGAAAGCCTGGCTCTGATACCACTCTGTAACGCCCCGAATCCCAAATACACTGAATTCGAGATGTTCTACAGGATCTTTTCACCTTCTTTAGTACAATTTTACAGGGAAATTAAAACTTTTCATCATACATCAGAGATTACATCAAATTACATCTTTTCTTTTGCACAGCGGAAGTAAATTTTACAATAATTGAAATAAAGTACAACAACATGATACAATCTTTGAGCATCCATTCTTCTTTAATCTTTAATAAGTCTTTTACCTGCATGTCAGACTGTGGGTACGTCAGTTTATTCAACCGACGAACATTATACACGGCCATCCTCTCTATGCCGGAAATAGTATAACTTAACCTTTCATATTTAGCAAACACAAACTTGTCACATTCAAACTAAAGGGACTACCCTATTGATGTCGTGTTGTGATTGTGCACTTAGTCCTTAATGCAGTTAATTATGTTACATGACACTAATGCGCACTTGTTCGGATTCTATGCATCCCATACTACATAGGTCCGAGGGCAAGCCCTTATTCGTTCTTCATCTTGATAGGGTTCAATCCCCCGTTATGTCTTAAACTACTACTGTAACTACGGTAGTGTCTTAGATGTCCTATGATCTATGAGCCCATGTCCAGGCAGCCTGGAGGGGAATCCCACGCACTGTCACGACGCATCGAGCAGGCAACCTATGGACAATTCAGCCTCCGCCATGGAACAATGGCACCACCCATAGCCACTCGAACATCCCACGAGCGTCGCCACCGGGACGATAATTCCGGAGTAACGCCCACGCCATGTCTTGACGCATCAAGCAGGCAACCTGTGAATCGCTCTCACACCGCTATCCGTTGGCCCCCATACTCATGTTTTTCTTCTACTTTCATCACATCTCCACTATGTACTAGTCCTTAGTTTTATTTAAAAATCATGAACAAAATAATCTCTAGAGTTAGCCTCTCCATCAACCAGACTTATTCATTCGTTCATCATGACCAACCTTGGTCTAATTTCATCTCAATTCATTTTTCTCAATGCCGGGGAGACTTAGCTACTCTATTTCAAATTTCATTTCACAATCTTCAACTCATACCAATTTCCATGTCGAGTTCTCAAACTCACATGTATATTCTCTTTCAATTCATGATTACACTTTATTCACAAGTCCATAATGAATACTTTTAACTCACAAAGTTCATATGTATAGCCAACAATTTCTTTTTCCCTTTCATACATCATGATTTTAATTTCATAATCATACATGAATTCAAGCAACTTCATAATATCACTAGTCACATCCATACTTCACATTTTGCACAATATTCATAAGTGAGGATAAATAATATCATGTTACACAACAAAGTACTTTTTCCAATTACTTTATAATAGCCTATTTCACTTAATCTTTATAAGTTATAAATTCCATAAGTATATATCTTGTAACCAAAGCTCTAATTATGCCTTTTATTCACAAACCATATTGTATTTCATTCAAATAATACCCAATTTACTCTTATAAAATTCCTTGTATTTTTATGAGAATTACCATATTTATAATTTTTGGACTTCAAAAACTCCCAAAAAAAATATTTTTTCCTATATGCCGACCCCAAGAATCGAACCAGGCACAGCACCGAAACAGCACAGAGCCCAGACCGCTGGGCCGGTCGCCGAACACGATATAAGAGCGACTGAGAGTAATAAATACTCTCGGTTCGCTGCTAACTAGTTTTTGAGAATTTAAACAAAAAGGGTGTGAATACTGGGATTCGAACTGTGCAAACCAGAGAAACAAACCGCAGTCCAAGACCATCTGAGCCACTGGCTCGGGTTGTCACTAACCCAATTAAAAATCCATTTGTATTGTATTCGTACTGCTTTAAAAACAACTCGATATTCAAATAGCCATAGTTCCTTATTGCTTTGGTAAAATTTTCTAAAAACTTCCAGATTAAATCCTCATTCATATAAGTTCATACCAGTGGGAAAAAATAATTTTTGTACTAATGAAATGTATGTTTTTACACACAAATCTAAAAGTCATTTATTAAACTACAATACATTGTATTTTCGACATTGCCAAATAATTGATCTACTAGTCTTTTATTGAATGATTTCATAGTGATAATTTATTGAAATTAGTTTTTAATTCAACCAATACACATGTTTATAATAGTCCACATCTATATCAACTTAAAGGTCCATTCATCACAATTCAACTACTAATTTTAGGAGTAGTACTTTCATTAATCAACCTATGTCATAATGAAGTATACTCATTTATCGATTATACAAATCACGTCTCAAACATACAAATATTTCATTTTTCTTCAAAAAATAAGGTGTACTCTTTCTTAATAGGTTCCATGTTTCAATTTCACAATTAACAAGCATGCATTATGTCTCTAATCATAATAACAACATTCTCAATTAAATTTAATTACCATCATAACTTCATACTAATAACCATGGGGCAATCTACACACAACTTAATTTTTACACTAGAGCCATATAAATTAATCACCACATTTCAATTTATTCACATACTAACTACTCAATTCAAGTGGGCTCTTATTAATATTTTTCATGCATCTTTGATGGTGGAAACTTAGCATGGATCTATATTAGAAATATGAAATGTTTTACCCACCCTAGATGGAGAGAAAACACAAACAAAGCAACCAAGTCCTTGTAGATGAAAGCACCACCTCCTCCTAGCCAAAAGAGTGCACCAACTCCAAGCCTCTTAGCCAAGCCGAATGCTTCCTCTAGCCCAATCCGAAAGCTTCCCTTCCTTGTGATGCCGGCCACTCCAAGCAACAACAACCCACACAACTCTTTTATCTTTTATAACTCTCACTATTACAATACTATAACTTAGAAATTATACTTTGCATATGAAAAAATTAGCCATGAGAGGAGGGGGTATTTATACTAGGAAATGAGGGAGATGGAGGGCCAAGATTGTTTTGGTGGTTGTAGAATGAAGGGACTAGATCAAAGTAGGAGTTAGAAGAACTACCCACTTCCATGAAACTACCCCCCATGATCACCATACCCAAAATCAAAAATCCCTCCAAAAAGATTGAAACCCGGCCAAGAATAAAGTGTGCAATGCACGTGTACGTGTAGTGCACGTGCATGCAACTAGGCCAAATTTGTACATTTTTAAATTTGTATAAAAATAGATTTGTTAAAAAAAGTCTTCTACATGACAAGTTTAATTAAAAGAGATTAATTCATGGGCTTTCTTTGTGGGCCAAAATAATTTATAAAAATAAATAAAATAAAATACATTTGGGCTTTTTAAGAAAAGGGCTTTTCATTAAATTAAAATAAGGCTTTTTGAAAGAAAGGCTTTTTGTACTAAAATAATTTGAGAAAATATATTTAAATATAAACATCATGATAAAATAATCCAAACAAAATATTGCACGTGCACACTACGTGCAAAATAGATAATTTTTCATTAATTGAAAATCAGGGTATTACAGACAAGGCATACTCCAGCAATTTGATCTGTGCCACATGGGTCTCCGATAGGCGCTTCGCTTCCTCCAATGCCTTAGCGGTCTTCGCCCGCTCTGCTCGATCCCTGTCACTCGCCACCTATAGCTCCTTCTCCTGCTCTGCCACTTGCTTCAACAGGTGGCTAAAGTGGCAAGTGATCTGCAAAAGGAAAAAGACTCAAAGTTACAAAGGGAAAATCGACACTATTAATTTGAAGAAAGTCAAGTGCCGAAATAAAATTGTAAAAGCTTACCACCATGTTAGCACAGGCTATCTCCAAGGCATCATCGCTCTATCCTTCGGGGTCGTAAAGTGATGAACTGCTTGCATATAGGTAGCTAAGTCCCCAAGGAACCCATCATGATTCATGACTCGCCAGTCCGGGACGAATAGCTTCTTATGCTCCTCAGTAAGAATCACCTCTGTCGCTACAGTAAGGGGTGGAGCCTCGAGTGCAAGAGCAGCACCCAAAGTGAAACCCCCGGTGGATAGGGCAGGTGAAGCAGAAGGTGGAGACTCTAAGTTCACCACTGGGGAGGCGTTCACTGGACCCCTTGCAACCTTCGTCGCAGAAGGTTTGGCAGCCGTTCTCTTCCTCTTCTTCTCGTTGGGGGCTTTGCCACTCAACCCCACACGCTTAGAGTTAATCACACTGAAGTCCATGCCAGCAGCTTCTGCGAAACGAGATACGAAGAGATTAAAACAAAAAATAAAGAAAGAGAAGAAGTAACTATGAAAGCGGAAGTAAGAAACAAAGGATAATCAAAGATGCATACTAGGGTTGATCGGACTGAGACCCCCCCTAAAGAGAAACTCCTCTGTCATTTCCTTCCAACTCATAGCGGGCTAATCTAAGAGTATCTTAACCATTTCGTCATATTCTGGACTCAAGATGGGGACGACCTTTGCTCTCTTTGGCACTTCCACCCTCCACCTCATGGGAATCACCCACGGCTCACGACTCCAAGCAAGGAAATACTTATCCCTTCAGTGTTTGATCAAGTCGGGGTTGTCAATCAACTTCACCCCCCCCCCCCCCCCCCCCGACGAGTAAGATAGTATCAAAATTCCGACCTATAATTTTGATGAATCTTATAAAGCCTCCTCAAAACATTCAGTCGTGGCTCAATCCCCACCATCTGGCAGTATAGCACAAAGTCATTTACATGTCTCCACATGTTTGACATATACTGGATAGGACTCAATGAATACCAGCGGAGAACTTTGGTCAGGGTAAGGTGTAATATCCCGGTTGGATATTATATTTGTATAATAATTATTTTTTAAATTAAAATATTTCTTATGGAGATTACTTAGTTTTAATAAATAATCATTATCTGTGTATATATACTAGTAAGTATATATATGTATCGTATCGGTTTTGTGCACTTGTACAAAATCCTATCAAATGCGTTTTTGAGAAAATGTCTGTAAAATCTCGGGCTGATATTAAAAATTATTATTTTATTATTATTTTATTTTATTTTCAGAATTGAAATATTTTTTGTGGATATTACCCAGTTTTACTAATAAACATTATATATATATATATATATATATATATATATATATATCAAATTGGTACTATAATCTTCCGAGACGGTAATAAATTTTTTTTTTTTATTAATTTATTTTTATTTTCGGAATCAAATTATTTGTTTACAGATGATTGAATTTGATGAATAAAAATTATCTGTATAGACAGATGTATGTGCATATATGTATTGTATCGATTTCGTTTGTATAAAATCATGTAGTATGTGATTTTGGAAAAATATCTTTTTATTTTTTATCCATCATGATCAAATGAAAGGTTAGGATCGGATTAGGGTGTGATTGCAATTTAAATTTGCAAATTGATTTCCAAATGTTTTGAGCCACAAATGAGAAGAACACTTGGGTTCTTTACAAGTTTCAGCTTTTGCTGTACTTTTTGTTGTTTTTGAATTGTGTTCAAAGGGCTGGATTTTGAGTTCCTTACGGAATCTGAAAAAGTGTTCAACTAGAGAGTTGTAGTAGATGTTCTCCCCTTTCCAAAATGACCAATTTTGCTAGATTCCGATAATTATTGCAAAAATTATGAGCTTTACAAATCTCAGCAGTCAGCTTTTTGGCTGAAGCTCGCTGTCTGGATTATTCAAAGTTTTTGTACCTCTTATTGATTGAATCTTAAAAAGTTGTTAACTTGAAAGTTGTATTAGATGTTCTTTCCTTTCCAAAATGGCCAATTTTGCTAGATTCCGATAAGTAATGCAAAATTTATGAGCTTTACAAATCTCAGGAGCCAGATTTTTGGCTGAAGCTCGCTGTCTGGATGGTTCGAAGTTTTTGTACCTCTTATTGGTTGAATCGTAAAAAGTCGTCAACTAGAAAGTTGTAGTAGTTGTTCCCACCTTTCCAAAATGTCCTATCTTGTTAGATTCTGATAAGTATTGCAAAGTTATGCGCTTTACAAATCTCAGCTGCCAGCTTTTTGGCTGAAGCTCGCTGTCTGGATGGTTTGAAGTTTTTGCACCTCTTATTGATTGAACTGAAAACGTGGTCAACTAGAAAGTTGTAGTAGATGTTCTCCCCTTTACAAAATGGCCAATTTTTTTAGATTCCGTCAAGTATAGCAAAATTTGTGAGCTTTATAAGTTTCAGTTTCTGTTGTCCTTTTGTTGTTCTTGAATTTTGTTCAAAGAGCTGGATTATGAGCTCTAAAAGGAAGCTGAAAAAGCGGTCAACTAGAAAGTTGTAGTAGATGTTCTTAGCTTTCCAAAATGTCTAATTTTATTATATTCCGATAAGTATAGCAAAAGTTGTGAGCTTTACAAAATTCAGCTTTGTGTTGTCATTTGTTGTTCTTGAATTTTGTTCAAAGAGCAGGGATTTGAATTCCATAAGGAATCTGAGAAAGTTGTTAACTAGGAAAATGTATTAGATGTTCTTACAAGTATAGCAAAAGTTACGACCCTTACAAGTTTCAGCTTTTGCTGTGCTTTTCGTTGTTTTTGAATAGTGTTCAAAGGGCTGGATTTTGGGTTCCTTACGGAATCTGAAAAAGTGTTCAACTAGAGAGTTCTAGTAGATGTTCTCCCCTTTCCAAAATGACCAATTTTGCTAAATTCCGATAAGTATAGCAAAAGTTATGACTTTTACAAGTTTCAGCTTTTGGCTTTGTTGTTCTTTGTATTATGTTTAAAGAGTTGGATTTTAAGTTCCATAAGGAATTTGAAAATGTTTTCAACTAGAGAGTTTTAGTAGAGGTCTCACATTTTCAAAATGTCCAATTTTGTTAGATTCTGATAAGCGGAGTAGGAGTTATGACTTTTACAAGATTGACAGCAGCTAGCCTTTTTGGCTGAAGTCGCTGTCTAAATTGTTCGAAGTTTTTGTACCTCTTACTTACTGAATTTAGAAAAGTTTTCAACTAGAGAGTTGTAGTAGATGTTCTTACCTTTCCAAAATGTCATTATTTTTTAGATTCTGATAAGCGAAGTAGGAGTTATGACCTTTACAAGTCACAACAGCTAGCCGTTTGGTTGAAGCTTCGCTGTTTAGGTTGTTCGAAGTTTTTGTACACCTTATTGACTGAATTTGAGAAGGTTGTCAACTAGAAAGTTTTAGTAGATGTTTTTCCCTTTCCAATGTCCCATTTTGTTAGATTCCGATAAGCGGAGCATAAGTTATGACCGTTACAAGTCACAGCAGCTGTCCATTTCGGCTGAAGCTTCACAGTTTAGATTGTTCGAGGTTTTTGTACCTCTTATTGACTTAATCTGAGAAAGTTTTCAACTAGAGAGTTGTAGTAGATGTTCTCACCTTTCTAAAAAGTCTAATTTTGTTGAATTCCTCTAAGAGTAACACTTTTAATAGCTTCTAAGGTTTTAGAAGACTTTTATGTTGCTTTTATGTATAAAAGATCAAGTTTTGTTAGTAGCATGTTTAATTGCTTCTAGGGTGTTAGAAGACCGTTTATGTTGCCTTTGTGTATAAAAGATCAAGTTTTTCTAGTAGCATATTATTTTGCTTTTAGGTTATTAGAAGACTTTTATGGTTGCTTCTATATGATTCATTTGTCGCATACATAGCCAGTCGGCTTGAATGTAAGTTTTTTTGCTCGTATGTAGATTATTAGCTAGTATGCAGTTATTGTGCACGTCTAAGGTGATATCATTTTCCTACGGTCCATAGACCATCAAGACGTGTATTTATTTTACTCCTCGTGGATTTTGGACGAGTCACCCCTCGTGCACCGTCAGATCTTAACCGGTGTAGGTTGATCGCGGGCCAGAAGTGTAGACAGAATCCAAGTTCAGGATAGTAGCATTCGAATACGTTCGTATTGCCAGGGTCTTGGATCGATAGGCTATGAACAGTACCCTTAGCAATTATGGTAAGTCTAGGTTGAGCACCTAGTAGAATTATCTTGCGAAGTCTAACTTAAGACCTAGCATGTTGTGTTAGTAATATTGTCATCCCTCTGATTGTTTAGGATTAGTGACATCGTTAGGGTAGTAACTTATGGCTATTACTACTTAACCTTTATTTATTATCATTTTGCCAAAGAAAAAGAGTTGGTATTAAGGATGATACCTTATGATCCGACCTATTCTATAATCCAACAGTATGTGGTGTTATTGGTTGTACCCTTCTTATCAAAGGGATACGGTCTATGCCTTCTCACGAGTTGGGAGCACGGGATCCGTATCTCGTCTGTTAATTTCTAAAGTGTCATGATAAGGGCGGGAAGTATCATGTCGGAGCTAGGGATGGACCCCCAGAACTCTGTCATGCTCTATATCAAGAAAGGTGAACAAGCCATAGACTACAGTCTATCAGCTAGGGGGGCACAGGGGTGCTTCGAGCTAACCTGTGTTGTAGTTAACTCCAAGGGTTCGTCAGATTTTTTATTGTGGTTCGGTACGTCGGGCAATAGTGGCAAACAGAGACACCACTATATGACTGCGAATCGCGGGATTAGATCGTTTCAATGCAACCTCATCAGTCACGTTGTATCTTTAGAAACAGGTTGAGTACAAGAGTAGAATTCATGGCACGGGTTCAAATCCCTATATATGAAGAAATGGCTTGTCATGGGCGTATGTAGTATGGGCTGCATACTCTTTCGAAGACTTGCTTGCTTTAGAATAAGAGCATCCTTGCATTAGTTAATCTTGCATTAGAGTCTAAGTCATAGCATATACTAACACATCAATTATATATATACATGTTTCTCTTTTCATCAATCTATTTGTTTAAAGTTGAGAATCGTTGCTAGTCATCAGCCTTAAAGCGTCAATATATGTATTGACGTCTCCACTTCAATAGGTATTGGATTACAAAACTACAGGTGCAGGATTCAGGAGGATTCATGGCAAGAGGAGCAAAGTGTTGACTTTATTCCAACTGTAGCATCTGTTGTAAATTTATTTATGTTGAGAAGCATCCAAATGAAAGTACCAAGTGTTATATATTATTCATTGTACTCTGATGTAATTCTTATTGAAAGTTTGTAACACTTGGGCTTGTATGGCATTATTGTAAC
This sequence comes from Hemerocallis citrina, assembly GCA_017893485.1. Classification (NCBI taxonomy): domain Eukaryota; kingdom Viridiplantae; phylum Streptophyta; class Magnoliopsida; order Asparagales; family Asphodelaceae; genus Hemerocallis; species Hemerocallis citrina. The sequence goes on from CM030359.1 coordinate 219,868,504, forward strand.
ACGGATGTAATGTATTGCAGTTTTATAACATTCAGACTTGTAATATATTTGTGTTGAATAAAAAGTTTTAAATTTTTTTGTTTTTCTATGTATTGTGGCTAATTGAAGGAAAAGATTCTGGCTTATGTCACGGTTTTCCAGTATATGGAAATCAATGCGTTACATAAGGGGAGACAGAGACCCGCAAGAAATGCATCAAACGGAAAGAAGCACAAGTCAGAGGAGATAGGCGTACATGCTCTAATGCCAGGTCCTGGCAAGATGAGATCGAACTCCCTCGGGATCATGAAATACTCCCGAATGCTGCTCAAATCCTCCTCCGTGAGCATCGAAGATATGCCATCCACCTCTGAGTGCTCACGAGGCTCGTTTTCCTCGTACAATGGTGCCATCCCGTGCACCACTCTCGACAAGAGTCGGCAGAGTAGTCTCGGACACCGCCGAGGCAGGTCAAATGGCTAGGAAGCCTACCCAACTCCCTCGCTTCTCTCGTTCTCTCCACTACTATATCGTCAACAACCGACTCCACCACTCGCTTCCCTTTATCTATCCTTGACACAATCAGTTGCCGATCTCGACCGTGACTCGAGGGGGAAGTCTCGTCTCCCGAGGATTCCCTAGATATCTTTGATAAAATAATATATATATATATATATATATATATATATATATATATATCTTTTACCTTAGATATGACAGCTACGGTCGGAAAGTTTGCCGAAAAAAGCAATGCCCCGCCGCAATGACTAGCAAGATTGCCGGAGAAGAAAAAACTTTGGAAAGAAAAAATGAGAGAATGAGGGAAAAGGGGAGGGGTAGAGGTTTTATTAAGAGTTGAAAGCCATGTTGGGGCTTCTAAAGCTTTTTGGGCCCCCAAAACTATTGGGAAAGCCCAAAATCTAGAGGAATCCAATGGTCAGGAAGACTAAACGACGAAAAACTCAAACGGGCTAGAAGATCAAACGACACACAAAACCGTTGACCGGTCAACGGTCAACGGTCAACGGGACACGTGTCGTGTAGCCAAACCACCTTCAAATGTTCGGTGGCAGGCATCGAGCAAACATTTCCTTGATCGTGAAATCACTAAAAAATGGTCGACGGTCGACAGGACACATGTCATGTAACCGAACCGTTTTCACACGTTCGGTGGCAGGCGCCGAGCAAACGTGCCCCCGATCATGAAATCACGAAAAATCATTGACTGATCAACGGTCACGGTCAACGGGACACGTTTCGTTCAGCTGAACCACCTTTAACGTTTGGTGCAGGAGCCAAACAAACGTGCCCCCAATCGTGAAATCACAAAAAATCGTTGACTGGTCAATGGTCAACGGGACACGTGTCTCGCTGTAACACCCTGTATTGTACGATACCTGAATATATATGTATGTATGTATATTGTCCATATGCGTGCACATGATTTTAGCATTTTGAGTTGATGTTGCTATCGTGGTTTGTGGTTAGGGTTGCGGGACGGTTCATGGGAGGATTGCGTTCTAAAAGACGTACGAGAATGAGGAGGACCGATACTAGTATAAGTACTAGTTTTCGGTATGATGCCTATGCAAATATAACATTGTATGATACTACAGTGGATATATATTGCGTACGCTCGATAAACCTCTCGTCTCGCATTCGTAAGGACCCATTTAAGATTAAATTGGGCAGCCAACACATCAACCACAAAACCATGGGCTAAGCCATGGTTTTGCCTCCAAAACAACATACTACCCTACCCTACCCCCCCCCCCCTCTAGAATCCAGCCTACTTCTCCCCTCTCTTCTCCTTCATTTCTCCATCAAAAAACCACTCTTTCCTACCTCCTTTGTTCTGGAATTTCAGAACTCCACCAAGAGAAAAAAACAGAGAAAGAAAAGAGAGTGAAGAAGAAGACTCAAGGAAGGATTTTCAAAGGAAGGAAGCTCAAGGAGATCAATGCCTCTACAGCAACCAAGGGTGGGAAGTTACTCTAAACCTTCCTTTATGTCTTTTAATTGATTTTCTTGCATGCATGTATGATAGGAAGTGCTAGGATGATTATCTAAGAAGTTGAAAGATGAAATCAGAACTGGCACTAAAAAACTTGATCTGAATGCTAATTTCTAGATTTTTCCGAGAGAAAACCAAAAGGAATTAGACAATGAAATTTTTAGAGATTGTTCCTATATATGTTTATATGGTTCATGATTTATTTCGTATTTTTCTGAGGAGGTTTGATATTTTAATAAAATCGAATGGTAGAACTGTGTTGTAAGGCAGAATAAGCAGTTGGTTAACAGGATGACTGATGTTGTTGGAATTTTCCTAATTTATTAGAGCATTTTATTGATCTGAAATTTTTACCATGTATTTCCAATTATATATAGATTCTACAGAAAAAATCAGAAAAACATTTGGATGAATTTATAGGCTTGATAAAAATTGACCTTCAATCAGTAGCTGGAGTTGAACTGAAGAACATGATGACTTTATGTGCTTAATTGAAATAGGGAGAACTCAGTGTATACTTAGAGTTTTGACATGAAACCTTTTTCATGTTGTTTATTATGATCTCTAGTTTCATCACTGTAAATATTGTGTCATTGGGATGAGTATGGAATTTATGATGATTTATTTAGCATGTACTGTGCTGGTTTCAGCCAATTTTGGTACCCTGTAGAGATTGTACATTTGAGGCTCCTTAAGAGTTAATTTGAGGAACTGATTCATTAGAGATTTGTAGTAGACACCAAGACCTTTCCAACAAGACCAATTTAAGGTGATTCCAGTAAAGGGTTGATTTACTGTGATTTTTGTAATACTGGATAGAGACCAAGAATGGATCTTAGTGCTCTGATTTAGAAAGACCTAATGTGTGACTTGGTGCATTGGTGAGAGATGTGTGTGTTAGGGTGATATACTGGTGGATTTTGGACTCATGACCAACTAGAGAGTTGTTGAGGACACCCACACCCTCCTATAGAACTTGGTTTTGTGATATTCTGATGAGTGAGTAATATTTAGTGCTATCGGTAAGGTGCAGCCCGTGTACAGGAAGTACACAGGCTGAGGCTTGAGAGGCTATTTTGGGGATCTAAATGATTAAATTTGAGTTTATGATCAACTAGGAAATTGTAGCCTAGGATCTTACCTTTCTGGGTTAAGCTCGTACACTCCAATCGGAGTTGTATCGAGGAAGTTATGACCATTTTAAGTTTCGGGCAGAAACCCTTAGATTGCATAGTCTTTGGTTTTGACTAGGTATTGTGAGGACTTTTCCCTTGTGTACTATTAGAGTTGATAACTCTCGTCTAGGGATGTTGGTATCTGTTGTTGGTGTTGTTGACTCCCATAATGGGTGTGTGACTCGAGTTAGTCACTAGTGTAAGGGATGCCCTGCATCTGTCGACCCTAAGTTATAAACTTCTGCCGAAGCGTAGGACATCCGAGTCGTGCCATTGAGAAAAGTTCATAGCCTCGATCAGGGGTGAACATGCATTCACAGCCGGGGTAGCGGCGAATGTAGGTCGTAATGCTGGACAATTCCAAGCCAAGGAAGAGGCGAACCGGAATGGTATCGCCAGGGCCAGAGGTCGATAAGCAAGTTTGGAGGCAATCCTATCTTTTACCCAAAGTGATTAGAGTAAGACTGGGGTTAGAGTGACATATTAAGGGGTTGGGTAATTGCATTAGTCTTAATAAACCATAGTCGGTGTTGTACCTTCCTGTCGTAGGGATACGTTTTTGGCACTCATGAGTGAGTCCTTGGCTCGTATCTCGATCTGTTAATTCCCAAAGTTTTGCCGGAGTAAGGTACGGGAGGCTAGGAGGATTTGACCTCCCGAGGTGCTTACGTCCCTATGCACGTGAGTTTTGTTGTTTGTTTTTGGTATATATATAAGTTCATAACCCGATCAGGGGTGAACACGCATGCGTCAGTCCATATCCCGAGGTAGGGGTGGACATGGGAATCAACGCGGCTTTCTGAAGAGATCTGTACACGGGTACCAAGTGGCAGCTACGACCACCACTTAGGCACTGCAGTGGCGGAACTAGACCGACCAACTGCAACCTCCTTGGGCGACGGACAAATCTATTGGGAACTGGTTGAGTACAAGAGTAGGATGCATGGCGAGGGTTCGAATCCCTGAACTGTGGAGAAAGACAGCTAGATTTGGAGGTGTATGTATTATGGGTTGCATTCATTCTCCAAAGTCTTGCTTGCATTAGAATCAGGCATGTGATTTCTAGTCATAGGGTCATGGCATATCACTGCACTAGAACCCGAATCCATTAAACCCTTGTTTTGGCACAACATTCCTTTTGCATAAATTATGGTTGTGATTGAATTTTAGAGGATCGCTGTTATCATCAGCTTTGTGCCAGTCGAAGTACTGACGTTCCCCACCTTTTAGGATAGTTACCGCTGATTTCGGTGTGGGGGTAAACAGATGAGATTTGTGAGTTCGAGAAAAACCTGAACAGCGGATGCAAGCCTTCTGATTCCTGCCGCAACCTGCAAGGAAGTGCGATACACCGGGGTTGATTCCGGCGACGCACCCTCCGACGCTCTTGTTAGTAATCAGCGGTGATTAAGAAAGAGCTTTAAGGTGGAAAAAGAGTGATTACCTGGTCACAGTGGTAGGGGGAGGTATTTATAGTTGCCATGGGAGTGATTAGGGGCCCGATTCCCTGTGTAACTGTCAGGAGTAAAATCCTCACAGTCTGTTTAGGAAACTAATCCCTGATTCCCGGTGAGAGCAAATTAGGCCCGTTGACTTGGTCAAATCAGTGACCCTGATTTGCCTCTTGTTGGTCTGGGTTCGCCTCTGGTCGGGACCCGTACCCAATTGGAGTGGATCCGTTTGTGGGTTATTGGATCTATGAGAAGGAGATCCAGTACCCGTTTCGGACCCATTTGTATGTGAAATTACCGTTTTATCCCCGAGCTTCAAGATTCGCGCCCAATCTGGACGGTTCTGATTTAACCCCATTTTTAGCCATATCACGAGCCCCCCACTCCTAAAGACTGAGTGTGATCAGCCTTTGAGGAGTAGTTTAACTATTTTAGTGGCTGGTGGAGTTGTATCGGAGTCCGAATGGAGAGTTTTGAACCTCGAAGGGGGTAGTGAGGTGATTTTTGAAGCAGTAAGCTGTTTTGAAGCCTTGTTGAATATTCGACGGTTTTTATCTATTTTTTTGGATTATTTATTTAATTTTGCGACGTGTTAACCAATCGTTCGAGGGCCTTAACCGTATATTCTAGGCAATAATTGTTCGTTCGGGAGCTTAAAAATATTCCCCCGAATTTATAATTATTTTCTAGAATTTTTAGTTAATTTTTCCGAATTTTTGTCAATTTTTTGCAATTTTTAAATAAATAAAACGAATTAAATAAATAAAAACTGGCGTTTAATACATATTTATGACATGGCTCGATCTGGGCCGTTGATCATGGACGAGCACGAATTTCTTAGAGATCTGGCGGTTGTTATCGCTCGGAAGCTTTTTTCTCTGTTTACGAGCTCGGATGGGTACTTGCTCGGCAGCCGACCGGAGACACAGGGGTTCGGCAGTCCGAGCGACGTGGCACAATCTGAGCCGTCGGATTGTGGCACGAATCTCGAGACGGGCGCGTTTCCCAAGAAAATGCTATCTTGTCGTTTAGCGCACGTGGCGCAATCTGGACCGTTCATCACTGAGAGCACGAATTTCTGAGAGATCCAACGGTCGTAGTTGCTCGGTGGTTTTTTTCTCCGTTTGCGAGCTCGGAATGGCACTTGCTCGGCAGCCGACCGGAGATCTGAGGGTTCGACTGGGCGAGCGTCGTTCTGGGCCACCGGATGGGCATCTGCTCGGTTGGCCAACCGGAGATCTGAGGGTTCGGCTAGGCGAGCATCTTTCTGGGCCGCCGGATGGGCACCTGCTCGGTTAGCAGACCGGAGATCTGAGGGTTCGACTGGGCGAGCGTCGTTCTGGGCCGCCGGATGGGCACCTGCTCGGTTGGCCGACCAGAGATCTGAGGGCTCGGTTGTCCGAGCAACATGGCGCAATCTGAGTCGTCAGATGGTGGTGCGAATCTCGAGACGGGCGTGTTTCCCAAGAAAATGCTATCTTGTCGTTTAGCGCACGTGGCGCAATCTGGACCATCTGATCGAGATCTTGCACGAGAGTTGAGAAGAAAGTGAGTTTTCTCCGTTTTGACGCTCGGAATGGCACTTGCTCGGTTGGCCGACCGGAGCTCCGACTGTTCGGTGATCCGAGCATGGTATGGCGGTCCGGGCCGTTGACTGGCGGAATGAATTTCGAGAAGGTTCTGCTCCCATGGGCATTAATGGTGTCCCGGGGTTTGTGCGGCATTCCAACTTCCCGGGGTCATTAAGAATGGTGCCCTCCAATTAATGCGTGGCGTTTCAACTCCCGAGGGTCATAATGACTGGTTCTTGGAGGGTAGTTTATAAGTACCCCATTCCCCTTGTCTTTTCAGTCACAAAAAATGTTTAGTTTTGGCCCTCGAAGGCGTCTGCCTTGGGTGGTTGCTCTTCGACTATGGTCTTCTCCTAGTTCTGACGGCCCCGATGCGGATGTCAGGGTCGGGGGAGATCATAGCAGAGGAAGTGACGACCGGAGTCAAGGCGGATGCCTGTCTTGTGAAATTTTAACCTCGAGAGGTTCGGAGGGGTGGTTACTCTTTTGCCTTGTTCTTCTCCCGATCCTGACGGCCCCTGATGTGGGTGTCAGGGTCGGGGGAGAACAGGGCAGAAGTGGTGACGACCGTAGTCCGGACCCGAGGGATGAGTTGCTCCAGAAGGACGGGTGGTCGTTCTTCCACCATGATCTTCTCCTGACTCTGACGGCCCCGATGCGGGTGTCAGGGTCAGGGGAGATCATGGTGGAAGAGGTGATGACCAAAGTCCGAATCCGGGGGACAATGTGCTTCGGAAGGATGGGTCTCTTCCGATCTCTGCCTTCCTTCCGGGCTGACGGCTTCTGCTGGATGTCAGCCCGAAGGAGCTAGAGATGGGAGGTGTGTCGATCTGCTTTTTAACCGGGCCCCGTGAGTCGGCAGTTTCTCTCTAATCCCTGAATGATTCATGGCTTCGGCTCCGAGGCCACAGGCTTCGATTTGTTCACGGTTGAGAGGGATGCCGACCGAGACCTGGGGCCTGGGGGGCTCGCCGAGGGCGGTGCCTTGAAACTTTTAATCCAAATTTTCTCTGGCTTCTTCAGACAGAGGTGGGGATCTGAGGGCACGGTTGTCCGAGCGACATTCTGGGCCGTCGGATTGGCACTAGCTCGGTTGGTCGACCGGGATCCGAGGGCACGGTTGTCCGAGCGACGTGGCGCAATCTAAGCCGTCAGATGGTGGGGTGAATCTCGAGACGGGCTTAGTTCCCAAGAAAACGCTATCTTGTCGTTTAGCGTCGTTGGGAAGATCTGGGCCGTCTGATCGAGGTCTTGCACGAAAGTTGAGGGGAAAGTGAGTTTTCTCCATTTGCAGGCTCGGAATGGCACTTGCTCGGTTGGCCGACCGGAACCCTTTGCTGCTGGGTTCGGATCGCACGTAGCTCGGGTTTAGATCCTGCTGTGCCGAGCTACTTGACTTGGTGAAAAGACAAAGTGGTTTTGGGCCTTCGCGACGTTTCGAGGGCGGCCCAAAAGTCGCGCCCTTACGTTTGGAAGTCCGAGGGACTTTTCTTTTTTACTATAAATCTTCACCCCCCCTCAATCCAAGTCTCATTATTCACTTTCACTCTCTCTCTCCAGTTTTTACTTTCACCATCGAAGTTTTTAGCTCCTGGGTGGTGCTGTTAGCTGTCGCGGCAAGGCGTTCCTTGGCTCCGGTGAACTTTTCCGACCGTAGTTGTCACTTCAAGGTCAGTCTCTCTCCTTTCTCTCTAAAAAATGGTTAAGATTACTTCCTCGGATGAGACCCCCGCCTCGGACCAAGTCGTAGGCCGAGCGGACAAAGGGAAGGAGGTGATAGAGCCGACCGATCAGAGCGTTGTTCAGCTGAGCAAGGAGGGCGAAGTAGCCGAGCCGCACCTGGAGGTCGTGGCGAAGTCTCAGAAGGGTAAAGGAGTGGTCACGATCATCGAGAAGCTGAAGACGGCGGGGGAGTTCGGTCGGCAGCCTATTGTTCTGTCGAGCGTGGGAGGCGTTCGGGAGTACTCCGAGGAGATGTTGGAGAAGGTGACTCAGGGCACCGCCAAGTCCGTAGAGGAGAATGAGCCGAGAGAGTTATCCGAGGTGGACCATACCTTCTCGTCTCTTACCGAGGCCGATCTGCACCGGATCCGAGTCGGGTTCCAGATTCCAGCCGAGTACGGGCTTCTTCTCCCCGGACCGGGATTCCGAGCCTCCACGTCGTCTTCGACTAACGCGTGTGTCTTTCCCCTCGACTCCTTGCATGCCGGGCTCCGTTTTCCGCTTCATCCATTTATTGTAGAGGTTCTCGTTTGGTACGGTTTGAGCCCGCCCAGTGGATACCGAACACTTGGAGGCATGTCTTGGCGTTTTTTCTCCGGTGTCAAGAGATCGGAGCTGAACCGAGCTTGTTCCTCCTTCGGAGCCTCTACCGCCCCTGCCAGCTGAACAGGAATGAGCAGAGGTTCTACCTGTCACCACGGACGGGGCGTGAAGTTGATCGAGAACCCGGACTCGATCAAACATTGGAAGGAGAAGTATTTCATTATCCGGGCTCCTGCACCTTGGGCAATACCGACGGCTTGGAGGAGGGAGGGCCTGCCCAAGCGAGCTAAGAAGGAGCCGGTACTGAGTGATGAGGAGGCTGAAGTCCTCAAGAAGCTCCTCGCCTTGCCGATGCTAAGTTGGAAAGACATTACCGAGGAAGCTTTGTTCCGGGGGGTCTCAGTCCGATTGACCCTAGTATGATTCTTGTATTTTATTTCTTTGCGTAAAGTTCTTAAAAAATTCTTCTAAGTTTTTTCATTCTGCTTGTGCAGAATCTTCCAAGATGGACTACAGGGCTCTGATGGCGAAGGCCAAGGCGAAGGAACAGGAATCGAGGAAGAAGAGACCCTCGGCAGGGCCTCAGGGCGGCCGAGCCCAGAAGATGCCTTCGGTCGTGAAGACCGCCGACCCGCAAAAGGTCATTGTCCCGAAGGCCGGTCCCGAGCAGGAGAAGGCCGCGGTCCCCGATCCTCCAGCTTCCGATGCGCCGGCACCGACGGGGGAAGGGGATGCCCCCGGCTCGTCGAGCGGAGCGTTCGGCGTGAAAGAGGTACTATCCCTCCAAGTTCCGCCCCTCACTGCAGATGCGGAGAAGATCCTGACCGAGAGGCACAAGCAGATCTTCGTCCCCGACTGGCAAGTGATGAACGTCGACGGTTTTTTGGGCGACGGCAACATCTGTATGGAAGCGGTGAAGCACTTGCCGACCCCCAAGGATCGAGCGGCCCTTAAGGCCGGGCTGGTCGGGGACGCGACAATGCAGATCGCTCAGAACACAATGTCGGTAAGTAGACGAACACTTTCCTATTGAAACTTTTTCTGAAATTTTCTAAGTTCCTGGATTCGGACTCTAACGGTTTGTTCTCTTTTCAGACCCTCTGCCACTTCAACTTCTTGCTTGAGGAGTTTGTGAGCAAGGAACAGGGTATGACCGGGAGAGGTCGGAGCGTGTCAAAGCTACGAAGCTGCTCGATGCTGAGCAACTCCTCTCGGCCAAGCGTGGGGCCGAAGTGGCGGGATTGGAGGTGCAGCTGGCCGATGCCGTTCAGTTGTCGAAGGACACGGCAGCCAAGCTTGAGGCCTCGGAGAAGGAGAATGCCGAGCTGAAGGAGGAGCTGGCCAATGCTCGGTCGGAGGCGGAGATGGCTCGGAAGAGGGCCGAGAAGATCATGGCCAGGCACCGGTCTAAGGTGGCAAAGGCGAAGAAGGCCGTCTAGGACGAGGCCGAGCACCACATGTTCAAGAACATGGAGGACGCATACAGCCGAGCCATGCTTCATGTCGCCGCTCGGAATCCGGGTTTCGACACGTCCTCCTACCGTTTCTATGACCCCGTGGAGGGGGGGGAGGAGCTTCCCCAGGGGATGCTCGGCCCCGAGGGACAGACTAACAGTGTCGAAGGCCCGGGTGAGACTGAGGCCGAGGATGAGGAGGAGGACGACTCTGAGGAGGAGAGCGGGAGCGAGGACGAGGACGAGGTCGAGGGTGAGGACAAGGCCGAGGGGTCGACACACCCGAACGACAAAAAGGTCGACCCCTGACTCGGTTGCCTCTTTTAGTCTTTTGTTGTTTTGTTTCTTTTTTGTAAGCCTAACTGCGGACTAGCCACCGCTCTTGTAAAACTTTTTCCTGAGTTTTGAATGAAAACACTTTGTTTGGCCAAAATTTATCCCAAGTGTTAGTCTCCGGATTTTGTGTTTGATTAGGCGTAAAATTCTTCAAGTGTTGGGTCTCAGATTTATCTCTGCTTTTCAGGTGAAGTTCGGTCCGATCACGGAGGTTGCACACCTTCGTAAGGAGCTGGCTAAAACAAAGGGAGAGCTCTCCAATAGCCGAGAGAGGCAGTTTTTCATGTTCTTGAAGCTGGAGGAGACAAAGACAGCTGTGAGGGGGTATTGTCGTGAGTTGAAGCAACTGCGGAAGCAACCCCAAGCCCCTTGTCTCGAAGGCGAGGTCGAGCGGCTTCGTAGAGAGCTTGCCGTCGCCGAGCGGAAGAACGACGAGCTCTCGGCCAAGATCCGACACTTGGAGATAGCGGAGCAAGGTCGCTCGGCGGAAGAAGAGAAGCTTGCTTCCGAGCTGGAGAAGGCATCATCCGAGCACAAAAAGTTGTTGGCCGAGGTCGACAAGCTTAGGAGGATCACGATAGATAGGGGGATCGAGGTCACCCACTACCGACGGCTCACGACTGATAGCGCCAATGCCTCGGGCTCGTCAAGGCCTCCTCGTTTGAAGAAGTTGGAGAAGGATGACGCTTTGAGAGACAGAATCATTGAATTGGAGGAAGAGGTCGCGTCACTCAAGCCTCTGCCTGAGAGGGCCAACGTCCGCAGTACATCGTGTACTCGCAAAGAGAGCGAGAGAGGGATTACCTTCTACGAACTTGAGACACGTTTGCCTATGGCTAGGCGGAGCCCTGCTGACGCTCAGAGTAGTGTAGCCGTCTCGTCTAGCGGTGCCTCGGTCGGCGCCACAGTTAGGGTCAGTGGCAAAGGGGGATCACGCTTCGTTGGTTTGGAATCGAGCTCGGAGGTCAGGCCTCGTCGTCCTCGCATTTCCTTGAACCGAAGCGTTCCCCTTCCGAAGAGGCCCTGAACATGTCGTTTTATGTTTCTTCTAGATGTTGTAAAACTCTATTGTAGGGTCGGTCTTGTAGTATGTAGAGCTATTATATCTGAATACGAATCTGAGAGTTTGTTTGGAAAATTCTTCAAGTGTTGGAATTCGGCAATGTCTTGAAATTTTGTTATTCGTTTTTTCTTCTTTTCAGCTTGTAGTGGCAACTCAAGACGCCGATTCCAACTGCTCGGACAACGACTTTCGGACCAAGGTTGGATCGGAGGTGACGAGGTCGCGTTCGGCGAGGTGCCGAGAGCGACTCTATGAAGTCGAGCTGGAATTACGCCGAGCAGAAAGCGAGCGGGGCCACCTTCAGCTCGTCCTCGATCAGCGAGACACCGAGATCCAGTGCTTGGAGAACAGGATTGCTGAGGCGACCCCTATAGGAGAGGACAAGAATTCGCAGACTGCTGTTAGCAACGCCCTTCAGGTTCAGTGTATTCGGCACAATTTATCGAAGATAATTGCCGAACGGGCCGATTTGCTCTCTGAGAACCGTCACTTGCTGCCCCTGGAGGCGAAGCTTCGGAAGGAGGCGGATGAACTAGCGGTCGAAGTGGCCGGACTGGCGACCGAGCAGGACGGTGATGATTTTTCGTTTAAAAACCAAGTGTAGTGGGTCGGTGCTGTACTTTTTGTTTTCTAATGCCTTGTAACCGTGGAAGGATTGCTTTGTATTATGTCCCAACCATTAATAAAATCTCTTTCATGAACTAGCATGTCTCTTGTTGCTCTGCGCAATTGTCTCGTTTATGATTGTGTTTGTCGTGCCAAGGTCTCCGAGCTGAACCCTCTTTTGTTCGCGGTTCGGGGCCTTGGCGCGTTCTGAGACGTAGGAATTAGGCACGGATCTCGAGGTGGATCAGCCCCCCTCGGCAACACTTTCTTGTCGTTTAGCGACGCTGATAAGATCTGGGCCGTTGGATTCTGGTACAAATCTCGAGGCGGCTCAATTCCCAAGAAAACGCTATCTTGTCGTTTAGCATCGTTGGGAAGATCTGGGCCGTCTGATCGAGATCCTACACGAAAGTTGAGGAGAAAGTGAGTTTTCTCCGTTTGCGAGCTCGGATTGGCACTTGCTCGGTTAGTCGACCGGGGGCAGCATGATCTGACCCTCCTTCTTGTTTGCTTTCGTCTCGGCGACAAGAGTGCTCGGCCGGTGATGCCGAACAGTCCTCGGTCTCCCTCTTCATGCGAAGTCGAGGGGTGAGTCGAGCCCTTCCCCATGGTGGGGTTCGCCGATCATAGCGAGTGTTCGACGGTTGTGGGAGCAATTCTGAATGGCGATCCACTCCTAGCTCGCCGAGAAGCAAGCTTAGGGAATGGGATTGAACCAAGTGTTGGACTCCGGAACCATCGTGTAGTTCAACGGTTGTGGGAGCAGTTCCGAACGGCGATCTACCTCTGGCTCGTCCGGGGGCGAGCCGAGGAGGTAACGTCGAGCCGAGTGTTGGACTCCGAACCATCGCGTAGTTCAACGGTTGTGGGAGCAGTTCCGAACGGCGATCTACCTCTGGCTCGTCTGGGGGCGAGCCGAGGAGGTAAAGTCGAGCCGAGTGTTGGACTCCGAACCATCGTGTAGTTCAACAGTTGTGGGAGCAGTTCCGAACGGCGATCTACCTCTGGCTCGTCCGGGGCGAGCCGAGGAGGTAAAGTCGAGCCGAGTGTTGGACTCCGAACCATCGGTGTAGTTCAACGGTTGTGGGAGCAGTTCCGGACGGCGATCTACCTCTGGCTCGTCCGGGGGCGAGCCGAGGAGGTAAAGTCGAGCCGGACATTGGACTCCAAACCATTGGTTGAAATCAATTTAGAAAAACAAAAGATAAAGGCAGAGAGACGCAAGCAAATTTATAAATATGAAAGAGCGTTCTTCATTGATAATCGACGGTGAACCGATTTTACATATTACAACTTATGAAATAGATTACAAGTTAGAGCAGAGGAATGGTTCGACACCTCGTGATACTCAGAGAGGCGCCGGGGCGCTTTCTTGGTATTTTAGGAGGTGGTCGACATTCCAGGTCCTAGGAATCTCTCTGCCCTCTAGATCTTCCAAACGGTAAGCTCCGGGCCGAACAACCTTTGTGATCTTGTAGGGTCATTCCCAGTTCGGGGCCAGTTTGCTTCTCTGATTAGGGAAGGAGATGGCTAGCTTTCTGAGAACCAAGTCCCCTTCCTTGAGATCGATGGGTCGGACTTTCTTGTTGTATGCTAGTTCGATTCTCCTTCGGTAGTTCTGTTGCCGAATTGATGCTCTTTCCCTCAACTCGTCCACTAGATCTAAGTTCGCCCTGAGGTCTCTGGCATTCTGTTCCTCGTTATAGGCTACGAGGCGAGGGGAAGGTATTCCGACCTCAAGGGGTATCACTGTCTCGGACCCATAGGTGAGGTTGAAAGGGGACTCTCCTGTGGGCATCCGCTTGCTCGTGCGGTAATTCCACAGCACATTGGAGAGTTGGTCGACCCATAAGCCTTTGGAACATTTTTCTAGCCTCTTCTTGATACCTGTGAGGATCTGCCGATTGGCATTTTCTGCTTGGCCATTCGACTGGGGGTGTGAGACGGAAGAGAAGTGCTGTTGGATAGCAAGGTCCTCATACAGAGCTCGGAACACAGCCCCGGTAAACTGAGTTCCGTTGTCGGTTACTATGACACGGGGGACGCCGAACCGACAGATGACGCTTTTCCAGAAGAATTGAAGTACCTTGTTCTCGGTGATGGTGGCGAGGGGCTCGGCCTCAATCCACTTCGAGAAGTAGTCGATGGCTACGGCCAAGAACTTGAACTGACCCGGAGCTGGAGAAAAAGGCCCTAGTAAATCCATCCCCCACATTGCGAAGGGGATAGGACTTGATAGGGAGGCAAGGTTGGCTTGCGTGAGGCGACGAATGTTGGAGTATCTCTGGCAAGAGCCGCATTGCCGAACGTGTCGCTCAGCGTCTTGGAGGAGGGTCGGCCAGAAGTATCCGTAGTTTAAAGCCTTCCGAGCCAAAGATCTAGACCCTGAATGTGCTCCGCCGATGCCTTCGTGTAGCTCTTGTAAGGCATAGTCGGCCTGTTCTGGGGAGAGGCACCTTAGGTATGGTCGGCCATCAATCTGCGAGAAGGAGCGCTTGTATAAGATCCCCTCGATCAAGACATACCGCTCGGCCCGGGTTCTGACTCGGCGTGCTTCTTTGGGGTCCTCGGGAAGGAGTCCGTCCCTTAAAAATTCCACTAAGGGTTTCATCCAATTATCTTGCAGCAGGACCGGTAATGACTCCATTGAGCCGGGGGTCTCGTCTTCTATGCTCTGCCTTGAAAGGACCTCGATCAAAACGGTCTGCTCGAGACCCTGGAGGGAGGATGAGGCCAACTTGGAGAAGGCGTCGGCCTGTGAATTCTCCTCTTGAGGGACTCGTTGGATGAGTGCCTCTTCAAACCGGCTCATGAGGGCTCGGACCTTGGCGAGGTACTTCGCCATTCGTTCGTCCCGCTCCTCGTACTCGCCCAAGACTTGGTTCACAACCAGCTGAAAGTCACTATGGACTCGGAGGCGCTGCGCCCCGGCACTTCGGGCAAGTTCGAGGCCCGCGATTAGTGCCTCATACTCCGCCTCGTTGTTTGAGGCCTTGAAGTTCATGCGAAGGGCATACTGGACGACGAAGTCATCAGGGCCGTTCAGGATGATACCGGCACCGCTACCTTCGTTGCAGGAGGATCCGTCCACGAAGACCGTCCAAATGGGGGGACCGTTCGGGACGTGGCTGACCTCGGGAATAGTGGACTCGACGATGAAGTCGGCGAGGGCCTGAGCCTTGATAGCAGTCCGAGGCTGGTAGGAGATGTCGTGTTGGCTTAGCTCTATGGACCACTTCATAAGCCGGCCCGAGGTTTCGGGCTTGTGGAGGATCCGTTTCAACGGTTGGTCGGTGAGGACCACAACCGAGTGGGACTGAAAGTACGTACGGAGCTTCCTCGCCGCCATGATCAGGGCGTAGGCCATCTTTCCTATCTTTGGATAACGGAGCTCGGCGTCCCGAAGCACCTTGCTCACGTAGTAGATGGGCCTCTGGGCCCGGTCTTCCTCTCTCACCAAAACAGCACTTAGCGTCTGCTCAGAGGCGGCTAAGTAGATGAAGAGGGGTTCCCCTGGAACGGGCTTGCTGAGCAGGGGAGGATTGACCAAGTATTCTTTCAGCTGTTCAAAGGACTTCTGTTGCAGTTCGCCCCACTGGAAACCCTTGGCTCCCCTGAGAGCCTGGAAGAAGGGGAGGCACTTTTCCCCAGACTTCGAAAGGAACCGCCCAATTGCGGCGAGCCGACCCGTGAGCTTCTGCACTTCTTTAACGTTCCGGGGCGGGGCCATGTCCAGTATGGCCTTGATCTTCTCGGGATTTGCTTCGATCCCTCGCTGGCTCACCATGAAGCCGAGGAACTTTCCCGATGAGATCCCGAACGCACACTTGTTCGGGTTAAGCCGCATGTTGTGCCTCCTCAATACGCCGAATGCCTCCTGGAGGTCGGCCAGGTGGTCGGTACCTCGGATGCTCTTGACGAGCATGTCGTCGACATACACTTCCATGTTGCGGCCTATCTGGCTCTGGAAGACCCTGTTGACGAGGCGCTGGTAGGTGGCTCCAGCGTTCTTCAACCCGAACGGCATGACTCTATAGCAGTAGAGGCCCTGGTCGGTAATGAAGGAGGTCTTCGGAATGTCCGGGGGGAACATTCGGATCTGATTATAGCCGGAGAAGGCGTCCATGAAGTTGAGGAGCTCATGGCCCGAGGTGGCATCAATGAGGGAGAGGGAATAGATCCTTCGGACACGCCTTATTCAGGTCGGTGAAGTCGATACATATCCTCCAAGAACCGTTGGACTTCTTGACCATTACAACATTGGAGAGCCACTCGGGGTAGTTCACCTCCTGTATGAACCGAGCCTTTAAGAGTTTGTCCACCTCCTCTTTGATGGCCTGCTGTCGCTCGGGAGTGAATTTTTGCCTCTTCTGCTGAACCGGTTTGCACCCCGGTTCGACACTTAGGCGGTGGACTAGCAGCTCCTCGGAAATCCCGGGCATATCCGCGGCTGACCAAGCAAACAGGTCGCGGTTATCCCGGATGCATTGCACCAAGTCGGAACACAGTGCAGTCGGTAAGGACTTGCTGATGAGGAACTTTCGACTCGGGTCCTCGTCCAAAAAGAGTACTTCTTCCAATTCGTCTGCCGGCTCGGACGTGGGTCGGACATTTGGCTCGGGAATCTCGAGGGTCTCGAGGGAGAGCACCGGACCCCCCGTGGAAGTCATGTAGCACTTCCGAGCCGTCTCTTGGCTGCCCCTGACTTCTCCCACTCCCGACCGAGTGGGGAACTTCATTTTAAGGTGGTACGCTGAAGGGACAGCTTCCAGGGCAACTAGGCCGGGTCGGCCTAGGATGACATTATATGCGGCCGGGACGTCGACGACCATAAAGTCCATCGGCTCGGTCCGAGTAGTAGGGGTCTTCCCAGCAGTTACGTCTAGGGTTATAACCCCCTCGACAGTTACTGGTACTCCCATGAACCCGTGGAGCGTGTAACCAGCCGGTTTGAGACGGTCCCGAGACAGCTGCAGCCCTCGAAAGGCCGAGAGGAAGAGGATGTTCACCAAGCTCCCGTTGTCTACCAGGACCCTCTGCACCTTGAAGTTTGCCATGCAAAGGTCGATGACGAGGGCGTCGCAGTGGGGAGTTCGGACCCCCTCGAGGTCTTCATCGGAGAAAGTCACTGAGACGCCGAGGCCTTTAGGAGGAGGGGCGCTGTGAACTGAGTTGACCTCTCGGACGAAGGCCTTCCGAGAGGAGTTGGAGGAGCCCCCCATAGGGCCTCCGTGGATGAGGTGTAGAACTCGTTCTTCCTTGAACTCGGGGGTCTCGTCGCGCCTCTCGGAGCGTTTGTTGGCCCCCCGAGGCGGAGGCATGTTGCGATCTGCCCGATCGTTTGCCTTTACAAATTTGGCCAGCTGCCCTCTCTGGATGAGGGCCTCTATCTCGTTTTTCAATGCCCGACAGTCGTTGGTATCATGACCGTGGTCCCGGTGGTAACGGCACCATTTCTCTTTGTTCCTCCTCTTGGCCGGGGTGTTCATTCTCGGAGCCGGAGGTATGACTCCTTCTTTCTCCACTTCCATCAGGATGGTGGAGACATTGGTGGTGAGGGGAGTGAACTTCTCGAACCTGGGGGGAGGACGGCGCTGGCCGCTATTGTCCTTCTGCAACTTTTTGGACCCCTCCTCCTCTGTCGCCTTCCTCTTTGATCCGGAGGCAGATCCTCCAAAATTCGGGAGGCACTCGGCCTCCTCCACTCGAATGTACTTCTCGCACCTTAGGAGAAGATCAGCGAAGTTGTGCGGGGGCTTCTTGGCGAGGGACGACCGGAGGTTGGAGTTGAGGACATTCGCCTGGAATGCAACGGTCGCCACTGACTGGTCTAGGGAGGCGATAGACCTGACCTCTGCGGTGAATCTCCTCACATAGTCCCTCAGCTTTTCTCCTCTCTCCTGTCGCAGGTTGAGGAGGGAGAGGCTCGTCTTCTCAGTTCGCCTGCTACTCATAAAGTGAGTTATGAAGAGCGTTTCGAACTACTCGAACGAGAAGATGGAAGAGGGAGCGAGCCTGGAGTACCATTCCCGAGCCGACCCCCTGAGGGTGGCGGGGAAGGTCTTGCAGAGCATGGCGTCGGAAGCTTGATGGATCAGCATTAAGGTCTTGAAGCTTTCGACGTGATCAACTGGGTCGGACTCCCCTGAGTACGTTTCAAACTGCAGAGGTTTGAAACCCCTCGGTATGGGGGCCTCCATGATTGTCCGAGAGAAGGGGGGTCTGCTGGGGCGGACGGTCCCTGCTCTCGACTCCTCCTCTTTGTCCATGCGACCGATCGTCTCTCCACCTCGTGGAGACGACGGTAGAGGGCATCATCCCTCCGCTGGTAATCAAACGATCCCCGTGACTCTTCTTCATAGGAAGGGGAGCGGGGACTGCGGCGTCGGTAGTCCTGGGATCGGCGAGGACTATAGGGGTGCTGCTGGCGACTGGGAGCCGGGAGAGGACTTCTGGATCGGTGGCGAGGACTGGGAACCCGCGGGGGTGTTGGAACCCTCTGGGCATTATGGTTGTTGGGACGCAGGTTGAGGTCCTGCAACACAGTCTCCTGGAATTGTAGGAACTCGGCACGAGTGATAGGTGCCTCATTGTTCCTCAGATGATGTCGATCCGTGGGGGAATGGGGCCCCCTCCTACGGCGCTCGGGAGATTCTGCCTGGCCCCTTCGATCCGGAGACCTCCTACCGTCTCGGCGATGAGGAGATCGCTCACCATGATGCTGGCGAGAGGCTCCCTCTCGGGCCCGCCTCTCATCTAGGTGGTTGCGAAGGTCCTCTTCCTTTTGGCGATTCAGGACGGTGTTGCGGAGATCGGAGGCTCGGGGGTGATGGGAAGCCATAGAGTCCGAGGAGGCGTTGTGAATTGAGACGTGGTCTGGATGGAGCGGTTGCTTCTGCCTTCGCTGGTTCTGACCAGCAGGGCCATTTGGGGGTTGTTGGTTTTGGAGAGGAGGCTGGCCCTGTTGGGCCGGGGGAGGAAGATGTTCGGGCTGCGGAGCAGGATGGACAGGGACCTCCTCCGGCTGATCGGCGGGGTTGGGTCCGCGGTTGGACCCCCTAGACCTGACCTTCTTGGGAGGCATGGTTGGAGAAGGGCTAGTCGACAAGGAAGAGGCAGAGGCTGTTCGTGTGGTTTTTCCCACAGACGGCGCCAATCTGTTACCGCTGATTTCGGTGTAGGGGTAAACAGATGAGATTTGTAAGTTCGAGAAAAACCTGAACAGCGGATGCAAGCCTTCTGATTCCTGCCGCAACCTGCAAGGAAGTGTGATACACCGGGGTTGATTCCGGCGATGCACCCTCCGACACTCTTGTCAGTAATCAGCGGTGATTAAGAAAGAGCTTTAAGGTGGAAAAAGAGTGATTACCTGGTCATAGTGGTAGGGGGAAGGTATTTATAGTCGCCATGGGAGTGATTAGGGGCTCGATTCCCTGTGTAACTGTCAGGAGTAAAATCCTCACAGTCTGTTTAGGAAACTAATCCCTGATTCCCAGTGAGAGCAAATTAGGCCCGTTGACTTGGTCAAATCAGTGACCCTGATTTGCCTCTTATTGGTCTGGGTTCGCCTCGGGTCGGGACCCGTACCCAATTGGAGTGGATCCGTTTGTGGGTTATTGGATCTGTGAGAAGGAGATCCAGTACCCGTTTCGGACCCATTTGTATGTGAAATTACCGTTTTACCCCCGAGCTTCAAGATTCGCGCCCAATCTGGACGGTTCCGATTTAACCCCTTTTTTAGCCATATCACAAATTTGGAACACAACTCTCTCCTAGAGTTCTTCCTCACACTTGTCTCACAAATAGCTCTCCTCCAGATCCGAGCTCTTCACTCCGCTCGCCTCCAAGAAGGACCTCTCCTCGACAAGTTCGGAGCACAACTCTCTCCTAGAGTTCTTCCTCACACTTGTCTCACAAATAGCTCTCTCCCAGAGCCGAGCTCTTCACTCCGCTCGCCTCCAAGACGGACCTCTCCTCGATAAGTTCGGAGCACAACTCTCTCCTAGAGTTCTTCCTCACACTTGTCTCACAAATAGCTCTCTTCACTCCGCTCGCCTCCAAGACGGATCTCTCCTCGACAAGTTTGGAGCACAACTCTCTCCTAGAGTTCTTCCTCACACTTGTCTCACAAATAGCTCTCTTCCAGAGCCGAGCTCTTCACTCCGCTCGCCTTCAAGACGGACCTCTCCTCGACAAGTTCGGAGCACAACTCTCTCCTAGAGTTCTTCCTCACACTTGTCTCACAAATAGCTCTCTTCCAGAGCCGAGTTCTTCACTCCGCTCGGATGTCGAGCAAGTGCTGATCCGACCCCAACATCACAGAGCCCGGTCGGCTAACCGAGCAAGTGCCCATCCGAGCGTCAAAACGGAGAAAACTCACTTTCTCCTCAACATTCGTGTAAGATCTCGATCAAACGGCTCAGATCGCTCCAGCAGCACTAAACGACAAGATAGTGTTTTCTTGGAAACTGTGCCCGCCTCGAGATCCGCGTTGAGATCTGACGGCTCAGATCGCTCCACGTCGCTCGATATTCCGAGCCGAGCGACTAGCGATCTGACCCACTCGCGCCTCTTCTTCGCCCCTAGGGTCTTCCTAGCACACCTTACAAGGGTCTTCCGAGCACAAGGGTCTTCCTAGCACACCTTACAAGGGTCTTCCTAGCCCAAGGGTCTTCCAAGCACAAGGGTCTTCCTAGCACATCTTCTCCGCCCCTAGGAGTGGAACTCCTCTTCCAAAATCCCCAAGACCAAAGTACTTATCAACTTCATGAAGACAAGCATGTTGCGGGGCTATTTTGACCATGAAGGAGGGTGGGTCTTCATCCCACTCCTAAAGAGAAGTTGTAGATCTTCGA
Organism: Hemerocallis citrina; assembly: GCA_017893485.1. Lineage (NCBI taxonomy): Eukaryota > Viridiplantae > Streptophyta > Magnoliopsida > Asparagales > Asphodelaceae > Hemerocallis > Hemerocallis citrina. Next base: position 219,889,273 of record CM030359.1, read on the forward strand.
ACTAGCTTCGAAACGAGGGGTCGCACGCCCCGATCGGACCTCCGTAGCACCGGAAAAGTGGATCTCAATGCAGCTGCGCCGAATAGCTCGGAAATCCGAGCCGAGCCACTCGCGCGAGGGAGAAATCCGAACCGAACCCGAGCAAGAATCCGAGCTCTTCCCATCCGAGCCCCAACATCAAAAAGCCCGGTCGGCTAACCGAGCAAGTGCCCATCCGAGCGTCAAAACGGAGAAAACTCACTTTCTCCTCAACATTCGTGTAAGATTTCGATCAGACGGCCCAGATCTTGCCAGCGACGCTAAACGCCAAGATAGCATTTTCTTGGGAATTGAGCCCATCTCGAGATTTGCGCCACCATCCAACGGCCCAGATCGAGCCACGTAGCTTGGATCTCCAATCCGAGCTACTGCCCTACCGAGCTGCAAAATGGCCAAAAAATTGCCTCAAAATCCGTGCTCGGATTCGCCGAACAAGACGATAAAAAAAAAACAAAGGGCTATAGGGTCGGGTTCAATCCAAACCCGAACCCCATAAACCGCTCTCCTACTTCTCCTTCTTCTCTTCCAATCTCCCGCCAAAACCACAATACCCAAGCTATCTTCAAGCTTCGACGAAACCAAAGCCGCATGGACGAACTTACCTCCATCTCCGAGCTCCGTCTTCTTCAACCTCCGACGCCGAGCTCACACCCACCATGGCCGAGCTCCGTCTTCATTGCCGAACTCTTCTCTCCTCCACCGTGCGACCAAACGAACCGGAGGAAGAAGAACCCAACTCCGAGCTCGCCCTCCGTCGAGCTCGCCAAGGTTGAGGCCCTCGCCTCCCTCTCCGACCTGTCGAAGCTCCGTCTTCATTGCCGAACTCATCTCTTCTCCACCTTGCGACCAAACGAACCGGAGGAAGAAGAACCCAACTCCGAGCTCGCCCTCCGTCGAGCTCGCCAAGGTTGAGGCCCTCGCCTCCCTCTCCGACCTGTCGAAGCTCCTGACATTGCCAAGCTCCTTCTCCGAGCTCGAACCCACTCCACCTGTCGAGGCTCCGAAGCATCGAGCTCCACGCCGCCCCACTTCACCGGGCTCCACGTTCGCCATTACAGAGCTTCGTCACCCCGAGCTCCCCCTACAGTCGAGCCCCTTCGACTGCAAGCTCCACAGAGCTCGAGCTCGCCTCTCACTGAACTCGTCGAACAGCTGAACTCGTCGAACAGCTCGTCGCCGAGCTCCTCCATCCCTATCAACGAGCTCGCCAACGTCCACAAAATGTCGCCGAACGTCCTCCACCGAGCTCCTCCTCCATCAAGCTCCACTTCGGCGAACTCCACACCCCGTCACCTTCTTCTCCTTCAGTTTTTGACGCTCAAAGGCCCCATCAATGCGTTCTCCTCCTCGACGAGCGGTGCATCACCGAGCTCACGTCGTCGAACTTTTCTCTTCGCCAAGAACTCAACTCCGAACTCACGAGCTCGCCAAGGTCGAGGCTGTCGCCAACCTCCACCATCTCCCATGTCGAGCTCCTTTATCAGTAATCTCCATCATCCATGCTTCGCCACGGCCGAGCTCCAACACTGACAGCTCCTTCAACTCCGAGCTCATCTAAGCTCTCAAACTGTCGAGCTCGCCGCAGTCGGAGTCATCCAATGGCGAAGCCCCCCGCGTTCGCCGATCACTCCTCGTCGACTCCGTTGCTCGCCTCGACCCTGCGTGAGCTGCGCGGCGGCGAATGGAAAAGAGGTTGGAGAAGGAGATGAAGAAGGAGAGGCGAAGAAGAAACAGACAGAAGAACAGAGAAGAAGAAGAGAAAAGAAAAAGAAAAAAATTATGCCACGTGGCGAGCCACGTGGCTTCACCTTAGTGGTCGGCTCCGGGTTCGAATCCGAGCTGCGCGAAAGTTGGCGTCACCTCCCAGTCGATAGCCGAACAAGTCCCAATCCGAGCTGAAAAACGGAGAAAAATGATACCGACCAACTCCAACCGTTGGATCTTCGCGATAATCGCACAAAAATTGATGAACGGCTCAGATCGCGCCACGTCTGCACAAAACGACAAAATAACAATTTTTAAATCGGGACCGTTCACATCGGAGACGAATCTTAAAGCTCAGGGGTAAAACGGTAATTTCACCTACTAACATGTCCGAAGCGGGTACTGGGTCTCCTTCTCACAGATCCAATAACCCACGAACGGATCCACCTCAACTGGGTACGGGTCCCGACCCGATACAAATCCAGACCAGCAAGAGGAGATCAGGGTCACTGATTTGACTAAATCAACGGGCCTGATTTGCAGTTATCCTCTCACCGGGAATTAAGGGATTACAATCCTAATCTGATTACGAGGATTTTATGCCTTATCAGATCATAGGAATCACATTCCTAATCTGATCCCAACGGCGACTATAAATACCTCCCACCTACCACTGTTACAGGTTAATCACTTTTTGCCAACTTAAGCTATTTTTTAATCATCACTGGTTACTGACAAGAGCGTCGGAGGGTGCGTCGCCAGGATCAACCCCGGTGTTTCGCACTTTCCTTGCAGGTAGCGGCAGGAATCGGAAGGCTTGGATCCGCTGTTCAGGTTTTTCTCACGAACCCACAAATTCTATCTGTTTACCCCCACACCAGAATTAGCGGTAACAGTATCGACTCCTACCTTTCGAGCAGGTGCAGAGATATCAGAGTCTCGCAGCTGAAGCCTTAACCCGAGGAGCAAGTCCCCGAGGAGCCGATTGGCCACTCAGCGAAGTTCAACAGTAATCAGTCGATTACCATTCCAGGAGGAAGCTGATAGCTTTACAAGTGGAGTTTGTAATTATTTGTAATAAGTTGTAATGAGCGGATGTAATTTGTACTCCTTGTCCAAGAACAAGGTATCGGTTGTAATCAATGATGTAATGACTTATTTGGCAATAAAATTTTTTTTAAATTTCCATGTTATTACTGTGTTGAGATGCATTTGAAGGCAAAGATTCTGGTGAGTGTCACGGATGTCCGGTAACGGGGATCCAGGGTGCTACACGCGCAGCTAAACCACCTTCAACGTTCGGTGGCAGGCACCGAGAAAACGTGTCCCCGATCATGAAATCATGAAAAACTGTTGATTGGTCAGTGATCAATGGGACATGTGATGCGCAGCCGAACCACCTTAAAATGTTCGGAGGTAGGCGCCGAGCAAATGTGCCCCCAGTTGTAAAATCATGAAAAATCATTGACTGGTCAACGATCAAAGGTCAATGGGACACTTGTCCGAGCAGAACTGTCTCACCCTGCTTTCCAAAATACAAGAATACGGGCACACAACTAAGGCCCAACGAATGATATAAACACATCATTCATAAGCTGTAACAATTAACTCAGCAACATGAAATATATTTACAACCACGCAGGCAAAATATAATCACATAAACTATGAATAATTTCAATAATCCATGAAATAAATCCATATAATAACTTCCAACGTATAGAATAAACTCCGGGACAAAAATGTCAAAAAATACAATGCATGAAAATATCAGTAGCAACTAGGAAAGCATAAAGACAAGATAATAAATGCAGGCAAGAAAATCAGGCTTCATAATCTAGAATATTTTTTCACCAAATCCTTCTGTCAGTTCATCTCCTGTACCTGCAATCACAACATCTAGAGTTTGGGGGGGAAATGTCTGTTAGAGCAAGCTACGGACAACAAGTAGTAATAAGTAATGAAACAATACAATATCGTACAACAATAAACAATGGACTGAAACAATATCAGACAATAAACGATACTTGATAACAATATTGATAGTCAATAATTGATGGTGCAATGGTCGATAACAATGGTCGCTAATCATTGATTAAATAAACAATGGTCAATAATCAATAATCAATAATCAATCATGCATGTGTCCATGCTCAGTGTCAAATCTTATTTCTTTCGGTCTTTTATTGTCTACCTAATGCATGCAATCCTGCATCCCATACCACATGTTCTGGTGTATATAATCAAGTGAACGTTTAGACTATAGTGGTGAATTCTACAGGATCCTGTACTCGGCAACAATAATCAATAAACAATAATCAATAATCGGAGCACGATACGATAGAATACAAATAGTTGGGATACCGTAGTAATCTGCAATCAATCGATAAAACAATGACCGATAACAACAATCAATATGGGAAACACGGGCCCCTCCCCCGAGTACAATCTCCTATATTGTCCACTACTAAGTCAAACCCTTATTACCCTGGCTTGTTATTATTTTACTATAATTAAACATGAATATGCAGATGATGCAATCTATGAGGACGGGTATCAAGCATGATTTCATGGAAGTATAAAGAGGTATGCAATGCATGTATGAGGCTCAATTCATTAAATGCGAAGAATAATCATTTATATATATATAAACATAGAGATACAATTCTGGACAACATATATTTATGTACAATAACTGACTTTCCTGTTGCTACAGGAAAGCGAACTCAGTTCTGTCAGGGGTTCCAGCAACTAGAATCCCTGTCGGTTCCGACGCATATTCACACGATATATAATAGTCACATTAGCTATGTGTATAATTCCATTCTTTACTAGTTGCGTGTTCAGGCAGCATGTTAGGGTCAAATTCTTATATATAAAAGTTGACTGTAAATTCATTTTAAAAATGTTACAAAATTGATAAATTAACTCCTAATCATTCCCAGTAACATCCTAGGTAATCTCAAGTCTTAACTGTACTGATAACATATTTTTTTAGTCACTTAATCGTGACGATGTACTCCTAACAGTAATCTGGAATTAGAAACGTTACAGTACTATAAACAGTATATCTTGCAAACTACACATCGGATTCCAGATCCGTCAATTATTCTGGATTCTAGACACATGGGGCTACGAATTTCATTTAATAAGTTCTAAATATTATTTGTAATAAGTTCAAAATCTCACTCCATGTTAGAGTAAACAGCGGAACAGCAGTAAAATGTACTCTTTAGCAACAATCATGATAATCAATCCACATATTCTTATAACAAGAATAAACTAGCATTTATACTCAATAATTAGGATGGATATCTACTGTTAACATGACAAAATTATCATCACTACAGTATTAAATTTACGAATCTAGTTATAAGATCATATATAACCGAAATGCATTCAAATCACTATTTCTTCTACATATACGTGTTTCTAGTTTATGTTTGTGTAGTGTATGCATATAATGACGGATAACATGGCTTAGAATTGATTCAAGGGTATGGCACGAAAAGAAAGCTATTACTTGGTTTCGTCGATGAATCCGCTTCCTTGAAAGGTAACAATCAACTGAGATACGATAACGGAATAAAAAGCTACTGGCAGAGATCAAAAACATTTCTTGAACTTGAACAATAAGTTGGTACAAGAGAAACTTGCCTTATATGACGGTCACAACAGAAGTATGAAGGAAATAGTGGCGACAACACACGGGCAGAGACGATGGCAAGTGGCAGCGGCAGGAGTGACTACGACATTAGCAAACATCGGTAGAAGATGGGGCTGCTGTTCGGGCTCGGTTGTGCGGCAACAAGATGGAGCAGGAGGTTGTGGTGCTGCGAGGGGTTGCTGCAATGGTGGTTGACGGCTACTCAGGACTGCGAGGAGGCGGCGAAGGCAGTTGGTGGTGATGCTGGCTAAATGGTGATGGTGCTGTGAGTGAGAGGAGGCAAGGTGATTGGCATTGGCAGCGGCGTCGAGGTGAACAGCAACGAGTTTGATCGGGGTGCCGCGATGTAGGTCACAGGATGGGGGTCAGGGGCAATGGTCGGGGTGAGTTGTAAGAGAACTGGCCGGGTGTGGCAAGTGGATGGAAAGGGAGTGGTCGGCTCAAGGAGTAGGGTTCGGGTGGAGCTTGGTGAGGGGGAGATGGCAGCAGCGATGGTTGAACTGCGGTGGCTTCGGGGGTCAGGAGTGCAGCAAAGGAGGGGGGCAGGTGATGGTGGTTATGGTGGAGTTCCGGTGGGGTGCTGGCATCGGCAATGGCAGAGGAGGCTTCGATGGGTTTCCAAGGGATGAGGAAGGAGAAGGAGGAGATTAGGCGGCTGAGAAATAGGGGTAATTAGATTTAGGTAGTGTTCTTTTTCTCCTCTTATAAGAGATTTACCTCTTGTAAGAGGTGGTCCCCCTCTTATAAGAGTTTTTTTAGTGTTCTTTTTTTACCTCTTATAAGACATTTTTCTCAAAATATCTTATAAGCCTAAAAGACTTCTAATAGCCTCTTTCAAATTCTTATAAGACTTCTATCACTTAAAAAGTCTATATTACCCCAAAGTCTATATTATAATTGTTACTAATTAAACTAGTTTATATATTAGTCTATAGTAGCCCGGAATATGCTATCCTAGAAAAAGTGTAATCATATACGTAGTTGACTATAATATGCTATCCTAGAAAAAGTGTGGGAATTCATTCTTCACAATCTCGAACAATTATGTTAGGGATGCTATCGAAACAATTAGTTGACTGTAATTTTATTTATTTTTTATTTATTTACAGCTAAGGGAGAATTTATATTAGCCCATTGACCTTAATTTTTTTTAATCCAACTTCTTTGAAACAAATTATTATTATTTATATTTATACACACTAATTTTCATACTAATTAAAAGTCTATAGTAGTCCAAAATTATAATTGATGATTTACACTCATTTGTGAATTTAACTTGCCATTAAACTAGTTTATATATTAGTAATTTGAACTTATCTTTTCTTGTCCTTCATCTCACTATTTTTTTACTTTGGGGGTAATATAGACTTTGGGGTAATATAGACTCTTGTAAGAGGTAAAAAAAGAACAGAAATCTCTTATAAGAGATTCTTATAAGAGGTTATTTTTATGTAAAAAGAACACCTCAAAAAGAGGCTCTTACAAGAGGCTCTTACTGTAAATCTCTTATAAGAGGTAACCTCTTATAAGAGGAAAAAAAAAGAACGGTACCTTAGGTTTAATCAGTGATTAGCAGAGGGTTAATATAGGGGATTAGTTTGCATGGGCTTCAGGATGGGCTTGGGCTAGAATTGATAAATAGAAAAATTAATAGTACATGCTAAATAATTAAATGGCATACATTAAATTAGTACTCAAATATTAATAAATATAATAGAACATACAAGACTTTGGTGTTCAACAAAACAATTAGTTATTTAACGGGAGCAAGCAGTTCAGAAGAACATCAAGATCCATTCAAAAAAAACTGGGATACAAGAGTTGAAGAAGGGATAGAAATACAATAAAAATCAGTATGATCATAAACAGGGGTTACATGAACCACCTTCAATGTTCGGTGGCAGGCGTCAAGAAAACGTGCCCCTGATCATGAAATCGTGAAAAACCGTTGACTGATCAACGGTCAATGGGACAGGTGTCACACAACCAAACCACCAAACGTTCGGTGGTAGGTGCTGTGTAAACGTGCCCCGGTCATAAAATCACAAAAAATTGTTGACTGGTCAACGGTCAATGGGACACGTGTTGTGCAGCCGGACTACCTTCAACATTCGGTGGTAGGCGAGCAAACATGCTCCCAATCATGAAATCACAAAAACCCAATGACTAGTCAACGGTCAATGGACACGTGTCACACAGCCGAACCACTTTCAAAGTTTGGTGGCAAGAGCCAAGCAAACGTGCCCCCGATCAGAAAATTGCCAAAACATCGTTGACTAGTCAACGGTCAATGGACACGTGTCGCTTGACTGAACCATCCCTTTCGTTTGGCGCTACCCCCGTTCTAGGCAGGAGCATTTGCTCGTTGACAGGTCAACAGATTCCCACCGTTCGACTTCGCGATCTTCACGCCTGCCATGATCATTGCACCAGACTCAGCCACAGCATCAGGTATTTAATAAATCCATTTATTTAATTATTATATCGAATTAATTACTTAAAAATTACGAAAAAATAATTTAAAAAATCTTATAAAATTAATTAAAAATTATAAAAATAATTATTAATTCGGAAAAATGTTTTTAAAATTCCAAAAAATAATTATTAAATTTAGAATAATTAATTAAGATTTTTTGAAGATTCATTACTAAATTTCGGAAATTAAATAGGAAATTCAAAAAATTATTAAAAATTGGAAGAAAAAAATCCAGAAAAAATTCTAAAAATAATTTTGGGTTTCTTAGAATAACACCGTCACCCCTCGAGCAAGATCTGAACGTCCCCAAACAACCCTGATAACTTTTGTAAACCCTTAAAAATGGACAAACTACTCCTCAAAAACTGTGAAACTCACTCTTCGGGAGTGGGGGCTTGTGATATAGGTAAAATGTAGCATTCTGAATTCCTAACTCTAGAAGTTCATGACACAATCTAGAATCCTGCTTCAAATAGTACATTACACGAAAAAGTACAGGAAATTAAAAACTTTTGTTTCAATAAATGTTATTACAATGTCCAAATTGTACAAATAAATATTACAATAAAATTTTACAATGAACTTGGACAATGACTCTCCACTTGGATGCTCCATACTGCTTGAGTTCCTCCCGCTCCCACGATCAGGTAGTCCTGCACTAACCAACTATGGGTGCATTAGTTGAATGCAAGTGACGCAATGCTGATAAAACCAGCGACTCTCCAAAACTCAACAAACAAATTTGATGCAAAATTGAAAGTGTGCAGTCAAATCACAAGTGTTAGTGTATGCCATGACCTAGAATCTAATGCACAGTTCTAAAAATGCACACGATGCTCCTACTCTGATGCACACTTGATTTGGAAGCGTATACATCCCATACTACATACTTCCCAAATCAAGCTCGCTTTCTCCTGATTGTAGGGTTCAATCCCTCGCCATACATCCTACTCTTATACTCTTTCCCGTTTCTGACATTCATCTAGTGACTGCGAGGTTGCAATTGTTCAGTCCACTTCCACTTCTGTAGTCAGTAATGATGTCCCTGTTTTCCACTATGCCCGGTCCCCGCAGTCTCACGGCTCCAGACCTTGCCCAAAAGTTACTACGAACATAAAGGTGGTCCCGCGGTAATCCCCGCTCACCAAGACACATAGAGTCTTACTCCCACTTTTGGAGTCTTACTCTAGCTCGTTGTCCATACTAAACAACATAGAACTTGACAAATTCATAGGGTCCATTCCCTACTTCCGACAGAAGCACCTCCCGTTCTTATCACTAGACCCCAGAAATTAACAGACGAGACTACGCCATCAGTCGCCCTTAAGAGGCGAGACGGCACCGCATGTGTCTCCATGACAGGCGAGTACAACCAACCGACTAGTGTCTATCCTATCAAATAAATGACATGCTTAGGTCTTAGGATACTACCAAAAACTCACCGCTCATAACTTGGGACTTATACACTGACCCTATTTTAAGCAACTAATTAACCTTTATTAGTGAGATGATTAGTGAAATACTAGACGATTGCTTGCTAGTTAATTACCTAATATTTTATCCAATCTCACAAGCCTTATGGAAAACCAATCCGGTCAAATTGGTGATTCAACCCCCGTCGATCACCAATCACCCACTTGCTTGGATCTCAACCCTATCTCTGCCCGCGATCAAACTCTCCTTGGTTAGCGATCCTCCGACGCACGAAGACTGTCTTTATCCAGGGCTTTAAAGGTGACAAGGGCTACTAGCGACCCCAAAATATCATGTTATATTCATAAGTCATTAGCAAACTAAAGATGAATAACAACAAGTGCACCAAGGCAAAAATGAGATAAGAGCTGCTCAAATCTTAAAACACAATAGGTGTAAACAAGCACAACTCTAACAGGATCAAACTCAACCCAAAAGTCAGAAGAAACATCATTTTATGCCAACTCTAAAAGCATATATTCAATCAAAACAATAAGCTAGCTATTCAACCTATAGTTTATGCTGTTTTGGAAAAATCACCTTGAATTACATACTCAATAAAATTTCAAGTTCTTAGATTCTTTGGAAAGATTGTTATGTTTACATTAACTTCTCAGTTGGAGGTTTCCTAAAAATAGTGCATCTTAGGGGAGAAAAATGGCCCAAACTGAGGGGCATGAAAATTTCTAGATTTGATAGAACTATCAACCGGTCGTACAATAAACTCATTTAAATTAACAAATGATCTCAAAATTCTAAAAATTTGGTAAGAACATCCCAGACCCATAGAATCTCATATCCAAAATTTAGCCAAGAATACCAAGTATAGTGAAAGATATAATATTTTGAATTGGATGTATATTATCATACAACAACAGCATTGTTTCTTAACAACAACAGTAAGTTGTATTTTAAAGAAATAATAATTCTTGTTCAAAAATTCTGAAACTTGGTAGAAATGTTCCAAATTCACTTATGATGCTGCTGTAAAATTTTCAAGTTCAAATTCCATTTTATCATAGGGTTATGCCTTCCAGGATAACAAGTACTCATAATGAAAACAGAGCTGCAACAATTTCATCCCAGTATAGAAATATGATTTTTATTAAATATCAAATCATCTCTAAAAATTACAAAATTTGGTGGAATTTCTGTAGACACAAATATGAAACATGCATAAAAAATTTCGCTCAATAGTCCTTATATTTTGGAATGCATGAATTTCCAAACCGAACACAAAACATTGTTGAGACAGAACCTAAACGGTTCAATATTTCTCTTACCCAGCGTAAGTGTAGTATTTTCTAAAAATATCATACCTCAACCAAAAAATTATGAAAATTGGGTAAATGATAAAGATATGCATGAGAACCTACAGTAAAAATCTCAACTCCAAATTCGTAGTAAACATAGAGTTATGATTTTTGTAAGTCAAGCATGTTAAAATCATACAGAGCAGAAATATTATTCCATACCAGCAACAAGATATAATTTATTAAAATATCAAACCATATCCAAAATTTACGAAATTTGTTAGGGTTCTTAGGGACATAATTAAGATGCTACTGCAAAAAATTCAAGTCTAAATCCAACCGTGTCACAAAGTTATGATTTTTCTAATTACTCTTACTATAACTTCACAAGTTCATGCCTTTATCTATCAATTAGTGTTCTTAGCTCAAGCATTAAATTACAATCATATAAGAATTTCCATTCACATTATCTAGCATGGCAAACCAGTACATTAACATTCATCATACTAAAATTATATAACATGCATAGAGTTAGAAGAAATCACCCGCTATTTGGAGTTTGTTGATTTTCTTCTTGAACTACTTCTTCCTTGCTGGCTCCTTCTCCTAGCAATCCACCTAAGCTTGATGAAAAAATATTTTTTTGGGGAGTGTAGGAACTTAGAAAAGGGAATGGGGGATTTTTGAAGTATGAAGATAATGGCAGGAATAGGAAAAACAATGAAGAACAAAATGGTTTTCTTGATGAACTAGGGTTTTTATATGGGGGGGTGGGGGGGGTCTATACCCCAAATGAAAACCATGAACCAGTCCATAGTTAAACTAATCAGGGTTAGGCTCTAACTAAATGGTTTAGGGTTTATTAGGGTGTATAATTGTACACACACACACACACAGAGATTATATATATATATATATATATATATATATATATATATATATATATATATATATGGGTAAAAGGGATATGAGCAACTTGCTCATTTAATAAATGAGCAATTGATTATGTGGCATGCATGTGATGCACTGGACAACTAACCCTTTTAAAAATTGTCCAATCACATGTATGCCACATCATCAATTGCTTATTTACTAAATGAGCAAGTTGCTCATACCCCTTTTCCCCTATATATAAATATATATATATATATATATATATATATATATATATATATATATACATAAAAAGACAATTGCATTCATACTACATTTTGAAAAGAGTACTTGCATATAAACAAAAATAATTATTTTTATTCAAAAATAATTACTAGTATTTTCCGGGGATATTACATAAAAATACATCCAAATCGAGACGTTCAAATCGGGCACGAATTTTAAAGCTCTCAGGGGTAGAACGGTAATTTCACTGAAAATGGGAATTGGGTTTCTTTCAAACCCAACAGCCCAGAACAGGTCTATTTAACCGTGATGTCCTACTAGCCCAATAAGAATGGTTCCAGGTTGTTTAAATATGGTTTAAACCCACAATTATCCATAAGAAATGGTTCAAAAACCATCTCTCTTATCCTGAGGGGAGTTTAAACTATCCTCAACCACTCTCATCTCTTCATGAGGAAGAGATAACTGGTTTAATCCAAAAACACCGGAATTCGAAACTATCCCAAGACAACTATAAATACCCCCTACCCCTACCAGAAACAGGCAATCAGTATTTTCTCCACAAAAGCTCTTTCAAAGTCTTCTTGATTTCTGATTTGATCGTCGAAGGACCTGTCGTCAAGATCAACCCCGGTCTCAGACTTTTTTGTATGTTAGCGGAGGCGATTGTCACTACGTGAATCGAATCTTACGGCGCAAACGAGTCAGATCGTCAAGTCAATCGCAGTCAAAGGCAGTCAACACCGTTGAAAGTCAAAATGTCAAGTTCTTGATTGTGCCTCCAAAGAATCCACATCATCTGGTTGCTCCTATACTGGGAAAAAAAAAAGGAGCAACAATAACCAAGCCCTTTGCATATTAAATCAATAGCTTGGAAAACAGTATTTGCATTATGTTTCGATGGAGGTAAAAGGAAGTGATAAGTTCTGTTTATATGATGGAGTACACCTCTTTTTCCCCAAATTACACCCAAACTAGTGTTTTAGATGAGTGTGGACATGATGGGTTGCCTTTTACTTGTATCGGGCATATTTATGTTAACGAGGCTTTTAATTTTTACCATTACAAAGGCAATTTTAGCATTAAAAATAGCTTCAGTTATCTGTTACCCAAATGTTAGACAACCCACGGTTAAAACATATTATATTTTAGCAGATTTAAGATAACCCCATTTACCCTAATGTTTACTGTTATATAGTTCAAGTTATCTTTAAAAGGGCCTCCAAAAACTCAAATTTGCAAGACCGTAAGCTATCTGATCCAACTCCAAATTACCTTCATTTACCTCTAATAATCACAAATACACCGTAAGAATATGAAGAAAATTCTTTCACAGAATGAGAGAATTACTTGATCCTATAATTAATTAACATTATAAAGGTACACCAACGCGTACAAAACTAGGGTTTATGGTTAGGACATAACACGTAACACTAAATTTAAAATCAATACAAATTTCTAACAAAATCTCAAAACTAAGGTTCAGGGTTAGCTCTCATCTAATTCTATCTAAAACATTCCTACAAAAAAATACAACAAATCCCATGATCAACATCTGTAAACTAGTGATTAACGATTGATATACCAAAAAAGATGCAGATCTAAACCTAGATCAAGAATTGATTGATAAAAAGAACAAGATTAGGGTATTAGATGCTCACATGGAGGCATTGCTAATGTGGTACCAAAATACAATCGACAGCGACTCCTTGCCACGAGTAGTCCCAGTCGTCACCATCATTGTCGTTGGCGAGTAGGCAACGAATCCAAACAATAACAAGAACAAGATGAAGAGAGAAAATCTCAATCCAATTCATAAGAAAGAAAATGGAATTACAATCAGGGTTTTAACATCACCGATCCCGTGCTTCCATCCAGCAATGAAGCACTACCAAGTAGCGTGCACACCACCCATGTTTACAAAAGAAAAGAAAATAACAACCTCACTAACTACACTGTGGCTGGGACCTGCCACTAATTAACCCTCCATTCATAGGCTGCCACCCGCCACGTGCACAGCCCATGAAAATCAATTAGGGGGAATTTTTTACAAAACAATTGGGTTATTTACATAAAACCAACTAAAAGAAAGAAATTCTGACAAAAATCGGTGTTATAGCTACCCCTCTTCTTCAAACCATCATTTTGTCAATTATTTGCAGAGGCTCCACATTTTCTTCCTGAAGGAAGACTGGATGCCTTTGTTGATTATTTATGTCTCTAATATGCTTCTTGAGCTGAGAATGTGAAAAACATTGCGTATTTTGGCAGTTGATGGGAGTTAGAGCTTGTAAGAACCAAGACCAATCCTCTCAATCTCAGCATAAGGATCATAGTAGATATATGACAATTTGTGAATCCTCTTGCGCGTAACAGATGTCGGCCTGTATGGATGCAGCTTGAAGTACACATGTCACGCCCTGCTTTCTAAAAGAAATACGGAATACGAGTACGTGACAAAGCCCAGCGAATGATTTTCTTCATTCATAAGTTGTAGGATCGACTCAGCATCATAACAAGATATATAACAAAATATACTCAACCACGCATGCATGAATAATTTATTAATCAACAGAAATCATTTGAAGCAAATATAAATATCCCAAATAAATTCAAGATTTGGATCAAAAGTAAAAAACTTCGAGACTACAATCCCGTTACGAGTTTTAAGTAGCAACAAGAATTAAATAACTCAAACACAATATAACTAAAGCAAATTTTTCCAAGCCAAGCCTAAAATGTTTATTCACCAACTCCAGCAAGCAATTGATCTCCAAAATATATATATATATATATATATATATATATATATCATGTGGAAGAAAAATAGAGAAACAAAGACAGACGCTCGTTAGTGCAAGTTACGGACTGCAAGTAGTACAAGCAACGGGTATGGGAACAAGTACAAGAAAGTATGAAACTAAGATTTGAAATTAAAAGTATACAACATGACTTGGCAAGCATGCAACAAGTAGTGAAGTTCAAGAGACTACCTAGCAAGTGAAACAAATCAAGTAACAGGATCGGGTAACAAATACAAGGAGCAGGAATAGGAGACAAGTGAGCAAGTAATCTGTATCAAGTATCGAGTAACAAGTATCAAGTAACAAGTATCAAGTAGCAAGTATCAAGTAGCATGTGAGGCAGGTGTCAAGTGTGTACAAGTAAAAAGTTATCCTTAAGTCTATTGTTTAATTCTATCTAGGTAGCACTTCATGCGTCCTATTTATTTACCAAATAGTTTCTACATACAAACAAGTTACGTTTAGATTTTGTAGTGGATTCTATAGGTCATGTACTCGGGTCTTCACAGGACTACAAAACTTGGTCGGTAAGCTTGATCGGTAACATGTAATTAACTTGATCGGTAAACTTGATCGGTAACTTAGTCGGTAACTTGGTTGGTAAACAAATCACATGGAAAACACAGGTCCATTTCTGAGTACAGGCTCCTATATTGTCCACTACTAGATTTTTCCCTTAAACTCTGGCTTGTTCTTATTATTATTATCAAACAGGAAAGAAAGTATACGAAACAGGGCAAGTAAACATGATCAAAAATATGGAACTAGTTTATGCTAGGTAGGAAGCATATTCGAGGGTAAAAACAAATTAAAATTACCAAGAACGACGAGAATTTCAATTCTGGACATCATGACGTTGCTGCACCAAAATTGAGATTCCCACCACCACACGAATGAAAACCTAGATCCGTCAGAAAATCTAGAAAATAGACTCCCTACCAGTTCCATAGCATATAAATAAGATACATAAAAGTTGTAGCAACAGGTGTCAAAATAGCAAATTACCCAGATTTCATGTTCAGCCAGAATTTGTAAAACTGTGTTTAGAAACATGAACAGGTCTGACACTTCATCAATTAATTTCAGGAAAATTAGGGAAGGTCCTGTAGTGTGTCCAGTATCATCATGCAAAATTTCAAGTAATTATCTTACTGATAGCATAGTTAATTTAATTTGGAAAACTGAGTGACGCAGCAAATTTAAGAATCTGAAATTTCAGACATTAGCAGCACTAAAACAGTGATAATTCAAAAACTATAACTCGGAATTCAATTCCGTTAAAAAGGTAGTAAACTAGACATCTGGGGCTACATTTCATGTTTAGAACTCAAGTCCAGATTTTGATGTTATCAGGGTCGAAACAGCAAGTAAAAACATGACAGCAACAAACAAGGATATTTTTGCATGAAATGTATTATTTGAATGATCAAACCTCCCTCCTTGATGTCGATGTTGTACTCGTGAATGGCGGCGGCTTTGACTTCAGCATTGGGCGAGAAGCGTCGGGGCTGCGGTGACTGCGGGGTGGTGGGAGCAACTGGAGGAGGACGAGGAGGGCGGCTCGACGGTGGTGCTTTGTTTTCAGAGAGGAAAACAGGGGTAGATGAGGAAGGTGATGTCAATGGTGGTTGGAGGAAGAGGGAGACGAAGGCTCGACGGAAATGGAGGCTGACAGAGGGGATGTAGTGGGGGTGATGACGAGGAGCCGAGGTGGTAGACGATGAGGTGATGATGGAGGTTACGAAGGCGGTTCGATGGCGAAGGCGAGGAGACGGGGAAGAAGGTGGGTTTCGGAGGGTGAAATAGGGGAGGAGAGAGAGGGGGGTTCAACAATGGATGGGGATAGATGGAAGGGTTGGCGGCTGTAGGTATTGGGGGGTAGGGTAGGGTTGAATAGTGTTTATATAGGGTATTGGGTTGGGTTATTGGGTATTGGGTTTAGATCCAATACGAGGGAAATAAAATAAATAAATAATAAAAATAGGATTAATAATAGACTATACAATGCACAAATTTTTCATAGGTTGCACCAAAAAAATTTACGCGATTTAATTGAAAATAAAAATAAATTGAAAGAATACATTTAGATTAACATTTAATTTTTCACAAATAATTAGTATAGTCATATATAAATAATATGCTTGGTTTGTATGTATTAAAATAACAATAATAGTAATGATAATAATGATACATATATATCAAAATACAATTCGAGTTTATCAGATTTATTAAAGTAATCCAACCAGTAATAATATATAATAAGCAGTCGGTCAATTCGAAATAGAAAATAAAGTTATAATATACTATTATTCGAAGTAATTAAAATTTCCAATTAGAAAAGACTTTAATAGAAGATCCAAAAACGAACTCAAAACAGAAATAAATTCATAACTAATCGAAATACAGAATATATTCAGAAAATATATATTTACGAGAACGGGGGTTACAACACAAAATCCCCAATTTCATACTCTTTATCTAAACTGTCTGTCAGCAGCTTGTTTCATCTTCAATTGGGCCATGTTGAGATTGTTTTTTAGCAGTTGCAGAGTGATATCTCTCTTAATTAAGCATTCTTCCACTTCTTGTGATTTTGCAGTTTTGGGAACATAAGAGAGAATGTTTAGGGGAAGTCTCCTATACAAAACATGATACGGAGACAACTTAGTGGCACTTTGAGCACTGGTATTATACCAATACTTAGTCCAAGGTAGTACATGAACGTCTCAAGTAGCAGGTTTACAAGCACAGAAACACCTCATATAGGACTCAAGTGTCCTGTTCACAACCTCTATTTAGCCATCTATCTGTGGGTGAAAGCAATTGCTCATACACATCCTAGTGCCTTGCAAGTGGAAGATTTCTTTCCAAAAAATACTTGTAAAAATAGCATCTCTGTCACTTACTATAGTTGCTGGTACCTCATATAGCTTGATAACATGATTCACAAAAATTCAGCTACTTGTCTTGTAGTATAAGGGCGGGATAGTGCAATAAAGTGAGCATACTTCGATAGTCTGTCAACCACCACCAGAATGATAGTCTTTCCCTAACTTTTTGGCAATCCATCAAAAAAGTCCATGCTAATATCTTCTCACACTACTGCAGGCACATTCAATGGTTGTAGCAGCCTTGATGGTGATTGTTTATTATACTTACACCTCTGGCAAATGTCACACTCTCGTATAGGCCCTGAGCACGCCCTTCATCCCTTGCTAGTATGCAACTCTCTACAATCTAAGCCAAGTTTTCTCATAACCAGAGTGTTCCCTTGCAGAGAATCATGGTGAATTACCATCATCTGTTTGGTGACAGATGTATGATTAAGAAATACCCTTCCTTTATAGTAGTATATCCCATGTTGGTAGCTATACTTGGACTTTGGTATCAATCCCTTGTAAAGGGTCCTGTTCCACCTCTGTTCTCAATGCAAATAACCAAGCATGATGCATCACTGATATTGCTTGGAGTTGAGAGTTTTCAAACATTCTAGACAACTCATTTGCTCAAGTATTGTCTCTGCCTTTCTTGCACTCCACATTAAATTTGTAACACCCCGAGTCTCGCTCAGCTGCGCATGCAGCTACACGTGCGCGCACACGTGAAAAATAAATCCTAACAATGGCCCACCACAAGCATGCATCACAAGAGGTGTCATGACTAGTTGGTGCCTCTTGATCATGGGCTTATCTATTTAAACTCACCCACTCCAATCTTACGGTCGATGTGGGACTTAACACTCCATACACCAACTCATTTCATCACTCCCTTTCATGAGTGCATGGCCACATCACGTGCACCACCACATATACAACAAGCACTAAATCAAACAGCCAACCCACAAGCAAAGTAATTCCATCTAGGCCCATAATTATTACATGACCCAAATTCTAATTCATGGCTATATATATATAGATATATTCTTAAGATATGAGGTATTAAATACACCCCCATCCCCATCCCTTAAGAACTCAGAGTCCTCGCTAAGCCCAGAACATACAATCTAATACAGGATTGTCTTTCTAGTCAATGTAATCCATACATGGATGTCATTTTTGTATTTGTACTGGCCTTACAACCATTGTGGTATGTCATTTCTGTAACTGTGCTAGCCTTACAACCATTGTGGCATCACCATCGGTGTCGAAAATCAGCTCTGATACCATTTTGTAGCGCCCCAAGCACGGCTCAGCAGTGCACGCGACTACACGAGCACGCACGCAAAAAATAGGTCCTAACAATGGCTCCCCACAGGCATGCCTCACAAAAGGTGTCATGACTAGTTGGTGCCTCTTGATCATGGGCTAATCTATTTAAACTCACCCACTCCTATCTTACAACCGATGTGGGACTTAACACTCCAGACACCAACTCATTTCATCACTCCCTTTCATGTGTGCATGGCCACTTCACGTGCACCACCACACATACAATAAGCACCAAATCAAACAGCCAACCCATAAACCAATTAATTTCTTCTAGGCCCATAATCATTACATGGCCCAAATTCTAATTCATGGCTATATATATATATATATATATATATATATATATATATATATATATATATATACTAGATTTGCCCGTGGGCACGTGCCTACGGCACGTCTTCGAAACGATACAACACACGAAAGGCTCTGTAAACAGTAAAACAACAATTATGTAGTTCAAGTTTGAATAGTATGACAATAATTAGTTGTAAATAAAAGTCCATGTTTCTATTAGTATATGTTGAAACATAATTATAAATGAGGGTGTAAAATCCAACTTCTTAGAACTTTAAGAATGGAAAATGATGAAATTTAACTGTTGAAGAGATATTTGTTATTTTCAATATAACATGTGCAATAAAAAAAACATAAAAATTCTGAAAATTTTACAAACCTGAAATCTTAAAATCTAAATTTTTAAGCAAATAAAGAAAGAATGAGAGAGAGAGAGGGAGAGAGAGAGAGAGAGAAAAATATGAAAAAGTGTAGAGAAAAGAGAGAAGAGAGAGATAGTAATAAAGTAATGAGTTTTTTAGATATGGGGGGAAAAATTTAATTTTAGGGTTTGAAATTTTGGGCGGGAAAATATGTTTTGGGAGAATCAATTTAGACCATTGGTTTTAGAGAAGATTGAATGAGAGCCACTTGATAGCTTTCTTTGTAATTTATTATATAGATATATATATATATATATATATATATATATATATATATATATATATATATATATATATATATGTATATATATATATATATATATATATATATATATATATATATATATATATATATATGTATATATATATATGGGGAGTGCTTAGTTGCAAACGGGTCTGTTTGCATAGACCCATTGTGAACTGAGCGTTGAGCCGTTTGATCATTTCAATCGTGATCTAACGGCTCATATTCGCACCGCTCATCACCCCCTCTCTGAACTTAGTTTTGGAGAGGTAAATTGGGTATTTCAACCCCAAATAACTCTTCGACTTAGCATGTCGCTCACACTCTCTCTCGTTCAACGTTGATGACTTGTTTTTTTTGGCCAAATATGAACCTAGGCCGCTGTTGGATACAATGGTCAAGGTAGAAAAAAATTCATATTCCAACCTTGGTCGTATAACCTAGGCCATTGTATGGAACAACGGCTTCGGTTGTACAAGTATTTTAAAACACTTATACAAATCTCTCACTCCTCCAACCTTCGATCTCTCACACTCAGTGTACTCTCTCTCTCTCTGTGTGTTGCTCATTCCTGAACCCATTGTCGAAACCCTACCTCCTCCTCCTTCAGTTGACTCTCTCACTCACTCTTTCCCTTTTCTCACACGCTTACCCTCTTCCCTTGAAGATCCCAAATCCAAAAAACCTTAACCCTAACAAAATCTCTGAAACCCTAAAACCCTAATCCCCACGAAATTACCCAAACCCTACTCCCCCTCCTTCGTCAACAGCAGCGCAAGCACCTCATCTATCTCCTTTCCGAAAAACCCACATTGTGAACGGTATTAACTCTTTTCTACTTTGGTAGATCTATCAATGGCAATTGATTGAAATTTTTATTCAATATTTGAGTCACAATTTTTAAATAAAGTGTAGTTAATTGTAGGTTAGTTTCACGATGTGTATTCTATGTATTTCTTATTGTAGATATAGATGTAGTATAAGTTGTTGTTGTTGTCTGTTATTAGTAATAGCGCACAAATGAGATCCAAAAAAACTGCAATCTTGCGAGTACGTCAGACTCACCACGCACAAGCCAACACAACTTGTAGAATTGTGTTTGGATTCACGGTTTGCGATAAACGGCTGTGTATCTCTTTCGACTCTTTTTCGTGAGTGAAAGCAATACATTGCAGTATATTACAAACCGTGAATCGAAACTAACTTCTACAAGTTGTGTTGGCTCGTGCGTGGTGCATCCGACCTACTCGCAAAGTTTCGGAATTTTTCGATCTCATTTGTACGGTTTTCTACCGTTAATCAAACAACAACAATAATTATACTTTGATATTTTTCGAGTGACTTTTCACTAGGAAGAAGAGCATTTGTTTGCAAGTAGGGATATTAGCTTGAGTCATTTGATCTATTATTCTTTTATTTGTATTCGACATCGAACGGTTTCGGGACAAAAGATGTCTTCTACTGGGTGAAGTAAATACATGATTGTGATTCATGAAATGAATACATAACCCATTTATTACTTTCTTCATTCAGATTTACACGAACGACAGCTTTGCAATAGGTTCTAGAAGTAGTACCCTGTCTACCATCACTAGGGTGACTCGGTGTTATCCCTTCTTTATTACACAAAAAAAGACTTATCCACAGCTTGGCTTTCCTTATATTTATTCACACCCTTACGCATTGTGAAACCCCCACATTTAGCATAGGTCGAATTAAAGTTCTCGGCTTTATCTAAGGTATGAAACGCCATACCTAACTTCGGTTTGAGGTGCTCTTCAACTTATGGCATGCATTCACCACTTTGTTGTGCACACATAAAATTATCGCCGGCAATAAAATATCCTTCACCACTGTCCATATCTAACATAAAGAATAATATAACCCTTATCAATTCTTGATACATTGATCATAAAACGTCAATACACAATTTGCATATATATAGTTCCGAATAAAATACGTCAGAAAACCGCACAAACGAGATCCAAAAATTTCAAAACTTTGCAAGTTGGTCGGACTCACCACGCACGAGCCAACGCAACTTATAGAAGCGAGTTTGGACTCACGGTTTGCAAGATACGGCAATGTCGCTTCATTTTAAATTAGAAGCAAATGAAGTGATACTGGGCCGTATATTGCAAACCGTGAGTCAAAACTCACTTCGACAAGTTGCGTTGACTTGTGTTTGGTGACCCCGACCTGCTAGCAAAAATTTTTTGTTTTTTGGATGTCATTTGTGCAGTTTCCTAGTGAAAGTCACTCAGAAAATATCAAAGTATAATTGTTGTTATTTAATTAACGGTAGAAAACCGCACAAACGAGATTGAAAAATTCTGTAACTTTGCGAGTAGGTCGGATGCACCACACACGAGCCAACACAACTTGTAAAAGTTAGTTTCGACTTACGGTTTGCAGTATACGGCAATGTATCGCTTTCACTCACGAGAAAGAGTCGAAAGCGATACACAACCGTGATTGCAAACCATGAGTCCAAACTCACTTCTACAAGTTGCGTTGGCTTGTGCGTGGTGAGCCCGACCTACACGCAAAATTTAAAAAACAATTATCTTGTTTGTGCGCTTTTACAAATAAATCAACGAAAAATTCTACAACTTCAACTACAACTACATTTTGGAAAAGCAACTACTTCTACAATTCAATCTACAATTATCAAAAAGCTATATACAATATACAACAAACAACTAACTATGCATCACTTGTTAAATTGTAGACTAAAAAATTTAGACATAATTTCAATCAACAAACATAGCTACCTCTACTAAAAGCTAGAATAGTGTGAATACCTTGCACAATGTGGGTCTTTGAGAAGAAGAGAGAGATGAGGTGGTGGCGTTGTTGTAGACGAATGAGGAGGACTAGAGTTTCGGAGAGCTCGTTAGGGCTAGGGTATTTGGGATTCGGGAGATTCAATAGAAGATGGAAAGAGTTCTAGAAGAGGGAGAGAGTGAGTGAGAGAGACTAGTGACGGAGGATGGGTGGATTAGAAGGAGGACGAGTTAGGATTACGAGTTTGGGTTCGAAAGCGAGATAGAGAGAGAGAGAGAGTACTAAGTGTGTGAGAGAACGTAGAAGGAGAGGGAGATTTGTACAAGTGTTTTAAAATGCTTGTACAACCTAAGTCGTTGCTCCAAACAACGGCCTAGGTTATACGTAGGCCGTTGTGTAGAACAAATGCCAAGGTTGGAATATGAATTTTGTTCTACCTTGGTTGTTGTTTCCAACAACAGCCTAGGTTCAAATTTGGCCAAAAAAATACAAGTCATCAGCAACAGCATGAGAGAGTGAGTGAAATGCTAAGTCGAAGAGTTATTTGAGGTTGAAATACCCTCCGAAAGTAAAGTTATAGAGTAGGTGACGGGCGGGAGAGATCCTGGCCGCTGGATTTTGATAGAAACGATCCAACGGCCAGGAAGCGAGTTCGCAACGAGACTGTGCAAACATACTCGTTTTCAACTGAGCGTTGCCCTATATATATATATATATATATATATATATATATATATATATATATATATATATATATATATGGAAAAAGGGGTATGAGCAACTTGCTCATGTAGTAAATAAGCAATTGATGATGTGGCATACATGTGATTGAAAAATCCTTAAAAGGGTTAATCAATTGCTCATTTACTAAATGAGAAAGTTGCTCATATCCCTTTTACCTATATATATATATATATATATATATATATATATATATATATATATATATATATATATATATATATATATATATATATAGCCATGAATTAGAATTTGGGCCATGTATGGATTGTAGGCCTAGAAGGAATTATTTGGCTTGTGGGTTGGCTATTTGATTTGGTGCTTGTTGTATGTGTGGTGGTGCACGTGAGGTGGCCATGCACACCTGAAAGGGAGTGATGAAATGAGTTGGTGTATGGAGTGTTAAGTACCACATCGGCTGTAAGATTGGACTGGGTGAGTTTAAATAGATAAGCCCATGATCAAGAGACACCAACTAGTCATGACACCTTTTATGAGGCAAACTCATGGTGGGCCGTTGTTAGGACCAATTTTTTGCGTGTGCGCTTGTGTAGTCGCGTGCGTAGCTAAGCCAGGCGCGGGGCATTACAAAATTGATACTTATGCACCTTCCACAACCAGGTATGTTGAGCTTTTGTCTCTAATCTTTGCTCCAAAAAGTGTTTGGGGGATTTATGATATGTTCTGATCAAACACTCTCTACCAAACAAGTAATGTCTCCATCTGTTCATAGCTATGAGAATGGAAAGCATCTAATTTTCATAAGTAGAGAGATATATGTTTTTACCCTTGAGCGCCTTGCTCAAAAAAGCTATAGGGTGTTGTTGTTGCATCAGGATTGCCCCAATCCAGTGCCAGCTGCATCACATTTCAAGATAAATTTCTCATAAAAATTAGGCAATTTGAGCACTGGTGGTGTAGTAAGAGCAGTCTTGATAGCTTCAAAAGCAGTCTGAGCAACTGGAGTCCACTTGAGTGTTCCCTTCTTGGTCAGGGCTACCAGGGGTGAAGAGATGGTTCCATATTTATCAATAAATTTTCTGTAATACCCTGCTAGACCTAAAAATCCTATCAATGCCTTAATGAATTTTGGAGTTGGCCAATTGTTCACTGCAAATACCTTGTTGGTATCTACTTCTAATCCTTTATGTGATACAAATGTGCCCTAGATATGCCACCTACCTTACTCCAAACACACATTTACTCAACTTAGCTTGTAAAGAGTTCTCCTTCAATAACTGTAGTATTAATCTTAAGTATTGGACATGTTTACTCCTAGACTTGTTGTAGATAAGAATATCATCAAAGAATACTAGGACAAATCTCCTCAGATAGGGTTTAAACACTTCATTCATGAGAGATTGAAAGGTATAAGGAGCATTAGTTTAGCCAAATGGCATGACCACATACTCATTGTGTCCTTCTTGCTTTTTGAAAGTTGTTATGTGTATGTCCTCCTCCATCATTCTCATTTGGTGATACCCACTCCTCAAATCCAGCTTACCAAACATCACAGACCCCTGTAATTCATCTAACAACTCATCCATTACAAGTATAGGGAACTTATTTTTGAATGACATCTTGTTGAGGACTCTATAATTAGCACACATTTTCCAACACCCATCAGTTTCGTAACCATGACCACAGGAGATGCATATATGTATAATTACTTCTGATTGTAGCATTTCTCTTACCAGCTTCTCTATCTCATTCTTTTGATACCAATGGTCCTTGTAAGGCCTTAAGCTCACTGGTTGAGCAGTATGATGCAATGAAATCTTATGATCATGTGCTCTCACTGGTGGGAGGGTGGTTTTCTCTTGGAAAAATTCTTCAAAATATTTCATTGTTGGAGAGAGCTCCTATGGATGGCTGGGATATCAATTCTTAGTGCATGCAGCTGCAATGACTTATAGTAACAGACCCTTTTTCATGTACATGAGAGTTTTCAGCATGGATTTCGATGAAGTGACATCAATTTGCTTAATGTTAACTCCCATCAACACCCCTTCTTGCTTAGAATGCAGGGAGTAATCTTTAAAACTAAGCCACATTCCCTCAAAGATCTTCACCCATTGTGCTACCAACACTAGCTAACTAGTTCCCAAAGGAAAGATGTAGAAATTTGTCTTGATGTTTACACCTTGACATGCAAACTCCACATTCTCACAAAGCCCTTCACACTTCTATTTCTCACCCCTGCAATTGTGACTTCAAACTGTACTCCCCTTATAACATGCAACTTAACTCTCTTAACTATTTTTGTATCCATAAAGTTGTGAGTACATCGTGTATCAAATAGTGCATAGACCTCCTTCTTGGCTGTCATATCCTTCAACCTGAGTGTTTAGGGAGCTTAAGCTCCTGTAATAGCCTCTAGAGATATAGTTAGGGTGAGTTGCTTCCATGATCTCAGCCTGTATGCAATGGAGTCCTCCTTCTGACTTGGTATCAGTGTTTGTGACTTTCTCAACTTGTATCTCCTCCTCACAGGGTTATGTACTCTCCAAGTCTCCCTCAATTTGCATCATATTTCATAGTTCTACCCTTACACATGTGCCCCCTCCCTCACTTCTTGTCACACCTGAAACACAAGCCCAGAAATCTCTTCTGTGCCAAAAAAAATTCAAATTGTGTCTTGCTTGAGTGTCTTAGTTACAGTAGCCTTACTGCTAACTACAGGTGGAGTTTTCACTCCTTGATAATGGGACCGGGTTGAACTGGCTCGGTCCGGTCCGGGTTGAACCACGGGCCGAAGGTTGCTGCCATTTTTTTCTTATTTTTTATATATTAAAAGCACGTCATATTTGTTGCTGCTGATTTTGGTGTGGGAGTGTAACCCCCGTTCCCGTAAATATATATTTTCTAAATATTTTCTGTATTTTGATTAGTTATGAATTTAAATCTGTTTTGAGTTCATTGTTGGATTTTTATATTAAAGTCTTTTATTATCATAAATTATATTTATTCTTAATAATAATGCATTTTAACTTCAACTCCTATTTCTAATTGATCAACTATTATATTCTAGCCCAAATCAAATGTAATATTACTATTTAGATTATTTTAATAAATTGCTAAAACCAAATCTTAGTTTATTTTGTTAACTATTATTATTATTGTTGTTATGTTGTTGATTGTTTACTGTTATTATTATTATTACTACTATTATTAGTTTGATTGTTCATGATTTAATGTGTGTGTGTGTGTGTGTGTGTGTGTGTGTGTGTGTGTGTGTGTGTGTGTGTGTGTGTATATATATATATATATATATATATATATATATATGTATGTATGTATGTATGTATGTATGTATGTATGTATGTATGTATGTATGTATGTATGTATGTATGTTTTATAAAGCCTATTCTATTTAATTATCTCCCTATAGGATTTTAAACCCAATACCCTATCGCCCTATTCTCTTGTTGGATCATATCCTATACTACCCATTAACCCTCACCCTATACTATATAAAACCCGAACCTACCCTAGAAACCCTAACCCTAAGATCACTATTCAACCCCCCACACACAGCCGCCAACCCTCCATTTCCCTATTCACCCATCCCCTACCTCACCGCTCCTTATTCATCTCCTCATCTCCTCCACCTCGTCTCCCTCATCCCGACCCCGTTGTTGCCTCCACCATCTTCCTCTTGCCTTCGCTTTCCATTGTCTTCAACCCATTGTCGCCTACCTCTGACCGCCTCGCCATTGCAGCAACCACCCATTTCCATCTCGCCATCTTCACCTCACCATCGAGTCGCTGCCTCCTCACCCCACGCCTCCCTCTCATCTGGGCTTGCTGCTCCTCCTCATCCTCTTCACCATCACCTCCTTCACCTTCGAGCTCCGCCTCGTTCTCTTCTTCCTTGTTTCGAATCGAAACAGAGCTCCGCCACCACCTTTCCTCCCGCAGTTGCCCCGTCGAGCCTTCCTCACCACCTCGCCCTGGGCACCACCGCTCACCTCCGAACCTATCACCATCCCCGATCCTTCGACCTCCAGTCACTACAACCAACTTCTCAATTGACTGAACCATCGAAGCCTCCATTGTCATCATCCCCGTCATTGTCGAGCCCCCAAACACCACCAGTCGATCCCCGCCATGCTGTTGCATTGCTGGCCGACCACTGCCTCATGCCACCATCGACCACCAGCGCCGCCACCTTGATCGACCAAGCTCCTCTGTTGATCAACCAAGAGAGAGCTTCACTTTGAATGCAGACCATCTGATCTCCTCTTGATCACCATGATCATGGTGATCATCAAGCTACTTGATCTCAACCGTCGGATTTGATCTGGTCTGATCATCTTCATCATCACCAAGCAGATCCAGCCGTCCGATCTGATCTCCCAGTCGAATGGATTTTAGTAACAGTCGACTGAAAGGTTCGGTAAAGTCGACTGGACAGAGCAAAAATATATGGGTTCCAGTCAACCGGAGTCTGAAAGATAGAATTACTTACATAAATTCATATATTCTTACTGTATGTAACTCTGTAAATTATATTTCTGCATTTGGTGGAAAATCAAACTCTCTTTGGGTTTGGTTTCCTAAGAACTAATCTTTTTTTGACCCAATGAAAATGGTACCATATTCACATTGAAAATTTTATAGGTACTTAAAAGAGATCGTTGGACACTTGACAGCGGATGCTCAAAGCACATGACTGGTCATGCCAACCTCCTATCTTCCATACAAGAAATTGATAGAGGAACAGTCACATTCGGTGACAACAACAAAGGGGGGGTCATTGGAATAGGTATGGTCGGTAAGCACACTAACCCTTCAATAGAAGATGTTTTTCTAGTTAGTGGACTTAAGCATAATTTGTTGAGTATTAGCCAATTGTGTGATAAGGAATATAAAATAATTTTTGAAAAAGATGCATGTTTAATTTACAACTCTACCATGCAAAATATAATTTTTCAATGATTTAGGAAGAATAAAATTTATAAATTGTGTTTAAAGTCATGATTTTTCGAATGATTTTTGCTTAGTAGCTTCTAATAATGACTCTTGGCTATGGCATAAGCAATTTGTCCATGTGAATATGAAAACTCTTGCTAAATTGTCTAAGAACAACCTAGTTAAAGAGGTGCCAAGACTATCCTATAAAAGGATAAGTTATGTGATGCATGTCAACTAGGTAAACAAATTAAATCTACTTTTAAAACAAAAGAAGTAATTTCTACTAGTAGGCCTCTCGAATTAATCCACATGGATTTATTTAACCCTACTAGAGTTGCTTCTTTAAATTAAAGTAGGTATGTATTTGTTTTAGTAGATGATTTTTCACGATTCATTTGGACTTTCTTTTTAAAACATAAGAATGATGTTTTTGATGAATTTGCAAATTTTTATAAACGGATTCAAAATCAAAAATCTCTAACCATAGTCACTATTAGAAGTGATCATTGTGGAAAATTTGAGAATGAAACGTTTGCAGAATATTGCAACAAGAATGGTATAACTCATTCATTTGCATTTCCTAGAGCTTCACCGCAAAATGAAGTGGTCGAAAGAAAGAATAGGACTTTGCAAGAGTGTGCATGTACCATGCTTGTTGAAAGCAATTTACCTAAGTACTTCTGGGCTGAAGCTGTTGCTACAACTTGTTATGTTTTAAATAGAATATTGATTAGGCCTAAGCTTAAGAAAACATGCTATGAGCTATTTTTTGATAGAATTTCTAAAGTATGTTACTTCAAAATATTTGGATGTAAGTGTTTCATTTTAAACACTAAAGATAATTTAGATAAGTTTGATCCTAGATCTAATGAGGGTATCTTTATAGGATACACAAATAGGAGTAAGGCATATAGTCAATGTTCAACAAGTCAACATTGACTATTGAAGAATCCATGCATGTTGCATTTGATGAATCTCTGCCTTCATCAACTTTAATTGAAGATGATGAAACTGGTTCATCACCTTTAAATAAGGTTATTACATCTTTAGAGCAAACTATCTTTGCGGATAGGTTGACTGATAAGGTAGTCAAGTCGACTGATGTGAATCAGTCAACTGATAGACTAGTCAAATCGACTGATCCTGTTGTGATGTCTCCAACTTTACCAAAAAATTTTGTTGAAGTTAGAGATCATCCTCATGACTTAGTAATAGGTGATATTTCACATGGTCTTCAGACAAAATCTCATGTTAACATGATTTCTCACACGGCTTTCTTGTCGGATTTTGAACCCAAGAATATACAAGAAGCTTGTGAGAATGAGTTTTGGATGAATGCCATGCAAGATGAGTTAAACCAATTTCTAAGGAATGATGTATGGGATTTAGTTCCACGACCTCCTAATCAAATTATAATTGATACCAAATGGGTATTCAAGAATAAGTTAGATGAATCAGGACAAGTCGTTAGGAACAAAGCTAAACTAGTTGCTCAATGGTATAATCAAGATGAAGGCATAGATTTTGATGAAACATATGCTCCTGTTGCTAGACTAGAATC
Source organism: Hemerocallis citrina (assembly GCA_017893485.1). Classification (NCBI taxonomy): domain Eukaryota; kingdom Viridiplantae; phylum Streptophyta; class Magnoliopsida; order Asparagales; family Asphodelaceae; genus Hemerocallis; species Hemerocallis citrina. Next base: position 219,918,982 of record CM030359.1, read on the forward strand.
AATTCGTATTTTATTATCTTTTGCTTGTTTGATGAATTTTACACTTTTCCAAATGGATGTTAAAAGTGCTTTCCTTAATGGGGTTATAAATGAAGATGTTTATGTTAAGCAACCACCTGGTTTCGAACATGAACAATTCCCAAACCATGTTTTCAAATTGAAAAAGTCTTTATATGGTCTTAAACAAGCACCTCGTACTTGGTATGATCGATTGAAGACTTTTCTTTAGAAACGGGTTTTGAAATAGGTAAAGTAGATACTACTTGTTTATTAGGAGAACTGGGACCGATATTTTGATCATACAAATATATGTAGATGACATAATTTTTAGTTCTACTAATAGGAATCTATGTCAAGAGTTTGCTAATACCATGAAAAATGAGTTTGAGATGAGGCACATGGATGAACTCAATTATTTCTTTGGAATACAAATTAAACAGTCACCAAATGGCATATTTATTAATCAAGGAAAATATGCTAAGAAATTACTCAAACGATTTGGCATGGATAGCACAAGTAGTAAGACCACACCTATGGCTACTACCACTACCCTTGACAAAGATGAATTAGTTAAGAGTGTTGATCAAAAACTCTATCGAGGTATGATTGGCTCACTCTTATATATAACTGCTAGTAGACCAGATATTATGTTTAGTATATATTTGTGTGCTAGATACTAGTCAAGTCCTAAAGACTCTCACTTAAAAGATGTGAAACGTATTTTAAGATATATTAAAGGCACATCTGGGTATGGTTTATTTTATTCACGCACCGATAATTTTTAACTTTTGTCATATAGTGATGCGGACTTTGCCGGTAGTAAAACTGACTGAAAAGTACTAGTGAAACGTGTCACTTTTTAGGACACTCCCTAGCATCTTGGTGCAGTATGGAGCAAAATTCGGTATCCCTATCTACTACAGAAGCTGAATATATCGCTGCAAGTTTGGCTTGTGCCCAAATTTTGTGGATGAAACAAACCCTATTAGACTATGGTATTTCATTTTCAAAACCTGCTATGATGTGTGATAATACCAGTGCCATTATCTGATCTAAAAATCCGGTTCAACATTCACGTACGAAACATATTGATATTAGACATCATTTTCTACGTGATCATGTTTTAAAGGGAGATGTTTCTTTAGACTTTATTTCTACTGATAAACAAGTTGCAGATATCTTTACTAAACCACTTAAGGAAGACACTTTTATCACTTTTAGAAGAGAACTAGGAATTTGTAGTTTTCAAGATGTTTCTTGAAATTATAACTCTGGTAAGTCGACTTAAAACTTCTTTTCGGTCGACTGACCCAGTATTTTACCTATCTATACTCGAAATTCACGTTCTGGAAAGTCGATTGTGAACAGTACTAAGTTGGCTGCCAGTTGTATTATTGCTATTTTTGTTTATCTATTTTGCTCTCGACTAAGTCGACTGATCCTACACTCCAGTCAATTGTCGCGAATCAGCCTTTCTTTCAGATTCGAAATTGGCACTTCTTTAAGGCGAATCTTTTACCTTTTGTTACCCTTTGACCGTTCAGCACCTTTGATTTCCTCCAGCCTCAATCTCAACCATTGATTCTTCGTAAAAACCCTAATTTTTACTTCCCCTCTTTTTCACATTGTTCTCTTTCACTGACTCTCTCCAAACCGAGCTCTAGAAGTCGGCTGCTCTCAAACTCATTGGCGATTCCAGTTTTTGAAGCTGAAATCGAAGCTTTCTTTCCAATTTCAAGTGGTTTTCCAATGTCTCTTGAAGCTATTGTGCTTCTCTTTACCTCTCATTGTTGGTATAATCCCTTGATTCCTTTCTTTGTTTATTTTCTAGAGTTTTCCGTTATGCCTCCTAAAAGATCCCGTAGTTCTAATGTTGAGGAGGGACAATCCACAAAGGATTATCTCCAAGTCTTATTGATAAATGGTACATCATTTGTTCTATTGTCATTTTTCCGGAAAGATTCGTTAATTTTTCGGATCTTTATAGGTTTCCTTTAGTCCCATTGTTTAAACAATGTGGATTATTTGATTTGTTGTCCTTGATGAACCAACCCTCTTACTACCCTCAACTTATATATTTGTTTTACACAAATATGAAGATTGTTACATCGGAGGATGGTAGGGAGATATTTATACTATCTTAAGTAAAAAATATCCACATGAAAATCACCCCTGCTAAATTAGGACTTATTTTGTGTCTATCTGATGAAGGGATTGATATAGGAGATGTTGAGATGGATGATGACACCATATTATCAAGAATTTATTTTCCAAATCGAGGTCCTCCTATGACCAATCGATCAATTACTCCTATTGCTAAGCTAGTTGCACGCATACTGTCATATAACATTATTCCCAAAATAGGGAGTTATGCCCAGTATTCCCATGAGTTGCAACAAGCCTTTTATGCAATTTTTGGCAATATAAAAATAAATTGGGGTCAAGTCATCGTTAATCGTCTTCATAAGACTCATTCTTCATTTCTTCCTTTGGTGCTTTACTCACTCACATCTTCTCCACTTATGAAGTTGATCTCGATTCTGAGACGAGTGTTGTAAAACACTGAGTCCTTTGATTGTGCAAGTCTAGCACGTATGAAGCTTCTCACCTCTTCACCTAGGTCACCTCGTAGGAATACACCTCCTATCCCCTTAGCTTCTACCGCTCGTCGGTCTTCTGCTTCTAGTTCGTCTCGTCCTAGAGCTGATTATGATGATCCTAGGAGTCTTTACATTTCTGTCAATTATATCATGGATCGTCAAGACACTCTTGAGGCCAGACTTTCCCATCTTACTCACTTGTTCACTTCTCAGTTTCCACCTCCACGTCCTCCCTCTCAGGGTGCCCATGACGAAGATGGGGAAGACTGATTAGCTCTTTTTTCTATATTTTTTTTACTTCTTATGTATTTTCTAGTTTATGTCATAATTTGAACAATGTATTTCCAATTTCTATGTATAAAGTTGCTTTAGTTTTGATATGTGTTTGTTCTCTTACAATGTTTTTTTTATATCTACTATTTATTTTCCTCCAATTTTTTGTTGATGCCAAAGGGGGAGAAAAAGATGTGTGTAATTTTTATGCATATCTTTTTGCATGTTTTTGTGAATGTTTTTTAACATATGCATTTTCTACATTCGTTAGGGGGAGCATTGAGCATGTGTAATATTTCTATTATTTTAAGCTATTGTGTTGTCATCATCAAAACGGGGGAGAATGTTGATTCTTGGTTTTGATGACTACAACACAATGCAAAGTTGTGCTACTTCTTATATAATGCAGGATGTATCAAGGTCCATACTATGTATGATACACAAGTGCAAAGTGCTCCAATGAAGCTCTCAAAGAAATTGATCAAGCTACAAAGGCTCAAGCTCTTATTCAAGACCCGTGCTTCAATGTGTTATTAAATATCTTGTAAAACAAATTGTAATCTTATTTTTTTTAGTCTTAGATTGATGTAATAGCCTTGTCACACACACACACACACACACACACACACACACACACACACACATCTTTATAATTGAGTGTTTTTCAAAAGATTAAAGGTCGAAACAGTTTGAATTAGATCAGCTGTTAAGTACCAGTCGACTGTCTTATGGCACCAGTCGACTGTACCAATACGAAACTATCTGAACTCTTTCAAACTCTGGCCAGTCGACTCTTCATGGAAACCTAGTTGATTGTTCAAGTCATTTCGACAAATTTTAGAATTTAAAAGTTGTTTTTCGAATTAAAAAGTTTTATATCCGTTTTAAATCAGTTTTATTAACTGATTTACAACGTCCTAGTAATTCCTCTCTATAAATAGAGCCTAGGAATCACCATTGAAAGGTTCCAAGCATTTTGAAAAAAAGTTTAAGTTTTTGCTTTTGAAAGAAAACTAGTATTCAAACAATCACTCTAAATCTTCTAAGTCTTGGTTCTCTGAATCTCAGTCCAATATAACATTGATTTCGTTTTGGACTGAATTCAGAAGTGACCTATTAGCCACTATACAAAATTCACAATCACAAAACAAGGCTATAGGTTGATTCTATCTCTTTTATTGTTTTCTTTCACTCTCGGGTTGTGAGAGTGGTCCTCTCGGTTGGAGAGTAGGGCTCTAGGTTGTAGAGTCAGATTTTCACTCTTGGTTGAAGAGTGGGTTTGCTCTGTCTAGTGGTGAGAGAGGTCTACGGGTTGGACAAGGTTGTTGTCTAAACGTCATAGGGTACATCGTGTGTACTCTGTGGTTGGACAAGGTTGTTGTATTTTTTCAAGAATAGTGGAAAATCTCAAGTGAGTTGCTCGGGGACTGGATGTAGGTCGGGAGGACCGAACCAGGATACATCGTGTGTACTCTGTGGTTGTATTTCTCTGAACTTGCATTTTCTTTACTTGCATTTAATTCTTATTTGAAAACTTGTCCGGACAGTCGACTGCGTCTCCTCTTTAAGTCGACTGGTCAGACTGGTATAACATACTCTTCGAAAACTTGTCTGACAAGTCGACTGTTTTTCGCTATAAGTCGACTGATCAGACTTGTCTAAAATACTCTTCTAATCTGACGCCTCAGTCCACTTATTTCTCTTTTCAAGTCGACTGGATAGAAGAAAAGTTCAATTTCGTTATTAATTTTTATACAACACTATTCAACCCTCCCCCCCTCTAGTGTTTCTTGCCTTGCCTACAGGATCCAACACTGATACCATAGGAGTTTACTCTCCTCCTTCCCGGTCCAGGTTCCGAGCGTGTTTGGCAACTTCACCAGATACATGCGTCTTCCTTTTCGATGTGCTCAATGTCGGTCTCCGTTTACCCCTACTGCCCATTGTAACCAAGGTGTTGCGGTGGTACGGGCTGAGTCCGATTCAATATATGCCGAACATGTGGCGGCATGTCTTTGGCTTCATACTTCGGTGCCAAGCGGTGGGGGCCGAGCCTCAGCTCAGCGTGCTCCGAAGTCCCTATCGGACCAATTGTATGAGCAAAATGGAGTACCGGTACTACTTGTCGCCGTGGCAGGGTGTTAAATTGATCGAGAACCCAGACTTCATCAAATTTTGGAAGGAGAAATACTTTTTGATCCGAGGTACCAAACCGTGGGACTTTCCCACGAGATGGAGGGAGGATGTGCCAAGGTGAGCGAAGTCCGAGCCCGTGTTGACCCCGGAGGAAGATAAGGTCGTGTCAAAACTCCTCGGTCGTCCAACCTTAAGTTGGAAGGATATGACCGAGGAGGTTCTCTTCGGTGGAGGTCTCATTGTAGCGCCCCAAATCTCCATACCGGGAACTTGAGACCATACTCCAGGAGTCGAACTTCAAAATAGCCAAATCACAGAAAGCACAGGAAATTTAAAACTTTTATTCCACATAAATGTTACATTTACAAGTGTTACAATGTCCAAATAAAAATTACAATATTTACAACAATATAATAGTACTTGCATATGTCCCTTGGATCCTTGGACCAACTCAAGCTCTGTAGTACCTTTAGATCGGCTCCGGATACCTACAAGGTAGGGAACGTCAATACTTCGACTGACGCAAAGCTGGTAATAACAGCGATCCTCTAAAATTCAATCACAACCAGTAATTCATGCAAAATAGAAAAGTGAAGTGCCAAAACAAGGGTTTAGTGGATTCGGGTTCTAGTGCAGTGTTATGACATGACCTTATGACTAGATGCAGCAAACTCACATGCCTGAATCTAATGCAAGCAAGACTTTGGAGCACGAATGCATCCCATACTACATACGCCCCCAAATCTAGCCATCTTTCTCCACAATTTAGGGATTCGAACCCTCGCCATGCACCCTACTCTTGTACTCACTCCAATTCCCAATAGATTGTCCGTCGTCCGGGGAGGTTGTAGTGGTCGGTCTAGTTCTGCCTCTGCAGTGCCCCAAGTAGTAACCGCCAGTTGGTACCCTCGTACGGACCTCCTTAGAAAGCCGCGTTGAATCCGTTCCTATGACCATTTGATTCCTTACGTCCACCCATAGACTTACGCATGCGTGTTCACCCCAAGATCGAGTCATGAACTTATATACATGCGTGTTCACCCCAAGATCGAGTCATGAACATATATATATACCACACACAAAAACCTGCGCATAGGGACGTGAGCACCTCGGGAGGTCAAATCCTCCGGGCCTCCTGTACCTTACTTCGGCAAAACTTTGGGAATCAACAGATCGAGATACGAGCCGAGGACTCAATTCCATGAGTGCCGAAAACGTATCCCTATGACTGGAAGGTACAACACCGACTATAGTTTACTAGGACTAATGCAATTTCTCAACCCCATAATAAACCATTCTAACCCCTGCCTTACTCTAATTACTTTGGGTAAGAATGAACTGCTTCCACACTTATCTATCAACCTCTGGCCCCTGGCGATACCGGTCCGTTTCGCCACTTCCCCGGCTTGGACTTGTCCAGCATAATGGCATATGCCTGCAGCTGCCCTGGCTGTGAATGTATGATCGCCCCGTGAACTCAACTCACTGGCATACTTGGACGTCCTACGCTCGGCAGAAGTTTATAATATACAGGTTTGATAGGTGCAGGGTATCTCTTACCCTAGTGACTAACTCGAGTCACACATCCCACTCTGGGAGTCAACAACCTCAATAACAGAGATCAACCATCCCTAGACACGAGTCATCGACTCTGGCAACACACAAGGGAAAATGTCCTCACGATACTTAGCAAAGCCCAGACTAAGCGACCTACGGGTTTCAGCCCGAATCTTAAAATGGTCATAACTCTCTCGATACAACTCCGATTGGAGTGTACGAGCCTAATCTAGAGAGGTGAGATCCTAGGCTACAACTTCCTAGTTGATCCTGAACTTAAATTCAACCATCTAAGTCCTCAAAATAGCCTCTCAAGCTTCAGCCTGCGTGCTTCCTGTGCACGGGCTGCACCTTACCGGTAGCACAAAACTCTACTCGTTCGTCAGAACGTCACAAACCTAATTTCTATAGAAGGGTGTGGGTGTCCTCAACAACTCTCTAGTTGATCATGAGTCCAAATTATACCATTAAGTTACCCTAACACACTCATCTCTCACCGTTGCACCAATTTACACAATGGGTCTCTCCAATTCAGAGCACTCAGCCCCATCTAGGTCTTTGTCCAGTTTTACAAAAATTACAGTAAATCAATCCTTTACTGGAATTGCCTCAAATTGGTCTTGTTGGAAAGATCTAGGTGTCTACTACAAGTCTCTAATGAATCAGGTTCTCAAAATATGCTCTTAAAGAGTCTCAAATGCCCAATCTCTACAGTGTATCAAAACTGGCTGAAACCAGCACAGTACATACTCATAAAATCGTAGTAAATTCCATACTTGTCCAAATAACATAAATTTATGGTGATAAAACTAGAGATCATACTAAACATTATGCAAAAGACCTCGTGTCAAAACTTCAATTATACAGTGAGTACTATCTATTGTAATTTTGCACAGAAACCATAAAGTTCTTTAGTTCAACTTCAGATACTAATTAAAGCTCGATTTTTCTCAAGGCTATAAACTCATCCAAATAATTTTCTGATTTTGTTAAATAATCTACATGCATGTAGGAACATAGGATAAAAACTTCAGATCAATAGCATGCTTCAATAAACCATGAAAATTCCTACAATATCAGCCATTCTGTTTATCATTTGCTGAATCTACCTTACGACACAGTTGCATCTCATGATTTTATTTAAATATCAAATGACCTCCAAAAAATCAGAAATAAATCACCAACTATCTACACATGCAAATGAACAAACCCTTAAAATTTCATGGTCTAATTCTTTATAGTTTGCTCTCGGGAAAATCCACAAAATGACATTCCAAATCAGTTTTTCTAGTTCAATTCTGACTTCAACTTTCAGCTCTCAGATGACCAACCTAGTACATCCTACCATACATGCATGCAAGCAAAATCAATTAAAAGACAAGAAATGAAGGTTTAGAGAAACCCCTCAACCTTGGTTGTAGTAGAGGAATGATCTTCTTCAAGCTTCCTTCCTTGAAAAATCCCTTCTTGAGTCTTCTTCTTCACTTTCTCTTCTTTCTCTCCTATTTCTCCTGAAGAGGTTTTCTGAAATTTTCCAGAGCAAAGAGGGAGAATGGAGTGGGAAAATGAAGGAGAAGGGAGGGGATAATGGCCGGATTTGACGCCAGGGCAAATGAGCAGACAGCTCGGGAGGCGGCCAGGGCGGACAAGAAGAAGGAGAAGGCCGACCAGGAGAAGGAGGAAGCCACAAAGACTATCGAGGACACAGCGAGGGAGCAAGAGGTGGTGCTAGCAGCGGCTGCGGAGGCGATTAGGGTCGAGGTGAAAGCGCATGTGCGCGCAAACATGGGACAGTCTTATGCCAGAGCCCTCAAACATGTGAAAGCTCACATCCCCGACTTCGACAACTTGGGGTATAGCTTATATATCCTTTTCAAAGGCGAAGTAGCCAAGGGAGCAGAAGGCCCCAGAGAAGGGCAAGAAGAAGAAGAAGAAGAAGAAGAAGGAGGAGGAGAAGAAGATGAGGATGTCATAGCGAATCCTCAGTCGGCTATCGTGGAGTTGTCAGAGGCAATCGCGGAGCAGGCCCCCAAGGTGGCTCCTTGACTTTTGTATCCGCACTCGTTCTTCTTTTTTTTTTCTTTTTGCTTTTGTACTCATGCCTTATAGCAGACTGGCCACCGCTCTTGTATCTTTCTCTTGGAAATGAAGTGCTTTTTTGATAGTGTTTGGATGCGAAGCTCAAGTTTTATTGGTTTTACTATAACTTGAACTTAGGACCAACCTTGTAGCTCTATTCGTGGTCTAAATTATTCTTAGGGTTAGAACCCAGAACTATCTTGTAGCTCTGTTCGGAATCTGAGCGCTTTGTATTTCTTTTTGGTTGGCTTCCCCAGGGCAATGATGTATCAATTCTGTGCTCTAAGCTAGGCATCGCGAAGTTGGGCCTTGCTTGTTCTCAGGAGATGCTTTTTAAAGCAGAACGAGAATTAGGTCATTTAAGGTTGACCTTAGTTCGCCGAGATATCGAGATGAGGCACCTCGAAGAGAGAATTCGCGAAGTGCCCCCCGGCGGTGAGGAGGCCTGCCCTTCGATGGCTGTCAGCCAGGGTCTGAGGCTCAAGTTTCTTCACCACTCTTTGTTTGAAGCAAGATCCGAGAGGATGGATTAAAGAATGCGGTACTCGAGAAGGACTATCTCTGAGGTCTTGCAGGGGGTTAGTTCTTGGCGAGCGCCTTGTCTGAAGCTTAAGGTGACGGATGACTCTCTCAAAGAACAGGTTGTGCAGTTAGAGGCAGAGAATCTTCGTCTGCAGCGACTTTTTGAGGGGAGTAACGTTAGAAGCACTTCGTGCCCTTGGGGTGAGTACGCTCAGGGAAGATCGTTCTACGAGTTGTTACTTCGTTCGCCTCCCGTCTTGAGGAATCCTGGGGATGCGCAAAGTGGTGTGGTCGGCTCTTCGAGTGGGCATCTGTTGGGGTGACGGTGAGACTCTTGGGTTCTGGTGATGCGACTCGGCTCGCTGGCTTAGAGACTTCTGTGGAAGCGAGGGGAGAGCAACATGACGCTCGCCGTCCCCGAGTATCGCTTAATATGAGCATCTCACTCCCTAGAAGGAGTTAGAATGAAATTTTGTAATCTTGTAGTCTCTTGTATGAGTTTTTGGTCTAGAACTAGACCTGTACCTCAAATTTTGATGAAATAATATATCGCATCTTTCGATTTGGTAACGAGTTTCTTTTGAGAATTTGTGTTTTGCTAATGTTTGGAAGAGAGTTTCAACAGTTGTAGGAGCAATTTCGAATGGTGAGCTACTTTGTACTCACTCATTTGCAAGTAGCTAAAGCGGCATCGAACCAAGTGTTGGACTCCGAACTTGTCGTTAAGAGGGTTTCAACAGTTGTGGGAGCAATTCTGAATGGTGAGATACTTTGTACTCGCTCGTTCGCAAGTAGCTAAAGCGGCATCGAACCAAGTGTTGGACTCCGAACTTGTCGTTAAGAGAGTTTCAACAGTTGTAGGAGCAATTTCGAATGGTGAGATACTTCGTACTCGCTCGTTCGCAAGTAGCTAAAGCGGCATCGAACCAAGTGTTGGACTCTGAATTTTTCGTTAAGAGAGTTTCAACAGTTGTAAGAGCAATTTCGAATGGTGAGCTACTTTGTACTCGCTCGTTCGCAAGTAGATAAAGTGGCATTGAACCAAGTGTTGGACTCCGAACTTATCGTTAAGAGAGTTTCAACAGTTGTAGGAGCAATTTCGAATGGTGAGCTACTTTGTACTCGCTCGTTCGCAAGTAGCTAAAGTGGTATCGAACCAAGTGTTGGACTCCGAACTTGTCGTTAAAAGAGTTTCAACAGTTGTAGGAGTAATTTCGAATAGTGAGCTACTTTGTACTCGCTTGTTTGCAAATAGCTAAAGTAGCATCGAACCAAAGTGTTGGACTCCGAACTTGTTGTTTAGAGAGGTTTTTGTATGCTTCAAGGTAAAACAACCAGAATATTTAGACAAGAAAATTTTCAGGGAGTAAATTGCTTTTCATTAAGGATGACTAAGTGGCTGCTTCTGAGTTGCAAGCCATTATTACAATTCAAAAAATTAACTGAATATGAAAAAAACTTTACAGAAATGCTTCAAGAAAGCTCTAGGAGTTGAAGTTGCTTGGAGTGGTGTTCAAACACCCTCTTGGTAATTCAACAAGTGTTCTGCATTCCATTTCCTTAGCACTCTCTCGCCCCCTGGGTCTTCAAGTTGATAAGCGCCGGGCCAGACAACTTTAGAGACCTTATATTGTCCTTCCCAATTAGGCGCTAGCTTGCCTTTCTTGCCTGGAAAAGAAATTGATACCTTTCTGAGCACCAAATCTCCTTCTTTGAGATTAGTAGGGCGGACTCTCTTGTTGTAGGATTGCTCAATCCTATGTCAATAAATTTCTTGCCGGATGGAGGATCTCTTCCGAATCTCATCAATGAGGTCCAGGTTACCGCGAAGCTCATTCGCATTTTGCTCTTCGTTGTAGGCCATCAAGCGAGGGGGAGGTAGACCAACTTCTAGTGGGATGACGGCTTCGGAGCCGTAAGTGAGGTTGAAGGAAGATTCTCCTGTGGGGGTCATCTTAGTAGTGTGATAACTCCAGAGCACATTAAGGAGCTGTTCGACCCATAAAACCTAATAGGGTAGATCCATTTTTTGGGTTATTAGGCTTCGAAGAAAGGACCCAGTTCCCAATTCGGACCCGTTTGTAGGTGAAATTACTGTTTTACCCCTGAGAGCCTTAAGATTCGCACCCGATTTGAACGGTCCCGATTTAATCCCATTTTTAGCCATATCAATATTTATTAAAGATTGCTCTTTATTTTGATTCATTACAGAATTCATTACTTGGTTTGTATGGGTTAAACAGAGTTCGAAAAAATATGTATGTTCAGTGCTTCAGACTTGATATATATATATATATATATATATATATATATATATATATATATATATATATATATATATACTAGTTTTTTCCCGTTGACACGTGCCTACGGCACGTCTTCGAAACGGTGCACCTGGTTTGATTATATAAAATAGTTTTGGAGATTCAGCAAATTAATTGAAGTAGCAAACATATTATATTAGGAAGCAGTATATCTACCTTTAAGCTCAACTTTCGCCTTTTTTATCATTAGCTTGAACTTACCTGGAATGCATATAGTTTGTTAGAAACACTGCATAAAGTTTTTTTTAACTTCAGCATCATTTTTAGATGCTTGTAATAGATATGCAAGGACATTATCATATAGGTTTTATAGAGCTTACTCTAATCACATAACCACTATGAGCATGTCTAAATACAATGGTAACGCAAGTGTAGGTGTGAAGGTATCTACAATACCAATAATCTAAACATTTGTTTGTCTAAGACACAGTTTGCAATTGAAATACCTCTTATTATTATTTCAACCAAAATGAAATACATGAAGTTCTCAACACTCTAAACCAAGCTAACCATTTCTTTTATCTCTTTGTCTCCCCATTGCACCTTTTTAAAAAAAATCAAAATGGATAAATAACAAATTTACTTTAGATGTCTTTCTTGAGTGGAGAGTTTGCGTCCTTCACCGGTAAACTTCAGTCATCCCAATCCTATATGTCCAAACATATACTAAAAGTTCTTATATGTTATGTTATCCATGGTTTCTAATAACCAGTGAAGGGAACATTTCACGATAGTATTTTCTCTTGTAATAAAGAAATTAATGTTGCATATTTTTCAAGTTATTTTAGATTGCTGGTCAGCTTACCTGTCCTGCTATGGTTTGAAAGCCCAAATTAAGGCCAGCAAATAATCCATCTTTCACTTGCGTACACCATAAATCAAAACCAATAAAAAACTTATCAAATAAACCACCAAATTAGAAATATTTAAACCCAAAAATAAAACAATCATACCTCTCTGAACTTAGATCCCATGTACACACAAAATTCGAGTCAGCAAAAAACTGAGTAATCCCCTCCACACACAAAATTAAAAATTAGAATGAGAATTCGGTTAATGAGATGAAATTAGAGTCATCGCATATAGAGGCTCTCGATTCGGTGGAGGGGAGTCGCCGATACGGAGTCACTTGATATTCGCGCTCGATTTGGTGGAGGAGAGTCACCGATACGGAATCAGCAACGGATCAGATATCGGCGACGACTTCTTGATTGGGGTTCTACATTGGATTTGGATTTGGATTTGCTTTGAGATTTTCGAATTTTCGAATTTTCGAATTTTCGAATTTTCGAATTTTCGAATTTTCGAATTTTCGAATTTTCGAATTTTTCACTTTTTCACTTTTTCACTTTTTCACTTTTCCAATTTTCCAATTTTCCAATTTTCCAATTTTCCAATTTTCCAATTTTCCAATTTTCCAATTTTTCCAATTTTCCAATTTTTCAATTTTTCAATTTTTCACTTTTTCAATTTTGATTTTCCGATTTTTCTATTTTTCTATTTTTCTATTTTTCTATTTTTCTATTTTTCTATTTTTCTATTTTTCTATTTTTCTATTTTTCTATTTTTCTATTTTTCTATTTTTCTATTTTTCTATTTATCAATTTTTCTATTTTTCTATTTTTCTATTTTTCTATTTTTCTATTTTTCTATTTTTCTATTTTTCTATTTTTCTATTTTTCTATTTTTCTATTTTTCTATTTTTCTATTTTTCTATTTTTCTATTTTTCTATTTATCAATTTTTCTATTTTTCTATTTTTCTATTTTTCTATTTTTCTATTTTTCTATTTTTCTATTTTTCTATTTTTCTATTTTTCTATTTTTCTATTTTTCTATTTTTCTATTTTTCTATTTTCTATTTTCTATTTTCTATTTTCTATTTTCTATTTTCTATTTTTCTATTTTTCTATTTTCTATTTTCTATTTTCTATTTTCTATTTTCTATTTTCTATTTTCTATTTTCTATTTTCTATTTTCTATTTTCTATTTTCTATTTTCTATTTTCTATTTTCTATTTTCTATTTTTCTATTTTTCTATTTTCTATTTTCTATTTTCTATTTTCTATTTTCTATTTTCTATTTTGTATTTTCTATTTTCTATTTTCTATTTTCTATTTTCTATTTTCTATTTTCTATTTTCTATTTTCTATTTTCTATTTTCTATTTTCTATTTTCTATTTTCTATTTTCTATTTTCTATTTTCTATTTTCTATTTTTTATTTTTTATTTTTTATTTTTTGTTTTTTATTTTTTATTTTTTATTTTTTATTTTCTATTTTTTATTTTTTATTTTTTATTTTTTATTTTTTTATTTTTTTATTTTTTATTTTTTACTTTTTACTTTTTACTTTTTACTTTTTACTTTTTATTTTTTATTTTTTTATTTTTTTATTTTTTTATTTTTTTATTTTTTTATTTTTTTATTTTTTTATTTTTTTATTTTTTTATTTTTTTATTTTTTTATTTTTTTATTTTTTTATTTTTTTATTTTTTTATTTTTTTATTTTTTTATTTTTTTATTTTTTTATTTTTTTATTTTTTTATTTTTTTATTTTTTTATTTTTTTATTTTTTTATTTTTTTATTTTTTTATTTTTTTATTTTTTTATTTTTTTATTTTTTTATTTTTTTATTTTTTTTATTTTTTTATTTTTTTATTTTTTTTATTTTTATTTTTATTTTTTTATTTTTTTATTTTTTTGTTTTTTTGTTTTTTTGTTTTTTTGTTTTTTTGTTTTTTTTGTTTTTTCATTTTTTAATTTTTTATTTTTTTATTTTTTTTATTTTTTTATTTTTTTATTTTTTTGTTTTTTTGTTTTTTTGTTTTTTTGTTTTTTTGTTTTTTTGTTTTTTTGTTTTTTTGTTTTTTTGTTTTTTTGTTTTTTTGTTTTTTTGTTTTTTTGTTTTTTTGTTTTTTTGTTTTTTTGTTTTTTTGTTTTTTTGTTTTTTTTAAAAAATTTTTTAAATTTTTTATTATTTTTTTTTGTTTTTTATTTTTTTTTATTTTTTTCCCCTTTTTTTATTTTTTTGGTTTTTTTTTAAATTTTAAAAATTTTAAATTTTTAAAATTTTATATTTTTAAAATTTTCAATTTTTTTAAACTTTCAAATTTTTAAAATTTTAGAAATTAAAAAAATTAAATTTTTTAAAATTAACTGATTTTTTATAAGTTTTTGATTTTTTATAATTATTTTTAAAGTTTTTAAGTTTTAATTTTTTTAAAATTTTAAAAATTTTAAACTATTTTTTAAAAAAATAAAAAAAAAATATCATTTTTTTGTTAGTTTTTAATTTTTTTTGAATTCCTTTTAAAGTTTTTAAATTTTTAATTTTTTTTAGTTTTAAATTTTTATAATTTTCTTTAAATTTTTATTTCCTTCATTTTTTGAATAGGGGGGGGAGAGAGAGATAATTAAATAAAAAAAGGAGTTGTTTTGGGTGGGGGATTTGAATTTGAGTTTTGCGGGGGAAATGTGTTGTGAGGTTAGATCTGCACCTTTGATTTTTGGGAGATTGAAAGAAAGCTACTTGATAGCTTTCTTTGTGTTTTATTATTATATACTAGATTTTCCCGTGGGCACGTGCTTACGACACGTCTTCAGAACGATACATCATATGAAAAGCCTTGTAAATAATAAATCAACAATTATGTAGCTCAAGTTTGAATAATATGACAGTTGTAAATAAAAATCCATATTTACATAAGTGTGTGCATGTCTATATATATATATATATATATATATATATATATATATATATATATAGAGAGAGAGAGAGAGAGAGAGAGAGAGAGAGAGAGAGAGAGAGAGAGAAAGAGAAATAATTAAATAAATAAAGAAGTTGTTTTGGGGAATTTGAATTTGAGTTTTTTTTTTGGGGGGGGGGGACTTTTGGGAGGGAAATGTGTTTTGTGAGGTTAGATCTGGGCCTTTGATTTTGGGGGGATTGAAGATGAGTCACTTGACAGCTTTCTTTGTGTTTTATTATGTGTGTGTGTGTGTGTGTGTGTGTGTGGACAGTTATATATATGTGTGTGTGTGTGTGTGGACAGTGGTCATCCTACTCTCTGCCCCATTCCAGAGAGAAATATCTTAAAAGGTCCAAATGTCAAGATTTCATGTTGCAAAATAATAATAACAATAATAATAATAATAATAATAATAATAATAATAATAATAATAATAATAATTCCTTATTTGGTTTGTATGGAATTCATTACTTGATTCGGTTGGCAGTATGTGTAACCCCTGATCTCCATTTTCTGTATTTTTGAGTGTATTTTCTTCTCCCGTGTATTTGATTCTTATTGTATCCCTTTTGGACCGTGTGTTGGATCTTCATTTTCAATATATTCATCTATTTGATTTGTCGTTTCTTTACTTGGTCTTCTTGATTCAAATTATCTATCTATTCTTCCATTCTTGATTGACCGAGCTTTTATTTTGATCCCAATTATTTTTAATTGTTTAATCCTAATTATATGGTTCTTGTCCAATTTCTTTTATAATTCATTTTGATACTATCTTGATTATTAGGTCCTTTTTCATAATCCATTTGGAACCCAATTACACCCTAATGCCTATATATATACCCAAAACCCAATATCCATTTTAAACTTTATCACATCCCCTATACCCTGTTTACCCTAATTACCCATCAGCTAATTAACCCTACCCGTTAGCCACCCTCCTACCCTCAGCCGTCACATAACACACCCTAAACTAACTCCATCCCCTACCTTTATATACAGCCGTACCTTATATCCCTCTACCCATCGGAACCCTAGCATCCCTACCTCCTGCCTGTTCACTTCCGTCACCCTCTCCTCAGCCTCCTCGTCCCCGCCAGTCGCTCCGCCATTGTGCACCACTATTTTGCTCGTCGAAGTCGAGCCGCCCTCGCTGTCGACGACCCTCCCAGTGTCGCACCGCCCATCATCGCAGCAACCTACTCCGGTGCCGCCCTGCCTTCTTCCTAACGTCGCGATGCCTCAGAGCAGCAGCGACAACACCGAGGTGCTGTGCTTCCCTGTCCAGTCGCCGCAATAGACCTGTGCAGCGCTGCCGTCGTCGTTCTCTCGCAGTGAACACACCGGACTACTTGGGCTCTTGTGTGCGTGGGTAATCTTGAGTTGTGATTGCTCGCTCGAGTGTTCATTGGTCATTGTGTGTTCGTGGGTTCGTGTGACTTGTAATTCATTCGGTTGAGTTCGTGCCCAGAAATCCGTTCCCGTTATTCTCACTCTTTGCTTCGTTTTCGTCGTCGTCTCTCAGGCAAGTAACTTCTATTCTTTTCTTTGTGTAATACAAGTACTAAATACCACCTGTAGTGTAGTTGTGTTCTAGAGATAATTTTTGTGCAAAACCCCTGTTATATATTGTCTATATTGTGTTGACCCGCCCGTAGTTGTCTCATTACACACATGATATGAAATAACCTAGGGATGACCACTTTTGGATGTATACATGCATATTGTTCGTATGATATCATGTGCTTGGTTGTGTTAGTTGCAATATACTCGTTGTATACTTGTAAAATACCCTATACCATGTTGCTTGGACATCTAGTATACCCTATTTCACGTTTGGTTATGTTTTGGATGAGTATCATATGAACTAGTGGATTTTGTGTATGAAGGATATTTTCTTTTTTGTCGATTCTCCGTTTTTGTTCAGTATTTTAGACCCTATTAAGGTTAGTATATGAAAATTACTTGTGAATATGAATTATAGAGAATTTTGTCTACTTTCCAGATTTTCTGACAGATCTCAGTTTCGATTTATGACTTGAGAGTTATGACTATTTTACTCATATGTGTTTAAAAATTCCAGATCCAGTTCTAAACGTATTCTGTATGGTAATTTATTAGTCTGCTGATGTTAAAGATAATATTTTGATCCAATATTTTTTTGATTACAACTAGACTTGATTGGAATTAACCCTTAATTTTTATGGATTTAATTGATAACTTTTATAAACCATTTTGTGCTTGTGAACAATTACTATACATGCAGAATTTTCATACTGTTCAGTAAAGATACATAATTTCGACCTAATTCTATTTGTTGTCTATAAAAACTTTGTGAATATGAATTATAGCCTACTGTATCTATTTTATCACCCTTTTGACAGATCTGGATTTCGATTTATATTTTGTGAGATATTGCTGTTTTAGTACTGCTGTGTTTATGATTCCAGATTTACAAAACTACTGTATCTTGCTGCTTTCAGATTTTACTTGACTATTCTATCTATGTTGAAAAATTCTAAAACTTTATTTTCTGTTACTAAACATACTAGGGAATACCCCAGATTTTTCTTGGATTTAATCAGTGAGTTTTCTTGTTGTTTTCCTTTTCTTGAATACAAACTTCTGATTTCTGGCTGAACACGTTTTCTGGATTCAAATCTGTTTTGAGTTATGTTTTTGTGAAATACCATATAACTTATATGTATTTGCTGGATTTGGACGGGAGTCTATTTTCCAGATTCTCTGACGGATCCAGGTTTGCATGTTTGTAGCAGCGGGAATCTCCGATTTAGTGCAATACTGTCTTGCTGTCCTGAACTAGAATTTTGGTTGTCTTACCCTTGTATGAGTTGTATGTCGCCTGTGCATGTTTATCTTTCAATCTGGACCTGTTACCTGTTTATACCATGTTATTCTTGTCCTGTTGTGACACATACATACCTGTCTGATAATAATAACAAAATAACCAAGCCAGGGTTAAGGAGAAAATGTGTACTTGGAAGGGGGCCCGTGTTTCCCACTGGATTATCTGCTGCGTGTTCATGACTACATGATATATGACTTTGTCTGTCTGATAAGCCTGACTGCACACTTCCCTATAGGAAGGTGTACTCAGAAGAGAACCCATAGGTTCTATCTGTCTGTCTGGATCTGCATCTGATATCTGTCTGTATGATACCTGAGTACACGGCCCTATAGAATCCCCTACGAAATCTAAACGTAATTTGTTTGAATGTAGCAACCATGTGGTAAAAGTTTGGGATGCATGAATTGCTACCTAGATAGTAATAACACAAGACCTGTAATAACATGACATCTGTTACCTGTTTACCTGTCTGTATAACACTTGACATTTGTTATATATCACTATATCTGTTAGTATATCATGTTACTTGATTCTGTTTTTCTGATTCATGTTAGACATTCTGTTTTGCTCTGTCATATCTATTCCATGCTATGTTTGTTTCTGCTGTTATTTTATATTTGTTTATTTTTCCCTATATTTGTGCCTGCACTACAAGCGGCCCGTAACTTGGATTGATGGGAGTTTGTTTTCTTTTCCTCTTCCTGCAATTTATTAAATTACAGATTATGGAGATCAGCAGCCCAATGGAGTTGATGATATGAGATTCTAGATGCTGGAGTTTTGCTATTATTATTATTATTTCCTGTTACTTATTTGAAAAATGTATCTGTTACTTGGATTATTTGTATTGGGCAGTATGACCCAGGATTTTTGACTTATTCAGATCTAATTTATTTGAGATTATTATATTTTGTTTCAAGTAAATTCTGTTGGTATTGGTTCATATATGCATGCGTGGTTGACTTTTCTTGCTTCCGACTCTGATTATTCTTGTGAAATGTTGTAAAGATCCTGACAACTTATGGATGATAAGAATCATTCGCTAGGCTTAGTCACATATCTGTATTCCGTATTCTCTTTTGGGAAGCGGGGCGTGACAGTATGTGTTCAAGAGAGCGATGAAAAACTATTGGTCATTGCTAGTCTAAGAAATTAAAAAAAAATTAAAAAAAAGTGAAAAATTGCGTACCCGCGAAGGCCCGGCCCCCAAGCCAATGGCCAAGTCCAAGCCCCCTCCCCCTACCCAGCCCGGCCCGGCCCGGCCCCCTATCTTCTCAGCTCGGCCCGGGCTGGCCCGGGTCAAGCCCGGTGGTTTTGGGCCTGGCCCGGCTCGGGCAGCCTGGATGCCACTTCTAAGTGAACTCACGTATAAACTAACCTAAATACCCACGATAAAATGTATTTAGCAAATGCCCCCAATCAGAATGTGGAAACTAGCATATACTCTCACTATTTAAAAAAAAGATATTTGGGATATTTTAGCAAATTTCTCCATTCAAAATGCGGAAATTAGCATATACCCCCACTATTTCAGTGTTAGGTGTTGTGAAAAATGTGAGTATTATGTGTTACTCAGTCTGAACAACTTTCTTCCTGTACTGATGATAACAATGTAATGAAAAGAGGTTTTACGTTAGATTTTGACTCCAAAAAACACAAAAACCATCATCTATTACAACGGATTGTTGTGCATTATCACTAGCTTGTGTACCCTCATCTAATGCAATAAATTGTGTGGTCTTCTGTTTCACTCTAAAATGTGCATCATAATTTTCGTCATCTTCATTCACAATAGGTTCAACAGTAGCTTGTGTATTACCCATAGTCACAAATCCGTTGTTTATAAATAATTCGACAAGATTTAATATTCGGAAATCAACAAAAATCCTACATATTCGGAAGAAAAAAAAATCTGCAAAAGTTCAAGAAGAAAGAAATACAAAATTTAATGCATCTAGGTAGTTAGTACTCATCATCTAAGTAAAAATATATATAAATCCATAAATATTTCTTGTATAATACACTAAATTCGCGAATTATTCGCGAAACATTCGTTTAATTTGAGATTTTCTTGAATAATTCGCAAACTGTGGAAATTAAATACAAACCTGCAATAATTCACAAATCTGTTCGGCAAATTATTTCTTCGTGAATAATTTACAAATTTAACAAATTATTCACGAACATTGTTAATATGGTATTACCTACTGTCATGTCACACTGTCATGTCACACTAGGTTGTGCATCATCTTCAACAACACTCAAAAGTTCAAATGTGGACTTTGGAAATAGCTGATGTTATTTGTTTTTGGTTGCAATTGAACCTTGATCTTTCAAATTGTAAGCGCTTGTGTTGCTACAGGTTTTAGGTTTAGTTGGGCTGTTCATTGATTCAGTATTTTATACCTCATTTTCTCCTACTTGATCTACTAAACTTCTGTACACAAACGAACCAACTCTATGCTTGTCATCTGCACCTTCACATTTCTTCTCTCGTCCTGAACTGAAACTCATTTTCTCAGACAATTGAAACTCATTTCCTCACAATCGTCCCGAACTGACTCACTCTTCCAAGCCATCGTAGTAACCTACCTATATACACAACCCTCCTCACAGTTTTGGAATGTTTAGAATAAGGCTATTTTTAAAAGGATAAATGAACCTTGGAATTCTACTTCTTTCGACCTTTCTTTTCCCTGAATATATCACTTGTTTTAAACATATAATTCAACATAAGTTTGCCAAAACATTGTGTGATCCATGTATACCACAATTACAGCATAAGACTATATAACGTAAGAACCCTTTGCATTCTTTTTAACAGATAACATATACAGACTGTTTGCATTTATGGTTTTCACTTTTCTGATATTTTGCAAAAATATCCAGTGATGCCCTAATTACAGGAATATGGACACAGCGCGCCCCCCTTCCCTTCCTTTGAACATTCCATTTTTTCGGCAAAAACTGAGAAGAAACAGGCCAAATACATACATCATTTCAAATATATCACAACCTCAGCCATGAGAGACAAAATGGATCCCCCAAGTTTCAGTGCATGCCGCAACTTGTAAGATATTCTGTATGCTTTCCCGAACATTAGTGTTTTAGAACAGCTGGAAGAAGAGACTCGTAGAACCATCACCAAATGAGCGGAGATCAGCTGGCTTAACTAAAGCCCTGCATAGTGGGCAAGTGCGTTCTCTCTCAAACCTGAAAAGCGAAAGATAATCCGTCAGTTTCTTGTACCAATATAACAGTGAAATGACCAAAATGCTGAAACTAACTGAACAGGTCTATGAGAAGGACTACAGATAGTCAAGTATCCAAAGAGAAATATAGATTTGGAGCGGACTAAATATTAGATTGTTAGGGACTAGTGTTAACAACCCAAAGTTGTAAAAGCAAAAAAAGCTTTGATCCCCTATGAAGGCAATTCAATTTCAATCTTCGTAACCAAAGAATAAACAGATTAGAAAAAAGATATGCTACCATTCAGAGACACAGTCTTCACAGAAAATATGCTTGCAGCGAAGTAAGATAGGAGCATGCATCTTCTCTTGGCATATAGCACACAGGTCACCAACTGCAAGGACCTGCACCAATTACATATATACAAGATGATAACATTAAATTGTGACATTTGCAGATGGACTAAATAGTGAACAATCTTTACTATAATAACTAGATAAAAACTAGAGAGTTAGGGAGCTCAGGTTGTAGATTGTGGACAAAAACTTACTTACACAGGTATTCAAGTGCTTCCAATCTATCTCTATAAATGTCATGAAGGATAAGAGGACATGATGCACTTGAAAGTGCTCATGATTAGCAGATTCTGATGTTGATGGATATAGTCCATATAGAATACACTGCATTTTTGTGTGGTCTATATTTTTGTATGTTTGCTGAAACTCTGATTCATCCTAGTTATACAGAAAAGAGAATGAAAGGGGGGGGGGGGGGGGGGGGGGGGGGGGGGGGGAAACACAATAAAATGAGAACTTACTTATCACAAAACGAAATAATTACAAAATAGGCAAATACGCTATATAAGCTGGAGCAACCAAAAGAGAACCAGACAACTTTTCTTGTTTCTCTATGGAAACTAACTTTACCTTTAAATATCTCAACATTTGCTTGACTCTACCTTTTGCTACCTAACGTTATCATTCCATTAAATAAGGAACGGAATATTCCCTTGCGATATGCCGAAAATTTTATTATGTTTTTGCCCCTGCAATTTTTATTTTGGGCGAAAATTTAGTGTACAAGGCTTTAGATAGGGAGAGTGAGGTAGAAATGAGATCAAACTTTGTTGAGGGGGGTTTGAAGTGTCCCAAAAGAAGGAGAATAGAGGGAAAACACGTTCAAGTATAAGGGTATAAGAATCCATTTACTTCTTCCATCACAAAAGTAAGCAAGCAAAAGGTCAAAAAAAACACTCAAGGTATTACAAGATAAGAGTTTTTTTGCATGGAGGTATTTAAAGGTAATGGTGGCTAACGTTAGGGCATATAAAGGAAATTTAACCAAACACATGATGATGAAACCTATCAGATCAACAACCATGGGAGTTTCCTCTCAAACTAATTTATTTGAAGTTTTGGACACAGTCGGTCATGCATTCCAACAAGTTCAGCTGTGTCGGACATGCAAAATTTTGGAATAGTGAGCATCGTGATACGATAGGAGGTAAGTTCTTCTCTTAGAGAATAAAAAGTCCACTGCCAGGAATCTATAAAAACAATTCTTTCGCTTATCAGTTAGGGGAAACCAAGAATGGGAACGAAACTAATATTAATCTCATACGTCTGTCACAACCTGACAACCATATACTGAACGTGAGAAATCATGCATGCCGCATGCTCTAAGCGTGTACTCAAGTCAGCAGGATGTGACGAGAAATGATCTATAAGTTGTTCGAGCTAAGCTTCATGTTGAGGAGGTACACAAAGCCTAAGAAACATTGTAACCGGTATGAGACTAAAAAAGAAAAATGAAATATGGATAAATTGTTCATGTACACATTTGAGTTTGCAATAACAGGTGACCAAATAACGGTGTAAAAGCAGTAGCATGTGGATCTACTCACAAGGAATAAACAACAAATGACTGAGAATCTATTGTTACATCTGTTGACTTTCTGGAGATGCAACTCTTTGAGCAGTTACGCATTATAATTATGAATAATAACGCGATTTGAGTCAAACAGAACAAACATTTTTATGTTCTATAAGATACATATCCTAGATTTATATTGAAGAAAATAATAGAAAACATAACATGTATCAATGGTCAAATACACTAAATCAGTATTCTATGAACTATAATCCTATATGTTCAAACATAATTTCACTCCGCTGACTCCAAGTATTATGAAACCTAGCCACACGCTTTCCACTCTCTCGGGCTTTGAACTGGTTTTCAAGTTCAGGAAAGCTCAACACAGTGACGGAAACAAAACATCACCATAAGTCTGGTCAAATTGAAGGATGACAAATTGTTCTCACAAAATATTTTTGTTTTGAGTCCTATACTAGCTAATCAAGGTTATATTTCAGTCCTTACATTGATATATTAAGTCATTTATTGTATAAAACCAATACAAATGCATAAACCATGCTCATATACTTAAAAGAAACCTGTAAACAAAACCAGTGCCCAAACTCTCCTTATGAAGGTCTGCAGTTAGCAGCTCAACTTTTTCATGTGAATAATCAAGATATAAGAATAACCTGCAAAGGACCCGCCATCAATATCTTGCAATATGGATACCACATGGTCAGCAATTGCTTACGTTAACTTCTTAAGGAAGATGCATTCATAGGCATCAGAAAGATGAATGCAAAATCAATTCACCTATGAAGTGCATAAATTTTTACGGACAATATGGATGAAATTAAGTGGCCAAATGAATACATAATCCATGCATCACCGACCAAGGAAGAATGGTGGAGAACCAACGGTAGGTTGAGAAGAAGGGAGATTTGAAAGGTGAACTGGAGGGATAGGGAATGAAAGGGAATTATGAAGAGGAGGAAGAGGGTGACAAGGATACCTGCCAAGAAGTCTCAAAAAGTATTTTCATTCTAAAATCAGTTGCTTTGTTCATTAACCAGCCAGTCATTAAAGAGGCACTATAAGACAATCAACTTCTACCCTTATCAACAGGTTACAGAAATAGCAATTTAAAAAAAATCCAACTACCGAGAGTTAAAAGATAAAACTCGACAAAATCTAAGAATATCCTAAACCATGAAACCCATGATCAGGTTCCTTATCAGATGAAGAATGAAAAAGAACACCTAACTTGTGTGTACAGATGGCAAGGCTTTCAGTCTAATGTCGAGGTCCAAGGTTCAAATCTGGCCAAATATGGAATTAGTTAGGATGTCGAAAATTCTGAAACCTTCCCCCTCCGGATTTCCCATGTGGGGCAGGTCCGGCCAAATGACAAGAAAAAGAAGGATGAACCTAACTTAAGCAGAAAAGGTACAACATATGTACAGACGTGCCTGTATATATTGCGCATGTATCACAATTTCACAGGCATTTCTAATAAATAAATTGAAGCCAATACACAAGTGTTTCAGTTATAGGAAATTAAAGGACATTTCAATAGTTAACCTGCTCTGCTGTTGCGTAAGATCCATAAAGCACCTCTTTACGTGATAAGGCCTTCAATGCCATGAAAAATGACTGAACCTGGAACCATGAACTCAGAAGTTAGTGAACTTATCCCTTGCTAATCAATTTTACTACAAGGTTAAGATAAACTGACAAAGTTGGAAGATAACCACAGTTACAGGACATTATCTTCTAAAAGAGCTTTCAAAGTTTGATACCTTCTCAACAACTGAAGTTAGTTTGAATGTTAGGTAAAGTCCAGTCATGAGAGACGAAAAGAGGCTCCCGTATTCCTTGTTAAGGAAGAACCGATACCAAACAGGTGCTGGCAATAATGCTCGGTACAAAAGAAGGAAATATTCGACTAGAGTTAGCATTTGACCCTGACACAAAAATGGAAGAAATTGGATGGGGAATTAGTAACATCAAAAGAAAACAGAAATTAATAAATATTCTACAGAACTAACTCGAAAATAAATTGGACTTTGGGAACATGGTGTCGAGTCTGAATGCCATAATGAAAAAAATCACAATCAAAATTCTAATCGACAGGCCAGAGAGTAATAATGTTTAGCTAATTAGCTTCACATGATAAAAAGTCACTTGTGATCTATATAATAAAACACAAAGAAAGCTATCAAGTGGCTCTCATTCATTTGGAAGAAAATCAACGGTCTAGATTGTTACTCCCAAAAGACATTTTCCCTCCCAAATGTTTCCCCCCCAAAATTCAATTTTTCCCCCCAAAACAAAACAACTCTTGCAGTTATTATTCTCTCTCTCTCTTCCCCCTCTTTTCTCCTTTTTCATAATTCTCTCTTTCTTCTCTTTTTTTTTGTTACCCAGGTATGTCAACAAAAAAAAGAAAAAGTGAATATTTTTTTTGGTTATACAATTTCGGATTATGCTGTTTTATATTATTTTAATTCTGTTTTTTTTCGGATTATACTTTCATAACTCAATAACATTAACTTCCATTTAATTGCTTTTGATTTACCATATTTGATCTGATTGTATTATACTTCACTGAGTAATTGTTTTAGATTAGAATGCTTCACTGAGTTAACTTTGATTAGAATGCTTTTTTTATTATTATGCAATTTTGGATTATATTTTTTTGAATATTTGGACATTTGCTGCTTTGAAAGATCGTTGCAAATTCTTTAATTGACACGCTTGATCGTGCTTTTATGGACAAATCCATACTTAATCCATGTATTTCGGGTTTTTGTAGCTACAAAATTGCATCTTGATCTGTTTTGCTGCAATTTCACTTCACGTATACATCACAACAAATTCTCTTTTAAATTCATACATGGTTACTACATAAAAAACAAACAAGGGAGAACTAACTCATGCAGTTTGAGGCGTTAACCGTAACTCATGCAGTTAGAAAATGAATTACTACTTATGTTACACTCCAAATCAAAAAAAAATCTCTTATGCTCAAATCACACATAGCAAGGAATTTCCAATTCACTTGTAGATTCACAACACTATTTTCGAATCCCGAGCTGCTGACAAATAATCCTGCAATATACAAACCAATAAACATCAAAGTCACTTCATAATCCTACTTCAAAATACATCAATACATCAACGTCTACTAGCAAATAAACATCTATATAAATCATCACTTACTGTTTGCATGATTTTTCATATGTTGTACCGTTTCGAATGCGTGCCGTAGGCACATGCCCACGGGCATACCTAGTATTACTATATATTTCAAACCTAGATCATACAATGAGAAATTTCCTAGTTAGTAAATGAAGCTCATCTAAAATTTAAAGTTGTTATAGTATATAAAAAGTGAAACTGACAAAGGGTCATTTTATCATATGTAAATGTTCCACAAAACCTTTATAAAACTTGGTTCAGTTTTTTTTTCTGTCGATAGAAATAAAAAGTTATTTAGTATAATTTACCAATTAAAAATTCCCGTTTCTAAAGTCCACTGTATTTATATGAGTTGCCATGGGGCTGCACAAGTGTTGGCAGAAAAGAAAAGATCGGAAAGACAAAATCTGTTGTAGAGGTAGTGTGTCATGAACACCCTTTAAAGTGTTTTATTTGGCTCACTCTAATGCAAGGTTTGCCAACTAGACCACATTCACACATAAACTGCAGTAGAGGTATTGTCTCATTAATCATCCTTAAAAGTTATTTGGCTCACTCTAGTGCAAGATTAGACAAATAATCCTCTAGGAACCACAACTATGAATTTTGCTATGAGCTGCCAATCAACTCGATCAAGAAATCTTCCAATGTCTTTGAAGCACAAGATTAGCTTTACATATGGTCCAGCCGCAATCTCCAACCTTGTGGCATAAAATCAACATATCATTGTCTCTATAATTGGAGGCTCTAATTTGTGAATATACTCTTTTGCGGTGATGAAGCCAAAACAATTTTGCCCGGGGAACCAAGCAATAAACAAATTTAGAAAAAAAAATTATAACAAATTATAAAGTAAATATAACTTTTTGCATAGAGATATCAATAGTTCACATATCATACTCTTAAACCAAAAACAAACAATAAAAAAGAGTTAAATTCCTATGCTTTCTTACAAATTCCTATGCTAGGCAGTTAAAATCAGAATTAATCTCCGATTAATCGTTAATCGGTCTAGGTCCGATTAGTTCCATCTGCGATTAATAGGAAAAATCGCCGATTAATCGGTGACTAATAGGTAATCGGACCTAGACCGATTAGTTTCGAAAACCGATTTTAACTGCTTAGTTTCTATGGCTAATATATATATGAACTTTTTCCTAATTTTCAAGGGAGGGGAACAATCCATAAAAATTAATAGACTTGGGCTGGGGGGGGGGGGGGGGGGGGGGGGGGGTCAGGGGTCAAAAATTTTGGGGGGCACTGGCCTACCCGGGCCCCCACTAAGCTTTGTCTCCTGCTTTTTTGTTTCTATAGGTGAACTTTTGTTATTTAGTCATGCTTCCTAGCACTCGATCTCGATGGAGCACTATATATAGAGAATATAGGGCCAACCCAATAAAATATAATTCGAAGCACCAGATATTGCTCTAACAGCATCCACAATCGTTTGCTATATTTGCCAATTTCTCATTTTTTGAGAAAGTAGGTGTTGCAGTCGTTTGCTATAAAATGGCAAAATTGCTACAGTCGCTTCTCATTTTTTAGAAACGAAATTGCGATTCTCAAATTATAAGAGACGGAACATGTTGTTCTGTCTCAGACGAGACATATTGTTTCGTCTGATATTTTTTTTAAATGATCAGACGGTACAACATGTACCGTCTGGAAAAAAAATTCAAAAAAATGCTGAAACGAGACATGTCCCGTTTCAAGCATTCTTTGCTTGGACGGGACATGTCCCGTCCAGCAAAGGGGGGAATTAATTAGGTTTTAGGTTAGTGTAATAGTAGGTTAAGGGTATAGTTAAGTAGGTTTTAGTCATATTTTATTATTTAATTTATTTAATTAACCTATTTTAATATCTAATCAATAATTAATTAACTGTAAAAATTATTTAAAAAAAACAAGACGAAACAACATGTCTCGTCTTTCTCAAATTTTAGCAAACCACCACTGCAGACATAATCCCTATTTCCTATTACTGTAGATGTCATTTTCTCAAAAATGAGAAACTGATGTAAAACCAACCCTAAAATAGAGAATTTTTCAAGAATTTTAATGGGTTAATTTTACCAACATGAAAGTGCAGATTTAGATTGGATATTTTAACAGTTAACAGGTCCGATGGGTTTTCAAGAATTGAATCAAATGCTAACAACCCCAATTAATAATTCAATCTTAATCAATAAGTAAATCCCTACGTGTTTTAGCAAGTAAAAAGTGCAATACCAATTCGTACTCTAATCTAGCATGTGGATCACTCAATCTCAGTATTTTGTGGTCGACAGTCAAATCAGATAATATACTAGATGATAAGGCAGTAAAGCACAAATACTTAGTAATGAAAAGATTATACCGAATGTGAAGAAAACCAACGTAGATCTCGGAGTTGGGCAGCAACTAAGATCACGGCAACTCAGCAAGCAAAGTCAGCAACGAAGGCCGGGGGTGACTGATCTGGTCGCTGGTGGTGGACGGCGAACGGGGCGGTGGCGTCGTCGGCGACAGGCGACAGCGTGGTCGGCGTCGGGATGGCGCCGGTTGCAAGGAGGGGGAAACAGCAGCAGTCGTCAGGGTCCGGTGGGATTAGGGTTTGGATTAGGTGGGTTAGGGAGGGATTCGGGACGGCTGTGGGGTGAGGATCTTGATCGGGAGGAAGAAGAAGAGAGGAGCGGGAGTGGAGGAGGTTAGGGTCGGGGTTTGTTGGAGATCCGAAGAGGGGATCGATGGGTTGGTTGTTTGAGGGGATCGGGGTAGGGAGAAGGATGGGGAAGATGACGATGGAAGTGGTGGTGAGTTGAAGAAGGGGAAAAAGAAGATGGTGGCGGCGGGAGTAGTATAGGATTAGGGTTTGTATTATAGATTTGGAAAATTAGGGTTTTGTATTTGGAATTTTTTTTATTGGGGATAAATTTTAGAATTAATCACTAATTCTAAAACTAGATTAGGATTTATCACAAACCCTAATTTGATCTCAATTGTATCACACAAAGGAGAGAAAATGAAGAGCAAAACTCAACACAGATTTTTTTGATCAATAATGGTATGTTTTTCTCATTCATCTCAGGGCCTTTAAATAGGCTCAATTACATCTTGAAACATATCTCCAAAATATTCTCAGAATCTAAAATTACAAAAAGATTACATATGGCTATAATTGCCAGAAATAAAAATGATAATAAAATAAAAATCCTAAACTGTAAAGATGTCCTCATCATTCTCTCCGGGTGGGAGAGAGCTCGACCCAGTCGAGTCAAAACCAGTAATCATGTCATCGTGCTCCAAAAGATCTGGATCCAGTTGCGGGAGCCCCTCACGATCACTGCAAGTGTCATCCGACTTCGGCTTATTTTTCCACCTTACCAAATACTTGCGCATACCACCATCTCTAGTAGAGATTATCTGATCATCTAAAATATTATCCAATTCTTCTGTCGATGGGTAAGTAATATCTGGTAGTGGAGGTAATGGGAGAATCTCACCATTAGGCTGCAGGGTAGGCTCATCTATAAGAAAATTTCTAGGGTTGAATTCTGAGCCTTCATAAAGTACTAGATCCTCAATATTGAAAATCTTACTTATGCCAAAACCTTCAGGAAGGTCAACGACATAGGTATTATCATTGATTGTATGTAGAATCTTAAATGGGCCTGCAACACGTATGTTCAAGTTCTTAACGGGTCCAACAGGAAACCGTTCCGGATGAATCTGAACCATCACTTCGTCACCAATATCAAAAGTTATAAATTTTCTTCTAGTATCTGCTATTAACTTGTAGTTAAAATTATTCTCATTAAGTTCCTTGGAAATTTCTCTATGCAAGTCATGAATGTTATATGCAAATGTGGGTGCAGACTCTGTGACTTTGTGATGTTCTAATACATGAGTATAATCTATGGATTTCCAAGTGACTTGAGAAGGAATGGGTGTCTCAGGTATACTCAATGGAGGTGACTGGATAGGATGAATACAATTGAGAGACTGGTCATCCTCTTTTTCATCAAAGTCATCACTTATATTAGGTTCATAGGTAAACTCATTGTCGGGCTCATCAGCGATGACTGCGGTACCCTCTACTATATTAATCCTACTTGGACTAGGACAGTTGCTAGCAACATGACCATAGCCCTTACATTTATAGCACTTAGTGAGATGGTCAATCTTACTGTAATCTCTTCCAGTGTTCTTACCCTTATGTTCATCTCTATGTGAGTTAAAATTTGAATTAGGTTTGTTGGGGTAAGATTTGTGGGGTGCTGAGAGGGAGGCTTAGGTCTAGGTGGGTCAGTAGAGGTCATTCTAGAGGAATGATCTCTCAAGTCGCTGGACCTAGAATGAGAACTAGCTTTAAGAGAATCCATGTCGAGGACTAGGGCGTAGGCTGCCGCTATTGAGTCCACGTTTCTATAGATTAGCTCGTTCCTAAGGTCAGCTCGTAGTCCAGCTCTGAACCTAGAGAGAGTTTGTTCTTCACTCTCTTTACCTAACGCGTTGCACCGAATAAGGAAGTCATCGAATTTATCTACATATTCTTGTGTGGATTTACTTCCTTGATACAATAGGTTCCACGAATCTAGCAATCGGGTGTGGAACGATAACGGTACATACCTCTCAGTGAGCTTCTCTTTCATGGCCTCCCAAGTGGCTATGGGTGCCAGGCCTCGGCCTCTGCGGGCATGTTCAAGATTGGTCCAATGCTGTTGAGCTTTACCCGTTAATTTCATAGTTGCAAATTTAACTTTAAGGGCTTCGCTCATGTCAAACCACACAAAATAGTGGTCCATGGCACGGACCCAATCAAGGTAAGCTTGGGGTTCCATGTGGCCTTCAAATTGGGGAACATCAGCCTTAACGTTCTTTTTATATTGTTCGTCAGGGTCACGTTCTTGACGTCGATCGTCATGAACATTCCCTTGAGGGATCTGACGATGGCCATGAAGCTCAGGGACAATGTTTTGATTTAGCTCCACTTTCTCAAGCCTCTGATTGATATTGGCAAGAGTTGCTTGGATGGCAACTAGGGTAGCGGTGATATCAGGATTGTCCATTTCAGGTCTGGGAAGTCTAGGGTTCCTAATAGGGTGATTGGGAAGGGATAGAAAAGGCTCTTCAGGGTCTGTGATGGTGCTGCGAAGACGCATTCACCAAAAGTGGAAGCTAGGGGTCGTGTGTGTCCTAATTTTTTTTTTTTTAAATGATTCTAAACTAAACTAAAATAAAATAAAAAATAAAAATAAAATAAAATAAAATAAAAGACTACACGATACTAAATGAATGCAAAAATGATGCCTACGATGCAAGAACTAAGGTTTTAAGAACCTTCGCTCTGATACCAAAAATGATGTAAAACCAACCCTAAAATAGAGAATTTTTCAAGAATTTTAATGGGTTAATTTTACCAACATGAAAGTGCAGATTTAGATTGGATATTTTAACAGTTAACAGGTCCGATGGGTTTTCAAGAATTGAATCAAATGCTAACAACCTCAATTAATAATTCAATCTTAATCAATAAGTAAATCCCTACGTGTTTTAGCAAATAAAAAGTGCAATATCAATTCGTACTCTAATCTAGCATGTGGATCACTCAATCTCAGTATTTTGTGGTCGACAGTCAAATCAGATAATATACTAGATGATAAGGCAGTAAAGCACAAATACTTAGTAATGAAAAGATTATACCGAATGTGAAGAAAACCAACGTAGATCTCGAAGTTGGGCAGCAACTAAGATCACGACAACTCAGCAAGCAAAGTCAGCAACGAAGCCCGGGGGTGACTGATCTGGTCGCTGGTGGTGGACGGCGAACGGGGCGGTGGCGTCGTCGGCGACAGGCGACAGCGTTTGTTTCTATGGTGAACTTTTGTTATTTAGTCATGCTTCCTAGCACTCGATCTCGATGGAGCACTATATATAGAGATATAGGGCCAACCCA
The DNA here is from genome assembly GCA_017893485.1 of Hemerocallis citrina. NCBI lineage: Eukaryota > Viridiplantae > Streptophyta > Magnoliopsida > Asparagales > Asphodelaceae > Hemerocallis > Hemerocallis citrina. Next base: position 219,951,275 of record CM030359.1, read on the forward strand.
ATAAAATATGGTTCGAAGCACCAGATATTGCTCTAACAGCATCCACAATCGTTGCTATATTTGCCAATTTCTCATTTTTTGAGAAAGTAGGTGTTGCAGTCGTTTGCTATAAAATGGCAAAATTGCTACAGTCGCTTCTCATTTTTTAGAAACGAAATTGCGATTCTCAAATTATAAGAGACGGAAACATGTTGTTCTGTCTCAGACGAGACATTGTTTCGTCTGATATTTTTTTTAAATGATCAGACGGTACAACATGTACCGTCTGGAAAAAAAAATTCAAAAAAAAATGCTAAACGAGACATGTCCTGTTTTCAAGCATTCTTTGCTTGGACGGGCATGTCCCGTCCAGCAAAGGGGGGAATTAATTAGGTTTTAGGTTAGTGTAATAGTAGGTTAAGTGTATAGTTAAGTAGGTTTTAGTCATTTTTATTATTTAATTTATTAATTAACCTATTTTAATATCTAATCAATAATTAATTAACTGTAAAAAATTAAATAAAAAAAAAGACGAAACAACATGTCTCGTCTTTCTCAAATTTTAGCCAAACCACCACTGCAGACATAATCCCTATTTCCTATTACTGTAGATGTCATTTTCTCAAAAATGAGAAACACCATTGTGGATGCTCTAAGGGACCCATAATTTCCTGAAAAACTAACTAGTTGACACTAAACTAAATGCACAGCATATGTTCACCAACGTCAATGCACAAGTCGCTAATTTCCATCAACGAGTCCACATTAAACCAACTGTATGCACTAGTTAACAAATGATTTAAATGGAATTTAATCGCTAGAGTGAAGACATTCAATTTCAAGGCCAAGGTTTTAAATCTCGGATTTCGGACTCATCTCAGCAAGGGGTGTTTCGCCTCGAATCGGAGATATCGGGAGAGACCTTGGGAAAATGTGATCATCTTGGATGTTCATTTCGGACACCCAATAAACTTTTTTTTGTTAATAAACAAGATATTATATGTTCTACATGTCATTTATCCAATGTTTTAAATCTCGGATTTCGGACTCATCTCGGCAAGGGGTGTTTCGTCTCGGATCGGAGATATCGGAGATCTCGGGAAAATGTAATCATTTTGGATGTTCATTTCGGACACTCAATAAACGATTTTTTTTATTACTAAACAAGATATTATATGTTTTACATATCATTTATCATATAAAATATTGTATAATACAATTAATGGCATAAATCAATCACGGTAAATATTCACAGAATTTAATAACAATATTAAAAAAATGTAATATAAGTATAATACTTAATTGAATTTGCATCGATTAGAAAAAAATGTATTAGTTAATAGACTTACCTGACTTTGTATATACACAAACAATAGAGAGACAATTCTCACATTATCTTTAGCTTAAGATCATATGCTGAAAGACTTATATGCAAAAAGTTTTTTAAAAAAAGTTACATATTCACAATAACATTAGTGTGTCGATTTCGGCCGATATTTCGGCAATTTCGGCCAAAATATACACATATCGGTCCAAAACGATATGGAGTTTAAAATCAGTGATTTCGTATTGGCAAAGCTAGCCAAAAGAAAATTTCAATCGAAATCTTGGCCATATCGGCCGAAATTTAAAACAGTGCATTTATCATATAAAATATTGTATAATTTAACTAATGACATGAATTAATCAAGGTAAATATTCGCAGAATTTAACAACAATATAAAAAAGAATATAATATAAGTATATAACTAAATTGAATTTGCATTGATTAAAAAAATTGTATTAATTAATAGACTTACTTGACTTTGCATATACACAACCAATAGAGACAAAATTCTCACATTATCTGAGCATAAGATCCTATATTGAAAGACATGCAAAAAGTAAAACAAAAAAAAGTTATATATTCACAATAACATTAGCGTGTCGATTTCGGCCGATATTTCGGCAATTTCGGCCGAAATCTATACATATCGGTCTAAAAACGATATGGAGTATAAAATAAGTGATTTTGTATCGGCAAGCTAGCCTTAGGAAATTCCGGCCAAAATTTAAAACAGTGCTCAAGAACTAATCATTGAGTAGGCAATGATCCTGGACATCTGACTAATTCCCAATTTCCATTAGTCTAGATGCATATGCAGCCACAGTTGAGTAGCAACTGCATGGCCAGTGTTATTGAACGAGGTCTAGGCAACCACCTAGGTATAGGCGAGGGCAACACCTAAACCACATCAATTAAGCCCTAAGCAGCAGCCATCTCATTAGGAGTTGTGCCTTACCAGGCTGCCACCTTATTAAAAAGGATAAAACAATGGAAAAAAAGACAACAGGCTTACTAAACAACTCGCTTCACTAAAGGGCTTAAGAAACTCGAAATACAACTCTCATAAGTTCCTTCTCCGGGGACAGATGCAGTGGTCAGCGCCGACAACATAGAGATGTGAATCTTCTCTTCTTTCTCTAACATACTTCTCTTTTCCCCTCTTTTTTCATCTACCTGAAAGGTGCCAACTGCCAAGATGGGTAGACACTGGACAGCTCCTTGACCGTGTTACTTAATGTTCTCATGCACTATTGCATAAGTCTCCACATAAGGAGCCACTTTGTGCCTCTGGCTTACTGGCCAAATATCAGAGGCACAAACCCTATACTTCCAAATCTTGCTTCCTTATTAATGATGATCATATCAACAGCATATCCATCCAACGTGAAGGCACACATAAGTTGTTTTATAGGGTAATAAGGTTTCAAATACAAATATGTGCCAAAATTTGATGCTTTCATATAAGTTATCTTCATAAACATGATTGCATGATAAGAACACATTTGACTTTCTAACATCACGTGCTATTTTTTCTGCAGCAATTTCCATAAGGATTTTACTAACAAACAATTCAAACGAAATGCCAAATTAAAGACGGTATTTAACTTACAACAACAATTTAAAACAAGACCAATAAGTAAAAAGATTTTAACCTCTTATGCACACTAATTGAATCTATCAAATTTTCATCAATCTTGCAGCATCTTAAATTTCACATAAATTATGTACTTAATAAACAACTTGCTGCACAATGAATACACAAAACGACAAGATCACAATTATTTTGGCTATGCATTAAAGAGAAAAAAACAATCAAACGTTCGTTATTGGTTATCTATCAGAAATCTAAAACAAGTTGCTTAATTCTGTAAAGGGATACAGATTTTACCTGTCTACGATAGTTCCGACCTCTGTTATTCTTGTAGTACATCAGCAACACACACTTCAGAGCCATTGCTGCCTGGCGAACCATTGTATCTGTATAAGGTGAAAATTAATAAGCACCGCTGCATAACTGTGACCTGTGTATCTATATATTAATAGAAACTTCTTAGATATGCTAAAGCTTGGAGAGGTGGTGGGTTTGTCTATTATAACTAGAACAACATGTTCTTAGTCAATCCATTATGACGTTGGTAATTTTTTCTATCAAACTAATAGGATTAGGACTCAACTGTTTTTCAAAGTAGAGTAGAACAACAGTGATCCTAAATAAGGCTGTATTTACTTCTGCTGGAAACAAAAGTTGGTACTTCAGATGAAGAGGGTCTACCTAAAAGGCTATTATTCCCTTTGGCAACATTTATTCCCTATTTCTGGGACAATTAAAAATGTATTCAAATTAAACAGTATAGTAACATAGTTTAACTGATGCAATACTGGAAAAATTATCCAAGTCCCTGAACTTCTGATGAGCAGAAGTTATGTTATGATAACGGACACATCGTATCAAGTGCCAAAGCTTGTGATGAGAACTGCTCTCCTAAAGGAACAGTTTCAAAATATCTTTTTACTGTTAATTGTTAGAAACAAAATATCAGAAGAATTGCTCTAGAAACCAACAGGCGATGATCTAGAAATGGGATAGAAAATAATAACTAGGAATAAGTAATCGCATGGTTTAAAGATCAATGATATTTTTATTAATGACCATTAACAATTTATAGCACTAAACATCATGAAGTTTAATTTTTCAACTGATACTGAATGTAAAATTTGATATTATGATGGCACAGATATTAACAGCAAGATTATAGCTGTAGAAGAACAAATACAAAACACATGATGAAAGTGGCGGTTGAACGCAGCATACCGTTAACCATGATAATAAATATGGCATGCCAGAATGGTGGTATTTCCGTAGGCGGGAGCAGGACAAGAGGATATAATAGATCATCATTCTTGAACCACCAGTAAACTCCAAAAACATGTACCATGAAAACAACTGTAATCCCATATAGGACAAACATTTTCCTTTCTCCCTGCAAATCAAACAACAATCCATACGCAAATTATTCATTAAAATTTAAAGCTAATAACTGTACGTTGTTCATTAGTCCCTACATGAAATCAAGATTATAACTTGGTAGAATACGAAAAAACTTCTACCAACTAATATTTACATAAAACACGAAAGTTTAGCATAAGCAGACTGTTGAAATACTCTAATTACCAACACTCAAGTGAACAGAAAGAGAAAGAGAAAAAAAAGAACCCACAGTTTGCAAAGGCTGCAATGCTTGGAAAATGAACCTGACTGGTATAAAAACGGTTGTCAATGGATGCCACAATACAGACTGTGGGCCATGGCAGGCAGAATTAGAATTCACATTCAGTAATAATAGGATGGCTCAATTTCTCAAAGTAATTTAAGGAGCTGCGAGCAAAGAGCCCTTACATGCATGCAGACAGCATCTTTGCACATGAAGCACAAGATAGCTTTGATGCGCACATGCATCTTCGTTGTTTTTTGTTTTATTTGTCAGCGACTCAGCAATAACAAGTTGTCTTGCAGTTTAATACATGTTTTATAAAATTAAAGCAATACAATGTAATTACAGTGTCTTTATAGTTTATATTATCAACTCCGGCCACATGATATATTTTTATGAATTTATTTTGTAGATACTAAATTAAGCCATAAAATGTATACATTTTTTAAGTTATGAAGAATAATGTTACAAATATACTTGAAATATCTTTTATCATAATGCATCATCCTCCTTCAATGTCGCCATTGTTGATGTCATAAATATGATATATGATCTAGGATTTAAAATTCTTACTGCTGGAATTTTTGGTATTTCCTTTTCCTGTTAACTTCAGTATCAGATGATACGGTGATACCACTGCGCTTAGCTTGCAGCTGCTGATCCACTTCACCCTTTTGACAATAAAAGCCCTAACTATAACCCCTTCATCCCTCTCCCAACTCTCTCGCTCATTCACTTTAGCAAAACTGTTGTTACTTGTTAAAGTGTTATCTGTAATTCAAAATATAGAATATTCTACTATAGAAGGCGCAAGTATGTAGTAGAAATGTCTAGAGTTGTAGACATATTTCAAGTACGGTAGAAATATCTAGTAGTAGTAGTAGTAAAAATATCTAATGAAAGAAGTAGAGCATAAGAGAAGGTTCTAGAAGATTATATAAATGTGTGGTTGGAAGTAAAGCTCTAGAAAGAGTTATGATACTTTGTCGAGCCTATAAATAGGCCCTGAGTCCCCATTTTGTAAGCAAGCAATGTAATCCATTGAGAAAGAAATCAAAGAAAATTTTAGCTTCAAGACCCTCTCCTTATTCCTTCCTTCTACCCAATACTCCTACTAATTCCTTCATACCCTAATATCCTCCAACTTCAAAGATCCTAGCCCATCAAACTTCCGTTGCACCAACAAAAACACAGAATTTACTTTAGACATGAGCAGCAAAGACAAGCAAAGCACGGCAGCAGATGGATGGCAAAAGACTGGTGTGTCCATCAGCAAGTTCTATCCCCCTTTGTTTTATGTGCATATATGTCATTTTTCTACTAAAAAAATGAACGATCACCTACTCAGTTGGAAGAGAAGTAAAAATTATATTAAACTCAAAAGAATACAAGAGTCCAGTTTACTAGATTCAAACTGAAAGGAGGGTAAATACATACAGTTTACGAGAAAACAAACTGAAGGACAGAAACAAAACAATACAAAAAGACTCAACGCAATACAAAGAAAGCTGAAGGTTACTGAGATAGTAACTACAGCCTCTAAAGGCCGAACGCGCCAAAAGACCAGCAACCGGGGCCTAAGCGACGCAAACAGAAAAAAAAGAAACAAAGGAGAGGAGCACTGCCACGCCCCAAAAGAAAACTCCCACCTGACGACCTGCGAAGAAACTCAGAAAACAAACATAACAAACATTACAAACAAAACAAAGCCGGCAACCGCGAACCCATGCCTGAAGCCCCACGAAGGAAGGTGAAAGAAGGCAAAAACTGAAAAAATGTAGGAAAAAAGTGCAACAGTCTCAACTGTAAAGAAAAAACAACAAAAACCATAGAAACAGAAGTGTTGCAGCCAACATTAACCACCGAAAGCATCACCTAATAGCTTACAATACAGCCAGAAGTTAAAACTATCAGTAGCTGATAGGTGCTAAGGGGAAAAAGAGATGAGAGAAGCTAACACATAAGGAGCAAAAGGAAATATAGAAAACATCCAGTACCAGACGGTGGAAAAGAGAAACTATCATAAAAGCTGCACATAAAGAGAGGCAACCGAAGTTGGCAATGCAACAGGCACACTGCCAAACATCGTCCACAAAAGCCAGTCGAGACTGCAAAACACAGCCAAAACACAATGAAAGCTGGTGTAGTCTTGAACACCCTTAAGGACAAAAGATAGGCTGATAAACAAAAGTAGCAAAAGATAGTAAAGAGACTCCATAAGTCATTTCTGCACAAGAAGGAAAGGAGAAGATGTTAGCCGCAAGAAAATAACATAAATAAATAGAAAATAAAGGCGGAGGGGAAACACAAGGAGCAACGAAAAGAAACAGGAAATTAAACTATAGAAGAGGGGAAACCATGTGCATTAAAGAAGCAAACAGCATAATCAAGACGGTAAAGCTGTAATTTAACTAATTTGGAGGGATTGAGCGAAGAAGCCCAAAAGTTCGTATAAAAAATGAAGTCGTCAATGAGTGACTTAATAGAACGCGTTGAATTAGAGAAGATCTTATCGTTCCTCTCTTTCCAAACGATCCAGATTAACACCATCATGGATAAGTCTCATGAGGCGAGCAATGGATGGTTAACATGATTGGATCTCCAACTACTCCACCACGACTGAAAAGAACTCGGCATGCCGCGAACACTCCAAGCTTTCTTACAGAGAGCCCACAGGGGAAGGATAAAAGGATAGTTAATAAATAAGTGCACCCTATCTTAATGATGAATAAGACAGAGTGTGCACTTTTGGTTCAAAGTGAGATTCCTTTTGTTCAGGACCTCCACCGGCAATAGTTTGTCATGGATAGCAAGCCATGTAAGGATCTTAACCTTAAGCGGCGCGATACTCTTCCAGATGATCTTGTAATAGGGAGATACTACCCCACCTGCATGGAGGAAATTATAGCAGGCTTTAACCTAGTAAGCTCCCGAACCTGTCCAACGCCAGGAAATGGCGTCGCAGGGGACCAATTGTAAGAACGCAATAAGGAAAGGAGGTTATGAAACTGGAGAAAGAGCGAAATAGGAAGAGCCCTTTTAAAAGGGATATGTCATTCACGACGGCTGCCGACAAAGGTAAAGTAGTCTTCGACATTAGCCTGTGGGTTCCGGACTAGGGAATATAATTGCGGGAAGTTAAAAGCGATCTTGTTGTTATCAATCCAGAGATCGGTCCAAAATTTAACCGCAGAGCCAAAACCACAATGTTTACACACTCCGCATTTGAAGGGTTCCACCATCTTCCAAATGCCCTTCCAAAAATGGGAAGCGGCGGGAGAGATAGAAGGATACAGTTCTCAAATTTTGTGCCTTTTATGGTAACGAGGAGACACAATTTTGGCCCAAGCCAACTCCGGTTGATTGAGGGCCTTCCAAATCCATTTCCCAAGGAGGGCTAGGTTTTGGTGCCTCAAATTAAGAATGCCAAGGCCTCCACATTTCGATTTGCAAACCAAATCCCACTTGCAAAGATGTTTCCCAACTTGAAAGTTCGGTGAGCCAGACTAGAAGAAATTTCTACGAATCTTGTCAATATGCTTGATGACCCAGGCGGGCAAGTAGAAAAAGGACATTATATACAGCGAGATGGAAGAGAGGACCGAGTTAACAAGCACAAGTCTACCACTGCGCGAAAGGTGCCGGCCCGACCAATTATTGAGTCTCCTTTCCACTTTATCGATCATAGGGGACCAATCATTTCTATGAAGTTTGCCCCATCTCAAAGGAATACCGAGGTAGGAAATGGGAAAAGAAACAGAATCACAATTAAAAAATTGGGACGCCTGGGGTTGGCGCTCGTTGGAACACCAAGCCACAAGACGGGAGTTTTATTAAAATTAATGGAAAGACCGGAGGCTCGCTTAAAAATATAAAGGAGTTTGAGGTTACGAAGGGTGATCCCAGTCAGTTTAGCAAAAATAATAGTGTCATCCGCGTATTGCAGATTGAGCACACCCCGAAACGAAACCACCCAAGCCTTCAATAACATTAGCTTTCCAAGCAGTAAGGAGCAATTTACTAAAAACATCAGCCACCAGAGAGAAAAGCAGAGGTGAAATCGGGTCGCCTTGTCGGAGGCCCCTTTTACACATGAATTTTTTCCCTTCAGAACCATTGATAATGATAGAAGTTCCAGAAAAAAGGCTAGCTTTGATCCAAGTGGTCCATTTAAGACCGAAACCGCGGTGAGAAAAAATGTCGAAGAGGAAATCCCAGTTGACTTTGTCATAAGCTTTCTCAAAGTCCAATTTTAAGAGAATCCCTTCGGACTTAGAACGGTGGCAACCGTAAATAATCTCTTGCGCTGCCGCGACACTATCCAAAATGAATCTATCGTGGATGAAACCCGATTGAGCCGAATCAATTAAAGGGAAAATGACAAGTTTAAGACGGTTAGACAACACTTTAATAACAATTTTAAAGAGAGTTAAGGAGACTAATCGGTCTAAAGGCAGAAACCCGATTAGCACCACTCAATTTGGGGATGAGGATAATGTGAGCATAATTAATCCGTTCAAAAGACAAATGACCGTTGAAAAGGTCCTCGAACATCGCGAGAAGGTCGTCCTTAAAAAGATCCCAGAATATTTGGAAGAAAAGGGTAGGGAAGCCGTCCGGTCCTAGCGTGGCTTCATTGCGAGAGAAGACAGCCCGTTTAATCTCCTCTAAGGAGAACGGTGATTCGAGGGACGTTATATCATGATGTTATCTCCATACAATTGATTCCAATCAAGCTGTATGGAAAGGTTTCCTTGGGATCCCAACAGACTTTTATAGAAGGAGAAAAAACAGAATGGAATTCAGAATCCGTTGTCATATGGACATTACTATCAACAATAGAGGAAGTGCGATTGCATCGTTGTCGATGAGAAGCGAAGTTATGGAAGAAAGAAGTGTTAGCATCACCCTTAAGAAGCCAATTGCCATTCGCACGTTGAGCCCATTTAATGCGTTCTTGCGGAAGCAGTGAGTTGTACTCTCTTTTGCACTCATTCCTATGAAGTCAATCAGGATCGTCAATCGATCCCAACTCTTCACGCTGATCGATAGCATGAATGGAAGATATAACGAGATTTTTGAGAGTGTGCGCATTCGAGAATCTAATGTTCTAAAAAGCGCTAGGCGGTAGTCGGGCGGCCGATGGGAGCCTAGCGCCTAGACTTTGTAATCGGGGATTAAGCGGCTAGGCGGTAGGCGGTTTTTTTAATTTATTTATTTATTTGTTTATTTATTTATTTATTTATCGATCTTTTAGGTTTATTTTGTTGTTATCCCTTTTTACTCTTTATTGCTACTCATTCTTACTATTGAACTTTTTCTCTTTGCAATTGTAGGATGGGCTTCACATAGTCGAATCGGTATATTATTGTATCGGTGAACATGAGGACTCTATCTTCTCCATATCCGATGTAAACCACCTTGTGGCTACTCATAAAAGAATACAAGTTCTAAAGAGAGAATAAATGTAAAGTTGATAGATGATCTCATGATATGCTTAATAACGACGAACAGCTTTAACTAATAACCACACTTAAATCAGATAACTTCCTCCCATCTCATGACATGTTGTCCCATACTAAGTGGATTGGCCATCCATTGATTGCTTTGGAAAGATATGTAGATCTGGGTGACATTTTAGGAGCTGAAAATAGAAGATGAATAAATAGCTTCACTAATGAGGAAAAACATACTACTTATAATCTGGTAGATTGATTGAGCCTTGAAGTTGTTGGCACATGATACTTCTTATAAACTTCCCCCTTTGGTGCATAACTTCACTTATTTGGCTACGTTAGTGATATTAAAGTCCATACTTGTAAGTTTTAACATGATTGCTATGAGAGTGCAAATACATGTCAAATTATGCAAGATAAAAAAAAAGACTAAAGATATGCTTAAATTTTATTAGGAGGAGAAAGTGAGGGCGGTAGGTTTTTTTTACTTTTTTTTTTAATTACTTAAGGCGAAAGCGGTGGGTTTTTTTACTTTTTTTTTTAATTACTTAAGGCCTAAGCGGGTCTAGTCTGCCTAGACCCGCCTAGACCGATTAAACGCCGCCTAGGTCCGATTTTAGCCGCCTAGGTCCGATTTTAGCCGCCTAGAACCCATTTCCGATTTTCATAAACGCCTAGGCCCTAGTCGAGGCGTTGGGGGGCCGCCTAGCGCCTAGGCCGCTTTTTAGAACACTGCCTTCCGCCATACTTTACAACCTTGTTTAATGGCATGAAGTTTGAGTAAAATACGCCCCGGGCCATAAGACCCCACAATAGATGAAAGGCAGTGAAGAATGTGATTGACAAAAATCTGATCCTCCAGCCAGAATTCTCAAACCGAAATTTGTACGATTTGGCAAATTTGAAATTCGAATGAGGGCAATAGGAACGTGATCGGAGCAAGGGTTTGGAAGTGCTTGAACAAAAGAGTTATGGAAAAAAGAGATCCAATCCTGGGAGACAAGAAAACGGTCTAATTTAGCCATAGAGGGTAAGAGCCTCAAGTTAGACTAAGTATACGATCTACCATTAATGGGGAGATCAATAAGCTCTAGAGAGCGAATACAATCATTAAAACGGTGAGAGTCACAGAAGCAGGAAGCATTACCCAATCTCTCGTTACTAAAACGAGTAACGTTGAAGTCACCGCAAAAGATCCAAAAATCGGAGGTACTGCCGACAAAAGACATAAATTCAGACAAGAATTCATGACGAAGATCTGCGGAGGAGGGCCCATATACCGAAGCAATAGTAACGGTACGATTAAATTCTATCAAATAAAGGGTAATCACAAGAAAGAATTTGAGTCACCGAACTGACAGAAGGTTGTAGGAAGACGGTTTGAAACCAAGTAAAATACCCCCGCAAGTGTGGTTAGCATCAAGGCTAACCCACTGGGTAATCATCTGCCCACCCAACAATCTATTGATCGCGAGAGAGAAGGAATCAAGCTTTGTTTCTTGAATAGAGATTTAAGTCACAATGAATGGAAGATATCAGTTGGAGGATAGCTTCTTTTTTATAGGTGCTACCTTATGAAGCATGGATACCAGTACGGGGTGCGGGTACAACACGACACGGGTACGTGGATACGTGATTTTAAAAAAAAGTAGGATACGGATGCGTTGGTGGGTACATTAAATATAAAATAATGTATATTATATTTATAGATATAAAATATTTTTCTTATTAAAAATGCAAATATTTAAACCATTTCATAGAATTATAAGAATACATTATAATTATGAGCATTTTTTAGAAAAGAAATGATAATCTAACTATCAAATCTTTTGGGTAGTCTTGTTTTGTGTTTGCGCATAATTGTAAACAACAAACTTTTGAAATTGCTCTAGGATCCCATGCATTTATTTAAATATAATTGTCTAAAAGTTGTGGAAAATGCATTTAAAAAATTGGATGCTCCTTGGGTACGCACCCGGGAGTACCCAAGAAGTATCGGCACCTGATACGCGCCCGACACGGGTACGTTGACTATTCAGAAGTATCCGTGCTTCCTAGGTGCTACCTAACCGGCGGATATTCCAAGAGACGTTAATCATAATGGGGTTGGAACTCGGAAGCTCTAGCAATTTCTAAATTTCTGATCTCTTCGAAAATCTCAGATCTGGATGGATCTATAATGATACCCATACGAGAAGTTAAGGCGAACATGTCATCATTAGAATGGGAGTCAAAATGGATTTGATAAACCGAACCAAGTTCAGCATTGTTATCAATGTTTTTAGAGCCTGCCTTGATGGGAGGGATCTCCAGGTTACAGACCTGGGCCACAAGGGAGGCTTTGGAAGAAGTCGTTAAATGCACCTCGTTCTTAGCTCGTAAAATGAGCGCTATAACGAATGATGGGAGAAATGACCCTGGCCTGCGGAGACTTTCTATTAACCGAGCGAGGAGTATCCCTTTCTTCATCGGAAAGAAGGTTGTCAGCATTAATCCAATCCGCAAAGAGCTGCTTGGTGGAGGGAGGAATACTAAGATCCTGGCCACTAACAGACAGAATAGAGCGCTCTTTTCCTTCCTTAGACCGCAAACTATCAGAAGCAATCCAAGATGCAGTCGCAAATTTATCAGAAATAGCATCCCCCTTAAGATTTGAACTGAGCGAAGAGGTCTTCGAGAAGGACAAAGCTTGAAGAGAAGACGTATTTGTCCCGGTCGGAAGAATAGTGAGGATTGATGCTCCAATCCGGCCATGAATTGACCTCCGAATTATTAGAGATGACAGGAGTAGCAAAAGCAGTGGAGCTCTGCCCCAGCTTGGAAGGAGTGGTCAAACCAAAAGTCAGAGCCTTCAGAAGAGATCGAGAGGATGAAACAGTAGTAACAGGTAACCTAGTAGAGGAGGGTCATGGGGGAAGAGACGGGAAAACTTGGGAGGCGATGTTGGGGTTGATCCAAACCAAATTAGGAGGTTTAAGTGGAGATCGAGCAGTAGACGAGGGTCCCCCACCACCACCACGAGACCTCCCTTTAGAGTTGGACTTGAGATGTATGCGGTGCTTGGAGATGGGCTTGGAGGAGGACCCCTCTGCGAAAGAGCCAGTCACCAAAGCTGAATCCACATCAAGAGAGGTAGGAGCCGTTAAAGTCAGGGGCACAGTGAAACAGCGACACAGGCACAGCAGGAGCTATCTCATGGTAGGAGATAGAAATCGGAAACGAAGCATCTTCAAGACGAAGGGTGTACTCAGAAACCCTGTCGCCACTAAGATTGCACAAAAATTCCGCTTCAACTTGTAGACAGCCAGAGGCTAAGAGAGTGGTCGAAGAGCCAATCGCCATATACAATATTGTCTTAATAGGGCGAAATATATATTTAAAAAAACCTGTAAATTTTGAATAATCTGGACAATTAAATAAATTTTGTATAAATTTGGGCGATTAAATATAAGTTTACGGAGGGGTGCCAAGTAGACCATGCAATTAACAATGGACCAAAAAATATTGATGAACACTACAATCACATAATGAAACTGGCAGCCAGTAGCAGAATTGCACTCTTTCGCTATACATATAAAGATGAATATTCAATACACTGAAAAATGCATACGAAGTATAAAATTTTGTCAAACCTTTAGAGCAGTTTGTTTCCTCAATATATCGTTTGACTTAAACATCACTGCCGCAATCCAAATTGTGACAAAGAAACCTGTTAAGTCCTTCCACGAGGTAAGCATTTTACTAACTGAAAGATGAATGAAAAGAATAGGAGAGAAAAGAAAGATATTATTTCTATGGAACATGTTAGCCGGATTCATTTTGATCGGGTAAGGTATACAGTAACTATGATGATGTATGAAAACTTTTGATATGAACTACCCTGGCCTACAAATAAAGCACAACAAACAGAAGGATCCGTCCTGCTTCATTTTGTGTATATGTAAATCTAAAATGTATATATTATATGCAGTACCAAACGAGTAAAATATCTAACTCAGAAAAATAAAGTTATACAAACATACAAATAATCTAGTACACGTAATCAATGACAAAAGGTAAAAATATTTAACTAGAAAGCATAATTAGAGAAGTGGAAGTGCACTAAATATACAGGAAAGTCATTAGTAGGTTATAATGTTTGCTTTAGAAGGATCATACAGTAGTAGTTTTTCAATCAACTATACTAACAATTTAGTATTACTATAGTTTCTAGATTTGACACCCAAGAAAGGAACATTATTAATGCAAAAATTAGACAACATATTAGACCTACAATAGAAACCATGCATAAAAAGTCCAATTTCCCTAACAAACACATCCTCCAAACCAGTCAGGAAAAACAAATAATAACATTAGAAAGACGAAGACACCACAAGATAAGGTATACTTAACCATAATTATATGGTCTACAAAAATTAACTCCTTGTTATAATAAAATTTTCACTAAAACTAACACATTCACTAAGGGGCTGTCTAAATGGGCGTACAAGTATGAAACAGTTTCACACTCCTTACGTTTAGATGTTGGTGCAAGAGATGGAAAAACTTATCCACCATTTGATCTGGCACCCCTTCTCCCCAAATATTATTCTCTCAAAAGGCTGACAAACATTGTTATTCTCAAGTCTCAACCCTTCCAACAAACTTTTCCACTATATGACCAATTCTAATACATCAAATTATTTTCACCACAAGAAACTAAACAAAATCAGTAACCCATAAATCTTTTCTAATGAAAGCTTTCCAAGTTCTACATGCATTCAAGGCACATTTGGAACCAGTGTTAGAATAACTAAAGTTATCTACTAAATGGAGCAACAAATGAAGTTAGCATACATGTATCTCTTCCTAAGTTTCTCATAGTCCATGGTTCAGTAATAAATTAGATAGCCCAGAGTTTACATAAATAAATTAGGTGAGATGAAGCCAGGCTTGGGAACAAAGTTTAGATAACCAAAGTTATCTTAACTTTGGAGGTACAAGGCATGGTAACTTTGGTAATGACACCCTTACCTCCATTTTAAAGTTGACTCCATAGTCAAAAAAAATTAGGTACAAAATGGAGTTTAGCTAACTATGGTTTTCTCACATTTTGGGGTAAGATAATTATTGCGATCTTAACTCCAAAACGAGTCTCAAACATGCCAAAGTCAGGAAAACTAGAGTTTTCTATAGATAACTCCGGTTATCCCAGCTTAACTTTTCTCCCAAACATAGCATCTGTATCATTAATTTCCCAAGTTCTACAAAAAAGTCCTCAACTTTATACCTCGCAAATGCTGCCGAATGAACACCACAAGCAGCAGCAGCGAAAACGGAAGAATCTGCTCAATCCACCGTGCAACCTGCTGTATATCATACCTCTGATATGCCGAATCCCTCTCCCTCCCACTCCCGCCACCTACATTACTCCCTTCCCTCTCCTCCCTATTACTCTCCTCCGAACTACTCAAACCGCCACTCACCTCACCACCACCACCACCACCACCACCACCAACACCATCTCCCCCGTCCCTCTCCTCCTCCCTCACCAACTCCCCAGTCCTCTCCCCTGAACTCAAAACCCTAACTTCCTCGATCCGAATCGCGACCTCGCCGTCGCTGGGGGCGGCGGAGGGGACCAGGGGCTCCGATTCTTGGGGGCTGAACCTAGGGTTTCGGAGGATGCCGGAGTATTCTAGAAGGGTGAAGATGGGGGACTGGATGAAGTTGGTGGCGGAGAACTGGGTAGCGCCGCCGCCGCCGTGGGTTCTGGGAGTGTCGGGAATTGGGATTCCGGTGGTTGTTTCCATAAAAAAGGGGGTTTCTGGGGGATTAGAAACCCTAATTTTGATATTTTTTGGTGTGTGACGGTTTTTTGGAGTTTTTTGGATAGATTTGGGAATGGAGAAGAAGTTTGGTTTTTCGAGAGCGCGGTGTTCTTGAGTATTCGGGAGATGAGAATGAGGATGAATGGCAGATATTGTTTTTTGGTTTTTTTTTTTTTTGATAAAAGATGACGCAAGTCATCTATGGCAGATATTGTTATTTGCAGGAAGCACTCAATCGGTTTTTATTTGCACTTTTAACATTTTTGTAAAATTATATTTATGTTCACTTTGCACTCGTTAGTCGTTCCTTTACTGCAAGTAATCTCTGATCTCTAATATTATAATTAGTGTTATTTGTCAATCTATTAATGCGTGTGCATAACTAATATGAAGCAGGTATCAGGTTCGAATCTTCACTACATTATATTTTTCACTTTAAATTTTTTAATATATTAAATGTGCATCACACTTGTAAATTACTATCTATCTCTCTATAATATAATATATAATCTATTTTCATCTATCTATATTAGAGCATCCACTGTCGTGTGCTATTTATGCAAAAAAATGCATTTTATAGCAAACGATGAGCTGCAGTCGTTTACTATTTATGCATTTTTGCATAAAAAAACAACAGTGTATTGCTATAAATAGCACGAGACGCAACTTCACTTTGCGTCCGACGAAAAAAAATATTTTTTTAATTCGTCAGACGGAAAGTGAAGTTCCGTCCAACGAATTTAATTAATAAAATATGAATTCAAAGACAGAGAGCAATCTGGGCTCCACTTGGACGCAAAGGAGGGGCCCACCCTTTTTTTCACTTATAAATGTTTTTAATTAATAAAAAATTCTTTAAAATCGTAGGACGCAAAGTCAAGTTCCGTCTGATTTTTTTTTATATTAAATTGCTATAAAATACCATTCGACGACTGCGCCAAACTGTCAAAATGCTATATGTAAAATATGCATTTATGCATTTTCTAACAATCACGACTGTGGATGCTCTTATAATGGAAGAGTTGGAGTTGTAAATTTAGCTACTTACGTGCGTGCAACTCCAACTCTCCCATTATAGTCTTCATATTTACTTTTAAATATATATATATATATAATCATATTTATTAAAACATACATCGCAGGTGTAATTCAAAATTTTTACTTTATTTTTTTAAAAAATTAATACGTGCATCGCACGTGTATATTACTAGTAATATAAGAATTGCAAATGCCACTATGGTCTAGTGGTAAACCTCTGTACCGGTAATTTAGACTTTGGAAGTTCAAATCGTACTTGCTCCATAAATTCCCCAATTAGTGTATGTCTGGGTGAGGTGAAATAATATGGCAGTCTTATCAGTAGAAAATAATTCACAGAATATTAGGGTTAGGGTTTTTTTTTAAAAAAATTTATTTTATATATAATTTGGTAAGTAAATATATGGGTACTACAAATACATATTTCTCGTGGCCAGGGCCGGTCCTGACAATTTGAAGGCCCAGGAGGAAAAAGACTATGAGGCCCTTCTTTTAGCAATTGAAATATTCATTCTTATAAAATTGAGGCACTGAAACATTCATTCTTATACTAATACAGACAACTTATTTAAAAAGCTCCCAGCCTCCCACTCAGGAGTTCAACACATAAAGTCAGCTCCTGCTGTAGGTAACAGTGCCCGAGCTGCTTTTTTGTACTCATGGCTTAGCTTGGTTGTAGTCCCCTTATATTTGGAGACAAAAGTTCTCTCTGTGACAATAACAATGCATGTCCACATCTCATAGATGATCATTCCCGTGTTAGTATTAGAATTAGTTAAATTAAGGTGATAAATGATTCTTACTGAACAGTGGTAGCACTAGTCAAAAACAGTAAACGTGAAACAATCCAAGGTATATAACAGAAGAAACTTTTCATCAACGATTAGAAGAGATATTCAAATAATTCTTTTTAATTTTTTTAAAAAAAACTTACCAAAGCTTATATGCTGTTGTCTTGAGATATCGAAATTGAACAAACATTCTGCTCTTTATCCAGATCCCAGACTAGGATGGACGAAGTATCACAAGAATCATACTGTTAAAATAAGTAAAAATGTGCTGAGAGTGAGAACCTACCACTACCAGTTGACAAGAATATTCAAAAAATAAATATTCCAGCACAGATATATTAAAAACATGTACCAACTACCAAATAGCTCAAGAACCAAGAAGACAAGAACCATAATTATCAAATATCAAATACAAAGTTACAACCAGTCATTATTCAATCCAATATTGTTGAATTTGGAGCTTGGACAGTTGAGACTCTTGGAGCTTCTATTTTTTTTTATCTCTGATATTATAATGGGAGAAGGCCTTAGTGTCATTTGTAAATGTTTTGTCATTCTACCAACCCGTGCAATGCACGTGCATAACTATTATAAAGGAGGTTCTAGGTTCAAATCAAGCACGTGCATAACTATTATAAAGGAGGTCCTATGTTCAAATCAAGACTACGTCTAAATTTTATTTTAAAAAACTATATTTATTAAAACGTGCATCGCACGTGTAAACTACTAGTATATATAACTTAAACAGATTTTTTTATATATAAAAGTAATAAAAAAATGGGCCCCAAATTTTGGGGGCCCAGGGCGATCACCCTCTGGACCCTGCCCCAGGGCCGGCCCTGCTCGTGGCGAACAAAACATGAATATGACATATGAGTATCACTCGGCTGGGTAACTCAGTAGATATCTATATAATAAAACACAAAGAAAGCTATCAAGTGGCTCTCCTTCAATCCCCCCCAAAATCAAAGGCTCAGGTCTAACATCACAAAATACACATTTTCCTTCCCAAAAGTTCCCCCCCCCCCCCCCCCTAAAAGTCACATTCAAATCCCCCACCCCAAAACAACTCCTTTATTTTATTAATTCTCTCTCTCTCTCTCTCTCTCTCTCTCTCTCTCTCTATATATATATATATATATATATATATATATATATATATATATATACTAGGTTTGCTCGTTGACACGTGCCTACGACATGTCTTCGGAACGGTGCACCTGGTTTGATTATATAAAATAGTTTTGGAGGTCCAATAAATTAATTAAAGTAGCAACATATTATATGAGAAAGCAGTATATCTACCTTTAAGCTCAACCATCGCCTTCTTGATCATTAGCTTGAACTTACCTGGAATGCATATGGTTTGTTAGAAGCACTGCATAGAGTTTTTTATAACTTCAGCATCACTTTTAGATGCTTGTAATAGTTATGCAAGGACATTATCATATAGATTTTATAGAGCTTACTCTCATCCCATAACCACTATGAGCATATCTAAATACAATGGTAACGCAAGTGCATGTGTGAAGGTATCCACAATATCAATAATCTAAATATTTGTTTGTCTGAGACTCAGTTTGCAATTGAAATACCTCTTATTAATATTTCAACCAAAATAAAATACATGAAATTCTCAAAACTCTAATCCAAGCTAATCATTTCTTTTATCTCCACTTTGTCCCCCCATTGCACCTTTATAAAAAAAACAAAATGGATAAATAACAAATTTACTTTAGCTGTCTTTATTGAGTGGAGAGTTTGTACCTTTCACTGGTAAACTCCAGTCAACTCAATCCTATATATCCAAACATACACTAAAAGATCTTATATGTTATGTTATCCATGGTTTCTAATAACCAGTAAAGGGAACACTTCACGATAGTATTTTTTTCTTATAGTAAAGAAATTAATGTTGCATATTTGCCAAGTTATTTTAGGTTGTTAGTCAGCTTACATGTCCTGCTATAGTTTGGAAACCAAAATTGAGGCCACAAAATAATCCATCTCTCACTTACGTACACCTTAAATCAAAACCAATAAAAAACTCATCAAATAAATCACCAAATCAAAAATTTTTAAACCCAAAAATAAAATAATCATACATCTCTGAACTTAAATCTCATGCATACACAAAATTCGAGTCAGCAAAAAACTAAGTAATCCCATGTAGCCTCCATTCCCCTGCACACAAAAAATTAAAAATTAGAATGAGAATTCGGTTAATGAGATAAAATTAGAGTCGTCGCATCACATATAGAGGCTCTTGATTTGGTGAAGAGGAGTCGCCGATACGAAGTTGTTTGATATTCACGCTCGATTTGGTAGAGGGAAGTCACCGATACGGAATCAACAACGGATCAGATATCGACAACGACCTCTTGATTGAGGTTCGAAATTGGATTTGGATTTGGATTTGCTTTGAGATTTTCAAATTTTCAAATTTTTCATAATTTTATTTTTTTTAAAATTTTCAAATTTTTAAAATTTTTAAAATTTTTAAAATTTTTAAAATTTTTAAAATTTTTGATTTTTAAATTTTTTTTAAATTTTTTTAAAATTTTCAAAATGTTTAAAATTTCTAAAATTCCCAAAAAAAAATTTAAAAATAATTTTTTTAAAAATTTAAAATTTTAAAATATTTTTTTTAAAAAATAAGTTTTTTAATAATTTTTTATAAGTTTTTGATTTTTTTTGATTTTTTGATTTATTTTAAAAGTTTTTAACTTTTAAATTTTTTTTTTTAAAAATTTTTTTTATAAAATATTTAAAATTTTTTATTTTCTTAATTTTTCGGATAGAAGATAGCGAGAGAGAGAGAAATAAAAATAAAGGAGTTGTTCTGGGTGGGGGGATTTGAATTTGAGTTTTGGGAAAAAAATATATTTTGGGTGGGGGGATTTGAATTTGAGTTTTGGGGGAAAAATATATTTTGTGCGGTTAGATCTGGGCCTTTGTTTTGAGGGAATTGAATGAGAGCCACTTGATAGCTTTCTTTGAGTTTTATTTTATATATATATATATATATATAGAGAGAGAGAGAGAGAGAGAGAGAGAGAAATAATTAAATAAATAAAGGATTTGTTTTGGGGAGGATTTGAATTTAAGTTTTGGGGGAAAACTTTTAGGTGAGAAAATGTGTTTTGTGAGGTTAGATCTAGGCCTCTGATTTTGGAGGGATTGAAGGAGAACCACTTGATAGCTTTCTTTGTGTTTTATTATATATATATATATATATATATATATATATATATATATATATAGGGGAAGCTTCAGTTACGCACTCATCTTTGCGCACTCCTCCTACGCACTCCTTCTCAGCCACTGGATTTGATCCTCATCATGATCAGAATCCAGTGGCTCTCCTTCTCAACCGCTCTCTCAGTTACAAAGGATGGGCACTAAGGTCATTTTCCCACCTTTTACTCTATCTCCTCCATTTGCTCTCTTTATCTCCCGCTCTCTTCTCGCGTTCTCCATATCCCATCTTAACCCAAACCCTAGCTTCCTCGAATCCACATCCAAAGGCTGCCGCTTCAAATCCAGATCTCAAATCGCAACTACCCTCGCCTATCTTCTCTCTCCCCGCTCACAACTCTCCTGATCAAAACCCTAACTCGTCGATTCGAAGATGATCGAAACCCTAACTCCTGCTGCCGAATGCCAAAATTTCTCGACCCCCTGCTTTCGAAATTTCTCGATGCCCCTTCTCTTGCTTTCGAAAAACTCCAATATCCCCACCGACATCTTCGTTCAGGTATAATTTTGTAAACATTTTTTACCATTTTTTTAATGCCTCAGGGACAATTGTATGTGATCCCTTTCCATGTTCAGTTATGAATTTTCCTTGTTAGAGGCTTTAGCAGACTATAATCACTTTTTTGCACAATAGCCAATCCGTATTAAAACTTTTTTGTTAAAAAGACATGCAACTCTAATACTTAAACATTGTTCTACGCTTAAACTAACATGAAAAGAAAACTAAAACACTATCATATTGGATGTTTTCATACTAGACAAAGTATGACCTGATATTTAGTTGGATTGTCCTTAAAATTTTCAAAAATGTCCAGAGAATGCACTTGTGTGCAAACTAGAGAAAGTATAATTTAAATTATGCTGCTCTTAGTTCATGAACAATATATATTTATGAGTGAAGTAAGGGAGTATTATGAAAGCTACTAAAATCTAACACACCGCATGAAGTGTCAATGCTTTAAATTTTCTTTTTTATCAAAGCTGCAAACTAGCGAACCGTTTTTTAAGTTTATATTATTTGATGTTTGCAGGCAAGCTGATATAATCACAGTTTGTTATCTATGACAGATAGAAAAGTGATTCGATTCCCCAATACAGGAAGATGCATGATTTCTGTATACAAAATCACAGTTTATAATAGAAGATGCATGATTCCCCAATACAGGAAGTGTTCGATTCTCAGTCTCATTGTTTTTAAATTTGTAGAAACTGCATTTTGTTGTGTGTGTTGGTATAGGCGATGATAACAATCACTCTTTTACAAGCATTACTTTGAATTATTATCCTTCCCCCCCCCCCCCCCCCCTACAAATTTTTTAATTGAGTGTTGGTTATGTCATTGGCCTTCATCTATGCAATGAAGACCCTATTGGATAATTTGAGTCTATAGCAATTGCATATTGGCATGCTGGTTGATTTAAGCATTTTGGTTGATTCTATATTAGCCGATTCATGATACATTTTGCCTGATTTGATCTTGGCTGATTCACGATACATGTTGGCTTAATTGTATCTTTGTGTGTGTGTGTGTGTGGGGGGGGGGGGGGGGGGGGGGGGGGAGTTGAAACTAGTTGGCATGGCATAATAATGCAGCCCTAGACAAATTAGTATGCTTTATTTGAAGAAATAGTGAAATAGAAGTGTGGTCTGAGCCTACAGCTATTTCAAATCATCTATTTAGATATATTTGTACATGAGCTACACATTATTTCTTTTATCAGTTCTGAGGAAAGAATGACTATTAGCCTAATCTGAATTTAAGCAAAATTTACAATGTTTGTAGTGCTCTTTTGCTTATATTAATGATATTGTGAGGCCTTCGGACTAAAAACATTTTTTCTTAAATGAATGTTTTTTTTTTCTTAAATGAATGTTGTCAGCGAAATCTCTTAAAATCATTGATGATCCATTTTCTCATTTATAAAACTGTTTTGATAGTATTTGTGAATTTTTCCATTAATTTTTCTCATGTTTAAAAACGATTCATTTTTCTGTAGGCTTTTTAAATTGATGCAGATAAATGTGATGCTCATCAGACAAGTCTCAGCCATGATATGCCCCAGAAACCCTGCTGACAAACACTTGAAGTAGTTGATTGTATCAATTATAAAGAGGCTAATCACGCTCTAGAGGGGGACTTGGGGGACTTATAACCGGATTTTTACACTTTTTAAGTTGTCAACTGCTCATTGTAACCATTATTTTGTAATCAAATGCTTCTTTCATCGAGGTTGATGGTGCTCGTAATGTACAAATTATCAGACAATGTTATGCTGCGATCATCTTTGTTGATTTGTTTTTGCTACAATGCTGATCCGGTGAAGTATGCTTTGTATTTTAACTTATTACTCATGCAGTTCCTTGATTGAGATGCCATTACTACTTAAAGATTTATATTATTTGAAGCGTGAAAATAATTATTTCAAATGCAATGATACCTTATTATTATCGTTTCACCTGTTCTTCCTCAGAACTTACAGTGCCATGGGAGAATTGTGACTGGATTTTATGCTTTATTTAGATCAGGTTAAGCGTACACTGATGTTTTCGTCTATGATTTATAGATTTCAAGTGTTTTAACTGATATAAAGTATAGCTGTCTATGTGTACACGCGTTTTGATCCATTATTAAGGTATACTCGAACTCACTGATTGTGCTATATAGTGTGTTGTAGCTCATCCCCTGAATGTGCCTGTCATTAGATATACTCAAGTGCCAGAATTGCAAAGAACCGTGGAAGTGATTGTAGAGATGAATAATGGTCGTCAAGCTAGATTTGAGCATGAGTACATCTTGAATATTATAGGTTGTATTACTTCTCGCTGATCATTCCTCTTCTTCTCAGTATATAACAAAAACTTTTTTTTTGATAGCACAGATTGTCTTTAGACTCCAGCCCAATAAATTGACAGTATATAACAAAAACTTGATAAGTAAATTGCAAAAACTTCTTCTATTGTAGCACGCAGATACAAAAACTTCCAGCAATTGATCACTACCAAAAATACGACAAAAGTAAAGCCAGAAAGACATAACAAAAACAAAGGTGGTACATAATAGAAACAAAAAGTTTAGGACAGAAACATAAATAACTCCAGTAATTGATTAGTACAAAAACTTCTCTGTACATGACATACAAATTTACAGGTCATAGATCTACAAAATATTACAACCATCATTCTAAAAACTACAAAACATCATGTAATACAACCAATCAAATATTACAAAATGTTCATGTTACAACCAGCAAGCTTACTTCTTCTACTTCCACAATATACAAAATACAAATTAGCATTACAACCAGCAAGCTTACTTCTTACTACTTCAACACTACCACCACCACTACCGCCACTACAAAATACAAAACACCATTACATCCACCACTACCAGGGATGTCTACCTACTAGAGTGTTGATGCCATTTCCTACCATATCAGGAGTAATAACTAACAAAATCATCACATGTACAATAGGATAGCAAAATTAGATAGAAAAACAGAATAATTATCGACAAATAAGAAATACAGCGCAAAATCAATTTGAAAGCAAAAGGCTTCCTGCCAAAGAAATGAGAAAGCAATTCAAGACTGAAAAGGGATTGCATCAAGTCTATCGCATACTATAATTGACACCATCACAAACGTTATTAACTCCGATTAATTTCACAACCATTTCAGTTACTAGTACTATAACCACGAGCAAAAAAATTCAGGCATTATTTCTCTATAATTATAACATTCAAAGTTAACAAAAACTATTGATATAAACAACTAAGTTAGGATTTTTGCTGAGTTGCGACATGATCACTACTAACAACTAAGCTTGACATGATCATTTCCTGAACAAGTAAAAATCCAGAACAAAGATTTCATGCTCCATGTCGGTAAAAATTGGTAAAATTTGTTTACAAAATTATACCTGAACGAAGATGTCGGTGGGGATATGGGGGGATTTCGAAAGCAGGAAAAGGGGCGTCGAGAAATTTCGAAAGCAGGGCATCGAGAAATTTCGTCATTCGGCAGCAGGAGTTAGGGTTTCGATCGTCTTCGAATCGACGAGTTAGGGTTTCGATTAAGAGAGTTGAGAGCGGGGAGAGAGAAGATAGGCGAGGGTAGTTGCGATTTGAGATCTAGATTTGAAGCGGCAGCCTTTGGATGTGGATTCGAGGAAGCTAGGGTTTGGGTTAAGATGGGATTTGGAGAACGAGAGAAGAGAGCGGGAGATAGAGAGAGCAGAGGGAGGAGATAGAGTAAATGGTGGGAAAATGACCTTAGTGCCCATCCTTTGTAATTGAGAGAGCGGCTGAGAAGGAGAGCCACTGGATTTTGATCATGATGAGGATCAAATCCAGTGGCTGAGAAGGAGTGCGTTGGAGGAGTGCGCAAAGATGAGTGCGTAACTGAAGCTTCCCTTATATATATATATATATATATATATAGGGTAGCGATCCGGTGAGAACCGTTCTCACGATAAGCTTCGTGAGAACTCTACGCCTATCCATCCTATGGATAATCCGAACCGTTCACATTGTTTAACACAACTAAATTAGTCTAGAAATATAAAATCAAGTCATTTGATATTCGTTTGTCCTTGCATCATGTCACTATAAAAAAAATGAATTTTCAGCCACACAATTTGTAATACTTCAATGCATGGGCAAACAAATATCAAATGACTTGATTTCTCATCCATAGACTAATTGAGTCGTGTAGATCAAAATAAACGGTTCAGATCTTTCAACTAATGTCCTAAACAAAAGTTCTCACGTGGTTCTCACCAAAAGAGTTCTCACTCGATAATTTCCCTATATATATATATATATATATATATATATATATATATAGAGAGAGAGAGAGAGAGAGAGAGAGAGAGAGAGAGAGAGAGAGAGAGAGAGAGAGAAATGCTCCCATTGAAAATGGGTCTGTTTTCACAACTCGTGAAAATAATGATTCTGGCCGTTGGATCACTCTTGATCGTGATCAACGGATCAGATCGAGCCCGCCCATCACCCATCTCACTTAAGTGGCGGATGGGTAATTTGGGAATTTCGTCCCAAATAACAATTCGCCTCATTCGCTCTAAAAAATTGAATGAACCTAGGCCGTTATTTGAAATAACATCCTAGGTTATAAAAAATTGAATGAACCTAAGTCGTTATTTGGAACAATAGCCTTTTATAATCTAGGCCGTTGTTTCCAACAAAACGGCCTAGGCTATAAAATTTTGTTGTTTCAAAAAACTAGGCTATAAAATTTTATAGTCTAGGCTGTAACACCCCGTAATTTTCAAAGAGTATATATATATATATATATATATATATATATATATATATATATATATATATATATATATATATATATATAATATGAAGAGAGTGGCTGTTTGTATAAAATTATGCATGATGGCATTTGTGTAATAATGTTAAAAATGAATAGTAGAGGGGGGGCCCACACGTGAGGAAACAACGGTTGGTTGCTGGTTTCATGCGATGACGTCAGCACGTTGCTGACGTGGCATGTGAGGGGCCCGCCATTGTGAAGAGCAGTAATGTGTTGTTGCCGCTGTTCTCTTTGTGTGAAGGGTGATGTGGCATAGGGCCCTTGGGGCTTTCCGCTGTGTACTTCGCCAGGAGAGAGAGAACAGGGTAGAGTGAATGCATTTAGTCCCATATCGGGAGATTTCAAAGAATATAATATTAATAAATACTATTGCCTATGATCAAGAGACCAATTCGGTTAACAACCTTTTGAGAGGCAGCCTGTGGTGGGCGGTTGTACTACATAGTATCTAATTTGTCTTCTAAATTGTATAGATTGTCCGAGCCTGGGGCAGGGGTGTTACATAGGCCGTTGTTGGGAACAACGGTCTAGGTTATGACCTAGGTTCATTCAATTTTTTTTAACCTAGGTTCATACAACCAAAGCGGGTTTGTTTTCACGGGTCTGTGAAAACAGACCCGTTTTCAATAGAGCATTTCACACACACACACACACACACACACACACACACACACACACACATATATATCTATATAATAAAACACAAAGAAAGCTATCAAGTGCCTCTCATTCACTTGGGTTGAAATCAATGGTCCAGATCTAACCTCACAAAACATATTTTCCCAGCCAAAAGTTTCCTCCCAAAACTCATATCCAAATCCCAAAAAACCACTCCTTTATTTATTTATTTCTCTCTTTCTCTTTCTCTTTCTTTCTCTCATTCTCTCTCTATTTACTCAGAAATTTATATTTTCAGATTTCAGGTTTGTAAATTTTCAGATTTTTATGCATTTTTTTATTGCTCATGTAACGTTCAAAATAGCAAATATCTCATCAACAGTTAAATTTCATCATTTTCCACACTCAAATATCTAAGAGGTTGGATTTTACACCACCATTTATAATTATTTTTTAACATATACTAATGGAAACATGGACTTTTATTTACAACTAATTATTGTTTTACTATTCAAACTTGAGCTACATAATTGTTGTTTTACTATTTACAAAACTTTCATATGTTGTATCGTTTCGAAGACGTGCCGTAGGCACGTGCCCATGGGCAAATCTAGTATATACAATAAAACACAAAGAAAGCTATCAAGTGGCTCTCCTTCAATCCTCCCAAAATCAAAGGCCCGGATATAACCTCACAAAACACATTTTTCCCCCAAAACTCAAATTCAAATCCCCCCAAAACAACTCATTTATTTATTTAATTCTCTCTCTCTCTATATATATGGGTAAAAGGGATATGAGTAACTTGCTCATTTAGTAAACGAGCAATTGATTATATGGCATGCATGTGATACATTGGACAACTAACCATTTTAAGAATTTTCCAATCACATGTATGCCACATCATCAATTGTTTATTTACTAAATGAGCAAGTTGCTCATACCCCTTTTTCCATATATATATATAGGGTAGCGATCTGGTGAGAACTGTTCTCACGATAAGCTTCGTGAGAACTCTACGCCTATCCATCCTATGGATAATCTGAACCGTTCACATTGTTTAACATAACTAAATTAGTATAAAAACATAAAACCAAGTCATTTGATATTCATTTGTCCATGCATCATGTCACTATAAAAAATATTGATTTTACAGCCACACAATTTGTAACACTTCAATGCATGGGGAAACGAATCTCAAATGACTTGATTTCTCATCCATAGACTAATTTAATCGTGTAGATCAAAATGAAAGGTTCAGATCTTTCAACTAATATCCCAAACAAAAGTTCTCACGTGGTTCTCACCAAAAGAGTTCTCACAAGATCATTTCCCATATATATATATATATATATATATATATATATATATATATATATATATATATATATATATATATATATATATAGACAACTAACCATTTTAAGAATTTTCCAATCACTTGCTCATTTATTTACTAAATGAGCAAGTTGCTCATACCCCTTTTTCCATATATATATATATATATATATATATATATATATATATATATATAAGGAAACATGGAATTTTATACCCCAATTTATAATTATTTTAAACCATATACTAATGGAAACATGGCAACTACATAATTGTTAATTTACTGTTTACAAGACTTTTCATATGCTGTATCGTTCTAAAGACGTGCCGTAGGCACGTGGCCATAAGCAAATCTAGTATATATATATATATATATATATATATATATATATATATATATAAAAGGTAAAAGGGATATGAGCAACTTGCTCATTAGTAAATGAGCAATTTATTATGTGGCATGCATGTGATATATTGGACAACTAACCCTTTTAAGGATTTTCCAATCACATGTATGCCACATCATCAATTGCTTATATACTAAATGAGCAAGTTGCTCATACCCCTTTTTCCCATATCTATATAATAAAACACAAAGAAAGCTATCAAGTGGCTCTCATTCAATAAGGTTGAAATCAATGGTTCAGATTTAATCTCACAAAACATATTTTCCCGCTCAAAAGTTCTCCCAAAACTCAAATTCAAATCCCCCCCCAAAACAACTTATTTATTTATTTATTTATTTCTCTCTATCTCTCTCCCTCACTCATTCTCTCAATCTCTCACTCATTCTCTCTCTATTTACTCATAAATTTATATTTTTAGATTTCAAGTTTGTAAATTTTCTGATTTTCATGTATTTTTTATTGCTCATGTTACATTGAAAATAGCAAATATCTCATCAACAATTAAATTTCATCATTTTTCACACTCAAAGTTCTAAGAAGTTGGATTTTACACCCTCATTTATAATTATTATTCAACATATACTAATGGAAACATGGATTTTTATTTACAACTAATTATTGTTTTACTTTTCAAACTTGAGCTACATAATTGTTGTTTTACTGTTTACAAGACTTTTATATGTTGTATCGTTTCGAAGACGTGCCGTAGGCACGCGCCCATGGGTAAATCTAGTGTGTGTGTGTGTGTGTATATATATATATATATATATATATATATATATATATATATATATATATATATATATATATATATATATATATATATATATATATATATATATACTTATGGAAACATGAACTTTTATTTACAACTAATTATTGTCATACTATTCAAACTTGAGCTACATAATTGTTGATTTACTATTTACAAGGCTTTTCATATGTTGTATCGTTCTGAAGACGTGCCGTAGGCACGTGCCCACGGTCAAATCTAGTAATTATATATTATTACATTAAATTAATATGTAGTGGGAAAATGAGTTATGTTTTCAACTTTAATCATTTTTATATAATAAATATCTAAACTGAACATAAACTATTCAATATGTTGGTACAAAATATGATGTTAAATATACATTTTTCCTGCGTGTGTAATACACAAGAAAAAAAGTTGATCAGTTCCCAAATGAAGTAAAAGATATCTTTCATGTTTACTACCCCAAGTTCTAGCGAATTTCTCCCAAACTAAAGTCTCTTTTCCAAACTATATCCTCACTTGAGTGACATGCCAAATTTATACTTAACTTAAACCTGTTGTTTCCAGCTCAGCATAAGTTGCAGTTGTGAACTGCGGCAACAGTATTATTGAAGCCGCACTTCCGAACTTCAGCTTCTTCATTAGATTTTTTGTGTTGCCGCAATTGGCAATAGCGACTGTGTCTCAAAACTTTGAGACAAAGAGGCTACACTTCAGTCTGAGAGCAGGAGCTATCTACAAAAAATTCTTTAAAGAGATGTCACAGCTCTCAACTACAACCTACATTATACTTTCAATTTGGCTCTCTGAGTCAGAGAGGCAAGTCAGAGAGAAAAAATTTCTCCAAATTGAAGCCGCAGTTGGGAACTGAGGCTTCAGTTGAAACAGTGATATCTGAAATCAGATATCACTGTTTCATGTTAAAACTCAAAACGTGCACAAATTTTCACAATTTTACAAACTTTTACAATATATCACAATATTTAAAAAAAATCACAATATCATAATATCAAAATCGACACCAAAATATCACAATATATCACGATATATCACATTATCACGATATATCACAATCAGCAACAAAATATCACAATATATCACAAGTCCATAATATCAAAATTCAAAAAATTACAAGTTTAACATATCACAATTCCAAAATATCACTATATATCACAAGTCCAAAATATGACTAGTATAGAAAAATCCACAAAAATCTAACTTGGTGTATAAAGTGTGGGCTTCCTCCTCTTCCGATGTGGGATTAACCGACTACCACCTACTTGTGTCAGATGTGACTTGTGAGATGGGCATATGAATGTCATCAAGTTGCTTCTTTTCACGTGCTTGCTCCTCTTCTTGTGGCGGATATTCTTGTTGTTGCTCATCTCGCTATGCCTGCCGCTTGGGCTTCCTAATTACTTTCTTACATTTACCCATTTGGGGAACCAGAGCTATCAACATAGCATCTAGTCTGCTCCCTCGCCAACCTATTCAAGTTGTGACCTGCATGGTTAAAGAATTTCCCATGAAAAGTCCTTGATGCCATCAGCCATATTACTCGTCAGGGCACGAGCGCATTTTCAAGGCAATCATCCATGCATTGTCAATCTGCAACAAATTAGAATAATTCAAATGGGAAAAAGGTTAAGATAAATATATAAAATAAACAACAAAATATTATTTCTTACAATGGATCGAGATGACGACGCATTCAGTTGATACATGGGTTGGAAAGAGGAATACCGAGAAGCTGGTTCCATCTCTCTCCTTGGAACTGGTAGTTGGACCCCTGCTGCTATAGTGGAAGGAGGAGTAATATAAAACTGTGTGACACTTTGATACCATGATATGTAGGCACCGTGCAACAAGCCATCATATGGAAGAATACCTTCATTGATAATATCGAACCTCTGGTCATTTCATGCTTTGACATGAACTTTGTGATATTTTGCGTAGTCATGATCAGGAAATCGACCCATTCCTTTCACACCTTGCAAAGCAGTGTCAGATTGTGTGACCGAGATGTTCTGTTGGAGTCCGAAGTGTGAAGCACTCAGTCCGGAAAGTAAAACTTTACAACACCAAAGTTGACGAGTGGGGCTTTCGTCAACCATAGCTCTTTACGCATCGTTCAAGTGGGTGGTTGTCTCTCCAATCTCTCGGTCATGTATGGCTCTCATTCGACGAATTCATATCACAACTACTCAAGTTCATCTTTGTAGTAGGTCAAGACCCGATGAGGGTTATCTTTCCACGTGTCCCCCCAATCTAGCACACGCCAATGGATGCCAACATAACTTCCTTATCTGCGTGTTAAATCCACCATTATGATTGCTTCCTTATGCGTGATCGACCAACATTGTACAACTCCAAACATATAGCATCCCCATCTGCCCTGTCATTTGTACCACATTCAATGCTCCTCCACACGAACTCATGTACAAGGATGTTAATACGGCACTACCACAATTATGCCAGTCAACTTTGCTAAGGTCAGCTATCAACGACAGGTACGTCCGTTGTACGGTATCACCAGTGGAGTTTGGGAAGATAACACCTCTAAACATGGTCAAAAGATAGGCCCGAGTGTAGCACTGAACATGAAACTCGGATGAATGGGCGTTAAAGAATCCGTCGAACATTGACTTAAGCTAGGAGAGCCGGATAGATTCGCAAACAAAAGTCGACTCGCTTGGTTGAACAACAAGGAAATTTAACAAGTTGCTCCCTGTCAAACCCCATACTACCAGTCACCACCAGCCCATCAATCCGAAGTCCTGAAATAACTGTGATATCTTGAAGTGTAATGGTCATCTCTTATACAGGTAGATGGAACGAATGTGTCTCCCGCCATTTCTCGAGAAGAGCTGTAAGAAGAGCACGATCTAGCTCCATTAACCCCATCAATCCTACTCCGTAGAAACCAGCATCGCTAACAAGTCGTGTGTACATGGGTGCATCGGCAATGTCATATGTGTACGAAAAGTACACTCCTTCAATAAACACTACCACACGGAGTGGGATCTGTGACTCTATTGCAGCGTCAGTAGTGTAGGGTATCTTGGACCTGGACCTCCTGATGCATCGGAAGACGAAGATGCCTAGACAACATCATTAAACGAAGATGATTGGCCAACAACCTATACAAACATGAAAATTGGTTACATTAGATGTAACAATGCAACATTATAAATAAAAATTTAAATTTGTGCTAAAGAATTATATAACACTTACATTTGCAGTGGTGTGTCTGCGTCCTCCACCACTACTAGTAGAAGACTCGGTGATACTACTCGGGGGTTGTTCACTGCGCGTTCGGGTCTTGAAATATTTTCCCCCCATAATATAACCAAATAGGAATTTTGTAATCCATTCCTATATATAAAGAGACAAATTTGCAATTCATTATCCAATCACAAACATAACATACTTGCACTTCTCTTATTAACTAAACATCAAGTATGGAAACCTAGGCGGGTAGCTTAAATTTCATTAATCTATATTCATATAGGCATAATAAACGAATTTTACTAAGGATAACAAAATTATAATTTAGGGTTTCATGAATACCTCGAAAAAAAGTCCAAATTTAACAGCGGAGATGATAAGGTAGATGATGTCGAAGATGATTGGGGATGATGTTGGAGATAATGCGAGATTTCGGATTAGGGTTTTTATTTTGAGAGAGAGGGTGAAATTAAGGGAAATCTCTAAAGTAGAATTTTGGAATTGGAATGTGATATATAAAATTGGCAACCACAAAGGGCTTGAAGGAGTTGGTTGAGTAGGAGGAGTTGAAAGAGATTTGACGGAGGTGCGGGAATCATAGGAGTTGGAATAATTTGGGATTAATTAGGGTTTTGAGATTTGGGCTTCGGAGTTGGAGGAAAGAGAGTTGGAAGAGATGAAGTGAAGGGGAAAGAGAAGAGTACCGATATATTAACTGGGTTGTTAAGTGGGTCCCTCTTATGGCCGCAATTCCCAACTGCGGCTGCGGCTTCAATATAATCGAGGCCTTTGTTAGAATGATGGAGGCATGTCTTTAACAAAAAAAATACTTAGACTGTTTTCTCTAAATAAACACTATGTTTTCACCACTGAGCTCTCTGTGTCACTATAACGATTTACACAGATGGCAACTGCGGCAACACAAAAAAGTCCAATGAGAAGTCGTTGTTCGGGACTGCGGCTTCAATAATACTGTCGTTGTAGTTTGCAATTGCTACTTATGCTGAGCTGGCAACAACAAAATTAAACTAGGAATAAGTTTGACATGTGACTCAAGTGGGAATATAGTTTGGAAAAGATGCTTAGTTTGGGGGAAAAATCAGTTCTAGCACATGAAAGTGATTTTTTTAATATATGTCATTTTTTGAAACTATTTACAGAAAGAGGACAATTGCCAAACTATTTGCGCTCGGGGACTCAATAACTAGACTCGATGTTCCCAACAGCGAGTTTAGTTATTTTGTGCTCGCCGTTGGGAACGGCGGGCATAGTTTTAATTTTTTGGAGAAATCGTTGTTGGAAAACAACGAGTTTAGTTCAAAATTATCAAACAAGACTCACCATTGGAAACGGCGAGATTCTTTATACCAAATTCACTGTTGGGAACTGCGAGTTTAGTTCAAAAATATCAAACAAGACTCATCGTTGGGAATGGCGATGTTCTTTATACTAGAATCGTTGTTGGGAACGGCGAGTTTAGTTCAAAATTATCAAACAAGACTAGCCCTTCTCAACAATGAGGTTCTTTATACTAGACTTATTGTTCAGAACAGCGAGGATATATAAAATTTCACAGAGAGTGAAACTCTCTATTGGACTTAGTGAATTTTCAAAAAAAACTCCATATAAAATGTTTTTGAACTAAACTCGTCGTTTCTAAAATTATCAAACAAGACTAGCCGTTCAAAACAACGTGGTTCTTTATGCTAGACTTATTGTTCAGAACGGCGAGGATATATGAAATTTCACAGAGAGTGAAACTCTCTGTTGGACTTAGTGAGTTTTTGAAAAAAACTCCATATAAAATGGTTTTGAACTAAACTTGTCGTTTCCAATAGCGAGTCTAGTATAAATCTCATCGCCGTTGGAAACGGCGAGTCTTGTTTGAAAATTTTGAACAAAACTCGTCGTTAGGAACGGCGAGTTCCTCAGAAAAAAACTACCGTCGCCATGTCCCAACGGCGAGCACGAAATAACTAAGCTCGCCGTTGGGAATGGCGAGTCTAGTTGTTGAGTCTCCGAATGCAAATAGTTTGTCAACTATCATCATTCTGCAAATAGTTTCGAAAAAATGCATGCATTAAAAATAATCCATGGAAGTTGAAGTGTGTACTTTATTGCATTCCACTGTGATAATGAGAAATATCTCTACATATCCGATAAAGTCAGTCAAGAATATAAAAGTCCGATAAATAGGACCAAAATCATGTTAGTGATTGAGAAAGATTTATACACATCCGATGATGATATGATACAAAATTTAGACAAGGATGGACCACTGAAGTAAGGTTACTAATATTTATAAACAACCCACAACTGTTGTGGAATGTTAAGCTAAAAATAAACTCAGATACATACGTAGTTTAAGCCAAGACAAAGGATAGATTAAAACTTAAGGAGCAATGTTGATGCTACTATTTTTAGGGTGTGGAAGCAACATATAGTGAGTTCGATTTATGAGGGGGAAGGACAGATCTCAGCCGTAGATTTGGATCTGATGAGTGGTTGGAGAGGTGGATCTACTGGTGGTCACCCTTGATTTTGGCTACCGGGTTCCTGCACAAAGCCCTGAAACACTGGGAGTTTTTCCGGTGACGGACCCTCCGACGGTCAAGTCAGTGACTGGAAAAATGAGATTAGAGTTTTGGTGGCTAAAAATTCATTACCTCATCACAGTGGATGGGGTATAGTATTTATAGGCAGGGAGAGGGAACCCTAATGGACCGGGTTGACCATTCCCTTTGAGCCAGATAGGTGCAGAGGGCTGGCTAGCGGCCCATGGAGCATACATGCCTACTCTAGTGGATCTCTGGGTCTTGATGGGATCGGACAACTCAGATGAGGCCGGATTTTTACCTATATCATAGGCCCCCCAATCTTAGAGGGTTAGGAGTTTCAACCGTCAAGGAGTAGTTAAATCCCGTGGAAAAAATCAGTCGACAGTGCAAGCAGGGTAAACCAATTTGTTTTCACGAAACATAGCTTGTCTCAGGCTCGGGATCCACATCGAGATCTGAATGCCCAGACACCGAAGGACGTTGGGTGGTGTTACTAGGTAAAAACCGAGCTCCGAGCGTCGAGCTCCAGATTACGTTGGTTTGTGGCTCGAGGTCAACGCCAAGCATCGTGCGTTAGTGAGATTTCTATGAGATCTTGTGGGTAGATCGAGGTCAATGCTGAGCATCGAGTGTTAGAGAGGGTGCACAAAATCTTGTGGGTAGCAAGATTGTATGAAACCTTGCGGTAGCTCTAGGTCAGCGTCAAGCATCGGGCGATAGCAAGATTGTATGAAACCTTGTGGGTAGCTTGAGGTCAGCGCAGAGTATCGAGTGATGGCAAGATTGTATGAAACCTTGTGTGTAGCTCAACGCCACCGCCGATCGTCGAGCGATAGCAAGGTTGTATGAAACCTTGTGGGTAGCTTGAGGTCAGTCTCGAGCGTCGAGCAATAGCAAGGTTGTATGAAACCTTGTGGGTTGCTCGAGGACAGCATCGAGCGTCGAGCGATAGCAAGATTGTATGAAACCTTGTGGGTAGCTCGAGGTCAGCATCGAGCGATAGAATGATTGTATGAAACCTTGTGGGTAGCTCGAGGTCAATGCCGAGCATCGAGTGTTAGAGAGGTTGTACGAAATCCTGTGGGTTGCAAGATTGTGTGAAACCTTGCGGGTAGCTCGAGATCAGCACCGAGTGTCGAGCGATAGCAAGATTGTATGAAACCTTGTGGTAGCTCAGTGCCGAGCATCGAGCGATAGTAAGATTGTATGAAACCTTGCGGGTAGCTCGAGGTCAGTGCCAAGCGTCGAGCGATAACAAGATTGTCTGAAACCTTGTGGGTAGCTCAAGGTCAGCGATGAGCACCGAGGATAGTACAATTTGAAGAGTTTGGGGGATCAGTTTGTGTTCATTGTGGCCATAGTGTTGCCGCTAAATTTGGTGTAGGGGCAAACAGATAGAACTTGTGGATTCTTGGGGAAACTGAATAGTAACCTGTATACCTGTTCCTTGGGGCGTCGATCGTCGCTCCCGCCGTGCACCTGCAAAAAGTGCGAGACACCGGGGTTGTTCCCGGCGACGCACCCTCCGACGCTCAAGTCAGTAATCTAGGAAGACTATGAATGAGCACAAAAACTGGTGAAGGATTGATTACCCCTTAATGGAGATGGATGGGGGGTATTTATAGGCGTCTTCGAGAACCATTTAGGGATGTAATCTGCGTGACCTGATATAGAATAATCTCCTTGTAAACAGATTAGGAATGTAATCTGATAAGGTATATTCCGGTAATCAGATAAGGAATTTAATCCCCAAATCCCAGCGAAAAGATTGACGTTCATCAGGACCGTTGATCAAGATTGGTCAGGGATCCTGATTTTATCTTGTTGGGTGAGGTGTGTAGCGGGTTAAAACCCGCACCCTCTTATTGGTGGGTCCGTTCGTGGGTTACTGGGTTCTTGGGGAGAAGACCCAACACCTATTTCGGATCCTCTTGTAGGCGGAATCGCCATTTTACCCTCACGTCTCAAGATTCGTACTCAACTTGGACGGTTCCGATTTAACCCCATTTTTAGCCATATCACGAGCCCCCCACTCCTAAAGGCTGAGCTTGATCAGCCTTTAAGGAGTAGTTTGACTGTTTGATGGCTAGCGGAGTTATATCGGAGTTCAAGTGGAGAGTTGTGAGTCTGGAGGGGGCAGCGAGGTGACTTGCCAAGTGGATCGAGCTCCGAGCTGCCCATGGGTTCTGACGGTCGTGTGGCATTTTTGCAAGGATATCCTTTCGACCCTGGCGAAGCGTTAATTCGTCGTTCGGGGGCCTAACACGTTTGCGTCGCGCCTTAGACTCTTCCCAGGGCTCGGCGACTAGGAGGCCGAGGTCCATATGTGGTTCGGCAAGCTTTTCTGGGGAGGAAGGCGAGTTCGGCATAGCTGCGAGCGCTGGGAGCGGGAAGGCAATCTGCCGAACTCGTTTCTTACCCCGTAACGAGGTCGGTGTCACGAACGCTCGGCAGTGAGTGCCGAACCTGACTTTTTCCCCATAACAGGGTCGGTGTCACGAACGCTCGGCAGTGAGTGCCGAAGCTGACTTTTTCCCCATAACGGGGTCGGTGTCACGAACGCTCGGCAGTGTGTGCCGAAGCTGACTTTTTTCCCCATAACAGGGTCGGTGTCACGAACGCTCGGCAGTGGGTGCCGAACCTGACTTTTTCCCCATAATAGGGTCGGTGTCACGAACGCTCGGCAGTGAGTGCCGAAGCTGACTTTTTCCCCATAACGGGGTCGGTGTCACGAACGCTCGGCAGTGTGTGACGAAGCTGACTTTTTTCCCCATAACAGGGTCGGTGTCACGAACGCTCGGCAGTGGGTGCCGAACCTGACTTTTTCCCCATAACAGGGTCGGTGTCACGAACGCTCGGCAGTGAGTGCCGAAGCTGACTTTTTTTCCCATAACAGGGTCGGTGTCACGAACGCTCGGCAGTGGGTGCCGAACCTGACTTTTTCCCCCATAACAGGGTCGGTGTCACGAACGCTCGGCAGTGGGTGCCGAACCTGACTTTTTCCCCATAACAGGGTCGGTGTCACGAACGCTCGGCAGTGGGTGCCGAACCTGACTTTTTCCCAATAACAGGGTCGGTGTCACGAACGCTCGGTAGTGGGTGCCGAACCTGACTTTTTCCCCATAACAGGGTCGGTGTCACGAACGCTCGGCAGTGGGTGCCGAGCTCCCAGACTTGTCGTTTTTTGGGGGGTTTGTCTTTTCTGTGCGCCATTTGAATCCCTGACAACTCTGACAACTCTGACAACCCTGACAGATGAGACGTTCATTAATTGCAGTGACCTCTGGGGTTCTATCAGATGGGATGCGCATTAAATTCAACTCATGATTCGTTGCAGTTATCGAGGTGACGATTGGGATCGCTCCGCCGCTTGGTTTAGGTGGGCCGGTCGTACGGGCCCATTAGCCTCGTGGGGTGTGCCCCTCTTCTATAAATCCCCCCCCTCTCATTTCTCATTTCTCCTCTCGTTTGCTCAGGCGTTCTCTTGTGTCTCAGGCGATTTTTCCGGTGACCGGTGTTTGACTCAGGCGAAGTTTTTCGGCAGCTCTCTCTTTTCAAGGTAATTTATAAATTATGTCTGTAGCTTCTGTCTCAGATGAAGTCTCTTGGTCCGAGCCCTCCCTTGAAGGCGTCGAGGCCTCGACTCCGAATCCAACCAAGGGGAAGGTGTTCGGCAAGGATTCCATCGTCGAGGATCCGAAGAGGAAGGGGGAGTTCGGACAGCTGCCCGGTCCGCTGACGGGGCTGCACAGGGTCAGGGAGCTCCCGAAGGACCAGGCCGAGCGAATCATCCATGGGAGGGAGAGGTCCTTCGAGGAGAACGAGGTGAGGGAGACGACGGAGGCGGACGACGCGGCATCGATCCTGCGCGAGGAGGAACTGGCGGCGATCCGGGACTCTTTTTTCATCCCGGAGGAGTACGAAATCATGCTGCCGGGCCCCGGGGTTAGGGCTAATTCGCCGCTGCCAGTGACCATGTGTTGCTGGCCGGTCGATGCCTTTATCGCCGGTGCTCGGCTGCCTCTCCACGCGTTCGCTGTTACCGTGGTGAGCTGGTACGGGGTCTGCCCCATTCAGCTCATGCCGAACGCGTGGCGAGTGATTAATGGCTTCGTTCTCCACTGCCAGGCTGCAGGGATCGAGCCGCAGCTGAACGTGCTTCGGACGATATACCAGCTCCACCAAGGGAACAAGTCGGAGTACCGGTATTATCTGACTCCGAGGCACGGCGGCAGGCTCGTCGTCTGCCCCGACTCTATCAAGCACTGGCGAGAGAAGTGGGTCGTCGTGCGGAGTCTAGAAGCATGGCCGATCCCCACTAATTGGGCAGAAGGGGTGCCCAAGAGGGCGACGGCGCTGCCGAGGCTTACAGTAGAAGAAGAAGAGGCGGTCCGGACCCTCCTTGACCGGCCGAAGTATGATTGGAAGGATTTGACGGAGGACGTTCTCTACAGGGGAGGGCTCTGCCGCGTAGATCCTAGTACGCGGCTCTCGCCAAGTTCTTTTTCCGTACTTGCTGCCTTGTTTTTCTTTTTGTGCAAATCATTTTTTGCTTTTGATGCAGAATCCATGGACTACGAGGCTGTGTTGGTGCTCAGGGCGGGGCTCGCCAGTAAGGCGCCGAAGAAGCGCAAGAGGGTTGCGTCGAAGCTGCCCTCGACCTCGAAGGTGCCGAGGATTGCGGCCCCCGACCAGGTGGTGGAGGTTACTGACGACCCGGTCGTCACCATGGCGGGGCCTTCGGCTCCTGCACCTGTGGGGGATTTCCCCATTGCCGCCGCACTCGCCATGCCGACCCCGCCGCTGACCGTAGCAGGCGAGGAGCTCCTGACGGAGGAGCACAAGCGGATCCACATTCCGGACTGGCAAGTCCGGAGGCACGATGGGTTCCTCGGGAACTCGTTGGCGAGCATGCAGGCCGTCAAGCATCTCGCCACCCCGAAGGACCGCGCCGCCATGGACGCGGGGAGGGAAGGCGACGACGTGATCGAGATCGCTCGTTCGGCGGTATCGGTAAGTTTCGAGTTCCCTTCGTTCGTTTCATCCCTTTGAATCACAAAATTTTTCTCTCTCTGAGTTCTTCTTCTTTCCTTTGTAGATCGTCGTCCATTTCGGTCACCTCACCGAGAGGCTGACCGCCCTCGAGAAGGAGCTGAAGCAGGAGTTCGACCAGGCTCGGAACGAGAAGGCTCGGATGTCGAACCAGCTCGACAAGCTCCGAGTCGAGCACGAAGGTCGGTCTGCGAGGATCCAGCACCTCGAGGCCGAAGTGAAGAGGCTGGAGGACGAGCTGCGTCGGGAGAAGGAGGGGTCGGCCAACCAGTTGGTCGAGGCCGAGGCGAAGCAGGCAGCGGCCGTGAAGGAGGCGAAGGACGCCACCTTGAAGAAGGCCCAGGGGTACCTCGCGCAGAACATGGCGA
The DNA here is from genome assembly GCA_017893485.1 of Hemerocallis citrina. NCBI lineage: Eukaryota > Viridiplantae > Streptophyta > Magnoliopsida > Asparagales > Asphodelaceae > Hemerocallis > Hemerocallis citrina. The sequence goes on from CM030359.1 coordinate 219,991,811, forward strand.
AGGCCTTCGCCACTGCCCTCGACCGGGTGCGAGAAGCATACCCCGGGGTGGACGTCTCGGGATGGCGACTCTTCCCCGGACACGTCGAGGGCTTCGACCCCGAGTCCGAAGGGGAAGAGGAGGAGGAGGAGGGCGACGCTGATGCCGATGCCGGGGTTACTGGCGAGGTCCCGAGCACCATGACCACTCCGTTGGCTGCGGCGTCTCCTTCGGCGAAGTCGATGCCTACTCCGCCTCGTCACCCGGGGAAAGAGGTCGGGCACTGAATCCGCCTTTCGTTTTGTCGTTTTTGATTTTGTTTTTCTTTTTTGTTTTTCCTTTCGAACTTTGTAATGCCTAATAGCGGACTGGCCACCGCTTTTTTTGACGTTTAATGAAAGGAAAATTTCTGCAAGTGTCGATGTTCGGAAGTTTTTGTGTTACGCACTTTCTTTTGCCGAACTGTCCCCTTTTGTTTCTAGAGATGAAAATTTTTCCAAGTGTGGCGCTTCGGCCATGTTCGGCGTTTGTGCTGATTATTCTGATCTCTTTGCAGCTTATGGTGATTGCCCAAGACGTCGAGCTTGCTCGCCCGGACGAGGAAGTTCCAGCCGAGGCCGGCCTAGGGGCGACAAGGCTGTGTCTGGCTAGGTGTAGAGAGAAACTTTACGAGGTCGAGCTCGGATTGCGCCGAGCTGAAAGCGAGAGGAGGCATCTCCAGCTCGTCCTTGGACGGCGAGACATCGAGATTCGTCGTTTGGAAAGCAGAATCGCCGAGCTTATACCCGAAGGTGAACATTTGCCAACTGATTTCAGTAATGAGATTCGAGTTCAGTGCATTCGTCATAACTTGTCCAAAATAACAGCGTAGAAGGACGAGTTGCTTTCCGAGATACAGCATCTGCAGTCCGTAGAGGCGAAGCTCCGGAGTGAGGGCGAGGGGCTGACGGCCGAGGTGGCCAAGTTGACGACTGAACGAGTCGAGTTGACTGCCGAAGTCGAAGCGCTAAAGAGGGCGACGGTGGATAAAAGCATCGAGGTCACCCACCTTCGGCACCTTGTCGCTAGCCGATCTGGAGTGCCGGACTCCGCAATACCTCCACGTTTCGAAGTCGACGTCAAAGACGACTCGTTGCGGGACAGGATCTCGGAGCTGGAGGCGGAAGTGGCCCGTCTTAAGCCACATTCGGGGCCGATCAACGTTCGAAGCACGTCATGCACTCGCGCTGAGAGTGAGCGAGGGATTACATTCTATGAGATGGCAACCCGTCAGCGGATCGGCCAACCAAGCCCGGGGGATGCGCAGAGCTCGGTGGCAATCTCCTCGAGCGGGGCGTCCGTCGGTGTAGCTACCAGGAGCGGTGCCGAGGATACGTCCCAGTTTGCCGGCTTGGGGTCGCGCTCCGGGGACAAGCGTCGTCACTCTCGAGTGTCCTTGAAGCGGAACGCTCCCGCTCCGAAGAAGCGCTGAAGTGGTCGATTCTGCGAGTTCTTTGCTTATTTTTTGTTTTTCGCTAAGTGTAATAAGTCGGCGTTGTAACTTTTCTCTGATGAGTTGTGCACCTACTGTGTTTGCCTTTGCACCACATCTGTTTCATTAATAAAAGCGTTATTGTCGAACTTGTGTGTCTTGTTCTCGCGATCGTTGTCTGCCGTGCCGTAAGTTCTAAAGCTTCGAACTCCGAATGGCGAGCTACTTCTGGCTCGCTGGGGAGCGAATTCGCGAAGTAGAATTGAGCCAAGTGTTCGACTTCGGGGTCCTTGGTTTACTAGGTTAGGGACGTCGGAGCGTTTTAGGATCGAGCTTGCAGAGTAGAGTCGAGCCAATTGTTGGACTCCGGAACCATTGTCAATTTAGAGGGTGTGGGAGCAATTTCGAATGGCGGGCTACTCCTAGCTCGCTTAGGAGCGAGCTTGCGGAGTAGGGTCGGACCAAGTGCTGGACTCCGAACCATTCAACGGTTGTGGGAGCATTTTCGAATGGCGAGCTACTTCTAGCTCGCTTAGGAGCGAGCTCGCGAAGTAGAATCGAGCCAAGTGTTGGACTCCGGAACCATTGTCAATTTAGAGGGTGTGGGAGCAATTTCGAATGGCGAGCTACTCCTAGTTCGCTTAGGAGCAAGCTTGCGGAGTAGGGTCGAACCAAGTGCTGGACTCTGAACCATTCAACGGCTGTGGGAGCATTTTCGAATGGCGAGCTACTTCTAGCTCGCTTAGGAGCGAGCTCGCGAAGTAGAATCGAGCCAAGTGTTGGACTCCGGAACCATTGTCAATTTAGAGGGTGTGGGAGCAATTTCGAATGGCGAGCTACTCCTAGCTCGCTTAGGAGCGAGCTTGCGGAGTAGGGTCGAACCAAGTGCTGGACTCCGAACCATTCAACGGCTGTGGGAGCATTTTCGAATGGCGAGCTACTTCTAGCTCGCTTAGGAGCGAGCTCGCGAAGTAGAATCGAGCCAAGTGTTGGACTCCGGAACCATTGTCAATTTAGAGGGTGTGGGAGCAATTTCGAATGGCGAGCTACTCCTAGCTCGCTTAGGAGCGAGCTTGCGGAGTAGGGTCGAACCAAGTGCTGGACTCCGAACCATTCAACGGCTGTGGGAGCATTTTCGAATGGCGAGCTACTTCTAGCTCGCTTAGGAGCGAGCTCGCGAAGTAGAATCGAGCCAAGTGTTGGACTCCAGAACCATTGTGATATTAAAGAGTTACAGGCAGAGGGATGTAATAGTAGTGAAAACATGAAGAAACTTCATTTATTAATATCTAATGATCGACTGCTTCTAAAGTTGCTAGCCGTTATTACAATGATAAAAACAAAAAGACAAACCACTACTAGTGAAAGGAAGGGAACGGTTCGACATCTCGAGTTACTTGGAGAGACGTAGTTGCCTTCTCTTGGTATTTCAAAAGATGGTCGGCGTTCCACGTCCTGGGAATTTCTCTGCCTTCGAGATCTTCTAGCTTGTACGTACCAGGGCAGATTACTTTCGAGATCTTGTACGGTCCCTCCCAGTTCGGGGCCAGCTTGCTTTTCTGCCCGGGGAACGAGATGGCCAACTTCCGAAGGACTAAATCCCCTTCTTTGAGGTCCGTTGGGCGGACTCTTTTGTTGTATGCTAGCTCGATCCTTCTTCGGTAAGCTTGCTGGCGTATGGCAGCTCTCTCTCGGATTTCGTCTATCAGATCTAGGCTTGTTCTGAGCTCTCTAGCATTCTGCTCTTCTTCATAAGCGATCAGGCGAGGAGAGGGTATCCCGACTTCTAGGGGGATGATGGCTTCGGCCCCATAGGTGAGATTAAATGGGCTCTCGCCTGTTGGGGTCCGCTTGGTGGTGCGGTGATTCCAGAGTACGTTCGGCAGCTGATCGACCCATAGCCCCTTGGAACACTTGTCTAACCTCTTCTTGATTCCCGCAAGAATCTGTCGGTTGGCATTCTCGGCCTGGCCATTCGACTGGGGATGGGAGACGGAGGAGAATCGGTGTTGTATGTAGAGGTCTTCACACAAGGCTCGGAAGGCGGCTCCAGTAAACTGTGTCCCGTTATCTGTGACTATGACTCGGGGGACACCAAAGCGGCAAATCACGTTTTTCCAGAAGAATTGAACTACTCTATGCTCGGTGATTGTAGCCAGGGGCTCGGCTTCTATCCATTTAGAGAAGTAGTCGACTGCCACGACTAGGAACTTCAGCTGTCCGGGAGCTGGGGAAACGGCCCCAGTAAATCCATTCCCCACATAGCAAAGGGGATCAGACTTGATAGGGAGGTTAGCGGTGCTTGCGGAAGGCGTCGGATGTCTGCATACTTTTGACAGGAGCTGCACTGCCGAACGTGTCGTTCCGCATCCCGTAGGAGAGTGGGCCAGTAATATCCATAGTTCAACACTTTGCGCGCTAGAGCCCTGGACCCAGAATGAGCTCCGCCGATGCCCTCATGGAGTTCCTGCAGGGCGTAGTCGGCCTGGCTGGGGGACAGGCACCTTAGGTAAGGCCGACCATCCACCTGGGTGAAGGAGCGTTTATATAAGATGCCTTCGATCAAAGTGAAACGCTCGGCTCGGGTCCTGATACTTCGTGCTTCCTTTGGGTCTTCAGGGAGGAGTCCGTCCTTTAAGAATTCAACAATGGGCTTCATCCAATTATCTTCGAGGAGGACGGAAAATGTCTCAGCGGAGTCTGGCGCTTCGTCCTCTATGCTCGGCTTCAGGAGGACTTCTATTAAAACGGTCTGTTCCAAACCTTGAAGGGAAGAGGAGGCTAACTTGGATAAGGCGTCGACCTGAGCATTTTCTTCTCGAGGGATCCTTTGGATGAGAGCCTTGTCGAACAGCGCCATGAGGCTCTTTACTTTGGACAAGTATTTAGCCATTCTATCGTCGCGAGCTTCATACTCGCCGAGGACCTGGTTGACGATCAACTGGGAGTCGCTGAAGACCTGTAGCCGTCGTGCCCCAGTATTTCGGGCCATTCGAAGCCCGGCTATCAGTGCTTCGTATTCGACCTCGTTGTTCGAGGCTTTGAAATTTATCCGGAGGGAGTATTGGAGGATGAAGTCATCCGGTCCTGCCAGGATGACTCCTGCCCCGCTTCCCTCGCTACAAGAGGATCCGTCAACGTAGACCGACCAGACGGGGGGTCCCTTTGCCGCTTGGCTAGACTCGGGGATTGTAGTCTCTACTATGAATTCGGCCAGCGCCTGTGCCTTGATTGCAGTCCGAGGCTGATAAGTTATATCGTGCTGGCTCAGCTCGATCGACCACTTCATGAGGCGACCGGAAGTCTCGGGTTTGTGAAGAATCTGTTTCAGCGGCTGGTCGGTAAGGACGACCACCGAATGGGACTGAAAGTAGGGTCTAAGTTTTCTCACGGCCATTACTAGGGCGTACGCCACTTTCTCAATTTTCGGGTACCGGAGTTCGGCGTCCCGGAGCACCTTGCTGACGTAGTAAATGGGCTTCTGAGCCCTTTCTTCCTCTCTGACTAGGACCGCACTAAGTGTCTGTTCGGAAGCTGCCAGGTAGAGGTAGAGTGGCTCGCCGGGTATTGGTTTGCTAAGGAGAGGTGGATTGACGAGGTAGGCTTTAAGCTGGTCGAAGGAGTCTTGTTGCTGCTGCCCCCACTCAAATCCTTTAGCCCCCCTGAGGGCTTTGAAGAACGGGAGGCACTTCTCCCCGGACTTTGACAGAAAGCGCCCTATGGCGGCTAGGCGACCAGTCAACCTCTAAACCTCTTTGACATTTCTGGGAGGGACCATATCTAATATGGCCTTGATCTTCTCCGGATTTGCTTCAATTCCTCGTTGGCTAACCATGAAGCCGAGGAACTTCCCTGATGAGACGCCGAACGCACACTTGTTCGGGTTGAGTCTCATACGGTGTTTTCTTAGGACGTCGAAGGCTTCCTGAAGGTCGGCCACATGATCAACACCTCGGATGCTCTTTACAAGCATATCATCAACGTACACTTCCATGTTTCGGCCGATCTGGGCTTGGAAGACCTTGTTGACTAGGCGTTGGTATGTTGCTCCGGCGTTCTTGAGACCGAATGGCATGACCCTGTAACAGTAAAGGCCCTGGTCGGTAACAAACGATGTCTTTGGGATGTCTGGAGGGAACATCCTTATCTGATTGTAACCCGAGAAGGCATCCATAAAGCTGAGGAGCTCGTGCCCCGAGGTTGCGTCAATCAGAGTGTCGATGCTCGGCAGAGGGAAGGGATCTTTGGGGCAAGCCTTGTTGAGGTCGGTGAAATCAATACAAATTCTCCACGTCCCATTGGACTTCTTCACCAATACTACGTTAGACAACCAATCCGGGTAGTTTACCTCCTGTATGAATCGGGCTTTCAACAGCTTATCTACCTCCTCTTTGATAGCGAGCTGACGCTCGGGGGCGAACTTGCGCCTCTTCTGCTGAACCGGTTTGGACCCCGGATCAACACTCAGGCGGTGGACTAGGAGTTCTTCGGAGATACCGGGCATGTCAGCTGCGGACCATGCGAAGAGGTCTTGATTGGCTCGGATGCATTTCACAATATCTGAGTATAGGGCGGATGGGAGGGTCTTGCTTACGAAGAACTTGCGGGTCGGCTCTTGTTCAGAGAAGAGCACCTCCTCCAGTTCGTCCGCTGGCTCGGAGGTCGGTCTTGTGGAATCTTGGGGAATCTCCAGGGTCTCTAAGGAGAGGACGGGCCCAAGGGTTGAGGTCATGTAGCATTTCCGGGCCTGCTCCTGATTTCCCCTTACTTCCCCGACCCCAGATCGGGTGGGAAACTTCATCTTCAGATGGTATGCCGAGGGAACTGCTTCCAGAGCTGCGAGGCCGGGCCTGCCCAAAATGACGTTGTAGGCAGTGGGAACATCCACCACCATGAAGTCCATCGGCTCTGTCCTGGTGGTAGGGGTTTGGCCGGCAGTTACATCGAGGGTGATCACCCCTTCTATAGTTACCGGAACCCCCGTGAACCCATGGAGAGTGTAACCGGCGGGCTTGAGTCTGTCTCTGGAGAGCTTTAGGCCTTTAAAAGCGGAGAGGAATAGGATGTTGACGGAGCTGCCGTTGTCAACTAAGATCCTCTCCACTTTGAAATTTGCCATGTGGAGGCTGATGACGAGGGCGTCACAATGTGGGATACGAACTCCCTCGAGATCTTCGTCGGAGAAGGTGACTGACACTCCGAGGCCTTTGGGAGGAGGCGTGGTTCGGACTGAATTGACCTCTCTGATAAACGCTTTCCGAGAGGAGTTCGAGGAGCCTCCCATCGGACCCCCATGGATGAGGTGGAGGACTCGCTCTTCCTCGAAGTCTGGCGTCTCTTCTCTTTCCGGACGCTTGTTAGCCCCCCGAGGCGGGGGAGGGAGCTCGGCTCGGTCCTTTCTTACAAACTTCGTTAGTTATCCCCTCTGGATAAGGGCTTCGATCTCGTTCCTCAGAGCACGGCAGTCGTTGATGTCATGCCCATGGTCCCGGTGATAGCGGCATCATTTCTCTTTATCTCTTCTCTTGGCGGGGGTATTCATTTTGGGAGCCGGAGGCAAGACCCCGTCTTTTTCGACCTCCATGAAGATGGCTGAGAGGTTAGCGTTGAGGGGAGTGAACTTCTCAAATCTAGGGGGAGGTCGGCGCTGGCCGGCATTATCCTTCTGGAGCTTCTTGGCTCCTTCTTCCTCCGTCCCCTTCCTTTTAAGCCCGGAGGCGGGCACCTCCCAGTTGGGTTGTTGCTCGGCCTCTTCGGCCCGAATGTACTTTTCGGTGCGAAGGAGAAGGTCGGAAAAGTCATGTGGGGGTTTCTTGGCGAGGGAGGAGCGGAGGTTGGAATTGAGAATGTTGGATTGGAATGCTGCGGTAGCAACCGATTGGTCGAGGGAGGCAATGGTTCTAGCTTCAGCTGTGAACCTCTTCACGTAGTCTCTCAGTTTTTCCCCCTTTTGCTGACGGAGGTGCAATAGTGAGATGCTGGTTTTCTCGGTCCTTCGGCTGCTGACAAAGTGGGTGATGAAGAGGGTTTCGAACTGCTCGAAGGAGAATATCGACGCCGGGGCAAGACGAGAGTACCATTCTCGAGCCGGGCCTTTGAGTGTCGCGGGGAATGTTTTGCAGAGGAGGGCATCGGAAGCTTGGTGGAGGAGCATCAAAGTCTTAAAGCTTTCGATGTGATCAACTGGATCGGTCTCCCCGGTGTAATTCTCGAATTGGGGAGGTTTGAAGCCGAACGGCACAGGGGCATCCACTATGGTTCGGGAGAATGGGGGCCGGCTAGGACGTAGGGTCCTCCCCCTGAGTTCCTCTTCTCGGTTTATCTGACCCAGGAGCTTTTCCACCTCGTTAAGACGGCAGTCCATGATGTCACCCCTGCGACGGTAACCCGCTGGGCCACGGGACTCGTCTTCGTATGAGGGGGAGCGAGGGCTGCGGCGACGGTAACTTCGGGAACGACGAGGACTCGGGGTACGTCGGGAGTTGGTTGGTGCAGGACGAGGAGAGGGGGACCGTTGGCGAGGGCTTCGGACTGGAGGAGGGGATGGGGCCCTCGGCTCATTGGGGTTTTGACGGAGGTTGAGGGCCTGTTGTACCATTGCTTGGAACTGCTGGAACTCGGCACGGGTGATGGGTGCCTCATTGTTCCTAGGCTGCTGCCGACCTGCGGGAGAGTGCCTTCTTCGGTAATAATCGGGGGAGTCTTTTCTCCCTCTTCGGATGGGGGACCTCCTGTGCTCTCGGTGACGGGGGGATCGCTCTTGCTGGCGGGAGGCTTCCCCCTGAGCCCGCTTTTCATCCAGATGACGACGGAGGTCGTCATCTTCCGGGCGTTTGGGAGGGGCATTGTGGCGACCAGAGGCTCGGGGATGATGGGAGGCCATGGAGGCACTGGAGGCATTGTGGATGGAGAGGTTCTCTTGGTGAAGAGGCTGTTTCTGAGGGTTAGGGCCCTTTGGATCAGGAGGTGGAGGGTTCCGCTGGAGCGGCTCTTCCACGGTAGGAGGGAGTTGCCCTTGTTGCTGAGCGGGATCAGGAAGGACTTCTTGCTGGTCAGGGTTGGGCACTCGATTAGACCCTCTTGACCTGACTTTGCGAGGTGGCATGGCTGGAGAAGACCTGTTCTCGGGGAAGAGGAGAGATTTCTATTCGTTAGTTTCCCACAGACGGCGCCAATCTGTTGCCGCTAAATTTGGTGTGGGGGCAAACAGATAGAACTTGTGGATTCTTGGGGAAACTGAATAGTAACCTGTATACCTGTTCCTTGGGGCGTCGATCGTCGCTCCCGCCGTGCACCTGCAAAAAGTGCGAGACACCGGGGTTGTTCCCGGCGACGCACCCTCCGACGCTCAAGTCAGTAATCTAGGAAGACTATGAATGAGCACAAAAACTGGTGAAGGATTGATTACCCCTTAATGGAGATGGATGGGGGGTATTTATAGGCGTCTTCGAGAACCATTTAGGGATGTAATCCGCGTGACCTGATATAGAATAATCTCCTTGTAAACAGATTAGGAATGTAATCTGATAAGGTATATTCCGGTAATCAGATAAGGAATTTAATCCCCAAATCCCAGCGAAAAGATTGACGTTCATCAGGACCGTTGATCAAGATTGGTCAGGGATCCTGATTTTATCTTGTTGGGTGAGGTGTGTAGCGGGTTAAAACCCGCACCCTCTTATTGGTGGGTCCGTTCGTGGGTTACTGGGTTCTTGGGGAGAAGACCCAACACCTATTTCGGATCCTCTTGTAGGCGGAATCGCCATTTTACCCTCACGTCTCAAGATTCGTACTCAACTTGGACGGTTCCGATTTAACCCCATTTTTAGCCATATCACATAGTAAAGGCATGTGTGATGCACATGACTCGGCTGACATCACGGTTGAGGGAATCGAGCAGTCTTTACGTTATCCACCGTTGGATCAAATCAGATGGTGAAGATTAGGTGTGGAAATTGAGTCGTCCCTAAGTCGTTTATATACCCCCTCCCATTCTCCTCTTTAATTTCTCAAACTTGCCCCAGAGTTTCTCTCTCTAGGTTCAGTTCAGGCACCGGCAAACAGCTTTTCGACATCCTTTCTAGCAACCAGGTTAGTATTTTTATATTATGTCGATGTTTCGGTCTAGTTTTTCTGCCTCCACGTCTGGCCGAGGCAACAACGGTTCTTCTTCTAGAGAAGTCCAGCAAGTTTCTTCTGAGTCTACATCCTGGGAAGACGTCCAGAAGGTCTACAAGGTTGAGCCTATCCGAACATGAAGACCCTTTGTGGTGGAATCGAGTGATTCAGATGGAGGTGGTCGGTGAGGGTGAACCAGCGGATATGGACGAGGGCGAAGATGAGGAGGAAAAGGAGGTGGAGGAAGTCGAGCTAAATTTGGTGACCGAAGGGGGGGATGATGTCAAGGATGAAAACAAAAAGCCTTACAATAAAGAAGTAGCAGATGAGGAGGAAGAGGACGAGGGCGGAGCTAAGGAGGTCAATATGTCAGAGGGGACCGTGCGTTTGAAGCGAGTGGCATCGCCCTTTACCCCGAGGGCCCCCCATATTTGAGGGAGGAAGCTAAAGTGGACCCTTCCCAGTAGCCATGGGTCACCCATCAAGTTTTTCCCAAAGGGCGGTCTTGACTCCCCTATCTTCAATAGCCAGATTCGATCAGATTATATCAGGATGACCTAAAGAATTTGGTTTAGTTCGGGGTGCAACCCAGTTTGTCAAGTCGTCAGAGGATCAAGGCAGACAGCATATAGAGTGTGTTGACCAGCAGCGACCTCCCACTAATACGGGCGAGCTATTTCATTTCCCTGGAATATGAGCTGATGGTACTGAACCCGGGGCTCCGATCGGTGGTTAACCTAGCCGCTTGGTTCTGCATGTTTCCACTCGACGCCTTCAGCTCGGGGTTGAGGCTACCCTTGCACCCATTTGTGAAGTAGGTGTTGAATTGGGCAGGACTGAGTCCGATGCAATATGGCCCGAACTCCTAGAAGCAGCTCGTTCACTTCATGCTGCTTTGCGAAGAGAGGGGAGTTCCTCTGAATTTGAAGTATTTCTGAGCCTGCCTTGGGATCAGCTCGACAGGGGCGAATGAAGGGGTGTATTACATCTCCCATTGCTCCCATAGGTGGGTAATCTATGGTCACCCAGACTCCATCAAGGAATGGAAAAAGAAGTATTTTGTCGTTCGAAATTAGGTACCTTAGGACATCCCAACGAACTGGTCCTTTTATAAGCCTAATCACAAAGTCCCGAGGGAGAAAGACTTTACGAAGGAGGAGAAGGAGGATGTGGAGCGGATCGTTGCCAAAGGGAGTATTGGTTGGGCAAATGTAACCGAGAGGCATTTAGCGAGGATTGGATTGAGTCCCGTCAACCCATGTATGTTTTCGTTTGCTTTATCCATCTACCATTTTCCCTTCGTTCTCACAGTTGGTATTTTCTTTTGCAGTTATGGATGATGTGGAGATCGAAGCAAGGATGGCCTTCTTGGCCAAGAAGAAGGCGATCAAGCAGCCGAAGCTGAAGAAGAGGCCTATTGCTGCTGCATTCGAGGGGACTTCTGAGGCGAAGTCCAAAAAGTTGAGGGCTTAAGGGCTTTGGCAGTTTTTGGCACCTTTGGCTTGACCATGGCGGGGCCGAGCCCAGGCAACCTTAAGGTTGCCGAGATTGTGAAGTCCGCTCTCCCGCCTGTTCGACCCGATGCCAAGGAGATTGTTGGGGAGGAAGGGCTGATGCTGTGGGCCCCTAACTGGTCTGTTAAGTCCCCGGATTCCTTAATGGAGGGTCCAGTGGCAATCGAGGCGGTGGAGCACCTGGCCACCCCTCGGGACAGGGAGAGCCTCTCCACCGAGACCCTCGAGCCGTGCTTCATGAAGTGGGCTTAGGCCGACATGATTGTAAGTGTTTTCCGAACCCTGTTACTTAACCTTTTTTGTACTCTTGAAAATTTCTAAGTCTTTGCTCGTCGTTCATAGGCGACTTTGCAGGGGATAAGCTGAGGAGGCAGTATACTCACGAGCTCAACCACTCCAAGCGAAAGGCTCAGAGGTATGAGAGGGAAATGAAGGATCAGAAGCTACTGGTCCAAGCCTCGGAAGCTCGCGAACGGGCCCTAAACTTGGCTGGAGAAAGAGAAGACCCTCTTGCAGGAGAATGAAAAGAAGTTGCAGGCCACGAAATTGGGTGCCATTGACAAGGTCACCTTCCGCCAGGACCAGGGGTATGTCGGGCCATCGAACATGTGTTGCGAAAGTGCCCCGATCTCGAGCTGGAGGGTTTTAGCTTCTCCATGAAGTTCCCCGAGGCCCCACCCACTCTGGGGGGAGGTGACGACGAGGGGGATGGTCGCTCGCCTGCCCAAGAGGACAAGCCGATCCCGGATGCTCCCGAGGTTAACATTGTGGGAGCCGAAGAGGGGCCATCCTCTCTTAAGTAGTAGCTTGTTTCTTTTCTTATTTTTTTTTTGTATTTTCTGAACGCGGGCTGGCCACCGCTTTTTGTATGGATATTTATTGATGAATGGAAAAGGATTTTTCGTATGTTGTTTTGTGTTATGCGATTTGGCCAACTCTGTGAAACTCTGAATGATATATCACTTTCTTATTTTATCAGATGACCGAGCCTATCTTGGTCGCCCCCAAGGTGTCGAACTCGAATACCTTAGAACTAAGGTGAAACCCTTGGAGTCTAGCCTGATGCGCCACCGTAAAGAAGCTAGGGATCGGGAGGCAGCATTTTCTTTTTGCATGAAGAGGTCGCAGTAATTGAGCTTAGAAGTTGTAGCGCCCCAAATCCCCCTACCGGGAACCTGTGACCCTACTCCAGGAGTCAAACTTCAAAATAGCCACAATCACAGAAAGTACAGGAAAATTTAAAACTTTTATTCCATATAAATGTTACATTTACAAGTGTTACAATATCCAATTAAAAATTACAAGATTTACAATAATATAATAGCATTTGCATATGTCCCTTGGATTCTTGGACCAACCCGAGCCCCGCAGTACCTGTAAATCGGCTCCGGATACCTACAAGGTAGGGAACGTCAATACTTCGACTGACGCAAAGCTGATAATAACAGCGATCTTCTAAATTACAATCACAACCATAATTTATGCAAAAGGAAAAGTGATGTGCCAAAACAAAGGTTTAATGGATTCGGGTTCTAGTGCAGTGATATGCCATGACCCTATGACTGGATGCAGCAAATCACATGCCTGACTCTAATGCATGCAAGACTTTGGAGAACAAATGCATCCCATACTACATACGCTCCCAAATCTAGCCGTCTTTCTCCATATTTCTGGGATTCAAACCCTCGCCATGAATCCTACACTTGTACTCAACCAGTTCCCAATAGACTTGTCCGTTGCCCAAGGAGGTTGCAGTTGGTCGGTCTAGTTCTGCCACTGCAGTGCCTAAGTGGTGGTCGTGTTTGTCACTCGGTACCCGTGTATGGACCTCTTCAGAAAGCCGCATTAAATTCGGTCGCAAGACCGTGTAATTCGTGTGTCCACCCCTAACCCGGCTGTGGACTAACGCATGCGTATTCACCCCTAACTCGGCTGTGACTAATATATATAAACAAAACCCATGTGCATAGGAACGTGATGGCCTCGAGGGTCAAGTCCCCCTAGCTTCCCGTTCCTTACTCCGGCAAAACTTTGGGAATTAACAGATCGAGATACGAGCCGAGGACTCACTCATGAGTGCCGAAAACGTATCCCTACGACAGGAAGGTACAACACTGACTATGGTCTGCTAGTACTAATGCAATTACCAAACCCCTAATGCATCACTCTAATCTCAGCCTCATTCTAATCACTTTGGGTAAAAGATAAGATTGCTTCCGAAAACTTGCCTATCGACCTCTGGCCCTGGCGATACCAGTCCGGTTCGCCACTTTCCCGAACTTGGATTTGTCCAGCACCATGGCCTACATTCACCCCTAACCCGGCTGTGAATGTAAGTGTTCACCCCTAACCCGGCTGTGAACTGGTGTGTTTAGCCCCAATGAGCTTAATTTGACGGCATGGCTTGGACGTCCTATGCTTCGGTGGAAGTTTATAACTTAGGGTCGACAGATGCAGGGTATCCCTTACCCTAGTGACTAACTCGAGTCATGCATCCCACTATGGGAGTTAACAAAACCAACACAGATACCAAACATCCCCAGACAAGAGTTATCAACTCCAATAGTACATAGGAGAAAAGTCCTCACAATACCTAGTCAAAACCCAAGACTAAGCAACCTACGGGATTTCTGCCTGAAACTTAAAATGATCATAACTCCCTCGATACAACTCCGATTGTGGTGTACAAGCCTAATCCGAAAAGGTAAGAACCTAGGCTACAACTTCCTAGTTGATCATAACCTCAAATTTTATCATCTAAGTCCTCAAAATGGCCTCTCAAGCCTCAACCTGTGTATTTTCTGTACATAGGCTGCACCTTGCCGGTAGCATAAAACACTGCTCAAACATCACAATGCTACAAACCCAAGTTCTATGGAAAGGTGTGGATGTCCTCAACAATCCTCTAGTTGGTCATAAGTCTAAAATATGCAAATAGATCACCCTAACACACACATTACTCACACGTGTACCAAGTCATACACTAAGACTATCTCAATCAGAGCACTCAGCTCAAATCTTGGTCTCTGTCCAGTATTATAAAAATCATGATAAATCAGCCACTTACCCTCAAATAGGTCTTGTTGGAAAGGTCTTGATGTCTACTACAATCCTCTAAGGAAACACTTCCTTAAAATTTGCTCTTAAGGAGCCTCAATTGTGTCATCTCTACAGGGTGTCAAATCTGACTGAAACCAGCACAGTACGTGCTAATAAAATTATCATAAATTCTATACTCATCCAATAGTCACAAAATTTATAATAAAGAATTTATACTACATAATGAACAACATGCAAAAGGTTTCATGTCCAAACTCCCAGTCTACACTGAGTTCTTCATGTTTCAATTAAGCACAAAAATCATCTTGTTCTTCAGTTACAATTCTAGCTACTGATGAAAGATCAATTTTTAACATGCCTGTAACTTCATCCAAATATTTTCCTGATTTTTCTGTAGAGTTTAGATACAAGTGGAAAAACAAGGTAAAAATTTCAGATTAAGATCGTGCTTCAATTAATTATGAAAATTCCAACAATCTTAGGCATCATAGTAACCAATTTCTGCTACTGCCTTACGGCACTGTTCTACAAATGGATTTTGTTAAAATACCAAATGATATCAGAAAAATTCGAAATAATTCATAAATCATCTAGAAATATAAAGGAACAATATGTAAAATTTTCATGATCATATTCCATGTGGTTTGCTCTCGGAAAAATCTAGAAGATAGCATATAGATCAAGATCCCAGTTCTAGTTTCTGATTTCAACTTCCAATCTTCTATAACATTCATTCTAACTCTTACTACCACACATGCATGCAAGAAATCAATCAATAAACAAAAAGAAAGGTTTAGAGGAACTCCCCACCCTGAGTTGATTGTAGAGTAGTTTATATCTTTGAGCTTCCCTTCCTTAAGAATCACTCCAAGAGCTCATTCTTCAATCTTTCTTCTTTTCTCTCCTTCTCTTCTTTTCTTTGGTTTGATTTTTGAAATTTTCAGAACAATGGAGAAGAATGAAGGGGTTTTTGATGGAAAAGAGTAGGGAAAAAGAGGGGAAAAGAGGGGCCAGTTTCTAGTGGGTAGAGGGTAGGGTGTAGGGTGGTTTTGGGGTGGAAACCATGGCCTAGCCAATGGTTTTGGGGTACAATAGGTTGGCTGCCCATTTTAGCTCTTAAATGGATTCTTAGATGCGAGACGAGGGGTTTATCGAGTGTACGCAAGATATACCCATCGTAGTATCATACGATGTTATATTTGCATAGGTATCGTACCAAAAACTACTGTTTATACCAGTATCGGTCCTCCTCATTCTCGTGCATCTTCTAGAATGCAACCATCCTCATGAACCGCCCCACAAACCTAACCGCACACCAACGATAGCAAAATCAACCAAAACACTACAATCATGTGCACACATACAGACAATATACATATATACATATATATATTTGGGTATCGTACAATTTGAAGTGTTACAGAACTGGCTCGTCTGAAGAAGATAATGGTCTACTGAGACTAGGGAGTGTCGAGACTCGACTATCGGTCTCTGGTGATTCCTCTTGAGTAACCCGTTCGGCCGACTCGTTTCTCCGTGAGATGGTAGTGGAGAAGGAACTAGAGATATACATACAGAAGGTCGCGCTCGGGGTGGTCGGGTCCCGACCTGCCTCTCTAGGAAATGGATGGCCTTCCGTTAGTGGCCCTTCTTCGACCCTTAGGTTGGAGCCCCCGAACAGGTGATGCCCAGAGCTTGGTGCCTGGGGTTGTAGCGTCCCGAATTTCCAATATGATATCTCAGAAATACGTGGCACAATTCCCAGCATCAACTTCAATTATAATAGTAAACATAGCCAAAAATACAGATAATATTTTTCAATTTTTATTACATTAGTTCATTACAAAACACAGCGGAAAAATAAACATCTTGAATTACAATCTTTCTTTTACAACACATTCTTTTACAATTTACATAAACCATAACATCAATTTTATCTCATACATCCAAATCCCAAGCTATAAGCATCTACCTGTAAAACATGAGGCTAGAGATAACCCTAACTCCCAAAACTACAGGGGTCAGCCATAACAGTGTGAGTGACATAAAAATAAATGCAACATAAATAAAACATAAGACATAGAATCATAAACAACATGTATCAGCAGCAAGAAATAAATGAAATAAGAAATAACAATAAGTAAGATATGAAAACATCAAGTGAAACTAGACTAAGTGTCAAGTGTAGAAAAACAGGAAAATAAAATGCATAAAACCAAGTCAAGGAAACATCAATGCTATATGTTGACTCTCTAATGCATACTTGTCGGATTCTATGCATCCCACTCTATATAGGTCCGGTGCAAGCCCTTAACGTTCTCCACTTAATAGGGTTTAATCTCTCGTTATACAACTAACCTACTACGATGACTAATACGAGATATAGATAAACTGTGAGTGTTAGCCTACGCCTCGATAATTTCGGAGGTCAATCTCTATCCACATAAAATTTCGGAGACTATTTCACTCACATCTGGGAATCTTCGAGAATACCCCACACCGCAAGCTATAACGCCTCATCACACGAATACCCCATGAGTGTTGCCTCGACCCCAATAATTCCGGAGATCAATCCCACACTGCAAGTAATTCCGGAGACTATTTCACTCATACCTCGATAATTTCGGGGATTATCTCACACTGCAAGCCATACTGAGGTCCATAACCTATGTTCTCATTTCATCATATCACCATCTAGTGCCTGCCCTTATCTTCTTAAGTTATTTATATTAATTTACGAATCTCCTAGAGTTGGTGCACCCTACCGGACTTAACTCAACTGATTCAACAACAAGCCTTAACAGGCCAAACCACAAACTTTCAACTGTCGGTATACTAGGGTCCCACACACCCTCTAGAGATTCACAACTTAACCATCAATACAAAACTTTCATTACAACTCATACTTCTTTTGTATTAAGGAAACGTCTCGAAAAACTATAATCTGTAGCAAAATGATATTTAGAACCGTAGGTTATTAATCCAAAAATATTAAAGAATAAATCGTTTAAAAGAACATCAGAAAAACTCAAAAACATCAGTCAGAGTAGTGACAGTTATACTGGAGTCGGTCGACTGTCCCGCATAAAAATCCAAAACTTCAAGAAAACATTAATCAGAGTGGTGGCAGTCGACTGTATAAAGTGGTCATTCGACTATCCCGCATGAAAATCCAAAACTTTAATAAAACATTAATCAGAGTGGTGGTAGTCGACTGTCCCGCATGAAAATCCAAAACTTCAAGAAACACTGCAGTTAGGATCGCAACGGTCGACTGTCGAAAGTAACCGGTCGACTGTGGTACCTGCAGACTGTAGTTTGAGTTTGTGCATGTTTCAACCGATACGGTTTTTACTTTATAAAAACGAAATATGTAAAAAGTACATTCTTGAGGTGATCAAACGTGACTTGTAAAGTATATAGGAGTTCATAAAACAAATCAAAACCACCTCGAATTAATAAAATAGCAATTTATTGAATTTCTTCGAAATAAGACATGAATATGTGCATATATCAGAATATGGTATTTGAGGATCAATTATGCGTCAAAACAACTTTGTAAATAGGGGATACATTGTTCAAAACTATCTCAGTGCTAAAATAATCAGGATTAAATCAAATCTCTATAAAACTCTCAAAAATTCAATTCCTTCAAAAACAATAAAATGGAGTGTAGGCATATGTGTATGCAGTGATATGGCTAAAAATGGGGTTAAATTGGAACCGTTCAGAGTGGGCATGAATCTTGAGGTCTCAGGGACGAGATGGTAATTTCACATACAAACGGGTCCGAATTGGGCGCCGGGTCTCTCCTCTTGGACCCGCTTGCCCATGGATGGATCTGATAGGCAGGGAACGGGTCTCAACCTGTTAGGGATCAGATCAACAGGATAGGAGCAGATCCTGGCCTGTCCTTATCGGGATGGTTATAACCAACCCCAACCAGCCACACCGAGAAGTAGGGATTCACCCTTATCCTGAAATGGATCTCCATGGCGACTATAAAAACCCCATACCTCCTACTGTTAAAGGTGATCACACTTTGCACACTTGAGCTCTTTTCCCTTTACTTTTTCTATATATTGACTTGAGCGTCGGAGGGTTCGTCGCCGGGATCCATCCCGGTGTCTCGAACGTTTGTGCAGGTTTCAAGGGAGCTCCAAGGAGTCAACAAATCAGCAAGGAAGAAGAAGGGGTCAACCTGTGTGAGTTCTTCACGAACCTACAAATCTCATCTATTGCCCCCACACCCGAATCCAGCGGCAGTAGATTGGCGCCGTCTGTGGGAAACCACACGACAAGCAATCTCGTTTTCCTCCTTCAACCCACGTTACTCCCAGCCATGCCTCCCAAGAAGAGACCCGCAAACTCCAACCGAAGGACAACCTCTTCTCATCCTCCTCCTCCTCCTCCGCAGGGGGATCTCACTCATCCCAACCAACCAACCCTGCAGCTCGATCCTCTAGCTTTGCAGTCCATCCACCAGCCTGTGGGACCCCAGGCCACAGTGGGGGAACATTTTCGACAAAGTCGCCACAAGCAACCTATCCATCAGGTTCGAGTCTCCATCCACAATGCCGACACCGATTCCTTGGCTTCCAATACTCCCCCCCCACTCCAAAGGATCTACAGAACGTGATCAACAATTGGTAGACCGAGCATGGACCCAACCTCCGTACCCATCTCGATGAGAGGCAGGCCTAGGAGGCAAACCTTCGCCGTGAGCATACCAGGGATCGTTCGCCATGCCGATCCAACCAAGGAGGATCCAACTCTCTCCGCAAGCAAAGAGAGTCGCCCCAACATTGCTCAAGACGGAGCCGCTACCCGGCAAACCGCCCTGCACCTCGAGCCCGTCATGAGCAGGAGGCCCCCGTCACAAGGGTGGAATTCCAACAATTCTAGGAGGTAGTCCTCCGGGTTCTCAACGCTGCTCCCAACAATGGCCGTAGGGCTCCCAGTCCTCCGCCAGCTCCTCACCATCCTCGCCATTCCCGTAGTCTCCGACCTGCTCCGCACCATCCTTGCCGCTCCCGTAGCCCTAGGCCTACTGCGAGCCATCACCGCCCTTCTCCCGAGCACCACTGCCGCTCCCGGAGTCCGTGTCCTACTCCCAGTCACCCTCGTCGCTTAGTCAGTCCACCACCTACTCTGAGCCATCACCGGTGCAACCCCAGCCCTCCTCGACATGAGGATGAGTCTCAGGGCTCAGCCAGGCAAGACCGAAGGAAGGACTCAGTCTACCGCCGTCTCCACGAGATGGAGAGGCACCTCGGCCAGCTCGACCGAGATGAAGAGTGACGGGCAAGGGACCTTCGTCCAAGCAGGCCCCCATTCTCCCTTGCCATCATGAAGGCTCCAGTTCCCGACAACTTCAAGCCTCCACATTTTGAGACGTACACCGGGGAGTCGGATCCAACAGACCACATTGAGAGTTTTAAAACTTTCATGATGATCCACCATGCATCCGACTCCCTCCTTTGCAAGACCTTCCCGGCCACACTTAAGGGGCCGGCTTGGGAATGGTACTCTCGACTTGCACCGGCATCTATCTTCTCCTTTGACCAGTTCGAGGGTCTTTTCCATACGCATTTTGTGAGCAGTCACCGCACCGAGAAGACAAGAGACACCCTTCTGTTCCTCAGTCAAAAGAAGGGCGAACGACTGAGAGCCTATGTCAAGCGCTTCACTGCTGAAGCTAGGTCCATTGCTTCCTTGGAACCCTTGGTCGCCACCATCTCCTTTCAGTCCAACGTCCTCAATGCTGACCTCAGGGCATCCCTCGCCAAGAAGCCCTCTCGGGACTTCTCAGAGCTCCTTCTTCGAAGCAAGAAGTACATCCGAGCAGAAGAAGCTATTTGCCGCCCCACTTTTGAGGCCTCGTCTTCTGCGAACAAGTGGAAGGGTGTAGGAGAAGAAGGAGCTAAAAAGCTCCAAAAAGACAATGGGGTCAGTGGCGTCCTCCTCCTCGGTTCGAGAAATTCACTCCGCTTAACACGAGTGTATCTGCCATCCTCATGGAGATAGGGAACGATGGCCTCCTACTGCCTCCCCCAAGGATGAATACTCTGGGAAAGAAGAGGGACCGGAGTAAGTAGTGCCGTTTCTATCGGGACTACGGGCACGATACAGACGAATGTTGCGCCCTCAAAGACGAGATTAGGCTCTCATCCAGAGAGAGCAGCTCACCCGGTTCGTAAGAAGGGACCGAGCCGATCCGCCCCGCCGCCTAGGGGGGCTAATAGGCAAACCGAGCAGCGCACTGAGACTCCGGAGGTCGAGGTAGAGGGCATCTTGCACCTGATACACGGAGGCCTATTGGGGGGAGATTCCAACTCCTCCCGAAAAGCCTTCGTAAGGGAGGTTAACTCCGTGCAAAGCCATCCTCCGCCGAAGGGCCTCGGAGTCCCAGTGACATTCTCCGATAGGGACCTGGAGGGCATCCGCACGCCCCACTGCGATGCCCTCATCATCAATCTCCGAATGGCAAACTTCGAAGTTCATCGGGTCTTGGTAGACAACGGCAGCTTCGCCAATATCCTTTTCTTAGAGGCCTTCAAAGGCCTCCCACTGTCGAGGGACCGGCTCAAGCCCGCAGGCTACACTCTCCACGAGTTCACTGGGGTCCCAGTTACGGTTGAGAGAATTATAACCCTAGACGTAACGGCTAGAAAGGCCCCGAAAACTTGTACGGAGCCAATGGACTTCATGGTGGTCGACGTCAAGGCTGCCTATAATGTTATCCTGGGTAGACCAGGTTTGGCCGTGCTTCAAGCCATCCCTTTAGCCTACCACATGAAAATGAAGTTCCCCACCCCCTCGGGAGTGGGAGAAGTGAGGGGAAGCCAAGAAGCGGCTCGGAAGTGCTATATGACCTCGATGGGGGGTCCGGTTCTCTCTTTGGAAGCGCTTGAACTTCTTCAGGAAGGTGGCCAAACTATCTCCGAGCCCGTAGACGAATTGTAGGAAGTGGCCTTCTCCGAAGAAGATACCACTAAGACGTTCCGCATCAGCAAAGCTATCTCCTCCTCCATAAAGCAAGATATCTCCCGATGCATACGAGAGAATCATGACCTCTTCACATGGACTGCAGCAGACATGTCCGGGATCTTAGAGGAGCTCTCAATGCACCGTCTGAGCGTTGTTGATTCTTGATTTTGATGATCACAACACAGTGCAACATGTGTCTATGTTATACAGCTAACATTGCAGTGCACATACAAAAGACTATTCTAGCTGAACAAATGAACAAGCTCAAAAGGATACAGATGAAGACTTCACTCAGACAAGATCCAAGACTTCACTCAAAACAAGACTCAAGACTCAAGACCTTAGCTCAATTGTGTCAAATTATAATGTCTTGTAAAAACAATTGTATCTTACTTTCTGTTGAGTCTTAGTCTGATGTAAAGCCTTGTCACACACACACACACTCAAAATATTTCATAATGTGTGTCTCTTAAAAACCCCCAACAAAAAGAGTCAAAACAGTTTGAAGAAGTTTAACTTTTGAGTACCAGTCGACTTAAGCTTCTGCCAGTCGACTGATAGTACAAAACTGTTTAAAATTATTCAAACTCTGATTATTCGACTCATATGGCAACCCAATCGACTGTTCGAGAGCTTTTGACCGTTTTCTGTTTTTCAAAATCGAAGTTTTTCAAACTCAAAAGCTTAGATCCGTTGGTTGACAGTTGATTAACTGTCTCCCAATGTTCAGGAGATCAAACTCTTTAAGTAGAGTTCAGATCTTACTGAAAAGAAAAACAGAATTCTCTTTTTGAAATCCGAGCATCTTTGTGAAAAAAGTTCTAAGTGATTTTTTGAGAAATAAAGCTTTCAAGATCATACTCTCTGGTTCTCTACACTCAGTCCAGTATAGCAACGAATTCGCTCTGGACTGAGTATAGAAGTCGACTTGTTCTTTTAGCCACGTGCATCAACACATACAACAACAAGGCTATAGGTTGACTGTAAAGTATTCTTGTTCTCTTGCTCTCGGTTGGAGAGTGTTTTTGACTCTAGGTTGTAGAGTCGTTTGTTGTTTCACTCTAGGTAGTAGAGTGGGTCTGCTTTCTCTGGTTGAGAGAAAGGACTACGGGTTAGACAAGGTTGTTGTCGTAACGCCGTAGGGTATTCTTGTAATTTTTTCAAGAATAGTGGAAATCTCAAGTGGGTTGCTTGGGGACTGGATGTAGGTCGGGAGGACCGAACCAGGATATATCTTGTGTACTCTGTGATTGATTATCTTGTGTTTGCATTTACTCTTGTTTATTTTTGTTCTGCAAAAAGTTTCTGGACAGTCGACTCCTCGCACTATCAGTCGACTGGTCAGTGCCGTTTGTAGTTATGTTTCTTTGTGCCTTTAGTCGTCTGTCTCTTTCATCAGTCGACTGCACAGAGTTATTGTTTTTAATTATTTTGGGCATATCAGTCGACTGGTTCATAACCAAGTCGACTGCACCGAGAAAATTTCCGCAGTTTTTATTAAACACTATTCACCCCCCCTTTAGTGTTTGTTGTCTTGCCTACAGGATCCAACAAGCGTCACCCCTGGAGTCAAGTCTGTCCAACAGAAGAGACAGAAGTTTGCCCCCGAAAGGCAACATGCGATCAAGGCAGAGGTCGAGAAACTCCTCAACGCCCGCTTTATTCAGGAGGTAAACTACCCTGAGTGGCTCTCTAATGTAGTGATGGTAAAAAAGGCCAATGGGAGTTGGAAAATATGCATTGACTTCATCGACCTCAATAAGGCGTGCCCGAAGGACCCCTTTCCTCTTCCCAGCATCGATGCCCTGATCGATGCGACTTCCGGGCACGAGCTCCTCAGTTTTATGGACGCCTTCTCAAGGTACAACCAAATCAGGTTGTTCCCTCTGGACATCCCAAAGACCTCGTTCGTGACAGACCAAGGCCTCTATTGCTACCGTGTTATGCCCTTCGGCTTGAAAAATGCGGGAGCTACCTATTAGCACCTGGTGAACAAGGTCTTTCGAAACCAGATTGGCCGAAACATGGAGGTCTACGTCGACGACATGCTGGTCAAAAGCACCCGAGGTCAAGAGCACACTCTCGACCTTCAAGAAGCCTTTGAGGTGCTCAGGAGGCACAATATGAGGCTAAACTCAAACAAGTGTGCGTTCGGTGTCTCATCGGGCAAATTTCTGGGGTTTATGGTCAGCCAGAGGGACATAGAGGCCAACCCCGAGAAGATCCAAGCCATTCTCAAAATGGCTCCTCCCTCCAACGTCAAAGGGGTGCAGAGGCTCACAGGGTGCCTCGCCGCGATCGGGCGATTCCTCTCCAAGTCCGGGGAAAAGTGCCTCCCCCTCTTCAAAGCCCTCAGGGGGGCTAAAGGCTTCGAGTGGGAACAGCAGCAACAGGAGTCCTTTGACAAGCTCAAAGAGTATTTGGCCAACCCCCCGCTCCTGAGCAAGCCAGCACCTGGGGAGGTCCTCTACCTCTATCTTGCAGCTTCGGAGTAGATGCTCAGCGTGGTCCTCGTAAGGGAGGAGGAGAAGACACAGAAGCCCATCTATTATGTGAGTAAGGTGCTCCACGATGTCGAACTCCGTTATCTGAAGCTGGAGAAAATGGCCCTCGCCCTGGTCATGGCGGCCCGAAAGGTCCGCCCATACTTCTAATCCCATTCGGTGGTCGTCCTTACCGACCAACTGCCGAAACAAGTTCTCCACAAGCCTGAGACTTTCGGGCAGCTCATGAAGTGGTCCATCGAGCTGAGTCAGCACGACATCAGCTACCAGCCCAGGACGGCAATAAAGGCCTAAGCTCTGGCCGAGTTCATCGTGGAGAACACCATCCCCAACTCATGTGAGTTGCTGCCGACCCCTTTGTCTGGACCGTCTATGTAGATGGGTCCTCCTACGTCGATGGAAGTGGGGCCGGCATCATCCTAACTGGCCCCGATGCCTTCGTCCTCCAGTACTCCCTCCGACTCAACTTCCCGACGTCAAACAATGAGGCAGAATATGAAGCCCTCATAGCAGGGCTCTGCTTGGCTCGCAAAGCGGGGGCTGAGCACGTAAGGGTCTTCAGCGGCTCCCAGTTGGTGGTCAATCAGGTGTCCGGGGAGTACGAGGCGAGAGACGACCGCATGGCTAGGTACTTGGCAAAGGTGAGGGAGCTTCTAGCTCTATTCAGAGATGTTCAACTCCAGTGGGTTCCCCGAGAGGAAAATGCGCGAGCGGATGCCTTCTCTAGCTCGCCTCCTTGTCTTTCCAAGGTCTAGAACGGACTGTCCTAATAGAAGTCCTTCTCAAACCAAGCATCGACGAAGATGGCTCGGAGCCAATGGAAGCCTACCCCCTAACACTTGGGGAAAACTGGATGAAGCCCCTCTTCGAGTATCTCCGAGACGGAGTCCTCCCTGAAGATCCGAAAGAAGTAAGAAGGATCAGGACACGAGCAAAGCGGTATACACTTTGGATGGGGTCATGTACAAACGCTCCTACACCCAGATCGATGGTCGGCCCTATCTGAGGTGTCTCTCCCTGGAGGAAGCGCTCTACGCCCTAAGGGAGGTCCATGATGGTCTATATGGTGTGCACTTGGGAGCGAGATCCCTTGACCGGAAGTTTTTGAACTATGGGTACTTCTGGCCCACACTACTAAGTGATTCTGAGGAGTACGTTCACCAGTGCGACTCCTGCTAGAAGTTCAACCCAATCCGTCACCTGCCCCAAGCACAACTTGCCTCCTTGGCAAGTCCAATCCCTTTCGCAATGTGGGGGATGGATTTGCTCGGACCTTTCCCTCCAGCACCAGGCCAGCTGAAGTTCTTGGTGATAGCAATAGACTACTTCTCTAAATGGATAGAGGCCGAACCTCTCTCAATTATCACCGAGAATAAGGTGCAGAAGTTCTTTTGGAAGAACATTGTCTGTCGGTTCGGGGTACCTCGCATTCTTGTAACTGACAATGGGACCAAATTTACGGGAGCAGTCTTTCACGACTTTTGCACCGACCTCGGGATTCAACAGCAGTTCTCTTCAGTGGCGCACCCCCAGTCCAACAGCCAAGCAGAGAACGCGAACCGACAAATTCTCTCAGGCATGAAGAAGAGGCTCGACAAGTCCACCAAAGGGCTATGGGTCGAACAACTCCCAAATGTGCTTTGGAGCTATGGCACCACCAAAAGAACTCCAACAGGAGAGTCCCCTTTTAACCTCACATACGGATCTGAAGCTCTTGTCCATTTGGAAGTGGGTCTACCTTCACCTCGACTCATAGCTTACAACGAGGCACAGAACGCGAACCAGCTTCGCAACTGCCTAGACCTCATTGACGAGATCCGCGAGAGAGCCGCAATCCGCCAAGAGACCTACTGTCATAGGATCACTTAAGCTTACAACAAAAGGATACGACCCACCAATCTAAAGGAAGGGGACTTAGTGCTGAGAAAGTTGTCGATTTCCGATCTAAGCAAGAGAGGCAAGTTGGCATCCAATTGGGAAGGACTATATAAGGTCTCCAAAGTTATATGCCTGGGCGCGTATCAACTCGAAGACCCGAAGGGCAGGAATATTCCAAGGACTTGGAATGCCGAGCACCTGATGAAGTACCGAGAGGGTGTCTAAACACCACTCCAAGCAACTTCCACAGGATCGCTCCAGAAGACTTGTCTCAAAAACCTTACTTGTATCTTCTTTTAATCGAAGTGTAAAGGTGGCCTGCAACTTAGAAGCGGCCGTCCAGTTGTTTTCAATAAAGAGAAATTTCCCCTCACAACTTCCTTATCTCCTGAGTAGCTTAACTTTGCTTAGCAAATTTTCTATTTTTGGGGTAGTCTAACTCTACTTGCAAAAAGTTTTTCTTTCTCTAAACAACGAGTTCTGAGTCCAACACTTGGCTCGATTCTGCCTCACCTACTCGCTCATAAGCGAGTAAGAAGTGGTTCGCCATTCGGAATTGCTCCCACAATCGTTGACACTCTCTTAAAATGACAAGCTTGGAGTCCAACACTTGGTTCGACTCCGCTTTGACTACTTGCTCCTAAGCGAGTAAAGAGCGGATCACCATTCAAATTGCTCCTGCAGTTGTTGATATTCTCTAAAAGACGAGTTCAGATTCCAACACTTGGCTCAATTCCACTTCAACTACTCGCTCATAAGCGAGTAAGAAGTGGTTTGCCATTCAGAATTGCTCCCACAACCGTTGACACTCTCTTAAAATGACAAGCTTGGAGTCCAACACTTGGTTCGACTTCGCTTCTACTATTTTCTCCTAAGCGAGGAAAGAGCGGATCACCATTCGAAATTGCTCCTGTAGCTGTTGATATTCCCTAAACGACAAGTTCAGAGTCCCACACTTGGCTCGATTCCGCTTCAACTACTCGCTCATAAGCGAGTAAGAAGTGGTTTGCCATTCGAAATTGCGCCCACAACTATTGACACTCTCTTAAAATGACAAGCTTGGAGTCCAACACTTGGTTCGACTCCGCTTCGACTACTTGCTCCTAAGCGAGGAAAGAGCGGATCACCATTCGAAATTGCTCCTGCAGCTGTTGATATTCCCTAAACGACGAGTTCGGAGTCCAACACTTGGCTCGATTCCGCTTCAACTGCTCGCTCACAAGCAAGTAAGAAGTGGTTCGCAATTCGAAATTGCTCCCACAACCGTTGACACTCTCTTAAAATGACAAGCTTGGAGTCCAACACTTGGTTTGACTCCACTCCGATTACTTGCATCTAAGCGAGCAAAGAGAGAATCACCATTCAAAATTGCTCCTCCAGCTGTGAACAACTACAAATGCCAGCAAAACGCGCAAGTTCACAAAACAAGTATTATTCCATTGAAGTTTGAAGAACAAGTCTAATTACAAAACCAACTACTCATCCTTACGACGAGATACAAAGAAACAAAAAGTACAAGACTGTAGAAAACTACTTCAACGCCTCCTAGGGACAGGGATACTTCGGTTTAGAGACACCCGGGGGCGATGAACGCTGTACTGCCAACATCTCACCTCAGCACTCGTCTCTAGGCCGGCAAACTGAGATGCATCTTCTGCACTGCTTCTAACGGTAGCCCCAACAGACGCTCCGCTCGATGAAGTAGCCACCCCACTTTGTGCGTCACCCATGCTCCGATGGGTAACGGGCGAGCTAGTTGCGAGCTCGTAAAAAGAAATCCCTCTATCGCTCTCTTTTCGCGTGCACGAAGTGGTTCTAACATTGATCCGCTCAGGTTAGGGCTTAAGACGAGCGACCTCCGCCTCAAGTTCAACGATTCGTTCCTTCAGTAAGTCATCCTTCACAGTTATCTTCAAGCGAGGCAGCCGTGCCGAGCCCGCACCACCAGAGCCGTCGGTGATAATCTGACGAAGATGAGTAACCTCAATGCTCTTGTCGATAGTCACCCTCTTCAGCTCATCTCTCTCCGTCGTCACCTTGTCCCTCACTGCTGTCAGCTCATCTCTCTCCGCCGTAAGCTTGTTCCTCGGTGCTGTCAGTTCGTCTCTTTCCGCTGCCAGTTCATCTCTCTCCACCGTCATCTTAGTCAGAGAATGATGGAGTCGCCTAAGCCTCAGGCCGAGGTTAATGGCTGTTGACGAACCATAATCATCGCCTTCGGGGGTCGTCTCCCTGAGCCTCTCTTCTAGCCGCTAGATCTCGAGGTCTCGACGGCCTAAGACTAGTCGCAGATGATTCCACTCGCGTTCTGCTCTGCGAAGCCCCCACTCAACTTCGCGAAGCCGCTCTTGGCTCCTAGCGAGGCACAACTTCATCACTGCTAGGCCAGCCTCGGGACGAGTCACCTCAGTCACATAAGGCACTTCGGCGAGCTGCGTCACTTTAACGATCTGAAAATTTCAAAGTGAAACCGTGGTGAACACTTAGTCAAAACTTCAAGGCAAGGCAATGTGAACACTTAGCCAAATTTCGAAAATTTTGTGAACACATAGTCAAATCTTAAGCAAGACGACGTGAACACTTAGTCAAATTTAGAAAATTTGGTGAACACTTAGCTCAATTTTGAAGCAAAGCGACAGGGACACTTAGTCAAATTTCAAAAAGTTCATTCATTCAAAAAGCGGTGGCCAGTCCGCGATTAGGCGATACATCGCTGATAAAAAAAAAAGAGAAGCAGAGAAGACTAAAACCAAGGCGCGAACTCTTTGCCGTGGTGACTCGCAGCTGCGGGGTCGGACTCCTCCGAAGGAGCAACAATCGCAAGGGGGTAACCTCGGATCCATGACCATCACCGACGACTTCGACCTCAGCATCCGCATCCTCGTCCCCTCCTTCATCCTCGTCTGACTCTTCGTCGAAGCCCTCGACGTGGTCAGGGAAGAGGCGCCACCCGGAGCAGTCGACCTCAGGGAAGCGTTCGGTCACTTGCTCGATGGCACGAGCGTAGGCCTTGGCCATGTTGACCGCGAGGAACCCTTGGGCCTTCTCCATGGTTGCAGCTTCAGCCTCTTTCGTGGCCCCGATCTTGGCAGCTTCGACGGCTTCTGCCTGCTGCTTCATCGACGCCTCCTTCTGTTGAAGTAGATCGGTCTCGAGCTTCTACACGAGGCCACCGAGGTACTCCAACCTCACCGTCTTCCCGTCCGCCTTGGCCTTCAGCTTATCGAGCTCGGTTGCGATCCGAGCCTTCTCCGCCTGAGCTCTATCAACCTCCTTCTTCAGGTCCTTCTCGAGCTCGGTTATCTTCTCCATGAGATGTTCGAAGTGACATGTTATCTGCAGAATGACCACAAGTTAGTGTGAAATCCCAAGACAAAAAAAATAAATAATATATATATATATATATATATATATATATATATATATATAGAGAGAGAGAGAGAGAGAGAGAGAGAGAGAGAGAGAGAGAGAGAGGGCATCGTCTCCAATGCCGCCGGCATCCATGGCGGCACAGTCCTTCGGCATCGCCAGATGTTTGATGGCCTGCATAGTCGATGTCGAGTCGCCGAGGAATCCGTCCAACTTCCGGACCTGCCAGTCCAGAATGAAAATTTTCTTGTGTTCGTCGGTCAGAAACACTTTGGCCTCAGCCGTCAGCGGAGCCGCCTCCATCCCTAGAGCGGCCGCCATCGGGAACTCGCCTGCCTCGGCTGATACCGAGGTCACCGCGGTCGTCACCCTCGGGGTCACCGTCACCGAAGCTGACGCCTCTTGGACTTCGGGGAAGTCACCATTCGTGGTGACCCTCTTCCGCTTCCACGGAGCCTTGGTGCCGAGCGCCGCCCTCTGAGCCAACACTGCTTCATAATCCATAGTTCTTGCGACAGAAGAAAGTATTGTTAAAACGTATGTTAGAACCGGATCAGAAAAGAAAAACAAAAGGGGAAAACTGCATACTAGGGTCTATGCAGCTGAGCCCCCCTGTAGAGTGCCTCCTCTGTCAGGTCCCTCCAATCGAACTTCGGTCGGTCGAGGAGAACTTGAACCATTGCTTCTTCGTTGGGGTAGATCACCGGAAGCTTTCTCACCCTCTTTGACACTTCTTCGACCCAATCCGAGGGGATACACCACGGCTCGCGACTCCGGATGATGAAGTACTTATCTCGCCAATTTTTTATCGAGTCGGGGCAGCTGACGAGCCAAGCACCATGCCTCGGGGCCAAATAGTACCTGAACTCTGACTTGTGCTACTGATGGAGCCGGTACAGCATCCGAAGTAGCCTTAGGTCCGGCTCGATCTCGGCCGCCTGGCAATGGAGGACGAATCCATTGATAACCCTCCACCCATTCGGCATGAGCGGGATGGGGCTGACCTCGAACCACCGTAAGACTTGGACGGCGAAGGAGTGGAGTGGCAGGCGTGCTCCGATGATAAAGGCGTAGACCGACCAGAAGCACATATTCACCGGTATTGGCGAATTGGACTTCACCCCGGGACCTAGCAGCATGTCACGTCCCGCTTCCCACTATACGGAAATACAGGCACGCAACTGAGGCCCAGCGAATGATATACATCATCCATAAGCTGTACAATTATAAGCTCAACAAGATCTTTAAAACACATTCACGCAGGCAAATATAATAATCACATGAGCTGAAAATAGAATAACCATCATTTGGATAATACATCAACATCGGGTCAAGATGCCCGGGAGTACAAGGTGCCAGAATTAAAATAATATAATAAGCAGTTCGCTATAACAACTAGATAAAATAGCGACTGAAAGAAAAACAACATGAAGTAGTAAGGAAGCAGCAACGATCGTCTAAAGAGTCTGCTCGTCGGGTCCATTGGTACCTGTATAATTATTAACTCAAAGAAAAATATAAAAGTTCCCGTTAGAGCAAGTTTCGAGTAGCAAGTAGCAACAAGCAGAAAACGGGTAATATAACAAGATATAATATGGAAGAAACAAGAAGTAGAAGTACAAATACAATATGAAAGTAAGCAAGGAACTAGGACAATATGATCATGTAAGTAATAAATGTAACTAGTGTATTCTATACTTCAAGGTATAAGCAATTGATAACCTAGGCTCAATTAATCGATAATCATGTAATCAATGATCGAGAGTCATGTAATCAAGAGTCATGTAACGCAGAGTCATGTGATCAAGAATCACGTAATCAAGGATCGAGAGTCATGTAATCAAGAGTCATGTAATCATGAATCATGTAATCAAGAATCATGTAATCAAGGATCGAGAGTCATGTAATCAAGAGTCATGTAATCATGAATCATGTAATCAAGAAACAAGAGTCATGTAACGAAGAGTCATGTAATCAAGAATCATGCTTAGTGGAAATCTCGAGTTTATCTATTTTATTAACTTATCTAATGCACGCAATCCTGTGTCCCATACCACAAGTTCGGTGCATATCAATCATGTGACGTTTAGACTTAAGTAGTGAATTCTATAGGATTATGTACTCGGGTCTTCCAGTGATAGTATCAAGACATGTAATCATGAATCATGTAATCGAGAATTATGTAATCAAGAATTGTGTAATCAAGAATCAAGAATCAAGAATCACTATTTCGGGAAACACGGGCCCCCTTCCGAGTATACTCCCCTATATTGTCCATTACTAAGCCATACCCTTATAACCCCGACTTGTTATTCTTTTATAATTAATTATGAACATGCAGTTGGTATGACTAGTGGAACGGTGTAATCAAATAGTTTAGTCAAGAAAAATATCAAGGGCAGTAATCATGGACATGAGACGTAAAACGAGTACATGTATCGAGAGTAGTTATTATAGAATTATCAAGTGGTATAAAATACATTCTATCAACCTATTATATCTATGCAAGTTATTATTACAAGAACAATAATACATTCAGTTCATTAAATATGAAAAATAACGGGTTTATATGCAAAAATGTATAGATGAATTTTTAGACAACTTGACATATCTGCATTCAAATTCATTTTCCCGTTGTTACAGAAAAGTAAATCCGATTCCGTCAGAGATTCTAGAAATTAGACTCTCTCCCGGTTCCAACGCATATTCACACGATACATTCTAAGGACAGTAGCGATGCGTACAAATTCATTCTTCGCTGGTTTTGATGTTTCGCGCGCATTCTGGAAATTCGGAGTCACAATACTAAAACTGTGATATCTCGCAATCTATACATCGGATTGAGAAACTGTAGGATGTTTCGGATATTTAGACTCGAAGGGCTACGATTTTCATGTAGAAAGTTTTTCGATCCAGTGTCGGGAACATGGTCAAATTCTCAGTACGAGATACCATTCGTAATCCCGTGCAGGTTCAGAAATTCACAATATGACAGTACTAAAATCGCGATATCTCACAATCTATACATCCGATTGAGAAACCGTCAGATGTTCTGGATTCGGGACTTGATGGGCTACGATTGCATGTAGAAAATCTTCAATCTAGTATTGGGAACATGGTCGAATTCTTAGTGCACGGTCAAAATTTTTTAGAGATAGTAAGGTTGAATATTCGATATTCGATAACACGATTCGAAATGTGTTAACGGTTCACTCTTGAGTTGATATAGCATGGAACCAGTGACTAGAATGGAGTTTGACAATAAAATATGATGATAACTAGACTACTTGCCACGAGTCCAAGGAAAATGCTTGTACGAGAACAAAAATAGTGTACAAGGTACTTGCCTTATAATGTGACGATTACGGTGGTAGTGTTAACCACGGAAGGAAGCGACGTCTGCAACGGATGGCGGCACATCGGCGGTAAGACGGTAGCTAACGGTAGCAACGGTGAGCGACGACAACAACAAGGTGGCGCGGCGTCGGGTTATTTTTCGGGGTTCACGGGATCGTAGAAGCGGAGTCGTTGGCTCGAAGGTGGAATGTGAAGTGGAGCTTGGGCGTTGCTTGCTCTCGGATGTGAAGGAGGCAGAGGAAGAGAAGAAGGGAAAATGAAGAAGAATGGGATGTAGAGAGTGAGGTGTGTGTGTGTGTGTATATAGAAGGGAAGGGAGGTGGAGTGTGCTGCATGGGGTGTAGAAAAATTCAACAAAGTGGTGTAGAAAATCAACAAAGGGGTGTGGTGGTGTAGAAAAATCAAATGTGTGGAAAAAAGAGAGAGTTAGGCGTAGAAGTTAGGTTGTAGGAGAAAATGAAAAAGTTAGGCAGGAATAGAATTAGGATTAGGATTAATCAGGGTTTAAAATTTGTATTTAAACTCCGATCGAAAAATTCACAAAATTATAGAATTGATCAGAAAAATATTCTGGCTTTAGATAAAGAGTCCAAAGAGAAAAATAAAACTTCTGAAAATTGAAGTACAAAAATTTACGTAATAAAATACGTACAACTGGAACAGGGAGTTACACAGCATCAGCTCGAATTCTTTAGGTATCTGAAAACACCTCTGGATCTCCACCAAGTCCGCCTCGTTGAGGATCGAGATGGTGTCATCAACTTTCGAAGTCTCCCTCGTGGCGTTCTCCTCAAAACTCTGCCCCCTTCCGTATACGATCCGTTCGGCATGTTCCTCTAGAAGTTCCCGAACCTTGTGGAGCCCAGTCAGAATGCCCAGCAGTCTCCCAAACTCCCCCATCCTACTCGGGTTCTCCATTATGCCCTCCACCACCACCAAAGTAGGAGCTTCGGCTCCTTTGCCCCTGTTGACAAGAGGAACCTGGCTCGGAGACGGTTCATCAGCAGCAGAAGGGGAGGGCTCTGAACGTGGGGGGAGGGTAGACATTTGCTAAAAAATAAACTAAGTGTTAAGTTACTTTGAAGTGACAGCTACGGTCAGAAAGATCACCGGAAAACGGTCAGTTGTCGCTGGAAGCTCTCGTTAGTAAAAACTGTCGCCTGAGTGAAAATCTGGGAAGTGAACAAATGAGGGGGGGGGGGATGAAGTCTTATAGAGGTGGCACACAAAACGAGAATAATGGGCTCCAAAAATCCAACAGTCTGGCCCATTTACCACAAAACGACAAGGGAGTTTTACTGCGTCATTAATGGCCAACGATCAAATGGTCAAAAGTCCAACGGTCAAACGGCCAACTGTCATCCACGAACTGTCAACAGGTCATCTTGGACTTCGGCACGCTTCGTCGAGCGTTCTTGGCACCGATGCTCAAACGTGAGAAAAAATCTCACTTGGACTTCAGCACGCTTCGCCGAGCGTTCTTGGCACCGACGCTCAAACGTGAGAAAAAATCTCACTTGGACTTCGGCACGCTTCGCCGAGCGTTCTTGGCACTGATGCTCAAACGTGAGAAAAAATCTTACTTGGACTTCGGCATTCTTCGCCAAGCGTTCTTGGCACTGACGCTCAAACGTGAGAAAAAATCTCACTTGGACTTCGGCACGCTTCGCCGAGCGTTCTTGGCACTGACGCTCAAACGTGAGAAAAAATCTCACTTGGACTTCAGCACACTTCACCGAGCGTTCTTAGCACCAACGCTCAAACGTGAGAAAAAATCTCACTTGGACTTCGGCACACCTCACTCGGACTTCGGCAGTCCGCGTCGAACCTTTCTCGACACATATCGCCATCTCGAAGTACCGCTGGACCTCGGCTAAAGACTCCGAACCCACCCCGACTTCGCCCTCCTTCCTGACACGTGTCACCTCACCGAGAGGTTTGGCGGGGGTCGGCAACAGCTGCCGAGAGCTCTCGCCACCGTCCCTTAAATAGGGGAAAATAAGCCTTCATACGATTAAGCCCATTGGATCTCCCCGAAATTCACGCCCGAAGCTGATGAGTGGCCCAGATTGCGCCATGTCATAATTGGGTAATTAAAAATCAAATTTTATTTATTAATTCGAATTATTTATTCAAAAATTACTGAAAAATGATTAAAATATGGGGAAAATATTTAAAAATTCTAAAAAATATTTATAAATTTAGGAGAACATTTTTGGACCCATGGATAAATAAATATGGATTAGAGTGTTTGATTATTGCTCCCGAAAAGCAAATCATCGCTTGGCAAAATTGAATAAATGGTCCGAAAAAATAATATAAAATTGGGAAAAATCACCAAAAATTCCAGAAGAGCCTGAAAGCAAACTTGGGCATGCTGCCCGCTTAGAAAAGCACCATTGCCCCCTAGACGAGATTCCACCACCCCTTCGGAACTCCGATAAAACCCTATATGCCATGAAAACAAAAAAAAACTACTCCCCAAAGGCCGTGCCACACAGTTTTTGGGAGTTGGGGGCTCGTGATATGGCTAAAAATGGGGTTAAATTGGAACTGTTTAGAGTGGGCACGAATCTTGAGGTCTCAGGGACGAGATGGTAATTTCACCTACAAACAGGGTCCGAATTAGGCGCCGGGTCTCTCCTCTTGGACCCGCTTGCCCATGGACGGATCTGATGGCAAGGAACAGGTCTCAACCCGTTAGGGACCAGATCAACAGGATAGGAGCAGATCCTGGCTTGTCCCTATCTTAAGGGGATGGTTATAACCAACCCCAACCAGCCACATCGGAAGTAGGGATTCACCCTTATCCTGAAAAGGATCTCCATGGCGACTATAAAAACCCCCTTACCTCCTACTGTTAAAGGTGATCACACTTTGCACACTTGAGCTCTTTTTCCTTCACTTTTTTTGTGTATTGACTTGAGCGTCGGAGGGTTCGTCGCCGGGATCCATCCTGGTGTCTCGAACGTTTGTGCAAGTTTCAAGGGAGCACCAAGGAATCAACAAATCAGCAAGGAAGAAGAAAGGGTCAACCGTTGTGAGTTCCTCATGAACCTACAAATCTCATCTATTGCCCCCACACCTGAATCCAGCAGTAACATGCGGTATAACTAATTCATCAGGAAACCATTATAAATACGCAATATAGAATTCTAATTCATCTAATTAATTGAAAATAACTCAAATCCAATTGAAGACTTCACATAATCACAAAACCAAATTTTGGTCATAATGTATCAGACCCGAAAACCAACCTCTTTCTCAAAACTTCAAAACTTGATTTTTAGATTCAATAGCCGCTCTTGTAATTCATTAAACTCATTCACAATTATTCACAATAGTTTACTCATGCATATAAGCAGTTATAACGATCATTAATCAAGTTTTACTCCACGAAGAACCCCAAACAGAGCTTATGCATTTCATACACAGTGAAGAGTAATCCTTTTATCCATTTTATGCAATATCATCGTACGACACATCATAACAAGTCAAAACAGCAAGTAGATGGAGGAAAACAACCTACTCATAATTTCTATTAGGTTCTTTAACAATCATAAGTCATCAAATTAGGGTTTTGGTCATCAATGGTATAGTTTCATGAAAAGATTCAATTTTTAATTCATCTACTCATAGGAATTTATCATATCTACATATAATCATCTAACATGATTTCTAATAGATCAATCATCACATACAACATGCTTAGAACAATAAGAAAACAAACACAAGTCGCTCACCTCTTTGAAGAATCAACCAAAGAAAATAAAGAATAAGAAAAAGTCCTCATTCGCAAGAAAACCAAGAATCCTCGCTTGAAAACTCCAAGAAATAATAACAAGAAATCCTTTGTGTTGTGCAGCAAAGAGACGACTGCACCTCACCCTATTATAGGCCGGAATAAGGGTGTCTAGGGTTTTGAATAGATTTGCAAAATGCCTCTTTTAAAATATACCTTTACATATATAAATCCTTATACTTGGAAATTGAATAAAACCAACTTAATTGAGTTTTAAAAACAAAAACAACCAGCCTACAACCAGCTGGCAATGTTTGAAAACCCAGAAAACAAAATTTGCACTTTTACCCCTCTAAGTGGTAATTTTGCAAAAAGACCCTTCTTTTGTAATATTTGCAAATAGGTCCAATAATTTTCAGAAAAATCTAGAAAATTCACAAATATTATTTAATAATAAATAATGGGGTTTTCCAAAATAATTTTTGACTTTGAACTTCCCAAGAAAATATTTGCAAGTGTTTTGCATGTGTAAAAAAGATAAATTTCAGAAAATATTTATTAAATCACCAAAAATTATTTTAATTTATTTATTAATTTTAAAAGCATTATTTAAAAGTCTGGGGTATTACAGGGGTGTCCACCTTAGCCGCCCCTAGAAGGGAGGTTGATAGGCTTGCCGATGAGCATACCCGTTCAGTTGGGCTCGAATTAGTCTGCGCTAGTCCAAGGCCCCCCAGACAGAGGAGTAGGACATTCGGTTGACCTCCATGATCGGTTGTAATCTTTTTGTAATCTTGTAATCTTTATGGCTTCTCCAGTCGTATAATAACTTTGTCAATGAAGGGGTTCGACTTCGAGCTGCTTTGTGTTAGTGCGCTACCTCGGAATTCAAACAGTTTGCCTTGAAAATTGTGGAATCTGTTTGATAGAGTTGCCTTGGAATTCGAAATGCGCCGCCTAGAAATTTGAAACGTTAGTCTTGGAAATTGTGGCGTCTGTTTAATTGTCTCGTGTTGGAGTTTGAAACGCTGGTTTGGGATGTATGGCGGTGACTCCTTCGCAGTCATTGGATGGGAATGGGCGATCCAGATTCGTCCACATCATTGTTGTGGGTTCTGAGGACGCCTTCCTCCCGTAGGCTATATGTGCCCCCATTATCTTTTATGCTTTTGTAAAGTGCCTTAGTTTATGTGGTTCTCCAACTACCCACTGACAATTAGGGGTAAAGCGGTGGGTATGGTCGCTCTGTCCTTAGCTGCCAGCAGGTGATAGGATGATCACCTCAGAAGACTCCAATTATTGCTTCCTAGGATTGTGAAACGCTACATTCCATGCCGATTGTCGAGCCCTGTTGAGATTAGGAGAAACTTGTGCATGGCTCGACGTTCAGACTAAGCGCGAACTTGACTAGAATTGTATTAAATCCCGTATGAGGGTTGAAGTCCATGCCGAGCGGCGAGAACTTGAGAGATTGTGAGAAATCTCTCGTTATGGTCGAAGTCCATGCCGAACAGCTAGGACTTTAGAGATGGTAGGATATCTTCTGTTAGGGTCGGAGTCCATATCGAGCGGCGAGGACTAGAGAGATCATAGGAAATTTCTCGTTAGGGTCGAAGTTCATGCCGAGCGGCTTGGACTTCAAAGATGGTAGGCTATCTCCTGTTAGGGTTAGAGTCCATGCCAAGTGGTGTGGACTCGAGAGATTGTGAGAAATCTCTCGTTAGGGTTGAAGTCCAGGCCAAACGGCAAGGACATTAAGAGATTGTAAGAAATCTCTCTTGTATTACAATTGCTTGGGTGCTGAAATCAAAAGAGTTGCTTTCGAAACAAAGTTTTATTGCTCGATTGCCAAAGAATGGCACTTATTACAATTGCTGATATATGTGCGGGTCACTGTAGTCCCTCATGGAACTTGATCAAGTGTTCAGCGTTCTATGTCCTCTTGACAGCCCTGCCCCCTGGGTCTTCTAGTAGGTAAGTGTTGGGGAGAACCATTTTGGAGACCCTATATGGGCCCTCCCAGTTCGAAGAAATCTTGCCTCTCTTGTTTGGTTCAGAGATGTCGAGCCTTCTGAGTACAAGATCACCTTCTTTGAGGTTCGCTGGCCGGACCTTTTTGTTGTAGAATCACTCGACGCGCTGCTGGTAAATATTTCTTCTGACGGAAGGCATCTTGCGGACTTCGTCGAGGAGGTCCAAGGTTGCCTTGAGGTCATTTGAATTCGACTCCTCATTGAAGCCTATAATCCTTGGAGAAGGTAGTCCAACCTCTAAGGGGATAACAACTTCTATTTCATAGGTCAGGTTGAAGGGTGACTCACCGCTCGGGATGCTCTTTGTGGTCCTATAGGACCAAAGAACACTGGGTAGTTTATCGACTCATAACCCCTTGGGATTCATCCAACCGCTTCTTAAGGCCCTTGAGAATTTGATAGTTCGCGTTCTCGGTCTGGTCATTGGATTGGGGATGCGAGATCAAAGAGAACCGCTATTGAATTGGAAGCCTTTCCCCACGAGCTGGGTGCCATTGTCGGTGATGAGGATCCGCGATATCCTGAACCGACAAATAATGTGTTTCCAAGAGAACTGTTGAGCCTGGTGTTCGGTAATGGTGGCCAAGGGATCTACTTCAATCCCTTAGTAAAGTAATTGATGGCCACAATGAGAAAACACCTCTGACCGGTCGCCTTAGGAAGGGACCGACTAGGTCCATTCCCCACATGGCGAATGGCACGAGACTAGCGAGTGATTTCATCAGGGCTTGGGGGGCATGTTTGATAGAGGATAATCTTTGGCATGGTCCACACGTTTTTACCACACCTTGAGCATCTTGAAAGAGGGTTGGCCAATAGTAGTCGTGGTTAAGAACTTTTCTGGTGAGCGTTCTACTATCCATATGACAACTTCAAATCCCTTTGTGCATCTCTCTCAGAGTGTGTTTGGCTTCTTCCAGGCTCAAGCACTGGGGGTAGGGTCTCTCATCGACCTTGGTGTACGAACGTTTGTAGAGCATACTGTCCATAAGCATGAATCTCTCAGCTCAGACTCAGACTTTTCTTGCCTCGGATTGATCTTGTGGCAGCACGCCGTTTCTCAAGAAATCCAAGTTTGGTCCATCCACCCTGGTGTTTGCATGGGCGAGTCGAGGCAGAGGACCTCGGTGTTCTCTATACTCGGTCGCGGGAGGACCTTCACCAGGACTGTGTGATCGAGACCATCAATGGAAGAGGAGGCCAACTTGGACAGGGCGTCTGCTTGAACATTCCGCACGAGGGATTCAGGTAACTGAGGCATCTTCAAAATTCGCGAGGAGAAGTTTGACGCGTGCTAGGTATTGAACCATTCGAGCGTCGGGAGCTTCATACTCCCCACAAACTTGGTTGAGGATGAGCTGGGAGTCATTGAATGCTTTTACTCACTTGGCCTCGGCCTTCCGGGCCAGTAGAAGTCTGGCAATCAAGGCCTCATATTCTGCTTTGTTGTTTAATGCTTTGAAACTGAAGCGTAGGGAGTATTGAAGGACGAAGCTTTTCGGGCTGCTTAGTATGACTCCAGCTCCGCTCCCTTCTTCGTTCTTCGCACGAAGAACCATCTACGTAAAGCTCCCACACAGGCTCGTCTTGCCGTTCCTCAGGAGTCTCTGGGATCGTTCACTTTGTGATGAATTCAGCTAGCACCTGCCCCTTAATTGCAGTCATTGGCTTGTAGATAATATCATGCTGGCTAAGCTTGATTGACCACTTGAGTAATTGACCGAAATTTTCCGGTTTGTTAAGAACTTGTTTAAGGGGTTAATCGGTCAGCACTTGAATGGAGTAGGCTTAAAAATAGGGGCAAAGTTTCTGCACAACCATGACCAGGGCATACGCGACCTTTTCCATTTTAGTGTAGCGGAGCTCGGCATCATGGAGGACTTTGTTGACATAATAGATGGGTCTTTGGACTCCATCGTCCTCTATGACTAGGAAAACGCTGAGTGCTTGTTCCGATGCGGCCAAGTAGAGGCAGATGATCTCGCCCCGCTCAGGTTTGCTGAGGAGGGGGGACTGGTGAGGTAGTGCTTTAGCTGGTCGAAGGCTTGCTGTTGGGGTTCTCCCCATTCAAAGCTATTTGCCCCACGGAGGGCCTTGAAAAAGGGGAGGGACTTCTCCCCCAATCTCGATAGGAACTGCCCGATGGCAGCTAGATGACCGGTGAGCCTCTGGACTTCCTTCACGTTCTTAGGAGAGGCCATGTCCAATATGACCTTGATATTTTCGGGTTTGCTTATATCCCGCGCCAGCTAACCATGAAGTCGATAAATTTCTTAGAGGTAACACCTGAAAATGCATTTGGAGGGGTTCATTCTTATATCGTGCAACATTAGGACCCCAAAGACCTCCTCGAAGTCTTTCACATGGTCCTCCCCTCTTAGAATTTTGATGAGTATATCATTGACATATACCTCCGTGTTGCGCCCTATTTGCTTTCTGAAGACTCGGTTCACGAGCCTCTGGTATGTGGTGCCAGCATTCTTGAGCACAAAGAGCATGACTCTGTAGCAGTAAATCCCTTGGTTGGTCACGAAAGCTGTCTTCTAGATGTCGGAGAGAAACATTCGGATCTGGTTATAACTTGAGAAGGCATCCATGGAACACAATAACTTGTGACCGGAGGTTGCATCAATCAGAGCATCGATGCTCAGCAGAGGAAAATGATCCTTTGGACAGGCCTTGTTGAGGTCTGTGAAATCGATGCATATCCTCCACTTACCATTGGACTTCTGGACCATAACGACGTTGGTCAGCCACTCCGGATAGTTGACTTCTTGGATGAAGTGAGCAGAGAGGAGGTTATCCACCTTTTCCTTCATTGCCTATTGCCGCTCTGGGGAGAACTTTCATCGCTTTTGCTGCACAGATTTGGAGTGTGGCAGGATGCTCAGTTTATGCATTATTAGATCCTCAAAAATTCCAGGAATGTCCGAGGGAGTCTAGGCGAATAAGTTCTGGTTCTGAACGCAATTGATGAGGTCATTTCTGAGCTCGGGATTGAGTGACTTGCTCACCCAGAACCATTTGGAGGGATCCGCATCGGAAAAAGGGACTTCCTCTAACTTGTCCATTGGCTCGGAGCCGATAGGACTTTGTTTGGAAGGTAATTCAACAACATTGTGGGGAAGACCGAGCCATATACTGTGGCCATATACCAGGCCCACACAGCTTCTTAGTTTCCCATGACGACCCAACCCCGGACTTAGTTGGAAACTTTATCTTCATGTGATAGGTAGAGGGCACCGTTAGGAGGGAAGCGAGCCCGGGACGGCCGAGGATGGCATTGTACGCGGCCTTGACTTTGACCACCATGAACCATCGCCTCGGTTCAGGAGGTCGGGAACTTCCCAGCTGTGACGGCCCAGCGTGATGATTCCCTTGATTTGAACCGGGACACTCGAGAATCCATGAAGGGTGTAGCCTGCTGGCTTCAACCTATCCTAAGAGAGCTTTAATGTCTCGAAGGCTGCAAGAAACATGATGTTGACTGAGCTCCCATTGTCGACAAAGATTCGTCGGACCTTATGATTGGCAAGGCTAGGGCTAATAACCAGGGCGTCACAATAAGGGACCCTGACACCCTCGAGGTCTTCGTCCGAGAATGAGACTGATAGCCTGGGACGTCGGGGGCAGATGGCATTTATGGACGGAGTTGACTTTGCGGATAAAAGCTCGGAGAGAAGAATTCGAATCCCGACCCATAGGCCCACCGTGGACACAATGGTGGATGGCTAATCCTTCGGAGCCCTGAGGCTCGGCTTATGCTTTAGGTCGCTTGTTGGCACCCCGAGGTGGAGCGGAGAATCTCGGCCCATCCCTAGTAAACTTTTTCAGGTATCCCCTTCGGATGAGGGCTTTAATCATCCTAAGAGCCCGATTGTTGTCGGTCTCATGGCCGTGGTCCCTGTGGAAACAGCAGTAGAACCTACGGTCCCTTTTCATGTTACCATTGTTGGATTGAGAAGGATGCCGAAGGACGCCATCACCCTCTATCTCCATTAGGATGGCGGATACACTCGCATTGAGCGAAGTGAATTTGTCAAACTTGGGCACTGGAGGTGGGCGCCTCTGCCCGGAGGCGTCCTTCTGGGTTTTCTTTGGTGCCTCAATACAGCCTGCCTTCCTTTTCCCTCTTGCAAAGGAATTCCTTTGGCCAACTAGGTGCAACGCCTCTTCGGCTCGGATATACTTCTCGCTCCTGAGAAGGAGGTCAGGGAAGTCTACCGGAGGCTTCTTGGCGAGGGACGCCTTCACCAAGTCATGTCTGACATTTTGCCGGAAAGCAGCTGCCGCGACCCCGGCATCTAGGGAGGGGATTGACAGCGCTTTGGCAGTGAACCTCTGAATGAAGTCGCGAAGAGACTCCCCGTTCTTCTGTTTCAGGTCTAGCAGTGATGCGCTCGTCCTCTCAGCCTTACAACTAGTAACGAATGGGCAAGGAAAGCTTCATCTAGCTAGTGGAAGGAGAAATGAAATTGGGAGCGAGCCGGGAGTACCATTCTCGAGATGGACCCTGTAATGTAGCTTGGAAGGCACGACAAAGAAGAGCATCCGATGCACTATGAATCATTATGAGGGTTTAAAACCCTCCATGTGATCAGCCGATTTTGACTCTCCGTTATAAGTATCGAAGATATGGGGCTTGAAGGCCCTTGGGATCAGAGCCTCCAAGATGTGAGAGGAAAATGGAGGTTGAACTGGCCGATATCCCCGGTTTCGGCTGCCTGTCTCCTTCTCCGATCCGAGCCAAGTGGTATTCCATCTCTTGCAGGCGCCT
The DNA here is from genome assembly GCA_017893485.1 of Hemerocallis citrina. Classification (NCBI taxonomy): domain Eukaryota; kingdom Viridiplantae; phylum Streptophyta; class Magnoliopsida; order Asparagales; family Asphodelaceae; genus Hemerocallis; species Hemerocallis citrina. The sequence goes on from CM030359.1 coordinate 220,034,603, forward strand.
GAGGATTGAATCTCCTCGGCCCTTAGATCGGGTCGAGCCATGGGACTCCAGATTATCGTTTTCTCCTGTACGATGATCCTCTTCATCATGAGGATTGTAAGTACATTCGCTCTAGGCCTCGCCTTGGAGGGCCTGAAAGACTTCATCCCGAAACTACCGAAATTTGACCCTGGTCACGTGGCCTCCTTCCCTTTGACCATTGGGGGTCGATGACCCCTTGGAGAGTGGCTATGCTTCCTGTCGTTTTGATGGGAGGAGTGGTGGCTTCGGCTCGGATCGCGGTCGGAGGGGGCCTCGTTCCTAGAGTGGTTGAGGCAGTTGTTTATGACGTTCCGAGGTCGTTGGCCTCCGGGACCACAGAAATTCGAGCGACCAAGCGGGAAGCACTCAGAACGAGAGTGCGCTGACACTCGGCTCACCGGTGCTGAGATCGCTGATGCTGCAACCCTTGAGTGATCGCTCGGCTGCGTGACTAACGAGGCGGAGGTAAAGGGTCGGCCCGACGGCACACAATGACAGTTTTCCTGGCTTTGGGGGCCATTGGATTAGAGGTTAATGAGATCAAGATTTGAAGAAGTGGCTGGATCTGTGCTCGTTCCCACAGACGACGCCAATCTGATACTGCTGGTTTTAGGGTGTCGGAGCAACAAATGGTGAGTTCGATTTATGAGGGTGAAAGACATATCTCAGTCGTAGATCTAGGTGTGATGAGTGGTTGGAGAGGTGGATCTTCTGGTGGTCACCCTTGTTGTTGGCCGCCGGGTTCCTGCACAAAGTCCTGAAACAGCAGAAGTTTTTCAGTGACAAACCCTCCGATGATCAAGTCAGTGATTGAAAAAATGATATTAAGGTTTGGTGGCTAAAAGTTCATTACCTCATGACAGTGGAGGGGGTATGATATTTATAAGCAAGGAGATGAAACCCTAATGGACCGGGTACCATTCCTTGTGGACCAAATAGGTGCAGAGGGCTGGCTAGCGGCCCATGGAACATAGATGCCTGCTCTAGTGGAACTCTGGGTCTTAATAGGATGAGACAAATATAATCGAATTCTTGTTCAACCAGAACCAGCAGGAAGACACCAAATTTCAATATATTTATTGTTCACAATCAAACAGTTACAAACTTGAAATGAAACCCAAATAAACTTCAAAAATGAAGACATCAAATTTCACTATATGATTGACTTGTGTGGAAAAAAGCCAAACTGAAACAATTATCACCCGCATATAAGTATATAACAGCATATAAGTATATAACACGCAGAACACAATTTACACGACAAATGTGTCCCTCATGCAAGCTAAACAAATGAATGAAAAAAGGAAAAAAAAATGAAGAGAAAACACTATCGCAAGCTAAAACAAGCAGTGTAAGGTCAACGCCGATTTGATATGCTGAAGGAGCTCACTTTCATGGGAGTGGCAACTACTAGTGGAGCTTCGGGTGAATCACTGACGGCAAAATTGTCGTGCATAAAGCAGCTGTCCACTATGGATTCGTCTTTCAGGACGATCTTGTAACAGTAACAACTCTTGAGGCCTTCCTGGTTCCGATAACATTCGTGCTTGCTGTGTTTCACCTGCTGGAAATTCCAAATTATGCTGAATTTCCCTACAGTTGCTACCAGGTGCCTCTCCTGTTTGCCATTCTCAGTAACCTGCAAATAAATACAGACTGAAACTCAGGTATGAACACTAAATAGCAAAAATTTATATTTGAGAATGAAATATCGACAAGCAGACTTAAATTGTGTTCCATTTCAATTGTATTTGTTTAAATATCAGTACATCAACTTCAGAAAAACAAAAGACATCCCTAAATACTAGTTTCTTGCAAAAGGAGAGACATTTCTTCCTCGCTTAAATTATATTGTTCCCTTAATAAATTAAGACATGCAGTAAATTTAAGCACATATCATTCCTTTGTACTGTTCAATGCTACTCAAGCAGCACACTGCTCAGCAGCAATTTTAGTATAGAAAATAATGCAAGTACAAGTAAACTTAGGCCTGACCAGCAAAAGTAGGTGATTATTTTTAGAAAAGGGAGTGAAAACACAATGTTTTAAAACCCTTTATATGCATTCATTATCTAGCAAGTATTAATATCAGGAACTATAAAATGAGCATTGCACCTTACTTTTGAGAGCCAAGAGTAAAAAACCATACAATTCCTGTAACAGTGACCTATACCACTTGATACATGTAATTTATCAAGTTATAATCTATTTTGCATGAGTACTTGTATCACGAAGCTGGAGTGCTGTAATTGTGTTGTGCAATGGACACTAACAATTAATGGAAACTCCTGGAATACTTCTTCACTTGGTCCTTAATTTGAAAACATTTGAGACATGTATTTATTTTTTCCATCAATTGGAGATCATGTTTTAATGGAAAAAGAATTTCCATTAAATGCCCTTATAATTCATATTAAATTAACAATATGCTTCAATTTAAAAGAAGACATTGATTAAGCTATTCGAACGTGGAAAAAATACTATACTATTAGAAACATGTGTATGCATTTTGTATGCATGTACATGTGCAAACAAGTATGCATGCTCTCTATCTGTTCTATAATCTCTCTATCAATCAAGATGCATCATTTATGTACAAGTCAATTTCCTCATATGTGAGTAATGAGAAATAATCTATGAGCCACCACATGGATGATCAATGCAGTATATTAGTACCCACAGGTCGATGCTTGTGCATTATACAATACACAAAAAGTACAGTTTTCAGTAATGGAAGATATCACAGCACATAAATGATCAATGCAGTATATTACTACGTCGATGCTCACAAAAAGTATGGTTTTCAGTAGTGGAAGATATCACAGCACATGACTTATGTGAATCATGCATAGGGTGACCCCAAGAGTGATTATCATCACTATTAATTATACGAAAAATTCCATATAGAGTTATAAGGTTCCATTTCATTTCATAGTGTCCAGCTTTTAAAAGATTTGATCTTGGTGTCATTCCTTGTGAATGAGAAACATGATCGTTCTTCTTAGGATACTGCTGAGAACTGTGCGTGAGAAACATTTGTCCCAGTTTTGCAGAATCAACTTCTATTCAGTCAATATTAAAAGAATACTTGCAGAAACACTACACTCTGAAGTCTGAACCCAAAACATGGGGAAATAAACTTGCAATACCAATTGCTTCCTTAAAATTAATTACCTTGTGCAGAATTGATCCACAAAGTTCATGATTAGCCTAAGAAAACCTACTAGCACTATATCACCTACTTCGTCCTAGATTATCAATGATCAAACAATGTAAAGTGAAATGGATGTTAGAAAATGGGTGTTTTAATACCATTTTACTTTAGTCTCATATAAAAAAAATCATAACTAGAAGGGTACAGATAAAATCCCCTTTCTCTGCTTGGTAAGAATGCAAGCAGAAAGGCTCTCTATCTCACGCGCGGGGGGTGGGGGGGTTGGGACCAACTTGAACCCCACCCCGTGTGGAGTTTCTTTTTACGGCCAAAATAAATGCAAAAACGGTTTTATCGTTTGTAACGGATGAATCAATGCACAACGGACGAAATCTTCTCATTCTTCACACCAAAATTATCCCAAAAAAAATTCTTCTCTACCGTTATCTGCTCGTGTTGGTGATGAGGCAAATCTATTTTAAGGACTCTGTGTGACAGGCCCCGGTTATACTCAGTTTGGTTTCATTTCTTGTTACTTTCATATTCTTTATAATTTGTACGATTTTCAACATCCTCTTCTCATTCCCTGTTTTTGGGCCTCTTGATCAAAGTATTGTAACAAACTTAAAACAAATTCAATTTTTCCTCTTCACTGATTTTGAGGCACTCTTTTTCTTTCTTTTTCAAATTGAAAATTTACACTTTCATTGTGTGTTTTCAGACCCGAAATGGCAACTGTATAGGAAAATGTTGTTGTGGCTAAAACGACTCAATTGCAGACTATTGAAACGGTCAAACTGCGGACCGTTGCTCTGGCACGAGTGCCAATGCCTGCCACTGTACCTCTCTCAGTCTCCCCATGGAGAAAAAACTGAGAAGTTCAATGGGCAAAATTTCAAGAGGTAGCAGCAAAAAATGATGTTCAATTTGACCACCTTGAATCTCGCAAGATTCTTGAACGAAGAAGCTCCTAATCTTAAAGAAGAGCAAGATTACCAAGTCATCGCTGCTGTGGATGCTTGGAAAAGTGTTGATTGCTTGCGTAGAAACTACATAATGTACGGTTTAGCTGACTCTTTGTATAATGTTTACATTGTCAAGAGCACATCTAAAGAACTTTGAGAATCTCTAGACCACAAATATAAAACTGAGGATGTTGGCGCCAAAAAATTTATAGTGCCACTTCCTAAATTACAAAATGGTGAATTTCAAGACAGTGATCAGTCGAGTTCAAGAAATTCAACTAATACACGCTGAAGGTACGATCTTGAGTGAAAATTTTCAAGTAGATTGTATTATTGAAAAACTGCCAATAGGTTGGAAAGACTTCAAAACCTACCTAAGCACAAGAGAAAGAAAATGGGTATTGAGGATCTAATTGTCAAGCTTCGTATTGAAAAAACAATAGAGAATCTGAAAAGGTTGGAGCCAACAGTCATGCGGTCAAGGCAAATATGGTGGAACATAGTCAACGTTCAAAAATCGAGAAGTACAACAACAAAGAAAAGGGGTCCAAGTTGAGGCCTAAAGGAGGAATCTCCAAGAAGCCAAAATTTCAACGCAAGTGCTTCAACTGTGACAAGCTAGGTCACAAATATACTAATTGCAAGTTGTCCAAAAGGAATAAGAACAGAGAAGCCAATGTGGTTGAAGGCATTGCTCAAGACGTTTATGAAATCAACGTCTCAGCTGTGGTCTCGGAGGTGAACTTGATAGGTTCAAACCCTAAAGAGTGGTGGATTGGTACTGGAGCTATCCGCCACGTGTGCTCTAACAGAGGAATGTTCTCCACTTTCGAATCATTATAGAATGGGAAGATGATGTTCATGGGGAACTCAAGCACTTCAGAAATCAAAGGTCAAGGCAAGGTGATCTTGAAGATGACTTCTGGAAAGGAACCGACTCTAAACAATGTTGCATATGTTCCTGAAATCTATAAGAACATGGTGTCTGGTTCTTTGCTTAATAATCAAGGATTTCGCTTAGTGTGAGTAAAATAATTTTGTTTTGTCTAAAAGTGGAATGGATGTTGGTAGAAGATACATGAGTAGTGGAATGTTCAAACTCAATGTAATGACCATGATCAAGAATATCAATAAAGCTGACTCTTCTACTTATATGCTTGAGTCTTCCAATTTATGATATGATAGATTATATTAATTATGATACTTTACGTAGACTAATTAACTTGAATCATATGCCAACATTCCAAATTGATTCCAAACATAAGTGTGAAACTTGTGTTGAAGCAAAACTAACAAGATCAACATTTAAAAGTGTTGAAAGAAACACCAAATCCCTTGATTTAATTCACAGTGATATTTTTTATTTAAAAATGACACAAAAAAGAGGAGGTAATAAGTATTTTATTACATTGGTCGATGACAACACAAAATACTTTTATGTGTATTTGCTTAAAAGCAATGACGAAGCTATAGAGAAATTTGTTCTTTATAAAAATGAAGTTGAGAATCAATTCAACAAGAAAATTAAGGTGCTAAGTGACCGAGATGGAGAGTATGAATCACCATTTGCTGACACTTGTGCTAAGCATGAGATTATACATGCAACTACAACACCTTATTTTCTCCAGTACAACGTTGTTGCTGAGCGAAAGAATCGTACCTTAATGAAAATGATGAATTCAATGTTAATAAGTTTTGGTGTCACCAAACTTGGGGGGGAGAAGCTATTCTTTAAGCTAATTACTTTTAGAATTATGTACCCAAAAAGAAAGAAGAGAAAACTTCATATGAATTATAGAAAGAAAGAAAGTCATTCTACAATTACTTAAGTCATTCTACAATTACTTGCGAATGCGTGGATGTCTTGTTAAGGTAGCAGTATCTTCACCTAAGAAAGTGAAAATATGACCAAAAACGATTGATAGCATTTTCATTAGCTATGCTCATAATAGTAGTGCTCATCGGTTCCTGGAGTACGAATCTAATATCCCTGATATACCAAAGAACACGATAATAGAGTCTAAAAATGTATCGTTCTTTGAAGATATATTTCTATGTAAGTCTAAGGAAAAACCAAGTTCTTCCAAACAAACACATGAGACTATCAGTAAAGATAGTGACGACCAAAATGAAGAAGTTGAGGTGGAACCTAGGTGCAGTAAAAGAACAAGAACGGAAAAAACTTTTGGTCTAGATTTCATTTCATAACCTTTATGCTTGAAGGTGAACCCAAACTTTCAAAGAAGCGGTGAACTCTAGTGATGGTCCTCTATGGAAAGAAGCCATTAAGAGTGAAATTGATTCAATCTTGTAAAATCATACTTGGGAACTAGTGGACCTTCCACCAGGTAGTAAACCTCGAGGTTCCAAGTGGATTTTCAAGAGAAAATTGAAAACTGATAGATCAATTGATATATATTAGGCAAGGCTTGTAAAAAAAGGCTATAGACAAAAGGAAGGTCTGGATTACTTTGATACATATTCTCCTGTGACGAGAATAAATTTTATTAGAATGGTACTTGCAATAGCAGCTTTGCACAATCTTGAAGTATATCAAATGGATGTGAAAACAACTTTTCTTAATGGATATTTAGATGAAAAATCTATATGGAGCAACCTAAGAATTTTTTCGGCTCCAGGTCAAAGAAAAGAACGTATGTAAACTCGTGAAATCATTATATGGCTTGAACAAGCTCAAAGGCAGTGACATGAGATTTTTGACAATGCCATGATAACAAATGGTTTTAAAATCAATGAATGTGATAAATGTGTGTATGTCAAAGACACTAAAAATGGATATATCATAATATGTTTATATGTAGATGACATGCTCATTGTTGGAAGCAATGATAAGATGGTTAAATCAACTATATGTTGAACTCGAGATTTGACATGAAAGACATGTGACTTGCTGATGTTATATTGTGAATTAAAATCACAATAACATCAGATGAGCTTGTTGTAAACCAATCACATTATATAGACAATATTATTGAAAAGTTTGACAAATATAATTATGGAATTGCCAGAACTTCGTTAGATCTAACTTTACATTTATCCAAGAATAAAGGAGAGTATTTCTCAATAATACTCTAGAATTATAAGCAGTCTAATGTATTTGATGAGTTGTACAAAACCAGACATAGTCTATGCAGTTAGTAAACTAAGTAGATATACGAGTAATCCTGAAATCGAGCATTAGTAAGCGGTTACAAGAGTACTAAAATACTTGCATTTTACTTATAATTATGGGCTGCATTATACAAGATATCCGGCTATACTAGAAGGATACAGTGATGCGAACTAGATATCTAGTGATAATTCAAAATCCACTTGTGGCTATGTGTTTACACTAGGTGGTGCAGTAGTTTCGTGGATATCCTTGAAACAAACAATGCTAGCTAAATCTACGATAGAATCTGAATTTATCACACTAGACAAATATGAGCAAAAGACTGAATGGGTTATGTCACTTCCTTGAGGATATTCCAAGGTGGAAAAAGCATGTGCCTCCAATCTGTATACATTCGGATAGTCAATTTGCAATTTATAGAGCACAGCGCAATATGTATAATGGTAAATCCAGACAAATTCGTCAAAGACATAATACCATTAGATAACTACTCTCTACTGGAGTTATCTCTGTGGACTATGTAAAGTCAAAATATAACATTGCGGATCTGCTAACTAAAGGGTTAAATATAGAGTTGATCAGTCATTGAGAAAAATGAGACTAAAGCCCATGAAAGAATAAGTAGATACAGTGAACACCAAACCTAGTTAACTGGACATCCCAAAATCTAGGTTCAAAGGGACAACTAAATTGTAAAGTCCATGTTAGATCACTGTGGAAATTTTTCCATATCTATTCCTATGATGAAACAGTGATGCTCATAAGGTAAGAGGTTAAGCTAGACTTTTAATGATTCTTATGCGTCGAAAATTTGAACAGAGTAATTCGGATTACTCTTTGTTAGGTTTCGATGGTAGTCTCAGATCAAATACACAGAGAAAAAATTACAAATAAATATCGAAATATAGCCATGGATCCATGCGAAAACTATAAATTGTGTTTAGGAATTATACCTTGAATATAAATATGCTGTCTCCAATTAATGTCGATCACAGTACTGCAATATTGCTGTGCCTCTACGGTATCCACACAAACGGATCAAATCAAGCTTTTCCCTCACACCGCGATGCTAGCTGCGGGAAGGGAATGTTCCTCACGCTTTCTCTCTCACACAATTTCTGTGAGGGCTAGAATTTTCTCATGTAACCCTTTTCCACAGATACGTATCATATATATAGCTGCAGAAAATCAACCCTAAGAGAGTAATGAGGCTGCGGGACACAATCTGACCTGGTTCAGATTCATGTGTTGGCTTTTGAAATTTAGTCAGCCCATTTAATCTAATTAAATGTTCAACCAATGTCAGGAGTCCAAATCTTACTTGGATCCCTAATTAAATTCATCTTATGAATTTAAATTCCAATTTCGATCCATTCTAAGTGTGTGACCCTGTAGGTTCTCGTTACGCTGACAGTAATACTAAAATCATATTCTAGTATTACAAATAGTGAGCAGTATCTAGCAATACATCACTACTCAAGTAACGGAAATTTCAGTGATTAGACATAACCTATTTGTGACCAATGTTACCATGTAGTCTAGTCCTTTTGTCCAGATTTCTTAATTGACCACAAGACAGAGAGCGTGTCACCCTTGTATAGTTCAATCTTTGATTTCTTAATGTTCGAGTAGACTTAATAAAACAAATGAGCTCAATATCTTATAGTGACTCATTTGAGCATGACCATGTATTTTGTAGTCTCACTCAATCAAGGAGCCCATAGATCTCACTCCTGTAATGTAAGAGAGAAATCCTATTTAAGTCACTCATATCCCTCCGCATGATTTGTAGTATATTCAATATTCGACTTTATAATTACCTTATTAGTTATTACAAGCAAAGTTTGACGACATTAAAGCATATAACTTCTCTTGTAGGGAACCATAGTGACTTCAAGTCAAAAGACTACATACACCATGGTCACTGTGAGAACCGCTTATGATACTCATGTAACGATCCATGCAGCGTTCTCATGGTGGATCAGTCCAGTACATTATTACTCTAATATGTACCCATGTGAAGACTTGATATCTTATATCCATGACCCATGAGATATGGTCATCAGTCTACGCACATAGTAGTCTCTATATATTATTGTTGTCCTAATTCACAATAATACTTGACTAAGAACATTTAAGAATAATGTTCTGATTACAACCAATAGGATCTTACAATCAACTCATGCACTTGATATCTCATGATATATTGAACCTACTATTCTAAAGGACTTTATTATGTTCATTTAATCACAATAAACAACACAATATATAAAATACCTCATATATAAAATAAATATCATGATACAATGTAAACTAATAATGTTAATACACAACTGGCCTTTAGGGCATACACCAACACTCTTAACTAAGAAATCACCTATGTGAGAGGAAGAATGATTGCTTCTAAGGAAAAAGTGTAGGGCAAAATTCATGTTAAACTCTTGCAAAACCAAGCGTATGTTCATGACCAAAACGAACAAAACAGTGAGAACTGAAATATGTTACGGAGATTCATGTGTGAGATATGTCATCATTTACACAAATGTTAGAACAGTTCAAGGACATCGCATCTATTGTTTAGTTAGTAAAGTAAACATATTTTCATAAGTTAGGTTCATAGGGTAATACCTACCTATCCTATGCAGATTTCAACCGTTGAATTCTATCACCAAATTTGTCGTGTCAGTCTGTCGTGTCACGTCAATTTTCTTCATGTGGGAAAGTTAAAAAATGAGTGTTTTAACATTATTTTACGAACCAGTTTTGAGGCAATTTTTGAGTAAGATCCACTATATATTAATGAGAGATCTTTATGAATTGTTGTTCTTCTTCATAAGTACATCAAAATCGTATATTTACTTGCTCAAAATGGTTATGGGGTAAATGAGAAATTTTCTCCTCAAGTGAGCTACTTAATGGGAGAAAATGAGTTGCGGAACTTTAGTCCCATATCGGAAAAATCATAAGAACCAAAAGAGTATAGATCATATCCTCTTTTTTTTGCTTAGTAAGAAAGCAAGCTGGAAAACTCTTACACGCGCGCATGGAGTGCAAATCTTGGACCGAATTACATGCGGCTTGTGTGCATCCGCACGTCCTGCGGACACGAATGCCGAACCAACTTGTGCACACATCTTGCAGACACGAATATCGGACCAACTTGAACCCCACCCCATGTAGGGCTTCTTTTTGCCCTTGTTTTGATTTTTCCAACCTGTAACGGCCGAAATAAATGCAAAAACGATTGTCTTTTGTAAAGGATGAATCAATACACAGCCGACATAACGGTTTTGTGTGGCATTTATTCATACGTTTTAAACTGGCAAAACGGTTTTGTCCACCGTTACAATTTGTGCATTCACTCACCTGTCTCCCTACAAACCCTATAAATTGAGGCCCATTCTCTTCTCATTATTCTGACCGAAATTCTCCAAAACATAATTCTTGACACTCGACGACCATTTCATCCTGGAGACAAACACCACTACATTCCTCCAGCACCGGAGAGGAGGCGAATCTGTTTTAAGGACTCTGTGTGAGGACTCGATTATACTTGGTTTAGTTTCATTTCTTGTTACTTTTATTTTCTTTATAATTTGTACGGTTTTCAACATCCTCTTCTCATTATCTGTTTTTGTGCCTATCGATCAAAGTAGTTTATTTTAAACTTTCATAACAATGGAAACGATTATTACTAAGACAATAAGAGTCTAAGACGTGTATCAATAGATCAATGTCAAAAATATCATCAAAAAGGAAATCCGAAATATGTAAAAAGGACAATAAATTTATGCATGGGCATGATAAAATTGTGTTTCCCGAGCGAAAGGAGAAGAAAATTAAATACTCTGTTATTACATATGGAAGCTTGCTATAAAACAGGGGTCACTACATCTTAATCTCCTAATTCAGATAGTACTTCAAATTTAATATATGATGAGATGGTAGTAGTTGGATTTATATGCAACGCAAAGTTTCCAAAATAAATGTTTATTACCCAAAATAAAATGCCATATAAATCAAGTACTTCATAAATGTTAATAAATAATGCAATGGCATCCACACTCACCCAAGAGAACTGCCCACCATGGAACTTATTATCCTTCCCCGCCAGATGCGCATCCAAAGGAGTAAGCTTCAACAGCCTCGGCGCCGCAATCCTACTTCCCATCCTCCCACTAAAGCCCGTCTTCTCCCTACCATCCCTATCCTTAAAAACAGTACTTATAAGTATCAAATAAGTATCTGTCGTCCCCAATATCCACTTCCCATCATATGTAACATCCACATGCGTAATCGGCGACCCAAGCCCCGGAAACACAGTCTTCGCCATCCTCATTGAATTCTTAGAATACAACCTAATCTTCCCATCCACTGAACCCACCACAATTGACCCATCCCCAGTCGATGCAAAGCACTGAAACTGCGTCCCTCTCGCAAACTGATGCCCTTGCGACCACTCCAACACAACCCCTCTCTTATCCCTCATATCCCACCTACACAACCTGTTATCATCCAACCCCAAAAACGTACTCTCCGACCCATCCAACTGTGACCCTTTACTATCATTCGTAATATCCCTCATCTCTATCTCCGTCCCATCCTTATTAAACTTCCACTCCGTCACAATCTTCCCCGTCTCGATATCCAGCTGGTGCACCCCCTTCGCATGTTTTGGCCTATCCTTACTATCCGGCGTCATCAGCATCATGTTTGTCTCGGCCTTCATCAGCAGCGCCTTCTTGGGAGTCGAAAACCCTTCAAATTTATCCCCTTTTGCGAGCCTCACACTAATCCCTTTCCCATGCACCCCGTCACTGTAATTCCTAACAACCTGCACACTTGAATCCCCAACTAAAAAACTATTATCCAGCGCGCCCAACACAAGGCTCTGAATCTTGCTCCCCTCGTTCGCCACCTCCTCAAACTCTTCTAGCAGATCGCGACTCGGCTTCTTCCCCTCATTCTCAAAGCTGGCGTCAGCATCCTCCCATACGGAGTCGTCGGCTTTGTCGGGGTCGACCCAGGACTCGAAGTCTTTACCGAAGACCTTGGTTCGGTTGTCTGGGTTGGATTCGAAGCCGTAGGTGTTTTCGAAGAGGCAGTCGTTGAACTGTGAGAGGAAGCTGAGGAAGGAGGCTTTTTGGGGGAACTTGAGGGCCCAGACGGCGTCGGCGACGAAGTCGAAGCGGAGCTGGTCAGGGAAGGGTTTGAGCTGGAGGTCGGGGGAGATGGGGGCGCGAATCTTGGTGCCGACGGTGAGGAGCCATTGGGGGGAGGAGGAGGCGGAGCGGGTGAAGGAGTATGTGGTGGGGTTTTCGGAAACGATCCACTTGGCGGAGGGGGAGTTGCCGCCGACGTGGAGGTAGAGCTTGACGCCGTTAGGGTTAGGGTTTGAGGAAGACGGTAGTGAATTCGAGGGTTTGAGGTTGAGGGTTTTGAGTTTGGAGTCGATGGAACCGAGGGAGGATGGGGATTGTGAGTGTTGTGGAGAATCTTGAGATTCTTGTTGTTGAGATTCGGATTCGGATTCGGAAAGCTCGCCTTCGCGGCTGTGAGAACCACCCATGGTGAAGAAATGTAGGATTAATGGGAAAGTAAGGAATTGGAGGAGGAAGAAGGATAATTATAGGAGTTTGTTACGCGTAGAGCACGTGTTGCGTGGATTTGACGCGGATATTTGGCAACTGGCAAGTAACGGTGTTAACCGACAAAAGAGGAATGTTCGTTTTGCTTCGTAGTGAAGCAAATCTATTGGAATCGGGCCTTTTCCTTTTTTTTTTTTTTCCTTTTCTGAGAAACAATCAAATAAATTGACAAAATTAAACAATTTTAGTCTCTGTCACTTTTTTTTTATAAATAAAAACAATTAGATATTATAATTTTTATACAAATTAAGAACAAAAAAGAGCTGATTTGTTTGAATTTTAATAACAAGAAAAAATGAAGGGTTGGTATAATGAGAAACAATTTCAATGTACAACAACAAATCTGATGAACCGAATAGGAAAAAATAATGACTACAGTAATGATGTACTAATTCTTTATTGGATAAACAATCGTACTTAGAAGCATGAGAATTTTTTACCAAACTGTCCCACTTTTTGAAAGTTTTTTCGAAACTGTCCTAGTTTTTTTTAAATTATCGAACTGCCTTACCCGGTTTTCAAAAAACCGAGTTTGATTAAAACCATCTTTTTTTTTCAAAAAGCGAGTGTAGTCTTTGGAAAATCGAAGACTAATACTCGCTTTTCGAAAAACCGAGTTGGTTTTGACCAAACTCGGTTTTTCGAAAACTGAGTGTCAATTGGGGATATTTCACATCTTCGTCCTCATTTCTCTTTCTCTCCAATCTTACTTTTGGTTATCTCTTCTTACTCTTTCTTTAACTCCTAAATCCAAAACCCTAGCTTCCCAAAATTGACCTCCTACCCACAAAATCTCATCCCAATCTAAATATATTTACTAATTCTTTCCTAACCCTCTCACCTTCCACTCTAAATCCATCTTTCGAAAGATCCATATTTTGAATTTTGATAAATTTGAAGAGGATAGCAACTTCAACTCTTCTACCCAAATATCTATGGCTATATCCTTGAAGCTTGTGAAGGTATGATGAATATTGGCCTATTATTTTGTACATTTTTAAAAAGATTTTGTTTGTAGGTAGATAATAACTCGTATATTCGTATAAATATACGTAGGTATAGATTACGATATTTCTATTTGGTTATACTTTGGTGGTGAAATAATTCGTGATCCAAAGATCGGTTGTTGTTATAGTACCGTTGATCCTGAAATAATTTGGGCACCTCGTACCATTACATTGGCAGAATTAGTTGATAAATTTTATGAAGTTACTAATTGGGATAGGGATCAATGGAATGTGAAAATTTTAGCTCGGTACACAGCAGGAAAAGGAGATGGTTAGTATTTTATGACAGTGCCCGTATCTACTGATAATGCCATGAAGTCAATGATTGCTAGGACACTTGATCCCAATTGTACTTGATCAGCATTGGAGTTATATATTCAGCAAATCCAAATTACGAATGCTCAGGCACATGATAATCCTAGTTCAAGCTATGTACGAGAAGTACCAATATAGCAGATGAGGTCTAACCCCGTTCAAACTTCACAAGCAATCCCACCGTCCTCACAGGAAGACACCTTCACAAATACAAGAATGTTCTAAGAAACGACATCCGAATAGTCCCTGGAGTAATCAAACCACTTCGGGGCGTAAAGCAAGTTGCCAAAGGAGGGGTAAAAGGTGAGAAGGGAGGTGAGTAGGGGGGTTATCAGAGAGAAACCCACAAGTTAGGATGTGGGTGTGGACTTGGAGGCATTGGGAAGGGAGGGGAGGGAGGAAAGGATTTAAGAGAGGGGGAGGGGGTATGTCTTACATACTTATTCGATGTGAAGAGAAGATGGGGAGGCGACAAAAGATATTAAAGTGATTGGAAATGATTGGAAGAGGAAGACATCGCTGCTTTCTGACTTGAAGTCGAGGTAGCACAATCAAATGCATTGAGCTGAAGTTGCAGATGGACCTGGGTCTTAGTGATTCGATTGAAGCCCAACTTGTTCTCCAGTTTAGATCGTACAACTTTCATCGTATGATTATCTCTTCAGCATACATCAGATGATTATTGTATCAAAAATAGCAGATTAGGGTTTTACTAATCTCTATTTAATCAATGTAACAGCTCAAAGAATGATATAATTCTATTAAGTGCCAAATTCAAAAGATAGACTTCATCTAAGTGGTGAGGGAATTCTCTATTATAAATAGCATGTATTTCAGTTAGGCTTGAGAGATGGTCGCGGTGAGAGTTGTAACTCTTGTATCATCTCTAACTGAATAATATCTCGGTTTTCTCCCCCAGATTATGACTTTCCCATACCAGGACAAATATTGTGTGCTTTGTGTATTTGATGTGATCTACTATTTGCTTGGTGGTTTGTATTGATCATGTCGAAGACTCAACAAGATCTGGTGCATAATCCCTAACAATTGAATTTAGAGCATCAAGTTAGCAATCTTCTGCAGTTCATGGTTTGTTTGAGTTCTTAGAGAAGATGGAAGATCGAAGCACGAAGATCAAGCAGTTTGACGGTAAGATCAACTTTAATATTTGGAAGGTGGACATGTATGACACATTAGTTCAAAAGGTCTTGCTTATTATCCTAGAAGGAGATAAAAGGAAACCAACCAACATGAAGTAGGAGAAGTGGGATGAGATTTGTTTAAAGGTCTTGAGTTTAGTCTAGCTGCAATTAGTGGACGAAGTCAAATGTGATTTCCTTGATGAGACTATAGGCGAGACTCAAAACTAACTACTCTGGATCGTTGTTATTAAATTGAATGTACTGGAAGAAAAAACTAGTTCGTTTCTCAATGAAGGAAGGTACCTATCTTCAAGATCATATTGTGGAGTTAAATAAAGTAATATTTGAACTAAAGGCGATAAACACAGATGATATAAGCGAAGAGGGTGAAGCTTTTAACTTGATATATTCATTTCCAGTTTCGTATGATCACGTGATAACTACCATGACACATAGGAAATCTACCAAGGAGACACATACAATAGCCGGGGTGATCAAGGGTCTAAAAGAAGATGAACTAAGGAAGAAGACTCATAAAGCGGAACCATTTTTATAAGTTGTTTGGCGGCGGATGGTGATACTTCAATTGAAAGGGATAAAGCACACAAGGCTAAGATTCCTTACTACCGTTGTAGAGGGATTGCACATTACAAAAGGGATTGTCGCAAGTGGTTGAATCAGAGGAGTGTTGGATCCTGTAGGCAAGGCAACTAACACTAGGGGGGGTGAATAGTATTGTTTAAAAATTAAAAAAGAAATTGAACTTTTCGTACTGTCCAGTTGACTGAAAATAGATATACATGCGTCAGAGTAGAAGAGTACTTACTGAATAGTTACTAGTCTGATCAGTCGACTTATAGCGGAAAACCAGTCGACTTACCAGACAAGTTTTCAAAATAAAACACAGAAAAATTGAAATTGCAAGTTAAGAGAATACAACCACAGAGAGTCAATCACAGAGTACACAGCGATGTATTCTGGTTAAGTCCTCCCAACCTACATCCAGTCCCCAAGCAACCCATTTGAGATTTTCCACTATTCTTGAAAAAGTACAAGAATACCCTACGACGTTTGACAACAACTATGTCAAACTCGTAGACCTCTCTCACCACTAGAGAGAGCAAACCCACTATACACCCAAGAGTGAAAAACCGACTCTACAACCAAGAGCCCTACTCTTCAACCGAGAGGACCACTCTCACAACTCGAGAGTGAAAAACAACAACAAAAAGAGTTTACAATAACCTATAGCCTTATTTATGATTTGTGCTTTTGTATAGTGGCTATTAGTTAACTTCTGAAATTAGTCTAAAACGAATTCGATGTTATATTAGACTAAATTTCAGAGAACCAAGACTTAGAGTTTGTATGCTTTTGAAAGACTTGTTCTTGTTGAAAACAAAAAGCTTAAAACTTGCCAAATGAGTTCTATACTCTTTTTATGAAGTTAGAAAAGTTTGGACGTTGAGAGGTTGAATCCCAACTGGCATACAACGGCAGTAAAAAGATTTGATTTTGAAAAACATGTTTTAAAATCAGAAAGCTGTCGAAACGGCTTGAACAGTCGACTGGGTTGCCATAATGAGTCGACTGGCTAGAGCTTGTATGAGTTCAGACAGTTTTGTACTATGACAGTCGACTGGTTCTAAGGAATGGTCGACTGGTATTCAACAGCTGAACTTATTCAAACTTGTTTTGACCTTTTAATTTTGTAAAACACTCAGTTATTAAAAAGTATGTGTGAGTGTGTGTGTGACAAGGCTATTACAAGTTTCTAAGACTCAAAGAATGAAAATTACAACATTACAAGACACTTTTTACAAAACATTTGAAACACTTGAATCTTGTCTTGAACTTGAGTCTTTGACTTGAGCTTGAGCCTTTGTCTTTATGTCTTGAAGCTTGCTTGATCAATATGGCTTGAGCTTAAATCTTTGTGGCTTGATCAATTACTCTTGAAAGCTTCATTGGATTGTTTTGCCATTGTGTATTTCACCTTGGTATTGACTTTGATACACTCTGCAAGAGATATGTGATAGGCAAACTTTGTATTGTGTTGTAGTCATCAAAATTAAGAATCAACAGGGTGCACACGTAGTCAGCACCACTGAATCAGGTGATAGCTTCGATTGTCTTCTTATTTCAAGTTCTTTATATGTGAATTCGGGTTGGTTTCTTGATTCGAAAAGTTCTTCTTATATTTCCTCCGAGAGTGAGATGTTTTCTAGTTATAAGTCTACAACATGTTATAGTGTTAGAACGGCGATTGATTAGATTTGTTACATAAGTGGGTGAGGGAACAATTAAATTGGAGACCCCAGATGGCAAAGGGTTCACACTAGAAGAGGTCATGCATATTCCTTTGATGAAACAAAATCTGATATCCTTGGGGAGCCTGGATACTTAGGGCTGCAGGAACACAACTCGATATGGAGTTTTGACAGTTTGGGAGAGTTGTCGTAAGGTGATAAAAGGTAAGATGGGAATTGGGCAGGATCAACACAACCTCTATCAGCTTTGGAAAAACAGGAAAATTCGACCGAGTGTTTGGAAGACCATTGTTTCTAAAATATCATGTAGTTTGCCGTCACTTAAACACCCATGCGAGACTGCTACATTCGAATATTGTTAGGAGGTAGAGAGAGCCTCAGAGTAAGTGGAGTTCGTGTGAAGGGTGGCACCTCCATGATAATGTCTACTGGGGTATGCCCTTGAAAGGGGCATATGATTGGAGAAAAACAGGTTGAGGTAGATTTAATTAACTAGTAGAAAAAGCCATTGAACCGAGTTGTTTACAAGAGGAGATGAAAATAGTCCAGAAGATTATTAAATCACACTGGTATAGATTTATGCATATGAAATTCAAGGTGGAGACTGTTGGGTTTATATGTCTTACATACTTATTCAATGTGAAGAGAATACGAGGAAGTGACGAGAGGAATTGAAGCAATTGGAAATGATTGCCATTGGGGCAGTCGACTGTCACTGCTCTCTGACTTCAAGTCGAGGCAACACAGTCGATTGTGCCCTAGGGCAGTTGACTGCATCAAACTGAAGTTCCAAATGTGCTTGGGACTTGGTGATTCGATTGAAGCCCAACTTGTCCTGCAGGTTAGATCGTACGGCTCTCATCTTATGGTTATCTCTTTAGTATACATCGAATGGTTATTATATCAAGAATACCATATTAGGGTTTCTATCTTTATATAATCAATATAATGACTCAAAGAATGATTTGATTCTATTGAGTGCCTAATAGAAAATAGAGTATTTCACCTAAGAGGTGAGTGAATTCTCCTTTTTAAATAACAAATATTTCTAGTTGGGCTTGAGGGAGGATTGTGGATAGAGTTGGAACTCTTGTATCTTCTTTAGTTGAATAATATCTCGGTTTTTCTCCCCTGAATTAGGGCTTCCCCGAATCGAGACAGATATTGTGTACCTTGTATGTTTGGTATGATTTGTCATTTACTTGGTGGTTTATATTGATCGTGTTGAGGACTTAGTAAGATTTGATGCATAATCCCTAATTGAGGAGGGGGCCTGAAGTGGTATGGGGAGGAGTGTAAGAGGGGGGAGGAGGAAAGGAATAGGGGGCAAAAAGCGTAGAGGAAGTGGAAAGTGGGCCGGGGGGGGGGGGGGGATGAGGGGGAGGCAGAAGACATGACCGGTGGTGACGATGAGGCGAGTGAGGTATGAGGATGAATGGTGGTGGTTTTGGAGGTACATTGTTTGGTTGTGAGATTTGGGGAGGAGAGTTTGAATGGATGTTTTATGGTGGGAGATTGGCGGGAGTACTAGTTGATTGCTTTTCCACGTGCAATGTTCGTAGGGTTTTCTTTCCTCATATTTTGCAATTGCTCGGTACCTTTCTTTTGTATTTTCTGTTAGCGGTTGTTTGGGGGTGATATGGGTAAAAATTGAAGCTAGACGATCTCAGCATGCATATCAATGCTTCTAAGGACAATACAGTAATTTCATAACAATAACAAGCCTACTAAAAGAACATGTGCAGTCTTCTGGCATCTCAGCCCAACCAGATATGCAATTATGGTTTACTTGCAACACCAAAAAGAAAGGGATTTCCAGCTAATTACATTTGTTAGCCAAATCCCCCCAAAATAAGGATTAGTTGCTAATTATATCCTTTCACTATGAGAATCTCCAACCAAATCTTTAAAATTACCTATCTATCTTTTATAACTAATTCATAGCCTATAAATACTCTCCACCCTCCATCGGTCAAAGATAAGATAATCAATATTTCTCCACTAAGAACCCTAATCTTTATTTTGGGGTGCTAACTTGAGCGTTAGAGGGTCTTACGCTGACCCACCTCCGATGTGAGACTTTTTACAGGATTCTCAGGCGTTTCCAATAGCCCAATTCATATCCAGGCATTTCTAGTCATCTACATCCAAATTTTGATCAAGTTGTCTAGATCCAGATCTTGATTGACGGTTCAGATCAATGCTTTCTCCCTCAATAAAAGAACTCATAATTAGATTGCTCCCGCACCAATATTAGCAGTAATAGAATTAGCACCGTCTGTGGGAAAGCTATAAATCTTCCTCTCTGATCAGATCCATTAATCGAAAGCACTTTCAGCCATGCCTCCAAGAAGAAATCCTACGGGGACCGCCACCAGCAGTGAAAGCGATCCCCTTCCTCCGCTGTCGTAGCCTCCTCCCAGTGGGGCTGTGTCTGTGGGCTCCCAACAAAACCGTCTCGAACCTCTTCCAGCCAAGAACCGGAGGTCGGTCTGCACACACACCCCTTCCTCGACACACCCTACACATTCAGATCTCTTCGAGGTCATCAACACCCGCCATGAGGGACGAACCTTCTTCAATGCCTAGATGAGAAGAGCTCCCATGGCAGTTCCCGATCGGAATGCCATAGGAGCCAGAGGAGCCAGAGGAGCCAGAGGAGTCCTTCTCCCGACAATAAAGGTCCTGTCAGATGCCCTCGCTGTGTGGACGAAGATGCGAGAGGAAACTAACTCCAATCAATCGGTGATCTCACAGGAACGAAAGAGAAGATAAGGTACATGTGACCCTGGTTTGTGATCTGGAACTTCTTCGATCAAGTCCATAGGTTCCTCCAAGGTCCCCTGAACAGCGACCACCCAACGAGAGGTCACGCATTAGGACCAAGGAAGAAGAAGAATCTCATTGGTCAACCCAATCCAAGCGAGGAGATGATTTGGTGCACCATCTCCTCCGAGAGATGGAGAACTGCCGTGATAAAATCGATCAAGAGAGGAGTCACTGAGACGGAGGATACCACCCATCTGACCTCCTTTCACTAGAGTTATCCTCAAAGCCTCGTTCCCGAGAACTTCAACCCACCCACCTTTGAGTCATACGACGGTGAAGTTTACCTTGTGGATCACCTTGAGAGTGTCAAAACTCTCATGATGATCCATAGAGCCTTCGATACACTCCTCTGTAGAACATTGCCAGCCACCTTGAAGAAATCAACACGAAAGTGGTACTCCTGTCTCCCTCTAGGGTCCATCCTCTTCATTCGATCAACTCAAAGAACTATTCCTTATGCACTTCATTAGTAACCGCAAAACCAAGAATACGAGTGTTTCCTTGCTCGAGTAGAAGTAGAAGACAGGGGATCCCCTTAAGGACTTTATTAGAAGTTTCACCACTAAGTCTCGATTTATCCTCACACTTGAACCAACGGTAGTGGCTGCCGCATTCTGACACAACGCCGTGACACTTACCTTAAAGCATCACTAGCTAAGAAGCCTCCTCGGGACTTCTCTGAGCTATTGCAATGGTCTCAGATTACATCCGGCTAAGGAAGTTCTTCATCCCTACGACCAAAGTAAGCCCTCCTCTGAAAATAAATGAAGATGCATGGATGAGGAAGGTCCCAAGAAATCCTAGATGGATGGATCCGGGCAGTGCTGCCCTCCTCTGGTCCGTCGCTTTGAGAAGTTAACCCCGCTCAACACCAACGTATAGACAATCTTCATGGAAACTGAAAAATACATGCTACTCCGCCCCTTTCTAAGACGAACCCACCAAACATGAGAAGAGATAAAATCCGATGGTGCTAGTTCCACAAGGACCATGGTCATGACATAGAAGAATGCCGAGACTTCAAAGATGAGATTCGAAACTCTAATCAGTCGCGGTCACCTTGCTAAGTACACCCATAAGGACAAAGTTGAGCCCACACCAGCTTGAGGAACCAACAAGAGAATGGAGAAAGATCCAGAGAAACAAGACTCCAAACCCTTGGACATTCTTCATTCCATCCATGGTGGTCCAATGGGAGGGGAGTCAAACTCTTCCAGAAAGGCATTCGTCCGAGAGATCAACTCAATGCACAACGTCACCCCCATCCCCCCTGGAGAGCTGGGTAGTCCCAGTAGCCTTCTTGGGCCGAGATCTTGAAGGCAATTGAACCCCTCATTGTGATGCCCTAGTGATCAGCCTCTCCATGCAAACCACGAGTAACACCGCATCCTAGTAGATATGGAAGTTCGGTGAACATTTTCTTCCTAGAAGCTTTTGAAGGCCTCAAGATCTCCAGGGACCATCTAAAATCTGTCAGGTTCACCCTCCACGGGTTCTTCGGAGTTACGGTCTAGATCGAAGGGATTGTCATCCTTGACATGACGATTGGCAAACCCCCTGCTCTCGACTGAAGCCATGAACTTCATGGTTATTAATATGGAGGCTGCCTGCAATGCCATTCTTAGCCGCCCCTCCTAGTTGTCATTTACACCATAGCTTTGGCGTTTCACATGGTGATGAAATTCTCCACACAAGCTGGGGTAGGAGAAGTCAAAGGAAGTCAAGAAGTGGATCATACATGTTACACAACTACAATGGGGGGCTCTGTCCTCCCACTCAAAGACTTAGAGATCCCCTAATAGAAGAATCAAGTTTTGTCTGAACCCATTGATGAATTAGAAGAAATCCCCTTTGGGTTCCTCGAATTTCGGAGCCATGTAACAATGGAAAGCTTACTCCTAGCTGGGAAGGACCATACAAAGGCTCCAAAATAGTCTGCCTAAGAACTAACCGACTTCAAGACGAGGGGGGGGGGAGGGGGGCA
The DNA here is from genome assembly GCA_017893485.1 of Hemerocallis citrina. Taxonomy (NCBI): domain Eukaryota; kingdom Viridiplantae; phylum Streptophyta; class Magnoliopsida; order Asparagales; family Asphodelaceae; genus Hemerocallis; species Hemerocallis citrina. The sequence continues at coordinate 220,057,071 of CM030359.1, forward strand.
AGGAAATATCAAAGACTTTGAATGCAGAGCATTTGATGAAGTTCAACAAGAGTGCTTAACGCCCTCCACTAGATTTGTAATAAGACCGATCTATACAATGATCAATGCATATAGTAAAAGCTAGTCACCAAGGCAGCCACTTAGATTTATTTTTCTAAAAAACATAGCATTTCCTTCAAATATTCTTGTACCACTCTCCGGATCCAAACAATAAGTTCGGTGCTTCGCTCCTAACTCGAGTTGCTCCAATAACTCATTAACCTCATACAATAAGTTCGGTGTTCTGCTTGTCACTCGAGTTGCTCCAATAACTCATTAACTCCATACAATGAGTTTGGTGCTCCACTCATCGCTCGAGCTGCTCTAACAACTCATTAACTCCATAAAATTAGTTCTGTGCTCTGCTCACGACTCGAGCTATGCCAACTCCTCCTTAACTCCATATAATTAGTTCAGCGCTCAGCTCATCGCTCGAGCTACTCCAACAACTCGTTAACTCCATATAATGAGTTGAGTGCTCTGCTCGTGGTTCGAGTTGCTCCAACAACTCGTTATTTCTATACATTGAGCTCGGTTTTCTGCTCGCGACTGAGCTACTCCAACAACTCTTTAACTCCAAATAAAGAGTTCGGTGCTCTGCTCATTTCTTGAGCTGCTCCAACAAATCGTTAACTCTAAACAATAAGTTCGGTGCTCCGCTCGTGGCTCGAGCTGCTCCAACAATTCATTAACTACATACAATGAGTTCGATGCTCAGCTCATCCGTCGTGCTACTCCAGCAACTCATTAACTCAAAACATTGACTTCAGTGCTCAGCTCGTTGCTCGAGTTACGACAATAACTCATTAACTCCATCCAATGAGTTCGGTGCTCCGCTCATCGCTCAGGCTACCCCAACAATTCATTAACTCCATAATGAGTTCGGCGCTTTGCTCACGGCTCGAGCTATTCCAACAACTCCTTAACTCCATACGATGGGTTCGGTGCTCAGTTCATCACTTGAGCTACTCGTTAACTCCATGCAATGAGTTCGTGCTCAGCTTCTCTCCCGAGCTACACCAACAACTCATTAACTTGAAAAACAATAAGTTCAGTGCTCAGCTCCATGCATGAGCGACACCATCCACTCATTAACTCAAGACAATAAGTTTGGTGCTCATATCCTCTCCCGAGGTACACCAACAACTCAATAACTCAAAAAATAATAAGTTCAACGCTCAGGTCCTCGCCCGAGCTACACCAAAAATTCATTAACTCAAGACAATGAGTTCGGTGCTCAACTCCATACCTGAGCCACTCCAATAACCCACTACTTAATACAACAAACCACACCACTGGAAAAATGAGAAACAATACAAAAATACACAGAAGATCTTTATTTCATATCAACATTCAAGTACAACTGATGGTCGTTACCATCTTTCATAAAAAAAAAACATTCAAGTACAAGATGAAAATACATGGAAGATCTCTATTCCATATCAAAATCTTGGTACAAGTGTGAGAACTATGTACATCGGGTCAACCTACAATTTTCTCCACCCAAATCACCTATGACAGTGAGGAAGAGGGATATTTCTATTAAGAGATACAGTCCGTCTCCGATGCCTACTTGCCATAGAAGTCATCATTCGGCTACCCAAGCAACTCGAAAGAGGCTCCAACCCCGTGAATTGTGTATGAATCCCACGATCAACAGTGGGCAACTTCCCCTCGGTAGTAGCCATACTAGATGACCCAACTACTCTGCTTTGAGCATCCCTGGGATTCCTTGACACTAATTGAGCCCTTACGATCAGCTCATGGAACCTCCTCCTGGGGTGGTCATCACTGTAGAGGGAGAAGTGCTCTGCATTCACAGTCTTCCAAGCTTCATTTCCAAACTGTAAATCTTTAAGTCCTTGTCGATGATCATATCCTTAAGATGAGCGTCCCCGACCTGGTTTTTTCACAAATCCCCCTAGGTGCGGGCAGAATAACTAGGATGACTCCCCCTTAAATGAGTGATCTCTAAGTCCCTCTCAAGAAGCACAACCTTCAGGCAGTTGTTCTCGATCTGCTCCTCGCACAACATGCTCCGAAGTCGAACAATCTCTTCATCCCGAGGACCCCCTCCGGTGTAAACGTCCATCTATTAAAAAAGGGAAAGGGTTGGAGTTCTACAACACTAACAAATACAAACACTTAGCTTTAACGTTGAGCAAACTCAAGAGATCCAATCAAACACATCAAAAATACATTCCCATGAGAATAGGTAGTTGGAAACTAAAGATTTTCATTGAAATGGAAAGAAGATATACAAGTTGGCCCATCTTCTATTTGGTAAGTTACAAAATCAAAGAAAAAGAAAAGGAAGATGGAGGGGAAAGGTCAAGGGTCCACCACGGTCATCGTAGCCAGAGGACTTGAACTCTTAGCCACAACTTTCTTCTTCCCCCCTGCTTCCTTCTCCTCACCACAGACTCCTTCGAGGTCTCCTTCTCTTACTCCTCGCTCTCCTCCTCACCCTTAGACTCTTCCTTAGTTCGCTCCTCCCCGGGCCAAAGGTCGAGGTTGTAATGCTTTCTAACGAAGTTGAGGACGCGCTCGACCTCATGCCTTATTACCTTGGTGTATGCCCTCTCCATATTCTTTAGAAGATGAGCCTTTGCCTCGACTTCTACCTCATCCACTGCGGCCTCTCTCTCCTTTGCCACCTCCACTATTTCCTTCTTCGTCTCAGCCTCGAAATGAGCAACCTTGTCAAGAAGAGCCACCTACCGACCCTTCACCTCCTTGAGCTCTTTAGCGATCTTCTTCCTCTTCTTCTCAGCCTGATTAGCCTTGTCCCTCCAAGCCTTCTCCTCGGCCTTGATTTTCTCGACCAAGCTACCGACACCACAAGTAATCTTCAAAGAGGAAGACTTCATGACTTAGAAATACAGGAAAGGATACGCGAACCACACTACAAGGAGAAGACATATATATACACCGGCTCGGACGATCTCGAGGAGGGAGAAGCTGGTCATCTCATTTACCAAAGTCTTCTAGTCTCGTAAACGGGGGAGATTCTTTGCCACCTAGAGGCAGTTCACTAAGTCTCCAAGGGACAATGTCGCACAGCTTATGTAGTGCCCCAAATTTCTAATAAAAAAGAAATAAGTGGTACAATTTCCAGAATCAACTATAATTGTAATCATAAATACAGTATCAAATACAAGGAAAATTAAAACTTTTTATTACAACAATTCTTTCTTACATTGCACAGCGAAAAAATTAATTACATTTATTACAACACAACCAAATACTTAAACTTTAATCATCTCAAATCCAAGCTTCTACTTTACTTGGGCAACTCACTTGCAAATCCTGCAAAATAACTGAAGAGTTGGGACGTCAGTTGAAGGCAACTTACGCAATACTATAGTAATAACAACCTTCCAAAATCTCAAATTCACAAACTTGCCACATTACATGAAATGAAATAACAATAAAAGATTCAATAAAACAACAAGTGAAACTATACTAAATAAGTGTGTGTCAAAGAAAAATAAGAGAGAAATGCATTAAAAAAATGTTCAAGAAAACACAATGCACACGATGATTTTCTAATGCATACATGTCGGATTCTATGCATCCCATTTTACATAGGTCCGGTGCAAGCACTTCTCGTTATCCACTTTATAGGGTTTAATCCCTCGTTATGCAACTAACCTACTACGGTGATAACTTTAAGATTTAGATTATTCTGTGAGTATCTAGTGCCATGCCTCCGATAATTCTTGAGAATCAACTTACCACCGTCTGTAATTTTGGGTACACTCCCTCATACCTCGATAATTCTGGAAGATGAAACCCACACTGTCCGGCTAGATGGTACCTCATCACACAAATATCCTATGCACGTCGCTCCGATCCCCGATAATTTTGAATATACATCCCACACCGTCCGTATTCACACACCGATAATTCTTGAGAATCAACTTTCCTCCGCCCGTGATTTTGGGTACACTCCCTCACACCCCGGTAATTCAGAAAATTTAAACCCACACTGTTCGTGATCACACCCCGATAATTTTGGGATTATCTTCCATCGTCCGATCATATGTGGTCCCCTACCCATGTTTGCTCTTATTGCGTCACAACTCGAACTAGTGCCTGTCCTTATATTTATTATGTTCAATTAATTAGAATCACAGTCTCCTTAGAGTTGGTGTACCCCACCAGACTTAACTTTACTGAATCAAAACAAAAGCCCCACTGGCCAAATTCCAACCAAATCTCATTTGCCGGCATGCTAGGGTCCCACTCAACCTCTAGAGTCTCATAACTCAAAATATCATCAACAATCTTTCTAGGGTCCACATCATAATCCTAAGCCTCAAATCAAAACACAACTTGGTTTCATTATACAAAACACTCTTCCTTTTTAATCAACTGATACTGCCATAAGAACTCCTTCACATATGGAGACACATTTCATCCACAAAAATATAGATTTTCTCAAAATCTGAAAGTTATATGAATTTGTTCTTCAAAACAGTACACTCCAAATTTAATATTAAATTCTGAAAAAAATTAATTTAAATCTAACACATATCAAAGAACTCACCATAAAAATCTGGACTCAAACAAATTAAATTAAAGAGTTTAAATTCAACAAATTCTTAAAACTATCTTTTATAAAAAATCATAAAGTTTTACCTTCTTATCCTTAAGAACAATCCATTCAAAAATAAATATTAAATTCTGTAAAAGTTAATTTAAATCCAGTACATATGAAGGAACTCACCATAAAAATCAGGACTCAAACAAATTAAATTAAAGGGTTTAAATTCAACAAATTCTGAAAACTATCTTTTATCCAAAATCTGAAAGTTATACCTTCTTAACCTTAAGAGCACTCCATTTAAAAGTAAATATTAAATTCTAGAAAATTTAGTTTATACTTACTCCATAAACAAAGAATTTGTTGCTAAATTTATAATCCATTCGCACGAAAATAGAATCCCCAAATTATCAATAAACTGAAACTCATACTTTCCCAAAAATCTGAAACTTGCCTCTTTTAGAATTTGAAATATACCCCTTTAGAACTGAAGTTTTCATCTCTAAAACTTAAGTAAATATTCCCTCAAAGCTAAGAATTTAATCTCTCAAAACGTAGATTCATTTCCTTCAAAACATTATTTAAATTTATCAAAAACTTGGAACTAGGTTCAACAAAAAAATATGAAATTTAACAACTTTGAAACTCAATCAAAACTTAATTGAATCTCACATAATATTAGATTAAATACATACATATGCACTTCTATATGTATACTAGTGTTCTTTAATCATGCATATAGATCTACACATCTACAATAACATATAGGTTTATTAGATCTAATTCTACAAACAAAATTTGATCTTGCATGCATCAAATATTCATTATTCAAAAGAGAATCAAAATAAGAGTATCATGTCCTCAAGATTCGATTTTTATCATATTAACAAATCATCTTTATCTAAATAATCCATCTCTACACTCAACTCATAAACCAACCTCATATTCATGCCAATAATCATAATCTCACAAAATCTAAATCCTAGCATGATTCTTGTTGCCGCTGGATTCTGGTGTGGGGGCATAGATGAGATTTGTAGGTACGTAAGGAACTCGAACAAGTAGAACCCTTCTTCTTCCTTGTTGACTAGTTGACTCCTTGGTGCTCCCTTGAACCTGCACAAATGTTCGAGACACCGGGATGGATCCCGGCGACGAACCCTCCGATGCTCAAGTCAATACACAGAAAAAGTGAAGAGAAAGAGCTCAAGTGTGCAAAGAGTGATTACCTTTAATAGTAGGAGGTAAGGGAATTTTTATAGTCGCCATAGAAATCTTTTTCAGGATAAGGGTGGATCCCTACTTCCCGGTGTGGCTGGCTGAGGTTGGTTACAACCATCCCCTCAAGATAGGGACAAGCCAGGATATGCTCCTATCCTGTTGATCTGGTCCCTAATGGGTTGAGGCCCATTCTTTGCCTATCAGATCCGTTCATGGGCTAGCGGGTCAAAGAGGAGAGACCCGGTGCCCAATTCGGACCCGTCCGTAGGTGAAATTATCATCTCGTCCCTAAGACCTCAAGATTCGTGCCCACTCTAAACGGTTCTGATTTAACCCCATTTTAGCCATATCACGAGTCCCCCACTCCCAAGGACTGTGTTACAGCCTTGTGGGAGTAGTTTTGTTGTTTTAATGGCGAATAGGGTTTTATCGGAGTTCTCAAAGGGTGCTTGAATCCCGCCTGCGGGGTGACGATATTTTCCTGAGCTGATAGCATGCTCAAAGTTGCTTCTAAGTTGCTCTGGATCTTTAGTGATTTTTCTCGATTTTATATAATTTTTTCGAACCATTTATTCAATTTTGCAAAACGATGATTTGCTCTCCGGGAGCACTAATTAATTATTCTAAACAATAATTATTTATCCTGGCTAAAAAATATTCCCCCGAATTTATAATTATTTTTCAGAATTTTTAATTAATTTTCCTAAATTTTTAATCATTTTTTGCAATTTTTAAATAAATAATTCGAATTAATAAAATAGAAAAAGGAATTAATCGCCTTATTTATGATGTGGCAAAATCTGAGCCATCCATCAGCAGCTGACTTGAATATCTGAGCGATCTGATGGCACGAGTAGCTCGGAGGCATTTTTCTCCATATAGGCAGCTCGGTAGCTCGGCGCTTCGATGGCTGCCAAGCTACGTGGCCAGATCTGGGATGTCCATCAGGCTTGAATCACGGCGCAAGAGGCTCAGATCACGAGAAAATGTGATCTTGCTGACGTGGCACAATCTGAGCCATCCATCAGCCGTTGGCGCGAACATCTGGATGATCTGACGGTCCAAGGAGCTCGGAGGTGTTTTTTTCGCAATACGGAGGTCGGTGCCCCGGTAGCTCGGGGGCGTCTTTCTCCGAATGGGCACCTCGGTAGCTCGGTAGCCCGGCGCTTCGAAGACTGCCGAGCTATGTGGCCAGATCTGGGATGTCCATCAGGCTCGAATCACGGCGCAAGAGGCTCAAATCACGAGAAAACGTGATTTTGTCGTTTTGTGGACGTGGCAAAATCTGAGCCATCCATCAGCCGTTGGCATGAACATCTAGACGATCGGACGGTCCAAGGAGCTCGGAGGTGTTTTTTCCCCCAATACGGAGGTCGGTGCCCCGGTAGCTCAGAGGCGTCTTTCTCCGAATGGGCACCTCAGTAGCTCGGCACCTCGGTAGCTCGACGCTTCGATGGCTGCCGAGCTACGTGGCCAGATCTGGGGCATCCATCAGGCTCGAATCACAGCACAAAAGGCTCAGATCACGAGAAAACGTAATTTTGTCGTTTTGTGGATGCGGCAAAATCTGAGCCATCCATCAGTCGTTGGCACGAACATCTGGACGATCCGACGGTCCAAGGAGCTTGGAGGTGTTTTTCCCCCTAATACGGACGGTCGGTGCCCCGGTAGCTCGGGGGCATCTTTCTCTGAATGGGCACCTCGGTAGCTCGGCGCTTCAATGGCTGCCGAGCTACGTGGCCAGATCTGGGGTGTCTGGTTAGGTTTGGGCACGGACTTTGAGACAGCACGGCCGTAGGTTGTTCCTGCCTTTAAGAATTCTGTCATTTAACATTCTTAATGGTCTTGAGTGGAGCCCAATATGTTAGAAGCCCAAGAGTCGCTCTTTTTACTATAAGTTCTCACCCCCCCTCAACACTTCTCCCATTCTTTCACCTTTTACTCCAAGAAATTTTTTTTTGCTCTCGAGTTGCTCCGTTAGCGGTGATTTTCGCTCCTGGGTGGTTGTGCTAGCTGTCGCGGTGAGGCGAAGCAATTTCCGGCAAATTATTCCGACCGAGAACGTCCCATCAAGGTAAATATATATATTTTCACTTAGATATATATACCTTTCAAGATGTCTAGAGTGTCCTCGGGTGGTGAGGCCTCTTCCTCGGGAGGTGAGAGTGAGCGGATGCTAGAGGCTCCGCTCGTCCAAGAGAAGGGGATAGAAGTAGGAGGGTCGGCGATGAGTGTTCTAGTTGCTCCGCTAGCCTAAGAGAAGGGGAAGGAGGTGGTAGGGTCGGTTGTGGTCGAACTAGTTGCTCTGGTCGCCAAGGAAAAGGGGAAAGAGGTCGTGTGGTCGACAATTGTCGAGACAGTGGTAGAGTCTGTCAGGAGGGGAGGAGAGATGGGTCGGTTGCCTTCGGAGATATCAGGCTATGGGGGAATCAGGAAGTATACTAGCGAACTGCTGACGAAGGCCATCTATGGGAGGTCGGGGTTGTATGCAGAGAACGAGCCGAAGGAGGTCACCGAGGTCGACGACATCGCCTCGGTTCTGACAGAAAGGGACCTGCTCCGGATCCGGAGGAGCTTCATGATACCTCTGGAGTACAGTCTAATCCTCCCCGAACCAGGAGTGCGAGCATGTATGGCGATCTCGCTTGATACGTGCGTCTTTGCCTACGACGCAATGAATGCAGGTCTGCGTCTGCCCCTTCACCCCTTCGTGACTAAAGTGCTGCGGTGGTATGGACTGAGTTCGATCCAGTTCATGCCGAACATGTGGCGCCACGTGCTCGGCTTTTTGCTTCAGTTTCGGGCGGTAAAGGTGGAGCCTCAGCTCGTCGTTCTTCGAAGTATGTATCGGATCAACCGGATGAACAGGATAGAGCACCGGTACTACTTGTCGCCACAAAAAGGTGTTAAGTTGATAGAGAATCTGGACTCTATAAAGTCGTGGAAGGGGAAGTACTTTTTATCCGAAGCCCTATGGGGTGGGACTTCCCAACCAGGTGGAAGGAGGATGTGCCGAAGTGGGCTAAGGCCGACCCGGTGTTGACTCCGGCTGAAGCAGAAGTTGCGACGAAGCTGATTGACCTTCCGACCCTGAGCTGGAAGGATATGATCAAGGAGTTCCTCCATGTGTCGAGTCTCAGTCCGATCGACCCGAGTATGCTCTGGACATCTTGCTCTTCCATTATTCTTAATACTGCATCCTTCTCATCTTAACTTTTTTTTTCTCTTTGGTAAAGGCTCCGAATATGGACTTTAAGGCAATCATGGCAGAGCGGAACATGAGCGGTGCCAAGGGCTCTGACACTATGAAGAGGAAGAGGATGACCGCGGGACCCACGTCTGGCCGACCTACCAAAATGCCTTCTGCCGTGGTCGAGACTGTGGATCTGGCGTCTCCTCAGCGGTCCGCCCCGGCTGCTGCTCTTCCTCAACTGACCCCATCCGAGACTTCAACCGAAGCATTCTCCATCTCCGTGGCGTTGGCGCTTGAGGCTCCACCCCTTACCGAGAAGGCCGAGGTGATTTTGACCGAGGGACACAAGAAGCTCTTCGTCCCCGAATGGCTGGTGATGAACCATGATGGCTTCTTAGGGGACTCGGCCATGAGTATGGTACCCCTGAAGGCTGGGACAACGGGTGATGACGCTCTTGAGATAGCTCGGGCAACAATGTCGGTGAGTCTTCTAATCGAATCGTCGATAATCCAAAAAATTTCTAAGTCACTTGCTCAGCTTTTCATTATTTCTTTTTCTCTTTTGTTTAGATCACGTACCATTTTAGCCACCTCCTCAAGCAATATTCCAAGCAAGAGAAGGAGCTGAAGCTGTCGTGCGACAAGGACCGAGTCGAAAGGGCGAGGGTCGCGAAGCTTTACGAGGCGGAGCAGCGCCGCTCGAAATCCCTGGCAGCTCAGGTCGCGTACTTTGAGATGGCCCTAGCACAGGCAAACGAGAAGACAGCCTCGGAGGCGGCTCGAGCAAATGAGGAGAGGGAAAAGGCGAAGAAGGCCGTAGAAGACATGGAGAGGGAGAAGGATGCGGCAGTGGCAGCGGCGAGGGCGGCGATTGAGGTCGAGGCAAAGAAGCACATGATGGTGAACATGGAGCAGTCCTACGCCACAACCCTCAAGCACGTCGAGGCTCGCGTCCCCAGCTTCGATAGGTCTGGGTACAGCCTGTGGGGCCCGGTCGGTGGCAAGGCCCTTCAAGTCGACCAAGAGGGAGGCAAGGAGGATTAAGAGGAGGAAGAGGAGGACAAAGGGGGCGACGAAACTATGGCCGACCCCCAGAAAGCGATAGTGGAGGTTGGGGAGACGACCACCGAGGAGCCCATCACCGAGCTGCCACTCAAGGTGGCCCTCTGACTTCAGTTGTCTTATTTTGTTGCCTTTGCCTCTTGTATTGCCTTATAGCGGACTGGCCACCGCTCTTTTGTTGTAATCCAGTTTTTAAATGAATGAACTTCTCTATTTTGAACAAATGTTGGAGACATTTGAATTCATTGATTGTCTTTTGGCGAAAGTTGACTAAGTGTTGGGACCTGAGTTGTTTCATATATGAGCCATTACTGTGGGTGTTTCTCAAGCTTAGTGTTGTTGTGTCCTTGCCTTTTCAGATCGCCGAGCTGTATTAAATAGTCGAAGCACCGTCGCAGGTGGAAGCGGTCGAGGTGTCTCATCTTCGGTCTGAACTAAGAGCGGCTAGGTTGGCTCTCTCTCGAAGTCGAGAGAGGCTCCTCAAGGGTAAGGCAGAACTAGGTCATCACAGGCTGACGCTGACGTGTCGCACCTCCAAACTGAAGCGACTGAAGGAGCAAGCTCAGAAAGTGGAGGAGGGGAGTCCCTCGAAGTCTAGCAAGCTAGGAAAGAAGCTAGAGTCCATTTGACAGTTTTTGTTCGAGGCTAGGGCTGAGAGAGACGGTCTAAAGAACGTGGTGCTCAAAAAGATTTTGGAGACGGCGCAGCTTCGACAGACTATCACCGAAGCTTCTCGTGCAGGCAATACGAGTCGACGCCTCGGCTAAGTGTTAAGGTAACAGAAGACTCACTGAGGGAGCGAATCATTGAGTTAGAGGAAGAGGTTCACTAGCTGCGACATCTCTCAGAGGGAAGTAACGTTAGGACCAATTCTTGCGCCCGAGGAGAGTACTTACAGGGACGGTCATTTCATGAGTTGGCGTTACATTTGCCTCCCACCTTGGGGCGTCCTGGAGACACATAGAGTGGAGTGGCTGGCTCGTTGAGTGGGGCCTCAATCGGTGCAACTCTCGATGACACAACTCGGCTCGCCGGCTTAGAGACCTCCACAGGTGTAAGTTCGCAGCAACAAGGTGTTCATCGACCTCGTTTGTTGCTCAAGAGGAGTATCCCACTTCCTAGGAGGCATTAGGGCATCTACCTTGTGATATTGCAGACTTTTTGTACAAGTTTTGTATCTCAATGTAAACATGAGCAGTTAGTCTTGTAATTAGACTTGTAATCCCAAATTCGAATGAAATAGTACTTGTTTTGTGAGCTTGCATGCTTCGCTAACGTTTGTAGTTGTCAACAGCTGTAGGAGCAATCTTGAATGGTAGGACGCTTGGCACTTACTCGTTCACGAGTTAGCAAAAAGTTGCTTCGAACCACGTGTTGGGCTCTGAACTTGTCGTTTAGAGAGTATCAACGGCTGTGGGAACAATTCCGAATGGTGATCCACTTCGTACTCGCTTAGAAGCAAGTAGTTGAAGCGGAGTCGAACCAGGTGTTGGACTCCGAGTTCGTCGTTTAAGGAGAGAATCAACGGTTGTGGGAGCAATTCCGAATGGCGAACCACTTCTTACTCGCTGATAAGCAAGTAGTTGAAGCGGAATCAAGCCAAGTGTTGGACTCCAAACTCGTCGTTTAAAGAGAGAATCAACAGTTGTGGGAGCAATTCCGAATGGCAAACCACTTCTTACTCGCTTATAAGCAAGTAGTTGAAGCGGAATCGAGACAAGTGTTGGACTCCAAACTCATCGTTTAAAGAGAGAATCAACGGTTGTAGGAGCAATTCCGAATGGTGATCCGCTTTTTTACTCGCTTAGAAGCAAGTAGTGGAAGCGGAGTCGAACCAAGTGTTGGACTCTAAGCTCGTCGTTTAAAGAGAAAATCAATGGTTGTAGGAGTAATTCCGAATGGTGATCCGCTTTTTTACTCTCTTAGAAGCAAGTAGTGGAAGCGGAGTCGAACCAAGTGTTGGACTCCAAGCACGTCGTTTCAGTGCAAAAATTTCAAAAATTTTTGTAAGTAAAGTTAGACTACCCAAAAATAGAGAACTTGAGAAGAAAAGATTTCTTTTTATTGAGAACAACCGGGCGGCTGCTTCTAAGTTGCGAGCCGCCTTTACACTTTGATAAAAAGAAAATACTAGTAAGGATTTTGAGACATGTCTTCTGGAGCGCTCCTGGGGAAGTTTCTTAGAGCGATGTTTAGACACCCTCTTGGTACTTCATCAATTGCTCCGCGTTCCATGTCCTTGGTATCTTTCTGCCCCCCGAGTCTTTGAGTTGATATGCGCCCGGGCGTATAACTCTGGAGACCTTATATGGTCCTTCCTAATTGGGTGCCAGCTTGCCTCTTTTGCTTGGATCGGAAATTGACAACTTTCTCAGCACTAAGTCCTATCCTTTAGGTTGGTGGGTCGTACCCTCTTGTTGTAAGATTGAGTAATCCTATGACGGTAGGTCTCTTGGCAGATTGCGGCTCTCTCACGGACCTCATCTATGAGGTCTATGCAATTGCAAAGCTGGTTCGCGTTCTGCACTTCATTGTAGGCTATGAGTCGAGGTGAGGGTAGGCCCACCTCCAATGGGATGAGAGCTTCGGATCCGTATGTGAGGTTGAAAGGGGACTTTCCCGTTGGAGCTCTTTTTGTGGTGCGATAGTTCCAAAGCACATTGGGGAGTTGTTCGAACCACAGCCCTTTAGTGGACTTGTCCAGCCTCTTCTTCAAGCCGGAGAGGATTTGTCGGTTCGCATTTTTTGCTTGGCCATTGGACTGGGGGTGCACTAATGAAAAGAACCGCTGCTAAATCCCGAGGTCGGTGCAAAAGTCTCGAAAGGTCGCTCCCATGAATTGGGTCCCGTTGTCGGTTATAAGGATGCGAGGCACCCCGAACCGACAGACGATGTTCTTCCAAAAGAACTTCTGCACCTTGTGCTAGGTTATTGTTGAAAGAGATTCAGCTTCTATCCATTTTGAGAAGTAGTCTATTACTACCACTAGGAACTTCAACTGGCCTGGTACTGGAGGGAAGGGTCTGAGCGAATCCATCCCCCACATTGCGAAGGGGATTGGACTCGCCAAGGAAGTAAGTTGTGCTTGGGGCAGGCGACGGATTGGGGCGAACTTCTGGCAAGAGTCGCACTGGCGGACGTACTCCTCGGAGTCACATAGTAGTGTGGGCCAGAAGTAGCCGTAGTTCAAGAGCTTCCAGGCGAGGGATCTCGCACCCAAATACGCGCCACATAGACCTTCATGGGCCTCCTTCAGGGCGTAGAGCGCTTCCTCCGGGGAGAGGCACCTCAGATAGGGCCGACCATCGATCTGGGTGTAGGAGTGTTTGTACATGACCCTATCCAGGAGTGTGTACCGCTCTGCTCGTGTCCTGATCCTCCTTGCTTCTTTCGGATCTTCAGGAAGGACTCTATCCCGGAGGTACTCGAGGAGGGGCTTCTTCTAGTTTTCCCCAAGTGTTAGGGGGTAGGCTTCCATTGGCTCCGAGCCATCTTCGTCGATGCTTGGTTTGAGAAGGAACTCTATCAAGATGGTCCGTTCTAGACCCTGGAGAGATGAGGATGCGAGCTTAGAGAGGGCATCCACTTGCATGTTTTCCTCTCAGGGAACCCGCTGGAGTTGAACGTCTTCGAATAGAGCTGGAAGCTCCCTTACCTTTGCCAAGTACCTGGCCATACGGCCGTACCTCGCCTCGTATTCCCCGGACACCTGGTTGACTACTAACTGGGAGTCGTTGAAGACCCTTACGCGCTCGGCCCCTGCCTTGCGAGCCATGCAGAACCCCCGCTATGAGGGCTTCATACTCCGCCTCATTATTTGATGCCGGGAAGTTTAGGCGGATGGAGTACTGGAGGACGAAAGCGTCGGGGCCAGTTAGGATGATGCCAGCCCCTCTTCCATCGATGCAAGAGGACCTGTCCACATAAACGGTCCAGACAAAGGGGTCGGCAAACGACTCGCATGAGTTGGGGATGGTGTTCTCCACGATGAATTCGGCCAGAGCTTTGGCCTTTATCGCTGTTCTGGGCTGGTAGCTGATGTCATGCTGACTCAGCTAGATGGACCACTACATGAGCCGCCCAGAAGTCTAGGTCTCGTGGAAAACTTGTTTCAGCGGTTGGTCAGTAAGGACGACCACCGAATGGGATTGGAAGTAGGGCGGAGCTTTCAGGCCGCCATGACCAGAACGAGAGCCATCTTCTCCAGATTCGGGTAACGGAGTTCGGCATCGCGGAGCACCTTGCTCACATAGTAAATGGGCTTCTGCGTCTTCTCCTCTTCCCTTACAAGAACCGTGCTGAGCGTCTGCTCCGAAGTTGCGAGATAGAGGTAGAGGACCTCCCCAGGTGCTGGCTTGCTCAGGAGCAGGGGGTTAGCCAGATATTCCTTGAGCTTTTCAAAGGACTCTTGTTGCTGCTATCCCCACTTGAAGCCTTTAGCCCCCTTGAAGGCTTTGAAGAAGGGGAGACACTTCTCCTCGGACTTGGAGAGGAATCGCCCAATCGCTGCGAGGCGCCATGTGAGCCTCTGTACTTCTTTGACGTTGGAGGGGGGAGCCATTTTGAGAATGGCTTGGATCTTTTTGGGGTTGGCCTCTATGCCCCTCTGGTTGACCATAAACCCCAGAAATTTGCCCGATGAGACACCGAACTCACACTTTTTTGGGTTTAGCCTCATATTGTGTCTCCTGAGCACCCCAAAGGCTTCTTAAAGGTTGAGAGTGTGCTCTTGCCCTTGGGTGCTCTTGACCAACATGTCGTCAACGTAGACCTCCATATTTCGGCCAATCTAGTCTCGGAAGACCCTGTTCACCAGGCGCTGATAGGTAGCTCCCACATTTTTCAAGTTGAAGGGCATAACACAGTGGCAATAGAGGCCTTGGTCCGTCACAAACGAGGTCTTCGAGACATCGGGAGGGAACATCCTGATTTGGTTGTACCCTGAGAAGGCATCCATAAAACTGAGGAGCTCGTACCTAGAGGTCGCATCGATCAGGGCATCAATGCTGGGAAGAGAAAAAGAGTCCTTTGGGCATGCCTTGCTGAGATCGGTGAAGTCAATTCATATTCTCCAACTCCCATTGCCCTTCTTGACCATCACCACATTGGAGAGCCACTCAGGGTAGTTTACCTCCTGAAGAAAGCGGGCATTGAAGAGTTTCTCAACCTCTTCCTTGATCGCCTGTTACCTCTCAGGGGGCAAACTTCCGGCTCTTCTGTTGGACAGCCTTGACCCTCGGGGTGACGCTCAGACAGTGCATTGAGAGCTCCTCTGAGATCCTGGGCATGTCTATTGTAGTCCAGGCGAAGAGGTCACGATTCTCCCGTATGCACCGGGTGATGTCTTGCTTAATGGAGGGGGAAAGAGCCTTGCTAACGCGGAACGTCTTAGTGGTGTCTTCTTCAGAGAAGGCCACTTCCTTCAATTCATCGACGGGCTTGGAGATAGTTTGACCGTCTTCCTGAGGAAGTTCGAGCGCTTCCAAAGAGAGAACTGGACCCCCCATTGAGGTCATATAGCACTTCTGAGCCGCTTCTTGGCTTCCCCTCACTTCTCCCACTCCTAAGGGCGTAGGGAACTTCATCTTCATGTGGTATGCTGAAGGGATGGCTTGAAGAGCGGCCAAACCAAGTATACCCAAGATAACATTATTGGTGGCCTTGACGTCGACCACCATGAAGTCCATTGGCTCCGTGCGAGTTACCGAGGCCTTTCCAGCCGTTACGTCGAGGGTTATAACTCCTTCGACCGTAACCGGGACCCCAGTGAACCCGTGAAGAGTGTAGCCTGCGGGCTTGAGCCGGTCCCTCGATAGTTGGAGGCCTTTGAAAGCCTCCAAGAAAAGGATGTTGACGGAGCTTCCGTTATCTACCAAGATCCGACGAACATCGAAGTTTGCCATTCGGAGATTGATGATGAGGGCATCGCAGTGGGGTGTGCAGACGCCCTCCAGGTCCCTATCGAAGAACGTCACCGGGACTCCGAGGCCTTTTGGGGGGGATGGCTCTGCACGGAGTTAACCTCCCTTACGAAGACTTTTCGGGAGGAGTTGGAATCTCCCCCCATTGGGCCTCCGTGTATCAGGTGCAAGATGCCCTCTACTTCGGCCTCCGGAGTCTCCGTGTGTTGCTCGGGTCGCCTGTTAGCCCCCTTGGGCGGTGGGGACGGATCGACTCGGTCCCTTTTTGTGAACCGGGTGAGCTGCCCTCTCTGAATGAGGGCCTCGATTTCATCCTTCAAGGCCCAACATTCATCTGTGTCATGCCCGTGGTCCCGATAGAAATGACACCACTTGCTCCGGTCTCTCTTCTTTCCCGGAGTATTCATCCTTGGGGGAGGCAGCAGGAGGCCTTCGTTCCCGATCTCCATCAGGATGGCGGATACACTCGCGTTACACGGAGTGAATTTCTCGAACTGAGGAGGAGGACACCGCTGACCCCCATAGTCTTTTTGGAGCTTCTTAGCTCCTTCTTCTGCGCCTTTCCGCTTGTTCGCAGAAGATGAGGCCTCAAAGGTGGGGCGGTGGAGAGCTCCTTCCGCTCGGATGTACTTCTCGCTCCGAAGTAGGAGCTCTGAGAAGTCCCGAGGGGGCTTCTTGGTGAGGGACACTCTGAGGTCAGCGTTGAGGATGTTGGACCGGAAGGCGACAGTGGCGACCGAGGGTTCCAAGGAAGGGATGGACCTAGCTTCAGCCGTGAAGCGCTTGACATAGTCCCTCAATCGTTCGCCCTTTTTTTGACTGAGGAACAGCAGGGAGTCGCTCGTCTTCTCGGCGCGATGACTGCTCACGAAATGCGTGAGAAAAAGACCCTCGAATTGGTCGAAGGAAAAGATAGATGCTGGCGTAAGTCGAGAGTACCATTTCTGGGCCGGCCCATTAAGTGTGGCCGGGAAGGTCTTGCAAAGGAGGGCATCGGATGCATGGTGGATCAACATGAGAGTTTTGAAACTCTCAATGTGATCTACAGGGTCTGACTCCCTGGTGTAGGTCTTAAAATGTTGAGGCTTGAAGTTGTCTGGAACTGGGGCCTCCATGATGGCGCAGGAGAATGTGGGCCTACTTGGGCACAGGTCCCTGGCCCATCGTTCTTCGTCTCGGTCGAGCTGGCCGATGCGCCTCTCCATCTTGTGGAGACGGCGGTTGACCGAGTCTTCCCTTCGGTCGTATCTTGCAGAGCCCCGAGACTCATCCTCATGTCGAGGAGGGCTGGGGCTGCGACGGTGATGGCTCTGAGTAGGAGGTGGGCTGATGGAACAACGGGGGTGACTCGGAGTGGGCCGTAGACTCCGAGAGCGGCGGCGGTGTTCGGGAGAAGGGCGGCGATGGCTCGCAGCCGGCCTAGGACTTCAGGAGCGGCAAGGATGGTGAGGAGCCGGTCGAGGACTACGGGAGCGGCGAGGATGGTGAGGAGCTAGCGGAGGACTGGGAGCCCGACGGCCATTATTGGGGGCAGCGTTGAACACCCGGAGGACTGCTCCTGGAGTTGCTGAAATTCCGCTCTGGTAACGGGGGCCACCTGCTCCTGCTGGGTTCGAGGTGCAGGATGGCCTGCCGGGGAGCAACTCCATCTTGGGCGATGCTGGGGCGACTCCCTCTGCCTCCTGGGAGAGTGGGACCTCCCTCGGTCGGATCGGCGCGGTGACCGGCGAGGGTTCGCATCGTGTGTTCGCCTCTCATCCGGATGGGTACGAAGGTCGGGTCCACGCTCGGTTTGCCGATTGTTAAGAACATGCCGCAGATCCTTGGGAGTGGGAGGAGTATAGGAAGCCATATAGTCTGTGTCGGCATTGTGGATGGAAACACGAACTTGATGCACAGGTTGCTTGCGGCGGCTCCACTGAGAGGGTTCCCCCACGGTGACCTGGGGTTCGAGAGGCTGCTAAATGGACTACGGAGCCTAGGGATCAAGCTGCTGGGCCGGTTGGTTGGAAGGAGGGAGATCCCCCTGTGGAGGAGGAGGAGGAGGATGAGAAGAGGTTTTTCTTCGGTTGGGATTTGCGGGTCTCTTCTTGGGAGGCATTGCTGGGAGTGGCTTTGGTGGAAGGAGGAAGGTTGGATTGCTTTGTTGAGATTTCCCACAGACAGCACCAATCTGTTGCCGCTGGTTTCTGGTGTGGGGGCAATAGATGAGATTTGTAGGTACGTGAGGAACTCGAACAGGCGGAACCCTTCTTCTTCCTTGTTGACTAGTTGACTCCTTGGTGCTCCCTTGAACCTGCACAAACGTTCGAGACACCGGGATGGATCCCGGCGACGAACTCTCCAACGCTCAAGTCAATACACAGAAAAAGTGAAGAGAAAGAGCTCAAGTGTGCAAAGAGTGATCACCTTTAACAGTAGGAGGTAAGGGGTTTTTATAGTCGCCATGGAGATCTTTTTCAGGATAAGGGTGAATCCCTACTTCCCGGTGTGGCTGGCTGGGGTTGGTTACAACCATCCCCTCAAGATAGGGACAAGCCAGGATCTGCTCCTATCCTGTTGATTTGGTCCCTAATGGGTTGAGGCCCATTCTCTGCCTATCAGATCTGTTCATGGGCTAGAGGGTCCAAGAGGAGAGACCCGGTACCCAATTCGGACCCGTCCGTAGGTGAAATTACCATCTCGTCCCTGAGACCTCAAGATTCGTGCCCACTCTGAACGGTTCTGATTTAACCCCATTTTTAGCCATATTAATTCTATATTGTTAATGAGAAATAGAAATCAACCTCAAAGATGACCAATTGAAAGATATTAATAATAAGAAAAGAAAAGCATTTCCTCTTCCTTGCGATGATTGAGAGATCCAAGCCCCAAAAACTCCAAGAAATAATAAAAAGGATAAATTTTTGTTCACCACATAGGAGGGCAGCAGCTACTGCTGTTAATATAGGCCGGGATCCCTCCTTAGGGTTTATATGAAGATTTTACGAATAAGTCCCTTAAGAAAATATATTTTTACATGTATAGATCATTCCAATTTAATTAGTTAAATTAAATCAAATAAAAATAAAAATCTAATCCCCTAATGCCTCCAATCTGGTCAGCCTTCACTACAGCCCAGAAACCAACTTTAAAAAACTTGCCTTTGACTGGCAATTTTATAAAAAAGTCATTCACTTTGAAATATTTGCAAATATGCCATATATTATTCATAAAAATCTAGAAAATTTAGAATTACTATCCAATAATAATGATTAGACCTTCCAAATAAATTTTTGGAGTTTTCATTCTCCAGAAAAATTATTTGCAATAAAGTCCTCAACAATTCTCAAAATTACATATATGTATATATATATACATACTCAATAAAGTCAAATGAAATCAAATTAGAGGGATAAAATCTCTCCCCCCAATCTCTCCACTGCCATATCGGTCTACCAAAATAGCCAAACAAAATTTTAAATTTGAATTTTACCTCCAAACGCCATTTTGCACAAAAATTATTTTCTTTCAAAGTATTTACAAAAATAGTTTATTTATTCAGAAAAATCCCAAAATTTAGAATATACTCAATTGTGAATAGGAGAATTTATTCAGCAATTTAAAAGTGAAAATTTGTACCTTAAAAATATTTGCACGTGTTTTGCACGTGTAACGACAATTTCATATAATAGCCAAATTAATCAAAAAAGTTAATTTAAAATCATTTATTATTTAAAAATGATAAATCATTAATAGAAAATACTTTTGATTTAATTTTGAGCTCTTTTATGGTCGGAATGTAATTCTTTCCTAAAAAATCAATTATATCAACATAGAGTCCAAAAATGAGTTTCTTTAATCAAATAATATGAAAAATAAAATATATCATACTTAAATGAAGGAAATCAATTATTGACAACAAACTTTTGAGAAATCCAAATTTTCTAACCTTGCACGTGCAACATCAATTTCAAGAAAACGGTCAAAATAGTCAATTTCACTAATTCAATATTATTTAATAATTCCAAAAATATATTTTATTTTACGGAGTGTTACATCACCCCTCCCCCCCTAGAATAGTTCTATCCTTAGAACTATCCTTAGTAAGAGGAAAAAAAAGTACAACTTACACACAATTTCAGGAAATCATTGTGTCTTTATTTTCTAATTACAATGGGTTGCTAACTAAAAAAATTAACGTATAATAAGAACAGTAAAGTAAATATGAAAACTGACAGAGCAACAAGTATATGCAAAAACTCATTAGTTATAAAACTAATCCCAAGAAGATATATAGAATGCTTAAAAAAAGTATATAAACTATGCAATAACTTGTTGAAAGCAATTAGATAATCAATTAATGCATACGAATTTCTACAGCATAATTATCATAACTAATATAAGTTAGTCAATAATACTTTAAAGCACGCAAAGAAATCAAAAGCTTCCTTAAAACTTGAATACACTATAAACACAATGCACTATGAATTTAAGAATTAATGAAAATAGACAAACACACGTAACACAAAACTTCGACAAGAATGCGAGTAAAAGAAAACTGTCCAAAGTAACAAATAACAATAAGTTTAGTGAGTAAAATAAAATATTAAGCATTCCAAAGGACATTAAAACATTTGTATAAAACCATAAAATGCAAAATAGATATATGAACAGATCAACAACAAAAAAGATTATTGATCAATATCATCGTAAAAGATCATCATAGTAAGAAAGATAATACGGCCAACCATACAAAATAATAAGCCCAAAGCGAAAAGTTAAGAACATAGATAATGGCAAGAGTAAATAATAACAAAAGTATCACAAGGAATACAAACTTAAAGGTGATAATAATAATAATAAAAGATCTGGGAAGATAGTCAATCAAAGATGCGTCGAAACACAAACAAATTTAGCTAAGAAAAAATAATTATAATAAATGTACGCAAGAAAAACAAAGAACAGTGAGTATGTTAAATAAATATTAATATTATAAGCAATACCTTAAGAGTACATTACAAGAATCAAGCGAAATAAGACGGAATACACACACACACACACACACACACACACACACACACACAAAACAAGAAGACTTGAAAGGAGTTCATTAAATATTACAAAAGGGTCAAATCATTAAATAGAATGTGGAAACAAACATAAGTGAGAAAATTTGGAATCAAATTCCGACGTAAACGAATCTAATATTGCATAAAAACAGAAATATGGTAAAACCAAGTAAACTAGTTTAAGTTATATGAAAACATGAAGTAGAATAGTATACAAATGTCGTAAAGGAAGAAATTATATATGAAACTTAATTTTTAGTTAAATTAAAACTTTAAATTTTAGAATAGTTCAAGAACAAATATTACTTAAGTGAATCTATGAACATTTATTAACATTTAAATTTGAAGCAAACCAACTCAAAATTTGAAATTTGTACTCCTTAAAACTAAAATTATATGCTTTCAAATAAGAAGTTATATTCATTGAAAAAATCTAAATTTTCACATTTTCAAATCTACATTTAAATGCTTCAAAAATATGGAATTATATTGTACCAATCCTGAAATTATAAATCTGAAATCACATCATACCAAAATTGAAATATTTATATACTCAAATATGGAATTTGTCATTTTGAAACTTAATAAATTCAAGAAATCTGTAACTAATCAAATAAAACTTTATTTATTCTAATTCGTTATAAGGGTTAATCAACCTATGTAAGAATAGTAAAAGAAAATCATTATATGTTTCAAAAGTACGAGATAAATGATCGAGTAAAACGTGAAAATAAATATAAGTGGGATGATATGAAACGTTACATAATTAAAAAATTATAGCAACAAATAGTAGCAGGAACTTGAACTATAGTATATGAAATCAAATTCAATCGTGAATAAATGTACAATTACATAAAAACAGAAGTAGGGAAAAATCAAATAAACTAGTTCGAGTTATCTTACATTATAAAGCATAATAGTGTAAAACAAAATGACACACAGAAAAGAAATTATATGTGAACCCTAACTTTTAATTAGAATAAACCTTTAAAATTTAGAATAGTTAGTGAACACATACTTTTTAAGTAAATCGTATAAAAATTATTAACAATTAAATCCGAAACAAACCAATTCAAAATCTAAGATTTATACGACTTAAAAGCTGAAACTAAATGTTTCCAAATCTGAAATTATATTCACTCAAATATGAAATTACACATTTCTAAATCTGAAGTTATATGCTTCAAAAATATGAAATTATATTGTGCCAATCATGGAACTATAGATCTAACATCACACAAATTCTAAAATCGTTAAAAATCTGAAACCAACAACACAAAAATCTAAATTCACGCAAATTTGAAACTTACAGAATTCTGAAATCAATCACAAATAAATAAATAAATAAATAAAATCTAAAACTAATAAAATCTGATATTAATTATATTAAAATAAAGAATCTGAAATCAATAACGATAGAAAAAAAATGAACAAAAAGAACTTGAAACAAAGACAACTTAAATCTTAAGGGTAAAACCGTTCAATATAGTAAAACCATTAAATTTTTTTGATTGTGTTACTATATAGTTGTACATGTATACACCTCATTAACTTCCAAAAATAATATTAAAACAAATATCGTCAGGTGCAATTTTAAAAAGCTATGATAAACTGATCTAAATAGCTACATACAAAAACATAATATATTCAAAGCAATAACCAAAAGAAAATAAAATTTAAGTTAAAAAAATTGTTAATTATAATGTAGTTATTGTAGTATCCGTCACACAAAAGTGACAAGCAAAAATCAAACATTACGTTATTCAAGCTATAAACTGTAAACACCAACAGGAAAGAAAAAGCTAGATTCACCACTTTCCAAACTTCAATAATAAAATTTGTTTCTATAAAACACAAAATTTTTAGAACAAATAGACTAGAACTAGCAAAACATTCTTTAAAATTAAACAATTATAATTAGATTTTTACTAAAATAGATAAGTTAATAACTAATAAAATTATCCCAATTAAACGTCAATAATAATAAAAATAATTAAAAAGTAATTACAATAGCAAGAGGAAATAAATCATTCATCTTCTATTTACGCAAAAACAATCAACCCATTTACGATAAAGAAATTTTTATTCGAATCTAGAAAAACAATAATTCAAGTTTTTTCTACAAGCATTCATGATAAAACAACTAACTCGCACATCTAATGTCCACCTAGGTACACACTCTTCTAATGTCCACCTAGGTACTCACACTTCTAATGTCCACCTAGGTACTCACGCTCTAGTGTCCACCTAGGTTCATTCCCTATACCATGTTTAACATTATTAATTGAAGTAGGCTATGATACCAAACTTGTAGCGCCTCGAATTTCTAATAAATAAAATTATAAATAAGTGGCACAATTTCCAGAATCAAATTCCATTGTAATCATAAACACAGTATCAAATACAAGAAAAATTAAAATTTTTTTATCACAACAATTCTTTCTTACATTGCACAACGGAATAATTAATTACATTTTGTTACAACACAACCCAACACTTAAACTTTAATCATCTCAAATCCAAGCTTCTACTTTACTTGGTCAACTCACTTGCAAATTCTGCAAAATAACTAATGTAACCCCTATTGCTCATATTTGTATTTTTAATTATATTTAATAAAATTCTTGAGTATTTATTTTATTTTTGGTTGTAATTAATTTCATTTTCTTTGTATGGTGTGTTGTTCTTTTCTCTCTTGTGAATCATTTTGCATTGATTCGGCTTTTTATTCTCATTTATTTGGTCTACAATTTGTCTTTGATCTTACCTATTGTTTAAACCTATTTCATGGCCTATTTGTCTCTTATTGGATTCTTTTCTTCCTATTGGATACTACCAAGTTCAGCCAAATCCATATTGTCTCTATATAATCACCCTAATTGTACCCTAACCCTAATTACCAAAACCCTAATATACTATTCTCTCCCTATCTAGCCGTCACCCTCTCTCTCCCTACCTCCCGACCTACCCTGACCCCTTTTCTTGCCTCCTGTTCCTGACGCCAGCAGACCCCAACCCTATGCTCCCTTCCTCTCTCCTCGTCGTGCTGTCGAGCAGCGCCTCCAGCACCGCTCTAAGTCTCCGCTTCCGTCGTCTCTTTTATGGTTGCAATGCCGCACCATAGCATGACCCCCCAGTCGCCGCTCGTCTCTTGCGTCGTCATCATCTTCTCGGGTTGCTGCTGCCGGTCTTGCTGTTGGTTGTTGCTATCCCTTGTGTGTGCGTATGAAGACACATGCACCACTCGTGGTTGTATCGGTGTGATTCTCATTCTTGTTCGTGATCATTGTGTTTATTGTTCGGGATCTGTTCCCGTTATTCTGGTCTTCGTTTCCGTCGTCTTCGTATCAGGCAAGCAGCTTGTATGTATTCTTTTTGTCATACAACTTAATACCAGTAAGTAATCTAGTATGAAAATATTTGTACTCTCATGATGATCCTATTTTGTTAGGTTAACTATTGACATCACCTATTGATCATGAGTAGTTACAATAATTGACACCCGTTGCATGAAAACAATTAGATTAGTGGACATCTTGACTGTATGTTGTTGTGGCATACCGTATGTTGTATATGACTATTGCACCGATGTTTGTTAGATATATTATCTCATTATAGACTATTTCATCCACATGCCATGTTGATTTGAGTAACCCACATATACCATGCTTTGTATGACATCTAGATTGGACCGTTTGTAGTTAAGACATTTGATAAAATGTGAAAAGAGCTTTTGCTTTGTTGCTGCCCTATTTTGTACTGTAATTTCGAACCTATTAACATCAGTAAAATAAATAAGTTTGTGAACATGATTTGTAGCCTTTGTTTTCTAGTTTCCAAAACTTTTGACGGATTTGAATTCTGATTTTTGATGCATGAGTTATTTCTATTTTACTGCAGTCATATCGTATGTTCTAGAGTCTGAACTATATGTATTCTGTATGGAATTTTATTTTAAAACTGATATTAAAAGTAGAATTTGAACTCTATATTTTTCTGAGTATGTTTCGATATGAATGGAAGCAATTCCTAATTTTGGTGGAATTAATTAATGACTTTTATATCTCATTTTATGCTTTTAAAACCAATGAAAATATTCCAAACTACATGTTGTTTAATAAAGAAATATGTTTTCAACCTGATTCTATTCGTTTTTGATAAAAACTTTGTGAATAAGAGTTGTAGCCTGATTTGTCTATTTTATCACCCTTTTGATGGATCTGAATTTTGAATTATACTTTATGAATTATCTCTGTTATGGTACCGCTGTATCTGAACTTTCAGAATCGAGATTTTGTTGCATTACTCTGTTTTTTCAATTTTTTTGACCATACTATCTGTAATGTAATTTCATGATATTTTATATTTTGAAACTAGATATTCTAGGAAATCTTTCAGATTTTTATCAGATTTAATGATGATTTTAAACTCTATTCATGCTTATAAACACGATTTTACATTGTCTGGCTGAACACGATTTCTGTATTAAATGCTGTTTTCGGCTCTGTTTCTGTGGTTGATGTGTGACTTATATATATGTGCTGGAATCGGGAGAGAGTCTAGTTTATAGATTTTCTAACGGATCTAGATTTTCTATTATGTAGAAATGGGAATCTCAGATTTGGTACAGTAGTGTCTTGCTGTCCAGAACTGAAAATTTCGTTGTTTTTGACTATTATGAGTTGTTTTTATCAACCCTTGCAATCACTATTACATCTTAGAATTGTCCTTTATTCATGCCATGTCTTTTAGCCCTATTTGTATTCGTTCACACATGTTTATTAATAATAAAAGAAATCAAGCCGGGGTTTTTAAGGGAAATGATCGAGTAGTGGACAATATAGAAATGCATCTTCAGAAGGGACTCGTTTCCTTACTGTGTACTGTAGTACCTACTGTTTATCTCTGGATACATGAGGGCATGATCCATGACACCGATACTATTTGTTATTACTGTTACAGTTACTGTATGTCTGAATATATTGCCCGATAGAAGTTCCACTACAAAATCTTAAAGTGAAACTGTTTGATGTAGCAACTATGTAGTAAAATCTGGGATGCATGAAGTACTTCCTAGTTAGTAATGAACATTAGACATAAGAATAACTGTTTACACTGTCAAGTCCTATTACAGTTACTGTGGGCTTTACTGTTACTGTTGATTACTACTACCGTTGACACACTGTTACTGTTGATCCTTACTGTTACTGTTATGTTTCTCCTGTTATCACTACACTGCTTACTATCATCTGTAGACTGTTATATTTGCTACCCTCTCCATGTTAGTATTACCTATTTAGTTTAGTTTTTCCTTCATTTTTCTACTTATATTGCTTGCGGTCCGAACTTGCATCTAACGGGCGTTATGTTTTTCTATTTTCTTATTTTCCTTGTGATTGCCATATGAGCGGGTTTTGCTGATCAATTGCTTACTGGAGTTGGTGAGCAAAGTTTTGAGCTACACAATTGGAATCATTTGCTTAAAATATTTTGATGAACTATTTATATTTGTGAACTGTATTGAGACTTGTATTTGGGCTTATTATCCCAGGATTATTGTTTTATTTCGGATCTAGTACTTGTTGGAACATTTATTATTGATTCAATAAATACTGTTGAGTTATGATTGTTTTTGCATGCCTGGTTGGAGTATACTGTTATATTTACTGTTATGATGAGTCAAGCAGATCCGTATAGCTTATAGATGGTGAAAACTATCGGTTGGGCTTAGTCGCGTACCATATTCCGTATTCTTTTCGGAAGCGGGGCGTGACAACTAAAGAGTGGGGACATCAGTTGAAGGCAACAGACGCAATACTATAGTAATAGCAATCTTCCAAAATCTCACAATCACAAACTTGCCACATAACATGAAATGAAATAACAATAAAATATTTAATAAAACAACAAGTGAAACCATACTAAGTAAGTGTGTGTCAAAGAAAAATAAGAGAGAAATGCATTAAAACAATGTTCAAGAAAAAAAATGTACACGATGATTTTTCTAATGCATACTTGTCGGATTTTATCATCCCATTCTACATAGGTCCGGTGCAAGCTCTTATCGTTGTCCACTTTATATGGTTCAATCCCTCATTATGCAACTAACCTACTATGGTGATTACTTTAAGATTTAGATTATTCTGTGAGTATCTAGTGCCATGTCCCCGATAATTCTTGAAAATCAACCTCCTACCGTCCGTGATTTTGGGTACACTCCCTCACACCTTGATAATTCTGGAAGTTGAAACCCACACTGTCCGGCCAAATGGTACCTCATCACATGAATATCCCATAAGCATCGCCCCGATCCCTGATAATTCTAAAGATACATTCCACACCTTTCGTGTTCACACCCCGATAATTCTTGAGAATCAACTTCTCACCGTATGTGATTTTAAGTACACTCCCTCACACCCCGGTAATTCTGGAAATTGAAACCCACACCGCCCATGATCACACCCCGATAATTCTTGGGATTATCTTCCATCATCCGATCATATGAGGCTCCCCTACCCATGTTTGCTCTTATTTTGTCACAACTCTAACTAGAGCATGTCCTTATGTTTATTATGTTTAATTAATTAGAATCACAGTCTCCCTAGAGTTGGTGTACCATACCGGGCTTAAATTTACTGAAATCAAAAGAAAAGCCCCACTGGCCAAATTCCAACCAAATATCCTTTGCCGGCATGCTAGGGTCCCACTCAATCTCTAGATCCTCATAACTCAAAATATCATCAACAATCTTTCGAGGGTCCACATCATAACCCTAAGCCTCAAATCAAAACCCATCTTGGTTTCATTATACAAAACACTCCATTAATCACATTCCTTTTTAATCAACTGATACTGCCATAAGAACTCCTTCATATATGGAAACACATTTCATCTACGAAAATATAGATTTTCACAAAATCTGAAAGTTATATGAATTTGTTCTTCAAAACAGTACACTTCAAATTTAATATTAAATTCTGGAAAAAACTAATTTAAATCCAGCACATATCAAAGAACTCACCATAAAAATCTGGACTCAAACAAATGTAATTAAAGGGTTTAAATTCAACAAATTATGAAAACTATCTTTTATCCAGTATTTGAAAGTTATAGCTTCTTATCCTTAAGAACAGTCCATTCAAAAATAAATATTAAATTCTGAAAAAAATAATTTAAATCCATCACATATCAAGGAACTCACCATAAAAATATGGACTCAAACAAATTAAATTAAAGGGTTTAAATTCAACAAAATTTGAAAACTATCTTTTATCCAAAATCTGAAAGTTTTATCTTCTTATCCTTAAGAACAGTCCATTCAAAATTAAATATTAAATTCTAGAAAAATTAATTTAAATCCAGCACATATGAAAGAACTCACCATAAAATTCTAGACTCAAATAAATTAAATTAAAGGGTTTAAATTCAACAAATTCTAAAAACTATCTTTTATCCAAAATCTTAAAGTTATACCTTCTTAACCTTAAGAGCAGTCCATTTAAAAGTGAAAATTAAATTCTGAAACATTTATTTAATATTTACTCCATAAACATAGAATTTGTTGCCAAATTTATAATCTACCCTCACGAAAATAGAAGCCCAAATCATCAATAAACTGAAACTCATACTTTCCCAAAAATCTGAAATTTGCCTCTTTTAGAATTTGAAATATACCCCTTTAGAACTCAAGTTTGCGTCTCTAACAACCGAAGTAAATAGTTATTCAAAACTGAGAATTTAATCTCTCAAAACTTTAATTCATTTCCCTCAAAAAATTATCTAAATTTATCAAAAACTTGGTACTAGGTTCAACAAAAAAATTTGAAATTTAACAACTTCGAAACTCAACCAAAACTCAATCGAATTTCACATAATATTAGATTACATACATACATATGCACTTCTATATGTATACTAGTGTTCTTTAGTCATGCATATAGATCTGCACATCTACAATAACATATAGGTTTATTAGATCTAATTCTATAGAAGTACATATGTATGTTAGATCTATTAGATGTAATCTAGGTTTATTAGATCTAATTCTTCAATAACATATAGGTTTATTAGAGCTAATTCTACAGAAAAAATTTGTTCTTTCATGCATCAAATATTCATTATTCAAAAGAGAATCAAAATAAGAGTATCATGCACTTAAGATTTGATTTTTATCATATTAACAAACCATCTTTATCTAAATAATCCATCCCTACAATCAACTCATAAACAAACCTCATATTCATTCCAATAATCATAATTTCACAAAATCTAAACCCTAGCATGATTATATAATGTTCATGAGAAATACAAAAAAAAAACACATAAAGAGAGTTGGAAGATTACCCACTTCAAAGAAGACCAATTGAAAGATATTAATAATAAGAAAAGAAAAGCTCATCCTCATTCTTGCGAAAATTGTGAGATCCAAGTCTCCAAAACTCCAAGAAATAATAAAAAAGGATAATTTTTTGTTCACCACAGAGGAGGGAGGCTGCTATTGTGGTTAATATAGGCCGGGATAGGGTTGGCAAACGGGTCGACCGGGTCAGATCGGGTCGAACCTGTTCAGGGTTGGAACCCAACTAGGGCGGGTTCGGGTCGGGTCTGAGTGGCAACCGGGCCGGGCCGGGCCGGGTGTTGTGCTATCTAGATGATCTAAACTAAACAGATAAACTAGACACAGATTAAAACCTCGCAAGTGTACGAATCGTTTATAGAAGCGTAGTGACGAGCAAGGGTCGATCCCACAGAGATTGTAGAAATTAACTTACTAACCAATAAAATAGAAATAAGGATCTTAAGGTGTTGTTCTAAAGAAATAAAAAGATTAAAAAACTATATCAAGAAATTCTGAATCACAAATATTTATCAAGTAGTTGGGTTTTGATTTCCACCTGTAGTCAGTAATGCTAAGTCACCTTCTTCACTATTCTAGTTACTCATGTTTGTTTCTTTAAGGGCATGGTATCTACTCCTTAAAGTATTGTTTCCCTAGCCAAGAATTAGGCATGGTATCTACTCTAATTCGTTTCTTTCCTTAAGTATTTAGCATGGTATCTACTAAGTTGCACTTAAAGAAAACATAATAACAATGGAAACGAACAAACACTCAAAGTTCTAGAAATTGGTATCAGATCTAGATCCTTCAAGTTGATTAAACCAAGAACCCCTAAGGACTCTTGTGTTACACGTTATGAGCACGAGATACGGGTCGTCTCAGTATGCTCATATAACAGATTCAGATTTATAATACGCAAACTTGATAAACTCAGATTCTGTATGTCAGTCGACTTGCTGTCACCTCAGTCGACTGCCCTTAGAATTCTGAACAAGTTTGATTATTATAAATCTATACCAGTACTCTCAGGTTTAATCAATAAGTAACAGAATAGCACTCAGAAGAATAGAAGCATTACATAACTATGGTTTCAATCTACCCAACTATGAAATTAGTTCCACATAATTAAACTTTTATTGATCAGCAAGTTCGAATACATGATTAACATAAAAGAACTAAAAAAGAGGAGAAATAAACTGATGAAGTCCGGCAGATCGATCGACTGACTGTCACTCAGTCGACTGCCTTGTTCCCTTCGGAGTACTTGATCTCCTCTCTCCTTCTTCGATGCTGATAGAATAATGCCCTTGGTTGATGTCTTGATGATTCTGGAACTCTGTGATTCGGCTGGTGGGGGGGTGCAAAATAATGCCTCTTGATTGATATTTATAGAACATGGCACCAGAATTAGGGTTTACCACTTTTTCAGGAAAGTCCTCCTCTTTCCTTCTTTATTTGATCGGCGATTTATTCCTTTCTCTTTTCTTCTTTTCTTCCTTATCTGCTAACCACGTGCTCTTGCCAATCCCCTGTATCTAGCTTTGATTTGTTGGAGAAGTTGTTATTCGCATATAATCTGGGTTCAGATAGATTTGGATCTAGATGCGGATGCATCTTATCTTTTCACTCCGCCGACTTCCAGGCGACTAGTGTTGGGCGTAAGTCGACTGGTACTGAGACATTTGTGGCTTCATGATTCCTCAGTCAGGTCGACTGATGTTGGGGCAGTCGACTGTGCCGAGCCCCAGTAATCTCTCTGTCCAGTCGACTGATGAAGAGCAAGTCGACTGTTGCACTGCAGTTCCCTGTATATCATCCTCTCAGTCTGTATTAGTCTAGAATCTGCTTCGTTTCGCTGCTTTTGGTTGTTTCCTATGGAAAAAAAAAGAAGAGTAAAATACCACATATAGAGCATTAAAATGTCCAATTGCAATAAGATTATTGCTCCTAAATGTGAATATTCTTGAGTTCATCAAATACCCCCAAACTTAGCTTTTGCTTGTCCTCAAGCAAAAAGTGAAATTATGAACAAGGGAAAAAATAATAGTCTCAACCCATCACTCCAAGAAAATGTCTCATTGCGCAAGCATCAAAATTTTTCAATCAAAATTATAAACAATTTGCAAATAAAATAAAAACAAGCATACCCACTTTCTCTAGTGCAATTGTCTATTCATAACTCCAAACTCAATCACACTTGTCATGCAATTAATTATAGTTATAGTATGTAACTACCCAATCTGTGATTATCCCTTTTCTCTACTACAAACCGAGTAGCAAACTAGAGTTTTTTTTTCTTTTTTTCTTTTAGTCTCTTCTTTAAGTCGTCACTTGCCTTTTGACGCGAGTGCAAGACATTTGTGATGAATCCACCCGGTTACTCAACAAGTCACAAACTTTTAGTGCTTTGCATACTCATATTTCAAGTTGCCGTTTGACGTAAAGGTAAACATTGGTGATGAATACCCCTAGTTACTAAGCACTCAAAACATTGGAGTAGATTGACTTTATTCATATATATATTCTTTTCATTTTTACTCTATTTACTTAAACTCTGTTTAGGACTAGATCAAATGGAATAATCACTAGAAAAAGCATCACAATTGTTTTTTATGTATAATCGCATGACTCATATAATTTTGTAAGGCATTATGAAACTCAACAATCCTAAAGTAAATAAGTATCCTTCCTCTTACTTTATAAGAAATTGTTTATCCTAAAAAAAATCAAAAGACTTTAAATGTAACTAACTAATACCCCCAAACTTAGATGGAACATTGTCCTCAATGTTTGCACAAAACTTAAAGTATAGGCATGAGTTACCACTAGTTTGAAGGAAAGAAAATAAAATAAAGAAATAAAGAAATGATTAAAGAAATAAATAACTAGAGAGTGTAAGTACTTCCCTGAAAAATTGGGTTGCCTCCCAATAAGCGCTGTGTTTTCTGTCTTCAGCTAGACGTGATGAGTTCATGCAATGTATTGAATGGTTTGAAGATTCACATCTTCCTCGTGCTGTTCTAAACTCATCTCATTGTACGGCTTCGCCCTATGCCCATTCACCTTGAATGTTTGATTTTTCTCTTTGCTATGAACCTCCAATGCACCATGTGGAAAGACTTTTGTAACAATGTATGGGCCATACCATCTTGACATGAGCTTGCCTGGAAAAAGTCTTAATCTTGAGTTGTATATCAATACCTTCTGTCCTTCATAAAACTCCTTCCTTGCTAGCTGTTTATCATGGTACAACTTGGTCCTTTCCTTGTACAATTTCGCATTTTCATATGCGTCGTGCCTCAACTCTTCAAGCTCGTTCAGTTGTAATCTTCTTTTGTCGCCTGCTTGTTTCATATCAAAATTGAACCTTTTAATGGCCCAATAGGCTTTGTGTTCCAACTCCACTGGCAGATGACAGGCTTTTCCAAAAACCAAACGGTATGGTGACATGCCGATGGGTGTCTTGTATGCTGTTCGGTAGGCCCATAATGCATCGTTCAAGCGTAGCGACCAATCCTTTCTCCTTGTATTTACTGTCTTTTCCAAAATGCTCTTGATTTCTCTGTTACTAATCTCCACCTACCCACTAGTTTGAGGATGATATGGAGTGCCCACTCTATGTGTAATACCATATTTCTTCATCAAGGAAGCAAATGGAAAGTTATTGAAGTGGCTCCCTCCATCACTAATTATTGCTCGTGGTGTACCAAACCTAGTGAAAATGTTCTCCTGCAAAAACTTGACAACAACTTTGTGATCATTAGTTTTTGAGAGGACAGCCTCGACCCATTTAGACACATAATCCACACCCACAAGAATATATAAATAACCAAATGAGTTAGGAAAGGGACCCATGAAGTCGATTCCCCAAACATCAAAAAGCTCGATTACTTGGATGTTTTGCAGTGGCATTTGATTTCTAGAAGAGATGTTACCTGTCCTTTGGCATTTGTCGCAGGTCCTGCAAAAGGAAAAAGCATCTTTGAATACATTAGGCCAATAAAAACCAGATTATAATACCTTGAGTGCTGTTCTTTTTGGTCCAAAATGTCCTCCACATGCATATTGGTGGCAATGTTGTAGAATACTCATTTGCTCTTCGTCTGCCACACATCTTCTTATAATTTGATCAGGGCAAAATTTGAACAAATAAGGATCATCCCAATAATAGTGCTTGCACATGGCCACCAGTCTCTTTCTTTCCTGAAGTGTCATACCTGGAGGGAAAACATGAGCAGTGAGATAATTTACAATATCTGCAAACCATGGAAGTTGTATATTTATTTCAAATAAATTTTCATCTGGGAAATTTTCATTCAGTGGGGGCACAATTCTTTCTTCCTCATGCAGTAATCTGGACATGTGATCTGCCACAACATTGTCACTTCCTTTTTTGTCTCTAATCTCAAGATCGAATTCTTGAAGCAACAACACCCATCTGATCAACCTAGGCTTAGCATCCTTTTTAGCAAACAAATATCTCAAAGCAGCATGGTCAGTGAAAACAATAACTTTAGAACCAATTAAATATGATCTAAACTTCTCTACAGCAAAAATAACAGCTAACATTTCTTTTTCAGTAGTGGAATAATTTAGCTGTGCATCGTTTAGAGTTCGAGAAGCATAGTAAATAATATGGGGTACCTTATTGATTCTCTGACCTAAAACAGCTCCTAAAGCATAATCACTTGCATCACACATAAGCTCGAAAGGATGGCTCCAATCTTGTGCCATGACAATAGGTGCAGAAATGAGAAGATTTTTCAATGTAATAAAAGCATTTGTGCACTCTTCTGTCCATGCAAACTCAACATTCTTAGCCAACAATTCACAAAGGGGTTTGGAGATTTTTGAGAAATCTTTTATAAATCTTCTATAGAACCCTGCATGTCCATGAAAACTCCTAACACCCTTGACTGTAGTGGGAGGGGGTAGCTTTGATATGATGTCAATTTTTGCCTTGTCCACCTCTATGCCTCTTTTTGACACCACATGTCCCAACACAATACCTTGTTGTACCATAAAATGGCACTTTTCCCAATTCAGCACTAAATTGCATTCTTCACATCTCTTAAGCACAAGCTGGAAATGGTTAAGGCATTCATCAAAACAAGATCCAAAAACACTAAAATCATCCATAAATACCTCGATGAACCTTTCCACCATGTCTGAAAATATACTCATCATGCATCTCTGAAATGTAGCTGGTGCATTGCACAATCCAAAGGGCATCCTCTTGTATGCAAAAGTACCAAAAGGACATGTAAAAGTGGTTTTTTCTTGATCTTCTGGAGCAATAGCAATTTGATTATAGCCACTATAACCATCTAAAAAACAATAATGACTATATCCTGCTAATCTTTCTAACATTTGATCAATAAAAGGAAGAGGGAAGTGATCTTTCCTGGTTTCGTTATTCAGCTTCCTGTAGTCAATGCATACCCTCCATCCTGTGGTCACTCTCGTAGGGATAAGCTCATTCTCTTCATTCTTCACCATTGTGACTCTACTTTTCTTAGGCACCACATGTATAGGACTCACTCACTTGCTATCTGAGATAGGGTAGATGATGCCAACATCTAATAGCTTCAAGACCTCTGTTCTTACCACTTCCTTCATGTGTGGGTTAAGCCTTCTCTGTGCTTCCCTGCTTGGTTTTGCGTTGTCTTCAAGAAGTATTTTATGCATGCATTTGGATGGACTTATTCCCTTGATATCTGCAATGGTCCATCCTATTGCACCTTTGTGTTCTCGCAATACCCTCAGCAACTTCTCTTCTTCCTGTGCACTCAAGTTTGCAGCAACTATCACTGGTAGCGTCTGGTTTTCACCTAAATATGCGTGCATCAGATATTCAGGCAGCAGCTTCAGCTCCACATCTGGCATCCTGATAGTGGTCGGGACAGTCAACTTATCCCGTCCACCAGTCGACTGGTCCGAGGAAACACAAGTGTCATCAGTCACAATATTTTCAAATGCAGGTGCGAGTTTACCTGAATATGACTTTGGAGTTTCAAGGTGATGTACTGTTTCTGCTATCCTCCAGTCATCGTGTTCCTGTTCAACATTAGACAATGTTAGAGACTGTGTAATTGCAGCTTGTAGTGGTTCAATGCTATGTACCTGAAATGTTTGATCAACAATCTCCTGTACCACATCAACATTATAGCATTCATGGTCATCATGTGGTAATTTTAGTGTATCAAACATTTTAAATTCAACCTTTTCTCCATTTATTTTCATACTTATAGTACCCTTTTTAACACAAATTTTTATATCAGCTGTACTCATAAAGGGCCTACCTAGGATAATTGGTAAAGAAGATGGCATTGAAGAGTCCTCCATGTCTAACACAACAAAATCTGCAGGCAATATGAAATCATTTACCTGAACTAGGACATCTTCCAAAATACCTCTAGGTCTTTGATGCTGCGATCAGCCAACTGCAAAGTGATGGATGTTGGTTTGAGTTTCCCCAATCCTAGCTTTTCGTAAACAGAGTAAGGAAGGAGATTGATGCTTGCCCCCAAGTCTAGCAGTGCCTTTTCAAAGAAGTGCTCACCAACCCTGCAAGGAATGGTAAAACTTCCTGGGTCCTTCAATTTAGGAGGTAATTTCCTTAACAAAACAGCACTCACTTCCTCTGTCAAAGCTACATCCTCCCTAACCTGAAATGTTCTTTTGTGAGTACAACATTCTTTCAAAAATTTGGCATAAGAAGGAATTTGTTTAATAGCATCAAGTAGGGGGATATTAATTTCTACCTTTCTGAAAGTTTCAAAGATGTCAAATAAATGTTGTTCTTTCTTTTTCTTGACTAACCTTTGAGGGAATGGTGGCAAAACTGTTCTTTCTTTTTCACTTACCTTGTTGGAACCCAAAATTTTTGATGGTTGTGTTTCTGCTTCTTCTGTGTGTGTTCCAACCTTGTTTTCAATTGTCTTACCACTTCTCAGAATTGTTACTGATTTGAGCTGTTCTTGGCCTCTAGAGTTTGGTATGGTTTGTGAAGGGAGTTCTCCTGCCTTTCTCTCACTCAACTCCTTTGCGATTTGCCCGATTTGAGTTTCCAATTTCTGAATTGCTTGCCCTCGTTGGTTGCTTGTTTGATGTTGTTGTTGGAGCAATTGAAGAACGGTGGATTCAAAATCCAACTTCTTCTGTTCTTGAACTGGCCTATCAAACCCAGTTCCCATTTGGAAGTTCCGTACCTGTCCTGGTGAAGATTGAGTTCCTTGATTGTTGCTCCATGAGAAATTTGGATGGTTCCTCCACCCTGGGTTGTATGTGTTCGAGAATGGGTTGTTCTTTGGTGGAAACACTCCTTGTCCCACATAGTTTGCATGCTCCTGATCTGTGAAAGAAGATATGGGACATGTGTCAGTTGTATGATCAAAATGAGAACAAATTGCACAAATTTCTTTTGTTTGATTTTTTACACTGCCCATTGTTGTCATTGCATTAACAAGCATATCAATTTTTTTTGTTCATGTTTGCCATTTCTAATTGTATGTTATTACTACCAGAAATTTCATAAACTCCCTGTTTTTTAGAAATGCCTCTTCCCCTTGTTGAGAATTGTTGTGAGTTCTCGCTAAGTTCTTCAAATAATTCGATGGCCTCCTCACCACTTTTCCTCATCAAGATCCCGTTGCAAGCTGAATCCACAATTGCCTTGTTAGTATCATTTAAACCCTCATAAAAAGCTTGTACCTGATCATCTTTAGGCATGTTGTGTGTAGGACACTTGAGGAGTTTGTTCTTGAAATCCTTCCATGCTTCGAAGAATAAATCTCCATCTTTTTGTTGGAAGAGTTGAATCTCCCTTTTCAGTTGTTTGGTCTTCTGGGCTGGAAAGAATTCTTTCAAGAATTTTGTTGCCAATTGCTCCCATGAATTAATTGATCCTGGTTCCAAAGAATTATACCACAATTTAGCATTAAGTTTTAAAGAAAATGGAAACAAGATTAACCTGATTTGTTCAGGGGTAAGCCCTTGGACACTTTGTGTTCTGCAAAGATCAAAGAAATCTTGCAGATGGAGGTGAGGCTCTTCGTCTGGTTTGCCACTAAAATGGGGAACCATGCTAAGTAATTGGGGAGATAGATGCATATTCCCTGTGACATTAGGTTGATAAGCAATGCAGGAAGGTTGCTCAATATTCTTAGGCGTGAATTTGTCCTGCATTGGTACTCGATTTGGTACTTCCTTAGCCATTATTGCTCGTGAATTGGGTCTCTGTGCAGTCGACTGGTTCCGTGTAGCAGTCGACTGGTTGTTCGCAGACAGCCGACCTAGTCTGTACAAAGTGCGTTCTGTTTCCGCGTCAATAGGTAGTAGCTCTGGACGAAGTGATCTCCTTCCGTGCATCCACCAAAATCCTGTAACCTAGAAAAAAATATTTATTAATAAAAGAAAAGAAAATAAAAGAAAAGATTTACTGATTTGTAAGTTAAAATACTAATAATCCCCGGCAACGGCGCCAAAAACTTGTTGTGCTATCTAGATGATCTAAACTAAACAGATAAACTAGACACAAATTAAAACCTCGCAAGTGTACGAATCGTTTATAGAAGCGTAGTGATGAGCAAGGGTCGATCCCACAGAGATTGTAGAAATTAACTTACTAACCAATAAAATAGAAATAAGGATCTTAAGGTGTTGTTCTAAAGAAATAAAAAGATTAAAAAACTATATCAAGAAGTTCTGAATCACAAATATTTATCAAGTAGTTGGGTTTTGATTTCCACTTGTAGTCAGTAATGCTAAGTCACCTTCTTCACTATTCTAGTTACTCATGTTTGTTCCTTTAAGGGCATAGTATCTACTCCTTAAAGTATTGTTTCCCTAGCCAAGAATTAGGCATGGTATCTACTCTAATTCATTTCTTTCCTTAAGTATTTAGCATGGTACCTACTAAGTTGCACTTAAAGAAAACATAATAACAATGGAAACGAACAAACACTCAAAGTTCTAGAAATTGGTATCAGATCTAGATCCTTCAAGTTGATTAAACCAAGAACCCCTAAGGACTCCTGTGTTACACGTTATGAGCACGAGATACGGGTCGTCTCAATATGCTCATATAACAGATTCAGATTTATAATACGCAAACTTGATAAACTCAGATTCTGTATGTCAGTCGACTTGCTGTCACCTCAGTCGACTGTCCTTAAAATTCTGAACAAGTTTGATTATTATAAATCTATACCAATACTCTTAGGTTTAATCAATAAGTAACAGAATAGCACTCAGAAGAATAGAAGCATTACATAACTATGGTTTTAATCTACCCAACTATGAAATTAGTTCCACATAATTAAACTTTTATTGATCAGCAAGTTCGAATACATGATTAACATAAAAGAACTAAAAAAGAGGAGAAATAAACTGATGAAGTCCGGCAGATCGGTCGACTGGCTGTCACTCAGTCGACTGCCTTGTTCCCTTCGGAGTACTTGATCTCCTCTCTCCTTCTTCGATGCTGATAGACTAATGCCCTTGGTTGATGTCTTGATGATTCTGGAACTCTGTGATTCGGCTGGTGGGGGGGGGGGGTGCAAAATAATGCCTCTTGATTGATATTTATAGAACACGGCACCAGAATTAGGGTTTGCCACTTTTTCAGGAAAGTCCTCCTCTTTCCTTCTTTATTTGATCGGCGATTTATTCCTTTCTCTTTTCTTCTTTTCTTCCTTATCTGCTAACCACGTGCTCTTGCCAATCCCCTGTATCTAGCTTTGATTTGTTGGAGAAGTTGTTATTCGCATATAATCTGGGTTCAGATAGATTTGGATCTAGATGCGGATGCATCTTATCTTTTCACTCCGCCGACTACCAGGCGACTAGTGTTAGGCGTAAGTCGACTGGTGCTGAGACATTTGTGGCTTCATGATTCCTCAGTCAGGTCGACTGATGTTGGGGCAGTCGACTGTGCCGAGCCCCAGTAATCTCTCTGTCCGGTCGACTAATGAAGAGCAAGTCGACTGTTGCACTGCAGTTCCCTGTATATCATCCTCTCAGTCTGTATTAGTCTGGAATCTGTTTCGTTTTGCTGCTTTTGGTTGTTTCCTATGGAAAAAAAAGAAGAGTAAAATACCACATATAGAGCATTAAAATGTCCAATTGCAATAAGATTATTGCTCCTAAATGTGAATATACTTGAGTTCATCACTGGGTCGAAATTGAAAAAAATCGACCCGCCCAACCCGTGAACCCATTCAGGTCCAACCCGGGTCGGGTCGGGTTGCGGGTTGGCCCGTCTATTTTTTTTAACTTAAAAAATGTAATTTTAATAATAATAAAAAATGTAATAATAATAATAAGGATCAAAGAGTGAAATTGCCAAAGAAAAATGTATATATTATTAATATGATTTCAACTTATACAAGTTTCCCAATTTGTAATAAGAAACAAAGATTTTCTACAAATTTGTTTTATACAATAACAAATTTCTTCGATACAATATTACTTTTCTTCAACTATCCTAATTTTTTTATAACAAACAAATATTTTATACAATTTTTTATACATTTACAATTTTCTTCAATTTGTTGGTCTTCAATTTGTTGTTGTTGTTGGTCTTCAATTTTTCATGTTGGTTGCTATTGTTGTTGTTGTTCTTCCAGCAAGTTGCTTCCACTTGTAGACGTGTCGAATCCTTTTTCTTGAGTCCTATATTCGGCCTTCATCCAGTCTTCCGTGCAAACGAGCATCTCCAATGATTGGGGCTTCAAGCGATTCCTATAATTGGTTAGAACCATGCCACTTGTAAAAAATGCACTTTCTGAAGCGACTGTAGAGACAGGAGAAGTTAGTAGATCTTTAGCCATATATTTAAGAATACTATAAGTATGTTCATGGTCTTTCTACCATTGTAAAATATCAAGTGTAGAAGTAAAACTTTCAGAATCTTGTTGATTATACCAATGTAATTCATTTGGTTGATTAGTCCTAGGTTTTTTTGATTGAAGTTGTGCAAGTAAATTAAATGTGGCATCATCTAATTTATTCTTACCCTTACCTCTAGAAGTAGCAGAAGAAGAACTAACTAAAGTAGAAGTACTACTAGATGAAAAACTTCTATCATAAAAATCATACAAGTTATTTAATGTCGCTTCAAATTTAGCTAAAAATGTTTCCAAATCAATTTTAGAATTATCTTCCCCAAGTAAACTAAAAA
This sequence comes from Hemerocallis citrina, assembly GCA_017893485.1. Taxonomy (NCBI): domain Eukaryota; kingdom Viridiplantae; phylum Streptophyta; class Magnoliopsida; order Asparagales; family Asphodelaceae; genus Hemerocallis; species Hemerocallis citrina. The sequence goes on from CM030359.1 coordinate 220,097,627, forward strand.
ATATTTCAATTAAACTCTTTGTACCTTCTAATTTGATACGAGGATCCATCACAGTAGCAATACAATACAACATAGGAGGAGGATTAAAATACTTCAAAAATTTGGTGTATGCAGGTTTCACAATATGACCAATAAAAGCATCATCGATCATTTCTTTGAAAGTTTGCATCATAGTAACTATTGAAATAAAAATGCTACTAGAAGTAGATTCATAAGATTTTTAAAATTTGAAAGTTGCGGTTTTAAAAGGTTCTAAAAATTTTAACAAAGATTCGGCATAAAACCAAGCTTGGGGAGTCATTTCAAAATTTGGCATATTTTTGGCCATACAAAAATCATTTATACATGCTTTATATTCATTACCAACTTGTAACAAATCAAAAGTAGAGTTCCATCAGTATTTACCATCCTTTGAAAATTTTCTAAAATGTACATTTTTAAGCCTACACCAAGCTCTCCATTCTTGAAATATAGGGCAACTTAATGCAATAAAATGTACACAATTTCTAATGTTAAATCTATATGGTTCGGCTATTTTTAATGCATCTTGAACACAAAAATTTAAAATATGACATGCCCATCTAACATGAAAAATATTGTCAGATTGAGGGTTTCATGCGGTTTTTAATATACTAATTGATGCATTGTTGTTAGATGCACTATCAAAACTTCTACACATAATTTTATTACGAATATGAAAAATATCACAAATTTCTAAAATACGATTTGCAATTTCATTACCACTTGGGGATAGGGCAATCGGCAAGTGATATTATCCTTTTTTGAATAATCCAATTACTATCGATCCAATGATAAGTTATTCCCGTCATTGGAATATTATTGCAACCCGTCCAACAATCGGAAGTTAAAGAAACTCTACAAGTTAAACTCCATAAAATGGTAAACAAAACTTCTCTCATTTCATTGTACATTTTAAAACAATCAGACTTCAAAGTATTCCTAGGGATTCTTTTAAAATGCGGGTTTAATGCGGTTTGATTAAAAGTTTCCAAGTCCTTACTCTCGGAATAGAAAAATGGTAACTCTTCCTTAATTACTAGTCGGGCCATTTTCCGACGAACAAGTTCGGGATCATAAGGGTGGCTATCAACTAGACCGGTCCTAGGGTGGATTTTTTTGTTGGCCGGGTAAGTCTACAAGAAGTTCTTTGTGTACATTTGTAACCCCTATTTCCACAAATACGTATTTCCTGAATATTTTCTGTATTTCGATATTTATAAATTTGTTATTTGTTAAATTCATTTTGAATTTTGTGTTTAAGCATTTTCTAAACAATGGTTATATTATTTTGAATAAACTTTGTTTCTATTTCTACTTAATCAACTATTCACATTTAAACTCAAACCAGAAATATTATTACTGTTTGGACTATTTTAATAAAATTCGTATTTTTATATATTGATAATATCCTGATGATTGCTATTATTATTGTTAGTATTTTTATTGTCATTATTATTATTATTGATGTTATTATTAGTATTATTATTTTTATTGTCATGGTTATTATTTCTATTCTTATTGTTAATATGGTTATCTATTATTATTATTATTGGCTATTAAAACAAATCAATTCTTATTTAATAATTGTGTTTACAATTGTTTCAAATAATTTATGTAATACAAATTGTATTATATCAGATATCTTATTCCTTGTATTCGGATTTGTATTGATCAATTATATTCATGTACAATGTCTTTTTTATTTTTTGTGTCAAATACCCAATTACCCTATAACCCAATATCCTACCTTTTCCTATAAATACTAATCTTCTAACTTAACCCTCTCCTTATTCATCCCCCTCTCTCTCCCTCCCTGTTTCCACCTCCAAACCCAAACCAACCCATCTCCCATTGCTCCGATCGCCTCTCTCGTTCACTTCGTCCACCCCTCATCATCCCTGTCCTCGCCATCAATCCACCATCCCATCGCCGTCCTCCGAGTTCCTTGCCACCATTACCCATCACTTTGCCATTCGAACCCACCTCGCCTGCACCATCTCCTCCCGCCACCGTCTCATCTTCTCCCTTTTCGCTCACCCTCGTAACCACCGGAGAACCCCCTCATTGTCGTCATTGCCGTCGTCCAAGCCCTGAGCCCCCAGTCATCGTCTCCTCTATTTCGTTAAGAGAAATAGAGCTTTGCTGAGCCGCCATTTTCCGTGGTCGCTGCGTCGCTACCCGACCGCCAGCGACCAGCCGCCCTCACCTCGCCGTGGTCGCCGCTGCGTCGCATCGCCAGTCGCCAGCCATCGCTGCCGTCTCTCTCTCTCTCTCCGCTGCGTTGGAGAAGACGAAGAGACAGTGGGCGCTAGTGGTGTTTGCTGTTGGTTGTATAGGAGATCTGGTACTCTGCTATTTGGTTGAGATCTGGTGTTTTGCTGTATATGGAGTTCGGTGTTCGCTATTTTGTCGTTGCACATATCTCGCTCGTGTTCTTGTGGATCATTGCCCACGATTGTTATCCCGTTATTCTAGTTGTTCGAATTAACCGTCTAATAGGCAAGACTTTTCTTGAACTAGTATTTTATTCTATTCAAGATTTCTTTGATCTCTATAAGTAGATCCCGTCCTTTTCCTTATCATGCTGTATTTGATAATTCTGTTAAGTTTATCGAGGGTTTACACGAGCTAACCCGACATACTCTTAACATCGTGCTGTCCTCTTTGATCAAAAACCTTTTCCCTATTGTTTCATGCATATGCACTTAAATGAAAAAAACTAGATCCATATTGTAGACTTGTTGATGAATTGGACATGTTAGATTGAATGTGACTAAACGAAGTGATTACCATGTCTATGAATATTACATCTAAGAAACTAGAATTTTGCATGTTAATCACTGAAGAACACTTTGGACATTAATTTGCATGAATTATATGATTGTATGCTTTAATTATTGCCTCCTTCATGATAAAATAAATTCTGGACTGCTAGTTGTTTCTTTTGAATCAGTTTTTCGACCATGTTGCTGTCATATTTTGAAATAACTTTCTGAACATGAAATTTAGCCTCAGACGTCTAGTTTACTACCCTTTTTGCGGATTGAATTCCGATGTGTAATCTGTTAGATATCATCATTTTAGTACAACCGTATCAAAATTTTTAGATTCACAAATGCATTCGTATCTTATTGTTTCTTAATTTAATTGACCATGTTAACAGTAAAATAAAAATCTAAAATAAATTAAGCTGAACCTAGACATGTGTAGGAATGACCCAGAATTTTTATAGATTTATTTGATGAGTTTTCTGACCTAAAACAAATAGGTGAACACAATTTATAACATGCTGCCAGAACATAAAATCTGAATAAAATATACTTTTCACCCTAGCTTTTGTACCTTTTATATGCCTTATATATATATGCTGGAATCGTGTGGAAGTCTAGTTTCTAGAACTTCTGACGGTTCCAAATTTGCTTTTCTGTAGTAGCAGTAATCCATATTTTAGTACAACAAGGTGATGCTGTCCTGATTAGGTGATGTGTGTTTAACTGACTTGTTTGCCTCATGATTTGTTTATAACGAATAGAAATAGTCACCCTTAGTATAATACAACATTGAAACCTCTTGCATGCTCACATAAGATGAAAATAAACTAATAAAAAGTCAGAGTATTATGGGTAAACTTGGTAGTGAACAATCAGAAACTGTACTTTGCCGGGCCCTACCGCCTGAGCGGCCTGACCTGCCTAACCTGAAATTCCCTGAACTTAAAACACCGCCTGATAACCACTATCCCTGAACATAAAACACTGCCTGATAATCACTGGGCCGAGTACACGAACCGAGAATTCACCATCAGTCTAAAACGTTCATTGTGTGTTTGCACTGAACCTGTAGTATAGGATGCAGTAGTACGTATACTAGATAGGCTAATAAATGACTAATAACCTGAGCTTTACTTGACATTACGCATTACAGGTGTGATTACGGTAGACCATTGATATTGTTGTCTGCCTTTGCTTTGTTCTTTGACTTTGATTATGTCCCTTTTCTTTGATATTCATGTTTCCTTTATCCTCTATTTTTCTCTACTTGCTGTCCACGATTTACTCTAAGGACACTCTTTTTTTTTAGATCAAGTATTTTCAGGTACCGAATGAGTAATACCAGAAGAAATTGGTGATCAAACTCTCTGAAGATCGAAGCTGGACTATTAGACTGCTATAGCTATCTCTTGTTATTTGCTTATTGTATTGCTTTTATCATACTTTGTATTCTTGGGATTTTATGACCCAAATTTTGTTTTATCCCGGATCATGGATTATTATTTGGTGAATTTATTTCATGATTATTTTGGAGTTTATTCATTGTTTATGTGGTTACATTTCTCTTGCGTGGTTGTATTCTCTTGTATATTGTTGAGTTAATCTGTTACAGCTTATGGATGATGTATAATCATTCGCTGGGCCTTCGTTACGTGCTCGTATTCCCGTATGTTGGGAAGCGGGGCGTGACAACATTTTGGATGTGTCGTTTTATTGTACCCGTCCCCTCACCCTTCTTCCATTTGTATGCTTTCGAACAAGTTTTACAAATTTTTATACCTACACCTGGATTTTCTTCGTCGGGAACATAATCATAAAATTTGTGCCAATCACTAGTTTCCCCTCTAGTTTTCCTACAACTACCCAGTTGTGTTGTTTCGGTTGCTTGTGTGTGTTGTTCTTATTCTATGTCTATGTCTCCCACAAACACATCGTGTGTACCAATGTATCTGGTCATATGGTGCTCTTCGGCAGGCTCATTTTGTGGGACAATAGGAGGCCTATGAGAAGTGCCGGTGGAATCTTGTCCACTTTGGCTACAGCCGCTACCTCGTGATCTAGACATGTTAATATAGTAGTGTATGTGAAAAATTTAAATACAATCTAGGCGAGATAAGTAATTTAAAAAAAATCTAGAAAACAATAGGAGGGTTGTGAGAGAGAAGATCAAAAAACCAATAAACAAATACGATACAATAAATTTACACTACAAAAAAAAATATCAAGAGAATAAGAGGGTTGTGAAATTTTGATACCGTACTTCGCGGATACTCGTATATAAAATGAGAGTGAAAATAAAAGTAGAAGTAGAAGTAGAAATCCGGACTCGTATATAGAAAGAAAGATAGCTTCTTTGTTGGAGCCTTGGAGGAGTTGAGGACTTGAATTAGACGTAGTTGAATGTTGAATTCGATACGATCGTAATTTGTCGCTTCTATGTTGCTAGTTTCTTTGTTGACAAAGTTTCAAAGAATTGAGATTGAATTGAGTAGTAATAGTAGAGAGAGTAAGAGAATAAGGTGTGAAATTTTTAGAGTGGTTTAAGGGGGTATTTATAGGGGAAAAAAACCTGGCTAAAATAGTCGTTGGCTGTTTATTAGCCATTGGACCCGCGGGTCGAACGTTTGACCCGTACGGGTCAAACGGTTCTAAACACGGGTCGAACCACAGATTGGTGGGCGGGTTGGGTACTGTTCACCGGGTTGACGGGCCAGGTTCGACGGGTTGGAAACCCAAATTAGATGGCCGGGTCGACCCGCTTAGGCTCGCGGGTTCGACCAGGACCAGAACCGTATATTAACGGGTCGGGTTTTGGCGAGCGGGTCGTGGACGGGTCGCGGGTCAGCCCGAACCGGTTGCCAACCCTAGGCCGGGATCCTTCCTCAGGGTTTATACGAAGATTTTACGGAAAAGTCCCTTAAGAAAATATATTCTTACAAATATAGATATTTCCTATTTAATTAGTTAAGTCAAATAAAATCAAAATAAAAACCTACCCCCCTAACTCCTCGAATCAGGATGGCCACCACTACAACCCAGAAATTAATTTTCAAAAATTTGCTTATGAGTGAAAATTTTACAAAAAAGTCCTTCACTTTAAAATATTTGCAAATATGTCATATATTATTCATAAAAATCCATAAAATTTAGAATTACTATCCACTAATAAAGATTAGATTTTACAAAAAAAATATTCTGACTTTTCATTCTCCAGAAAAATTATTTTCAATAAAGTCCCCAACAATCCCAAAATTACATAAATATATATATACTCAATAAAATCAAATCAAATCAAATTAGAGGGATATAATCTCTCCCCCAATCTCTCCACTTCCATATCGACCTAGCAAAATAGGAAAAAAAAAATTTAATTCGAATTTTACCTCAAAACACCATTTTGCACAAAAACCCTTTTCTTTCAAAGTATTTACAAAAATAGTTTCTTTATTCAGAAAATCCCAAAAATTAGAATATACTTAATTATAAATATTAGATTTATTCAGAAATTTAAAAGTGGAATTTTGCACCTCAAAAATATTTGCACATGTTTTGCACGTGTAACGAAAATTTCATAAAATAGCCAAATTAATCAAAAATTAATTTAAAATCATTTATTAATCCAAAATGATATATCATTTGTAGAAAATAATTTTGATTTACTTTTTAGCTCTTTTATGGCCGGAATGTAATTCTTTCCTAAAAAAATCAATTATATCAACATAGAGTCCAAAAATGAGTTTCTTTAATCAAGTAATCTGAATAATAAAACATATCATACTTAAATGAGGGATATCAATTATTGACAACCAACTTTTGAGAAATTCAAAGTTTTCTAACCTTGCACGTGCAATAGCAATTTCACGAAAACGGTCAAAATTATCAATTTCACTTATTCAATATTATTTAATTATTCCAAAAATACATTTTATTTTACAGGGTGTTACAGCTTAGCGCTCCAATTCAGCGCGTAGACTGTCTTCACTTCCTCATTGAATATTGCGTTGGCTTCAGCTAGCAATGGGTCGCGCTCGCCAGCGATGAACGCACCCAAAGAATAGCCCTTCACAATTAGGCTCGTCTGTGCCCTCACCGACGATTCCTGAACCTCCACCAGAGTGGAAGTTGAGGAGGTCCTAGTTGTCTTCGAGGCGAATGGCTTGCCTGAAGTCCTCTACCTCTTCTCCCTTAGTGACTTGTTGCACAAGCCAGTGCAAGCCGCCATAATAGCACCGTAGTCCATGCCTTTTGCCTCTACAAAAAAGGTATGTGAACAAGATGAATCGAAAAAGACTAGGTGCTTGGAAAATACTAGAGGTAAGTACATGATGAAAATAAAACCAAAAACCTTAGTATGGTCCATCGGGCTCAATGACCCCCCCCCCCCCCGGAAGAGGATCTCCTATGTCACATATTTCCACCTTAACTCCTTGAGGAGAGCTACATTCAACTTCTTGTCATTTCTTATTCACAACGGGGTTAGCCTTCACCATCTTAGACACATCCCCTTTCCACTTGTGAGAAATCCCCTCGGCTCGGACCTCCAGTGCATGATCGAGTCGAGATTTTCAATTACCCCCCTATCTAAAGAGGAGAGAGATAGTATTAGTTTTTCGAGGACTTTTTGCGATGATGTCTGAAGTGCCTTCTCCAGACATTCAAGTTTGGTTCAGTGCCAACCTTTTGGCACTGCAAGATGAAGCCAGTCAAGTGTCTCCACACATTCGGTATGTATTGCACCGGACTAAGATTGTACCAGTTGAGAACCTCCTTCATGAGTTGATGCTTGGGTAGACGGAACCCAGCGTGGAAGGCATCATAGGGGAAGATGCAAAATTCGTTGGACATCACTAAGAACGCCTTGATCCGGGCCCGAGCAGAAGTAACTCATACTCAGAAGGAATTCCAAAAGCAACTCTGATCTTCATGAGGTCCTCCTTAGTGAGGATCGTCTTGATGTAATCGACCTCATTGGTAGGTTGATTCTCTGGATCGTCGTATCTAACTTGAAACAACACTAAATCCTCTAAGTCCTCGAGGTATTGATGAACGAGGAAGGGGGTGTGGGGAGAATCAGCCATGTCGAAGAAGATTCCTGTTGCCTCTCTCGTCTCAAATATCTCTTCAAGTATGACAGAAGAATGACTACTTCCTTTCCTTTCTCTCGGGAGGCAGGATTGACGAATGAAGAGTACCACATGCACGTCCTGATCTAAGGAGGAGGCGAAGCTGCCCAAGAAAAGCCTAGATATGACTTATAACTTATAATTAAGTTGAGAGTGGGAGTGCATGTAACTTCCTGAATTCCATACACAGGCAATCCATGGCACATCTAGAATCTTTACTGCAATTTCGTACAACATAATATAAAAAATATAGGAAACTTTAAAACTTTTTCATTACAACAGTGTCCTTTACAATACCCATCAGAATTTACGCATAAATTACAACTCGTATCATAGTGAATCCTTAACCTTGTAACATCTCTTGTTTCAAGCCGCACTCACGCCACTCGCCGATCAAAGTCCTGCAACACTTGAGAACCGAGGGCACGTCAATTGAATATAACTGACGCAATGCTAATACAAAAGTGATCCTCCAACTTTAAAATCACAAACTTGAATGCGGAAGAAACATATGAAAAGTGACTATCCTAAATATGTCAGTGTATGTCATGAACCTAGTGACTAATGCACAAACACTCATGCACCCGATGCACCTCTAATGCACACTTGTTCGGATTCTATGCAGTGCCTGATACAACATAGGTCCGAGGGCAAGCCCTTATCGTTCGCCTCATTATAGGGTTCAATCCCACTCCATGCAATCCTACCTCGGTGACCAAGTCAAGCTTTAGAAATCCTACGAGTATTGGCTTCAGTCCCGGAATCCTCCGCCCGACTCTACAGAATCCTCATCGTGCAAACATCCCGCAAGCGTTGCGCTAGCTTCAAATACTGGAGATATGTCCCCCTTCCACCCGACTATTCATAATCCCGGAATCCACCGCCCGATCACTCATAGTTCCGGAAAGACTCGTCTCGCTCTACACGACAATCACAATATCGGAATCCACCACCCACCTAGTAACTTTAGTCCCAGAATCCACCGCCAAACTATATATTGCCCCCTACTCATGTTTGCTCAGGCTTCGTCACAACTTCTTTCTAGTGCATGTCCTTCGTTTAGATGGAAAACACAACTCGTCCTAGAGCTAGCGTAACCCAACCACACTTAACTCAACCAACTGGAATCTCTAGCCCCACTGGCTCATTCCCAACATTTCACATCTTTGCTGGTATCTTGGACCCACTCAGTCTCTAGAACTCACACAACTAGAATATCCCCACTTTTACTCTAACGTGTTCTAAGTTAGCCATATCCCTTAAAGAAGTCAGAAATTGGACCATTCATATTCAAATTTGTAATTTATTCATTTTCCAAAATAGTCATTCTCAATTAACTAACATCACTTTTCTCAAATAAAAGGACATTATTTCTATAATTCGCTTTGGCTCCACTATCAACGACTATGAAAAAAAAAAAATACCCTAAGTTAATCACTGGTTTACTTGATTCAAATACCTTGACAAAAAAAATCTACATAAATATGCTCTTTCTATAATTAAAAATTCACAGTCCTAGTTATAATAGGATCCCAAACATTTAATTAAATTAAAACATCCCTAATCTAACATTTGAAGCCAAATTTCAAATATGAAATTTATCAATAATTGAATTCTGAAATTTAATTCTAGATTATTTGTACCAACTCCCATTTAAAATAATTTCCTATAAAATCAAACTTAAATCCCCCCTAGTTAGGGTCGAGCCAGCTCGGGACCAGCCCAGACCGGACCGCTCGGTCCTTTACCCGACCCGGCCCGCCCAAACCGGGCAGAACCGGGGCCAACCCGTCAAAATTGAAGGGCCGGTCCGGTCCGTTGAAAATCCAAAAAAGCCCGAAATTGGCCCTGGCCCGGTCCGGGCCGCCCCGCAGGTTGATCGTTGATTTTCTATTTTTTAAATTTTTCAGAAATTTTTTTAAATATTGTGATTGTGTAATACCTAAAATACTCCGCAACGGATCTATTCAAATAAATGCAAATAAATGCATACTCTATATATACAACCGCATTTCATTCAATTCTCTTCACAAATTCACTCAACTCTGTCTACTATCTCTCATCTCTCTCAACAAATCAACAACATTCAACTACTCTCTTGCAAGGATCAATATCAACAACATCCAACAACAATCAACAACATCAACAACATTCAACAACAATCAACAACATCAACAACAACACTACAAGCTCTCAACTCTTTCTACCTTCATTCTTCAATCTACATTCCACATTTATATGGTATTTTTGTATTTGTATAATTTTTAGAATTAACATTGTTGTTTGTTCTTATTTATTTCTCTTAATTAGATTGAGTTTTGTTGTACTTCTTTTTTTCTTCTTTTTATATTTTTTTAAAAATTTGGTAAACATACACTAGTTTATTCATTTAATTGTTGTTGTTTTATTGAAATATTTCTTTTTTTCTAGATTTTTTTTATTAACATACACCGGTTTATAGTAGAATTTTATTTAACTTTATTTTTTTTGTAGAATCATTTTCTACAACATACACTAGTTTATCTACCTTTAGTGGTTTTCTGGAATTAAATTTTAAAACATACACTACAATTAATTTTTAAAACATACATTAGAATTAATTTTTAGAACATACACTAGAATTTTTAGAACATACACTAGTTTATATGACATCTAACCGATCATGCGGTAGACATAGTAGCCAAGAGTCCACTAATAGTCGTCGCATTCATTCCATTCCAATTCCATATGTAGAGAGTGAAGAATATGACAGTATTCCCGATTTTCATGAAACACACACAGATCAAGTAGAAGTAGAAGACATAAAACCACAACCATCGGAATAAGGCCCTTCTCAATCTCGTAAAACAAGAGGGAACACTTCGAAGTACACAAATATTTTGACTGTGTCCCTTCACAAAATGTTAAGAGTGCAGGACTAAAAATTTATAAGAAGTGCAAACACCCTATATGTTTAAAATAGGATCGAGAACGGGTACACTTCAGTGTCACTTAAATAAATGTCAACCCGAAATTTCTAAAGACAATCTCACACAACAAAAAATACACCCTATGACCGGTCAAGTAGATAGTCATAGCTACGATCACGATATCATTTGTACGGAAATGACTAAGTTAGTAATTGAAGATAAATTACCATATTTGTTTGGTGAAAGTAGGAATGTAGAGACTTTTGCACAAACAACATAAAACCTCCATTATAAAAATTTTTGCTAGGAATGTAGTTAAGGGTAATTGTAAATTAGTTTATAATGAGGCTAAGGATTTTTTAGTAGCAACACTAACATCACTAAACAGTAGAGTTTTTTTGATATTGGATGGGTGGGTAGGAGTGAACGGCGTACCAATGATGTGTGGAACATGTCATTGGATAGATTCCGATTGGCTACTTCAAAAGAGGATAATTTTATTCAGATTTGTTAGGTACCCACATAAGGGTGAAATAATTGCCACACATATCATGGACACATGTAATAATTTCGGTATTTTTGATAAAGTTTTTGCTATTGGTTTGATAACGCCTCTTATAATACTAAGGCAATCGCTAGTTTGAAAATTACATTAAATCATATAGAACCGAGAATTTTTCATGTTAGGTGTGCTTATCATATTTTAAATCTTTGTGTACAAGATGCACTAAAATATGGACACGATAAAATTCAGACAATAAGGAATTGTGTTCATTTTATTACGTTGAGTGGTCAAATATATCAAGCTTATCATGATTGGTGTCTGTTATCGCTAAATCTGGTGTGGGGGCAAACAGAAAAGTATTTGTAGATTCTTAGAGAAACTGAATAATCAAACCTTAACCTTCTTCGCCGGAGTTTGACCGTTGACTCCCGCCGGCTCACCTGCAAAAAGTGCGAGACACTGGGGTTGATCCTGGCGACGCACCCTCCGACGCTCAAGTCAGTAATCACAGAAGATTATGAGAGAGCGTAAATTGGCAAAAGATTGATTACCTCTTAATGGTGGTGGATGGGAGATATTTATAGCTACCTTTGGGATCAAATTAGGAATGTAATCCCTAATTCCAGTGAAGGGATAGATACAAATCAGGGTCGTTGATTAGGATTAATCAGAAACCCTAATTCTATCCTGCTGGACTGGGTTTGCTGCGGGTTGAAACCCGCACCCAGTTGAGGTGGATCTTTTCATGGGTTATTGGATCTTTTGGGAGAAGATCCAATACCCACTTCAGACCCGTTTGTGGGTGAAATTACCATATTACCCTCAAGACTTTAAGATTCGCGTCTGATTTGGATGGTTCCGATTTAACCCCATTTTTAGCCATATCACGAGCCCCCAACTCCCAAAGACTGAGTTTTATCAGTCTTTGAGGAGTAGTTTTACTGTTTTAATGGCTTACGGAGTTGTATCGGAGTCCACACGAGGGGTGTCAAATCTTTATATGGGATATCGTGGTAATTTCCGAGTTAGTAGCGCGCTCTAGATTGTTCTTGAGCTCTCCTGAGTTTCTGGTGCTTTTTATTTGATTGTTATCTATCTTTGCGGAGTGATGATTTGTAGTTCGGGGGTCTTAATTAACTGTTCTAGGCAATAATTGTTTATCCAGGGGTTCAAAAGCATCCCCCTGAGCTTATAATTATTCTTTAGAACCTTTAATCGATCTCCCCCAATTTTTAACCATTTTTTTGCAATATTTAGGTAGGGATTTGATGTTGTTCCCTCTGTTTCATGTCCTGGATGCTTCGGCTTCGTCGCCGACCCCCTCCGAACACTTGCTACGAAGGAGGCCGAGGTCCATGGGGGTTCGGCGCATCATTGCGAAGAGCGTAGATACTTCGGCCGGCATGTAGGTGCGAAGAAGGAGTTCGGCAGACTTTTGCCGAAGTCAGGGCGAATTTCTTCATGTAAGAGGGTCGGTGGCAAGAACGCTCGGCAGCATGTGCCAAGATCCAATTTTTTCCATGTAACATGGTCGATGGCAAGAATGCTCGGCAGCATGTGCCGAGGTTCAGTTTTTTATCTGTAACAACCTTTTCCATGTAACATGGTCGGTGGCAGGAATGCTCGGCAGCATGTGCCGAGATTCAATTTTTTCCATGTAACATGGTCGGTGGCAAGAACGCTCGGTAGCATGTCCCGAGGTCTTGGGTTGTGATTTTTGCCGGCATAGGAAACGTCAGGCTGAGTTGGCGGCTGCTAAACGTCTGACCGATGTGGCGTCATTAATGCGATGGCTGCTGATCTTCTGATGACTCTGATAGATGTGACAACCATTAATGTGATAGTACAGCTAGGCGTGGTAAATAATGTGATGGTTCAGGTCATTTTGTCGCCTTGTATAAATGTGCTGGCTCCGTGGGCCCATTAACCTCGTTTCGTATGCCAAGCTCTATAAAACTTCACCCCCCTCTCATTTTTTACTTCTCCAAACTTTTACTCAGGCGGTGAATTTGCGTTAGTGAGAGCTCATGGTGATCATCCATCGCTTTCCGGTGAAAATTCCGACAACACACACATCACTTCAAGGTAATTTATACTTAGTCGTTTTTCAAGTATAAATATGTCTCTTTCTCCTATCTCCGAGCCCTCTCCTTCTGCCGCCAGAAGTCCCTTCTCCGAAGCACCAAGATAAAGGAAAGAAGGTATCAGGTCGAGACAGTATAGTGGAGGATCCGAAGCGCATGGGGCCGTTCGGCAGGTATCCAGGGCCACTGACTGGGCTTCAGCAGGTTCGAGAGCTTCCTGAGGAGCACGCCGAGCGCATCATCCATGGGAGGGGGAGAGCCTTCGAGGAGAATGAGGCAAGGGAGACCTCCGAGGCTGATGAGATGGACTCTATCCTTAGCCTGGAGGATTTGGCTGTGATCCGGAGTTGCTTCCAAATTCGGAGGAGTACGACCTAATCCTACCAGGTCCCGGGGTTAGGGCAAATTCGCTGATGCCAGTAAATATGTGTTTCTGGCCGGTCGATGCCTTCATCGCCGGTGCTCGGCTGCCTCTCCACCCATTCACGACCCAAGTGCTTAGGTGGTTTGGGGTCAGCCCCATTCAGCTGATGCCGCATGCATGGAGAGTATTCAATGGGTTCGTGCTCCACTGCCAAATGGCTGGGATTGAGCCAGAGCTGAGGGTACTCTGGACTATCTACCGGCTTCATCAGTAGAACCGATCGGAGTTCCGGTACTACCTAGCTCCGAGGCACGGAGGTCGATTCGTCGTCTACCCCGACTCCATCAAGCACTGGCGAGATAAGTACCTTATAGTGCGGAGCACAGAGGCGTGGCCCATACCCACCAGTTTCGTGGAGGAGGTGTCGAAGCGAGTGAAGGAGTCACCGGTGCTTCACCCTCAATAAGAGGAGGTGGTGCAGACTCTTCTAGACAGGCCGAAGTACGATTGGAGAGAGCAGGCCGAAGATATTCTCTTCAGGGAAGGGCTCAGCCGTGTAGATCCTAGTACGCGACTCTTTCTATGTTCTCATTCAATTTTTTTTTTATAAACTTTTCTTATTCCAACTTGTGTTTTTAACCTGCTCCTTATTTGATGTAAAGGCAATGGATTTCGGTGTGGTGATGGCACAGAGGGCCACCCTTGGAAGTAAGGCACCGAAGAAGTGCAAGAGGGTCTCCACCAAGCTGCCGCCCGTGAAGTCTCCGAGGGACGCGAGCGTGGTCGAAGGGGTGGAGGATCCGGCAGTGGGTGCCCCGACTCCAGGAGTAGCCTCGGCATCGACCGAGGTGGGTGACTTCCCGATCTCCTCAGCCCTCGGGATGGAGATGCCCCTTGCTGACGGTGACGGTCGAGGAGCTCCTTACGGAGGAGCACCACAAGATCCACATTCCGGACTGGCAGGTTTGGAAGCATGATAGGTTATTTGGGGACTCCCTGGCGAGTATTCAGGTGGTGAAGCACCTGGCGATGCCGAAGGAACGGGCTGCCATGGACGCCGGCCAGGCAAGCGACGATACCATCGAGATTGCTCGCTCGGCGGTATCGATGAGTGTTGGATTTTTACTCTTGTTGGTTGCTTTCGTATTTGATTTTCTAACTCTTTGAGTTTTTTGTTCTGTCGCAGATCCTTGTCCACTTCGGTCATCTTTCGGAAAGGATGACGGAGTTGGAGAAGGAGTTGAAGCAGGAGAACGACCGAGCTCGGGCCGAAAAGGCTCGAATGGGCACCGAGCTCGACAAGCTGAGGGTCGAGTTTGAGGGGAGGACAATGAGGGTCGAGTACCTCGAGGGGTTGGTCGCGAAGCTTGAGGGCGACCTTCTTCGGCACAGGGAGGAGACGGCCAAGTAGCTGGCCGAGGCGGAGGAGGCCAAGGTTGCTGCTGTGAAGGAAGTCGAGGCGGCCACCATGGCGAAGGCACAAGGCTTCCTCGCCCAAAACATGGCCAAGGCCTATGCCAAAGCCCTTACTCAGGTGTCAGAGCAATACCCTGAGGTGGACTGCTCGGGGATGAGGCTCTTCCCTGGCCACATAGAAGGCTTCGACCCCGAGTCGGAGGAGGAGGACGGTGATGATGAAGAAGACCGCGAGGTCGAGGTCGTCGGCAAGGCGCCGGTTACTGAGGTGGCCCTGATGGCGATTATGGCCCTTTCGGGAGGATCCGTCCCTGCCCACTCTCGACGCCCCAGGAAAGAGGTCGTCCCCTAATTTCTTCTCCTTTTTCTTTTGTCTTTTGAGTTGTATTGCCTAATTGCGGACTGGCCACCGCACTTTTGTGATTAATGAAAGAAACTTTTGAGCTCAACCCCGTGTCTCTTTTGAATAGCCTTTTTTCTTTTTTAAATGTTTTATTGAAATTCGACTAAGTGTTTAGACAAAGAATTTTTGCCTTAGGTGCTTGTAGCTTTTGTTCAGGGGCCGGATGAGGAGTAAACTTGTGACTATTTACTGAGCCCCGTTATTTTCTTTGATCTTTTCAGCTTGCCGAGGTGACCCACTCAACCAAACCTACTCGCTCCAGGGAGGAGTTTTGTTCCGAAGCTAGCTTGGGGTCGATGAGGCTGTGTTTGGCCAGGTGCCGAGAGCACCTTTATGAAGTCGAGTTGGGGTTGCGTAGGGTTGAGAGCGAGCGGAACCACTTGCAGGTGATCTTGAGCCGACGGGACATCGAGATTCGGCGACTAGAGGGTCAGCTCGCCGAGATTCCTCCCGTAGAAGAGGAGGATGGCTCGTCAACAGCCTTCACAAATGGGCTAAGGTTGAAGTGTCTCCAACTCTCTCTGTCGAAGAAGACAGCGGAGAGGGACGATATGCTCACCAAAGTTCACCACTTGCAGATTGTGGTGGCTGAACTTCTGGCAGAGAAAGAGGAGCTGACCAAGGCAGTGGGCAGGTTGATGGCCGAACGTAACGAGTTGACGGCGGAGGTCGATGCGTTGAAAAGAGCCACAATGGACAGGGGTGACCTCTGCCGGATTATCGCCAGCCGCCCTAGCATTCCGAGCTCCGCCGTACCTCCTCGCTTCGAGGTAGACGTAAGAGATGACTCTCTGAAACAAAGGATCGTTGAGCTGGAGGTTGAAGTGGCTCGCCTAAAGCCGCGCTCGGGGCCAATTAATGTCAGGAGCACTTCCCGCACTCGCGAGGAAGGCGAGCGAGGCATTTCATTTTACGAGCTCGAGACACATTTGCCCATAGGCCGACCAAGTCCGGGTGACGTCCAGAGCGGCGTGGCAATTTCATCGAGCGGTGTGTCTGTCGGCGCATCTGTTAGGAGCAGTGCCGAAGACACGTCTCAATTCGCTGGCTTAGGGACGAGCACCGGGGTCAAGCGTTGCCGCCCTCGAGTGTCTCTAAAGTGAAACATCCCTGCGCCAAGGAAACGTTGAAGATTTTTTGTTTTCCAAGTTTTGCATTTTGTCTAAGTGTAACGAGTCGGCATTGTAGTTTTTGCTTTTGGAAGTCTTGTAGCTTAGTTGTAAAGAAGATGCCGCTTTGTAATTGTCTCCCCACACTTAATCGAAATGATGATCTTTTTTTTTGGACACACATTGTAGTAGCCTTGTGTTATTGTATGATTCGTAATTATCTTTTGCGTGCCAAGATCCAGAGCTAGATTTTTGCTCATTTGGTCGTCGGTGCCAAGAGTATTCGGCAAAGCGTGCTAAGGCCCTAGAGCAAGATTTTTGCTTGTTTGGGCATCGGTGCCAAGAGCGCTCGACTAGGCGTGCCGAGGTCCAGAGCAAGGTTTTTGCTTGTTTGGGTGTCGGTGCCAAGAGCGCTCGACTAGGCGTGCCGAGCACTGCTCCGAACCTCTTGGCTCGTGAATCTGTGAGAGTAAGTTTCTTGCAGTGGAGAGCCGCCTTTTGGAGTATTACTTCAACTTTAAACGAACCGTAAGAACCAGAGGTTAGCTCCTCAGAGTCCTGGGCATTGGTCGACAATATACGAGATTCTAGAGGTGATTTCATAGTCCAGTATTTGGTCAAGGACTAGGTCTGTCATGGACCTTCGACTTCGCCTTGTGAAAAAACTGAGGGCTGTCCAGGCTGGGAATTCACCGAAGCCTCTAACAAGTTCATGTTTGAAGTGATATTTTCTCTTGAGGAAACACGAAGAATATAGAAAATTTATATCAATGACCTTCCAACTGTGAGGATCAAGAGATGCAGTGTACCAAGACTAGCATACGAATGGTAGACCTAGCATCAGCTTCTCCCGTGTTTAGTATAGTTGTAGAGATTTCGCTCTTCTCCCACGTCTAGTCTAGCTGTAGGGATTTCACGCACGGCGGCGAAGCGAGAGTATGGTTCAATGGTTGTGGGAGCAATTCCGAATGGCGAACCACTTCTAGCTCGCTTAAGAGCGAGCTTGCTAAGCGGAGTCGAGCCAAGTGTTGGACTCCGAACTCATCATTTGAGTATGTTTCAACGGTTGTAGGAGCAATTCTGAATGGCGAACCACTTCTAGCTCGCTTAAGAGCGAGCTTGCGAAGCTGAGTCGAGCCAAGTGTTGGACTCTGAACTCGTCGTTTGGGTATGTTTCGACGGTTGTGGGAGCAATTTCGAATGGCTAACCACTTCTAGCTCGCTTAAGAGCGAGCTTGCAAAGCAGAGTCAAGCCAAGTATTGGACTCCGAACTCGTCGTTTGAGTATGTTTCAACGGTTATTGGAGCAATTCCGAATGGCGAACCACTTCTAGCTCGCTTAAGAGTGAGCTTGCGAAGCGGAGTCGAGCCAAGTGTTGGACTCCGAACTCGTCGTTTGAGTATGAAGAAGGTAAAAACAGAGAGATACAAGCAATTCACAAGTAAGATATGAAGAAAAATGTTCTTTATTGAAAACTAATAGTCGGCTGCTTGTAAGTTGCGAGCCGTTATTACATTGGAGAAATAAAGGAGCAAAAGTAAAATACAAGTGAAGGGGAAGGAACGGTTCGGCATCTGAAGGTACTCAGAGAGGCATTCATGCGCTCTTTTGGTACTTCAAGAGATGGTCGACATTCCAAGTCATGGGAATCTCTCTTCCTTCAAGGTCTTCTAGATGGTTTGTCCCTGGCCGAACCACTCTGGTGATCTTGTAGGGTCCTTCCCAATTTGGGGCTAGCTTGTTCTTCTGACTGGGGAATGAGATAGCTAACTTTCTGAGGACCAAGTCCCCTTCTTTGAGGTTGGTGGGACGGACCCTCTTGTTGTAGGCCAGCTCGATCCTCCTTCGGTAGCTTTGTTCGCGAATCAAGGCTCTTTCACGGAACTCATCAATCAAATCCAAATTCACCCGAAGCTCCCTGGCATTCTGCTCTTCTTCATAGGCAATGAGGCGAGGAGAGGGTACACTGACTTCTAAGGGGATCACAGCTTTAGACCCATAGGTGAGATTAAATGGCGACTCTCCTGTAGGGGTCTGTTTCGTTGTGTGGTAACTCCACAGTACGTTAGGGAGCTGATCAACCCATAAGCCTTTAGCAGACTTATCCAGCCTCTTCTTAATACTGGAAAGGATTTGTCGGTTGGCATTTTCTGTTTGACCATTTGACTGTGGGTGGGAGACGGAGGAGAAGCATTTTTGGATGGCGAGGTCTTCACATAGGGCTCGAAATGCGGCCCCTGTAAATTGTGTTCCATTGTCTGTTATAAGGACTCGAGGGATGCCGAACCTGCAGATGATGCTCTTCCAGAAGAATTGAAGTACTTTGTTCTCGATGATTATAGCCAAGGGCTCGGCCTCTATCCACTTTGAAAAGTAGTCGATTGCCACGACTAAGAATTTGAGCTGGCCAGGAGCTCGGGAAAACGGCCCTAGTAAATCCATTCCCCACATTGTAGAAGGGATCGAACTTGATAGGGAGGTGAGCTGAGCTTGGGGTAGGCGACGAATGTTGGAATGCTTTTGACAAGAGCTGCATTGCCGAACGTGTCGTTCGGCGTCTTGGAGGAGGGTAGGCCAGAAGTATCCATAATTCAACACCTTCCGGGCGAGTGATCTGGACCCTGAATGTACTCCGCCTATGCCTTCGTGAATCTCTTGTAAGGCATATGTGGCTTGTTCCGAGGAAAGGCACCTCAAGTAGGGTCGGCCGTTTATTTGAGTGAAGGAGCGTTTGTACAGGACCCCCTCAACAAGGGTGTACCGCTCCGCTCTGGTTCTGACTCGACGAGCTTCTTTTGGGTCTTCGGGGAGGAGCCCGTCCCTTAGGAATTCTATCAGGGGTTTCATCCAATCATCCTGAAGTTGAACAGGCAGTGACTCCATCGAGTCGGAAGTTTCTTCTTCCATGCTCGGCCTCAGGAGTACCTTAATCAGGACAGTCTACTCGAGACCTTGGATGGAAGAAGAGGCTAACTTGGAGAGGGTATCTGCTTGGGAATTTTCTTCTCTAGGGATTTGCTGAATAAGTGCCTCTTCGAATAGAGCCATGAGATTTTGGACCTTGGTTAGATACTTAGCCATTCGGTCATCTCGTGCTTCGTACTCGCCCAATACTTGATTTACGACTAGTTGAGAGTCACTGAATATCCGGAGACGTTGTGCCCCTGCTTTGCGGGCTATTCCGAGACCGGCTATAAGGACTTCATACTCCGCTTCATTGTTGGAGGCCTTGAAGTTGATGCGGAGGGAGTATTGGAGAATGAAGTCATCTGGGCCTGCCAGAATGATCCCGACTCTGCATCCCTCGGTGCAAGAGGATCCATCTACATATACCGTCCAAATAGGAGGTCCGTTTGCCGCTTGAATGACCTCGGAAATGGTGCTCTCAACTATGAATTCAGCTAAGGCCTGAGCTTTGATTGCGGTCCGAGGCTGGTATGATATATCATGCTGGCTCAGCTTGATTGACCACTTCATGAGACGGCCAGAGGTCTCCAGTTTGTGAAGAACTTGCTTCAGCAGTTGGTCGGTAAGAACAACCACCGAGTGGGACTGGAAATACAGGAGAAGCTTCCTAGCTGCCACGACCAAGGCGTACGCCATCTTCTCCAACCTTGGATAACGGAGCTCGGCATTCCGAAGTATCTTGCTCACATAGTAGATGGACTTCTGAGCCCTGTCTTCTTCCCTCACCAAGACAACACTGAGGGTTTGTTCGAAGGCAGCTAAGTAGAGGTAGGGATAGGCTTGTTAAGGAGAGGGGGGTTGACTAGATAGGCTTTAAGCTGATCAAACGACTCATGCTGTTGTTGACCCCATTCAAAGCCCTTAGCCCCCCTGAGAGCCTTGACGAAGGGAAGACACTTCTTCCCTGACTTGGAAAGGAAGCGCCCTATAGCTGCGAGGCGCCCGGTTAGCTTTTGAACCTCTTTCACATTTTTGGGAGGAGCCATATCCAGTACGGCTTTGATCTTCTCGGGATTGGCTTCGATTCCTCTTTGGCTGACCATGAAGCCTAGGAATTTCTCCGACGAGACTCCGAATGCACACTTGTTCAGATTGAGCCTCATATCATGCTTCCTTAATACATCGAACGCCTCTTGCAGATCGGCCACATGATCGGCACCGTGGATGCTCTTGACTAGCATGTCATCAACATATACTTCCATATTGCGGCCGATCTGATTTTGGAAGACTTTGTTAACGAGGCATTGATAGGTGGCACATGCATTCTTCAACCCGAAAGGCATCACCCTGTAGCAGTAGAGGCCCTAATCGGTAACAAATGAGGCCTTCGGGATATCCGGGGGAAACATGCGGATTTGATTGTACCTGGAAAAGTGTCTATGAAGCTGAGAAGCTCATGGCCCGAAGTGGCGTCAATCATGGTGTCGATGCTTGGAAGGGGGAATGGGTCTTTAGGGCATGCTTTATTCAGGTTGGTAAAATCGATGCAGATTCTCCAGCTCCCGTTGGCCTTCTTTACCATCAAAACATTTGAGAGCCATTCAGGATAATTGACATCCTGTATGAACCAAGCCTTAATGAGCTTGTCCACCTCTTCTTTTATAGCTTGTTGGCGTTCGGGAGCAAATTTGCGCCTCTTCTGTTAAACCGGTTTGGACCCCGGTGCGACACTCAGGTGGTGGACGAGGAGCTCTTCGGAGATTCCTGGCATGTCGGCAGCCGACTATGCGAAGAGGTCACGGTTCTTTCTAATGCATTGGACTATGTCTGAGCTTAGGGCAGATGGGAGGGTCTTGTTGATAATGAACTTGCGGTTCGGATCTTGCTCAGAGAAGAGCACTTCCTCCAATTCATCCACCGGCTCGGATGTTGGTCGGACACCATCTTGGGGGATTTCAAGAGTTTCGAGGGAGGGGACTGGACCCCCAGTAGAGGTTATGTAGCATTTGCGGGCCATTTCCTGACTGCCTCTTACTTCCCCTACTCCTACCCGGGTGGGGAACTTCATCTTGAGGTGATAAGCAGAAGGGATAGCTTCGAGAGCAGCTAGGCTGGGTCGGCCTAGGATCACAATATAAGCAGCGGGGACATCGACGACCATGAAGTCCATCGGCTCCGTTCGGGTAGTAGGAGTTTTGCCAGTGGTTACGTCGAGGGTGATCACCCCTTCAATAGTCACTGGCACTCCCGTGAACCCGTGGAGTGTGTAGCCGGCGGGCTTAAGTCTGTCCCGGGATAGTTTGAGTCCTTTGAAAGCAGCGAGGAAGAGGATGTTAACGGAGCTGCCATTGTCCACCAGGATCCTCTCCACTTTAAAATTCGCCATATGGAGGTTGATTACTAGTGCATCACAATGGGGGGTTCGAACACCCTCAAGGTCTTCATATGAAAAAGTGACCGGTACTCCGAGGCCTTTGGGGGGGGCATGCCATGTACTGAGTTTTCTTCCCTTATGAAAGCCTTTCGAGAGGAGTTGGAGGTGTCCCCTATGGGGCCTCCATGGATGAGATGTAGGATGCGTTCCTCTTCGAACTCTGGAGTTTCATCGCATCGTTCAGGATGCTTGTTAGCCCCCCGAGGGGGAGGAAGGAGATTGGTCTGGTCATTTCTCACAAATTTGGCCAGCTGCCCCCTCTGGATGAGGGTCTCAATCTCGTTCTTCAAGGCCTGACAATCATTGGTGTCGTGGCCATGGTTCCGGTGATAACGGCACCACTTCTCTTTGTCCCTCTTCTTGCCATGGGTGTTCATCTTCAGGGCAGGAGGTATCCCCTCTTCCTTCTCAACTTCCATGAGAATAGTGAAAATGTTGGTGTTAAGAGGAGTGAATTTTTCGAATCTGGAGGGAAGGCGGCGCTGACTGCCATTGTCCTTCTGGAGCTTCTTGGCTCCCTCTTCTTCACCTGCCTTTCTCTTGGTTCTGGAGGGAGGCCCCTCAAAGGTGGGGTGATGCTCAGCTTCTTCTGACCGGATATACTTCTTGCTTCGGAAAAGGAGGTCGGAGAAGTTATGTGGGGGCTTCTTGGCGAGGGAGGACCGAAGGTTGGAGTTAAGGACATTCGACTGAAATGCTGCTGCAGTGACCGACTGGTCGAGGGAAGCGATTAACCTAGCTTCCAGCGGTGAACCTTTTCACATAGTCCCTCAGCTTCTCACCCTTCTTCTGGTTGAGGTAGAGTAGTGAAATGCTGGTCTTCTCAGCTCGGCGGCTACTCACGAAGTGGGTGAAGAAGAGGGTCTCGAATTGCTCGAAGGAGAATATTGAGGATGAGGCGAGGCGAGAGTACCATTCCCGGGCCGGACCCTTGAGAGTAGCGGGGAAGGTTTTGCACAGCAGAGCATCGAAAGCTTGGTGGATTAGCATGAGGGTCTTAAAGCTTTTGATGTGATCGACGGGATCAGACTCCCCAGATTAAGTCTCGAATTGTAGAGGCTTGAAGCCTATTGGAACGGGCGCCTCCATGATGGTCCGAGAGAAAGGAGGTCGGCTTGGACGGAGGGTCTTTCCTCTAAGCTCTTCTTCTCTGTCTAGCTGACCCAAGCGCCTCTCCATTTCATGGAGACGACGGTAGACAGTATCATCCCTTCGACGGTAATCAAACGAGCCTTTGGACTCGTCTTCGTACGAGGGAGAGCGGGGCTACGACGACGGTAGCTCCGGGAGTGACGAGGACTAGGAATGTGCTGGGGGTTGCTAGGAGCTAGGGGAGGAGTTAGGGACTGTTGGCGAGGACTTTGGACCGGAGGAGGAGTGGGGACCCTCCGAGCATTGCTGTTGTTGGGTCAGAGATTGATAGCTTGTAAGATGGTTGCTTGGAATTGCTGGAACTTGGTACGAGTGATGGGTGCGTCATCGTTCCTCGGAGGTTGCCGATCATCAGGAGAGTGAGGTCTTCTCTTATGGTGGCCGGGGGACTCTCTCCGCCCTCGACGAGGAGGAGACCTTCTGTAGTCTCGGGGATGAGGAGATCGCTCATTTGGACGTTGTTGGCGGGAGGCTCCCTCTCGGGTCTGCCTTTCATCCAAACGGCGGCAAAAATCCTCTTCCTTCTGCTGATTGAGGATGGTGTTGTGAAGGTCATCGGAAGCTCGGGGGTTGTGGGATGCCATGGAATCGGTAGAGGGATTGTGCACGGAGACGCGATCATGTTAGAGTGGTTGTTTCTGAGGATTGGGCCGGGAGCCCCCCGCACCGGGATTCTGAGGCCCGATTTGGCCGTGAGGGGGTTGAAAATTCTGAGGAGGAGGTTGGTCCTGCTGCGGGGCCTGATCAGGTTGAGGAGGAAGTCCCGCCGACTGGACGGTTTGGAGGGGGATCTCCTGTTGTGGTTGAGGAGGAGTGGGTCCACGGTTGGACCCTCTGGATCTTAGCTTTCGGGGAGGCATGGTTGGGTACGATCTGACCAACGGGAGAGGAAGGATCGCTTGTAACACCCCGCAAAATTTAAATGACAATTTTGCCCTCGGGTGTTACGCACGTGCATTTTGTACTGCTATTAATGATATCCATAACGTATTTTGATATGTATTTTGAATTCTGGTTATTTATGCAATCCCGCATTCTTAAAATCCCATTTGAGACAACTCAAATGCTAAATTTCAATCTTTGTGCTTTTACGTGCTTTGTACGCGTTTTTGATGCACGTGTCGATTTTGGGTATTCCACCGTTATGTGCAAAGTTTTCATTGGATTTCAATTTTTTTTTTATAAACATGTTTAAATTCATTTTGTAAACGGAATTCAATTTTTCTCTATTTTAATTAAAATAATTTTTATACATGTAATACACGTATTTTTCTGTACGTTTGAGTACATTATCGTATATGTATATTAAATGTATTCTTATGTTGCATCCCGATTAATTATAAATATTTTTCCGGTTGATAAAGTCAAATTTTGTATTTTGAGATTTTACGGGCGATGCACGTATTTTCGGTGCACGTGTTTAAGCGTATTCTTCTTTCAAAATGAATTTATTGAAATAGTGTGTGTCTATTTTAATTGTGCATGAAAATTATAATTTTTAAGTTAATTTTATATGTTTATTACATATATAAATAATTGTTTTAAAGGGATTAATTAATTTTGGGGTGTACACAAAGCACGTGCACGTGCACACGTGCGATATGCACACATGTTGGGGGCCGGGCTGTTTATAGAAGAGGGAAAAACTGAAATTTTGATTTTGAAAGTAGGAGGGAAAGCAAGTTTAAATCATGGGGTTAGTGTTGTTCATGTGGGAGATGGTTATTCTAACTACCCTTAATTAAACTATAAAATACCCCTTAAGTCTCTCTCACTCTCTCATTCTCTCCTTCCTTCTTTTCCCTGGTTGCATTCTGAAAGCAAGCCACCAACAAATCAAACAAGCCAACAAGTTTCCAATGGCCCTTTTATCCACCATACATTTGAAGGTATCCATATACATATGTATGCTTCTCCTTCTTTCTCTTTTGTCTCTTTCCGAAAAGAGACCAAGCCTCAACCAGCAAAGCCCTTGTCCATTTCTCCACCTAATCACCTATTTCACATGCCTATATACATATACTAATGTATATATGTACATACATAGTATATGTATATGAAAGAAGATGGGAGTTGTTCTTGATGTTGCCGAAATGGAGTGGAGTTGGAGCCTCACTGTTGGTGATCGAAAGTGATGATAGGGAGCCTTGCTTTGGTGCGCGGATTTCGAGGAGTTGCAATTGGAGTTTTCTTTAGGAGCTTCTAATTCTAGGAGTTTATTTGAGTACGAATTCTTCAACTTTAGGTGGGTGTTTCTTAAATTCTTTCTAATTTAGGAGTAGAAATTGCATGATAGATGATATATAATTTATTAAGTCGAATTTGAATTGGTATGATGAGATTGCATGCAAATTATTGTAGAGTTGAATTGCTAAATTTTAATTATTGTGGTAAATGCAAATTGCTTATCCTATTCCCTAAATTGTTATGATTATTAGTTTGGAATGCTAAAATTGAAGTGATTTGTATGAAATTGATGCCTGTTGAGACATTGGTTAAAATAATGTAAATGTATAGAAAAGAGTTGTTTGTTGTTAATGTGGCAAAAAAGTGCGGTTCTAACATCAAAATATTTATTTTTATGAGTATAGAGATTTTATAAAGAAATCCTTGATAAAAGATAACATTCTATCTGGAAAATTGATTGTATATGTTTTTATGCATTTTAAAGGATTTTATTGAAAAATGAGAAACTTGTGAAATTGAGAACATGTACGTTATTGTTTTTCAAAGGAATACATTTTGGAAATGATCTATATTTTCATAGAGGTATAAATCAATTTGAAAAGTCGAAAAATATATTCAGGCTGCAACTGGTGCAATCGACAGTCGACCGAGCTAAAGTCGGCAGTCGACTGTCAAATATTAAAATTTGGGTTTCATCAGCAGGACAGTCGACTGTCTGCTTTTTACAGTCGACTGTCTGCTTTTGAGTTTAAATGTTCGCGGAACAGTTGACTGATTCCTTATCAATAGTCGACCGAACCGACTGTGTTGTTTTTGAAGTTTCAAATTTTCGTAGAACAGTCGACTAATTCCTTATCAACAGTCGACTGAACCGACTGTGTTGTTTTCGAAGTTTTGTAGAACAGTCGACTGATTCTTTGTTAATAGTCGACTGAACTGAACTGGTTTTCGTTCTTGAGTTTGGATTTTATTTCTGACATGTGAAAGTTGATTAAGACTGGTTACGCGAATTTATGATTATTTATACTTGATTGAGTCCATTTTGAAATACACACAAGAGTGTGAATGATGAAATTGATAAAGAGATCGAATAGAATTGTTCTCATGTTATGAGGTTATAAAAGAAATGTTTTGAAAAAGAGCTTGTGAACGAAGGAAATGGAAATGATTAATTGAGATTGATTATGAATCATTGTTGATCTCTAGAAAGAGATAGTTGTTGGAATCTAGAGGCTAGGCGAGACCCTAGTGACCGGCAGTTTTATTTATTGATTTGATAGCTAACCGTTGAGGGTTGAGCGTCTCTTGAGAAGTAGCCAGGTAGGCTGATTGTCTCTGTTGTTTAGATTTAAGTCCGGTAGGGTAAGCTAGATCTAGGTTGTGATGATTTTCTTTTAAACAAACATTGTAAGGATTAGATACATAGTGAAGATGTGATGAAAGTAAGAGAAAAACACGAGTATGAGGGCCATCAGATTGGCGGTGTGAGAGTGATCCACAGACTGCCTGCTTGATGCGTCATGACATGGCGTGGGCACTACTCCAGAATTATCGTCCCGGTGGCGACGCTTGTGGGGTGTTTGGTGGCTGCGGGTGGTGCCATTGTTCCATGGCGAAGGCTGAATTATCCATAGTCTGCCTGCTCGATGCGTCGTGTCAGTGCGTGGGATTCCCTTCCAGACTGCCTGGACATGGGCTCGTAGATCATAGAACATCTAGGATACTTACCGTAGCTACTGTAGTAGATTAAGTCATGGCGAGGGATTGAACCCTATAAGATGAAGTACGATTAAGTGCTTGCCCTCGGACCTATGTAGTATGGGATGCATAGAATCCGAACAAGTGCGCATTAGTGTCATGGAATATAAATAACTACATTAAGGACTAAGTGCACCGCACAACACGACATCTATAGGATAGTCCCTTGTAACTCTGTTTGTGATCAAATTTGTGTTTGCTAAAGTATTTAAGAATCGTTATACTGTTTCCGGCATAGAGAGGATGACCGTGTATAATATTTTGTCAGTTGTAAGCAACTGACGCGCCCACAGTTTTATATGCAGGACTTGGAGTTACATGAAGATATAAAGATGATTTGATGCTGTTGATTACTTAAATATTAAAGTTGTAACAATTGTACATTTATTATTGTTGTATTTTATTTATTCCACTGCGTATTGATATAAAAGACTCTGATGTAATTATTGTTGAATAAAAGTTTTAAATTCCTTGTAAAATTGTACGAAAGAAGCGTAAAGATCCTGTGGAATCTCGAATTCAGTGTATTTTGGAATTCGGGGTGTTACATCGCTATTCGTGAGTTCCCACAGACGGCGCCAATCTGTTACCACTAAATCTTGTAATACTCCGATTTCCCTAATATATATGAAGGTTATTTATTTTTATAGATGGTATGCACGTGTAATATTTTGATTATTATTTTCAACATAATGAATAAGATCATTGTTTTATAAACATTTTCCCCTAAGCCCAAAGGTTAATTTACATATTTTCTACAAGATAATTATTTTTGCCCAACTAATTTTAGCCCATGAATTTAATTATATTTTTACAACTTGTATGTGTAGCATCTTGTCTCTTTTAATTACCGGGTATTTTGATGTACAATTTTGTAGAGTGGTTGTGTGTACACGTGCACTCGATGTACACGTGCACAAGGCACAAGCTTGGCCGGATGGGAGAGTAGTGGAGATGAGATGTGGGTAGTTTTTTTAAGGAGTGGGTAGTTCCATAACCCCCTTATCAATCTTAGCCCTTGATCATCCAACTCCCTAATGCATCCTAACCCTCCATTCCACCTATAATCTAGTATAAATACCCCCTCCTATTCTCTATTTCTTTTACACTAGATTAATATTTTAAGAGAGGTATTTGTGAGTTGTGAGTGTGCTTTGCTGTGGAGGCCGAAGAGTAGCATTCTGAAGGTTCGGTGTGGAGCAAAGGAGCAAGGTGCGAGGAGCAAGGAGGCGTTCACTATATTGCGGAGCTTTTGCGGGATTCGATTATTTCTTCATATAAGGTGGGTGTTTCTCAGGACTTCTAATGTAGGAAATATACTATAATGGTTATGATTGCTACCATATTGTGAAATGTGAATTCAATGTAGTAGAATTGCCATGAACATGCTGTTGATAATAAGATAAATTGGGTCGGTACAGTCGACTGTCGTGTAGATAAGTCGACTGGTACGAGACCGTTGATCTGTGATGTGGTGATAAATTGTATGCAAATAGACAAAATGGTGTGATTACTGAGTTGTAATTTTCCTATGACACATATGATGGAGGGAAGGTAAATGAATGAAAAAGAACTAGCGATGATTAAACAAATTAAGAACTGTCGAAGCAGTCGACTGACACTGTGTTCAGCCGACTGGTGCTTCGATTTAATTATGATTATTTGGGAATTCCATGTAGTGAGATGTTCTATTATGCTGACCCAGTATGATGATTTGAGAGTTATATCTTCACCTTCGTAAGAAAGTTATGAACAGTATGTATGCATGTTTAAAGTATTTTCTTCAAAGAAAAGAGTATATTAATAACTTGAAATTCCATGTTTGTGATGTTCCTGAACGATCAGAGACTCTGTGCTTATGAAACATGAATATATGGGTATTGTAAATTGATATCATGATGCAAGAACACATAAAAGCCATTAGATAATCCCTTAATTTGAATTATGGAATTGATCAGTCGACTTAGTGCGGTAGCCAGTCGACTGAGCTGGACTTAGAATTATGCTGTTGAGAATCCCAGAACAGACGACTGATGGATGAACAGTCAACTGTCATGCGGATGACACTGTGAATATGAAAAGTTGCGGGACAGGCGACTGGTTATGTACAACAGTCAACTATCCCGAGTAATTATGATGAACCTGTATTTGACTGTATGAGTCGACTGGTGTTCTTCTAAGTCGACTGTACAGAGTGAACTTTGATGTATACGAATTTCATTTTATTTGCTGATTGGAAGTTGTGAACCTTATGATTGAATTCTATGAACTCTTTTTATGACTGTGCGGATTATGTAAAATAAATCGTAATTGGGAATTGAGAATCAAATGAATATGAAAGGTTAAGATCATGATAAGAAAGTCTGTGAGACTCTAAAAAAAAAATGAATTATGGGCTGAAGTGCTCAATTGGAAGTTGTGGATTGTAAATTGAAACCGAGAGTAGCTAAGTCTCCCCCGGCAGTGAAATGAATGAAATGAAATGAGAATTGAAAGACCAAGTTTGGTCATGTATTGAAATGAAATGATAAGTCCGGTTTGGTGGAGAGGCTAACTCTAGAGCTTGATTTATATTCATGATTCTAATATTTAGTGCATAGTGAAGAGGTGATGAAAGTGAGAGAAAAATATAAGTATGAGAACTAGGATTTACGGTGCGGGTGTGTGAGCCGCAGAATGCATGCTTGATGAGTCAAGACATGGCGCGGGCACAACTCAGAATGATCGGACCTTAGTCACGCTCATGGGATGTTTTGGTGACTGCAAGAGGATTGTGTTCAGGGAGGAGACTGAATTGTCGCAGAATGCATGCTTGATGAGTCAAGACATGGCGCGGAATTCTACTCCAGGGGCCAGGATACATGCTTGTACTCATAGAATCATCTAAGATACTCACCGTAATTACAGAAGTAGAGTAAGTCATGGCAAGGGATTGAACCCTACAAAAATGAAGAACGGTTAAGAGGCTTGCCCTCGGACCTATGTAGTATGTGATGCATAGAATCCGAACAAGTGTGCATTAGTGTCATGTAAATTAAATAATTGCATTAAGGATTAAGTGCACAATCACGACACGACATCTTTAAGAGTTCCCTTTGATTTATATGCTTATATTGAACAAGTTTGTGATTGTTAAGAAATGAGATTCGTTATACTATTTCTGGCATAGAGAGGATGGCCATGTATAATTAACGTCGGTTGAATAAACTGACGTACCCACAGTTTTGTATGCAGGCTAAATTACATGTAAAGAGGAATGGATGCATAAAGATCTTATCATACTGTTGTTCATTTATGTAAATGTTGTATATTTTGCTTCCGCTATGTAAATGTAAATGTAATATGATGTAAACTCTGATGTAAGATGAAAAGTTTTAATTTCCTTGTAAAATTGTACTAAAGAAAGTGAAAAGATCCTGTAGAACATCTCGGATTCAGTGATTTGGGATTCGGGGCGTTACAAATCTGGTATGGGGGCAAACAGATAGTATTTGTGGATTCTTAGGGAAACTGAATAATCAAACCTTAACCTTCTCCGCTGGAGTTTGACCGTTGACTCCCGCCGCTCACCTGCAAAAAGTGCGAGACACCGGGGTTGATCCCGACGATACACCCTTCGATGCTCAAGTCAGTAATCAGAGAAGATTATGAGAGATCGTAAATTGGCAAAAGATTGATTACCTCTTAATGGTGGTGGATGGGGAGTATTTATAGCCGCCTTTGGGATCAAATTAGGAATGTAATCCTTAATTCCCAGTGAAAGGATAGATACGAATCAGGGCCGTTGATTAGGTTTAATTAGAAACCCTAATTCTATCCTGCTGGACTGGGTTTGTTGCGGGTTGAAACCCACACCCAGTTGAGGTGGATCTGTTCGTGGGTTATTGGGTCTTTGGGGAGAAGATCCAATACCCACTTCAGACCCGTTTGTGGGTGAAATACCATATTACCCCCCAGACTTTAAGATTCGCGCTCGATTTGGATGGTTCTGATTTAACCCAATTTTTAGCCATAACAGTGTCAACTTAGGGAAATTGAATTTAAAGATTTTCCTAAAGATGTTAGACATCGTTGGAATTCTACTTATGATTTATTATGTGTTGTTCTTCACTATCGTTTTAATCTTAGATAATTTTTTGTTGCAATGGGTATGAAAGATTGTATGTTAGATGCTAATTTTTTGGTGATTTTCCGATAGATTGTATACAGTTTTAGAACCTTTTAATGATGCTACTTTAAAATTTTCAAAAACATATACATTTACATGTAGTGGTATTTTACTTGCAATTGTCACTATGATGACAACAATTAAAGATTTGATAAATGACCCTTTTTATTAGAGAAATGGCTTATGCCGCTTATATTAAGATTTTAAAATATTTTCATCCACTTCTTATGTTATATTGTGTTGATAGTGTAATGAATCTCATGATTAAGTTAGATGGCACAAAAAATTTAATTGAGATTTTTTGTACTTATGCTCCACACGATGAATTACAAGATTTTGATCATGCTGTTTTCACTACATATTTTGAGCATGTTTTGACTAGTTTATATGATAGTTATGATAGACTTTATTCATCTAACACTACACAAACACAGAATGTTAGTTCTTCTTCTTCTTCTATATTATCAAAGGGAAAGGGTCTTACAACTAGTAGTGTTTTAAATTTCATAAAATCAAAAAAAAACCAAGAACCAATTCACCAAATGAGTTGAATTGGTATAATGCACAACCTCCCATTGATGATATAGTAGATGTGTTTTATTTTTGAAAAACCAATGAAAATATTTTTATTTCTCTTTCTCGTATGGCTAAAGATTTGCTAACTATACCGGTGTCAACCGTTGCATCAGAAACTGTTTTTTCTCTTGATGGCAGGATTATGAGCCCGAATAGGAATCGCTTGACATCAAAGAATTTGGATATGTTAGTATGTGCTGAAGATTGGATGAAAGCGGAAGAGAGGACCCAAGATTTACATAAAGTACATAATGGCTCAACAAGTAGCGACGAATGAACATCTAGTACAATGAAGTTTGGATAATAGCTATTTTGTAAATAATTGGGAAATTTAGGGGAGTGAGATTCTATATTTAGGTTAAGTAAAAGTGCATAACAATAGTCCACTGCCTTCTCTTCAATCTAAATAGAGGTCATCTCGATCTGTAAATACAAATATTCCCTTCATATTGTAATTTGAAAAAAAATTGTATGAAATGTTACTAATCTATTTGAATATATTAAACTTTGTAATTCATAAAAATAATTTAATTTATGAATATCTCTTTTATCTATATGTTCTTGACAGTTCTGAACAATTTCACTTATCCTTTGTCTCTGTTAAAAAATAATAATAAAATAAAATAAAATAAAGTAAAATTTTACCCCGGCCTAGCCCGACCCCCGAGCCAGGGGGCCAGGTCTGTGCCGATATTTCCTTGCCAAGGTCCGGCCCGTGAAAGCCCGACCTAGGTCAAAACCCGCGAGGTTTTGACCCGGCCCGGACGCTCGAATGCCCCCGTACCCCCCCCCCCCACACACACACAACAAAAAAGAATCGTCTTAAAGCTAGCGTAACCCAACTGGACTTAACTCGACCAACTGGAATCTCTAGCCCCACTGGCTCATTCTTAACATTTCACATCTTTTCCGGTATCCTGGGCTCACTTAGCCTCTAGAACTCACATGATGTGTCTAATTTTTATACAAATATTTGTACTCATTTACCCATTAAAATAGCTTGTTTTCGTCTATCTTGTCAATAATTTATCTTATTTCCATAATATTTCAAGTAATAAAATATTTATGAAGAAATTAGATTTTTGATGCAAAAAGTGATTATTTTTGATAAAAATCAACAAAAACTATCGATTTATTATTTTTAATGATTTGTTGAATTTTATATTTTACAAATTGACAATATGAGAAGCAAAATATAATTTTAATTGTCAATAGGGTGCAAAAAGAATAAACAAATTTAAATGGATTTTGATAAAGCTAAAATAAAAATTAGTTATTTTTTAAAAAAAGTTTATCTAATTAATTTAAATTTAAATGTTTATTTTAAATTCTGATTTTTATTTGCAGAATATATCTTAATCTTCTTTTTACAACTCGTCTACAACTCTTATAAAAGGACACAATACCCGAAGCACCAGAGAACACGGAAGAGCTAAAAAGAAAAAAAAGTAAAATAAAACAAAGAAAACCTGTGTTCATGTGAAGACGGAAAGGAGAAACATACGAGGGATCTGACGGGTCAGATCAGACAGCAGCGATTGGACCGGGAGCAGTGACGTGGCGTACGGATGACAACCAGCAGACAGACTTTGGTGTTGAACTCGAGCGTCGTGACCAGCTATGACGTGGCGACTTCACTGCGCAATTCAAGGCCTGAACAGAAGGCAGCGTCTCACTGTTGCGGGACAGAGACAGCGACGACTTGACGGCTGCACTGTAGCAGACAGCGATCGTGACAGCGTTTTGGGCTTTGGTTTTGATCTGACGTGGCAATTCTTTTGGTACTGAGTTCGAGATAGAGAACACTGTTTACTGGATTCGGTTTGCAAATTTTTTATTTACAAAACAGTCTCCTTTTGTATCTCTTTTCTCTCTCTATTTTTTCTTATGCAATCCTTGAACAAATTTGTTAATTACAATTTTATTATGAACTAAATTTATTTTTTTAGGGTTTCGATGTAGTCTAGTTTTGAGAACACAATTTTTAATTCCGTATTATTTTTCTATTTTTTCATGGTTGTGTGTTTGATTTTTGTGCTTAACGCTTACAATTATTTGGCCAATTTTTGTATGATTATTGGATCATGGAGAGACCGAGAGGTAATTTGTGATTTAGAACAATAAAAATTGAACACCATTAATTGAGCAAAATTAGAGATAATTTACTGCAATTGATGTGACCGTTAAGAAATCCACAGAACTTAATGAGTCTTAGATTAATTAAATTTGCATAGAGATATGACAAACTGTTAGTTGGAGATATTTTTGGTGTTGTTCGAGAGAAAACATTGAATAATTTGGGGATTTTGGTCTACAACTTGAAAAAATAATATTTTTATTTTATGGAATTATAAATTGTGTGGGATGAACTAGGTGAAGTCAAAAACCCTAGAATTCATTTTTCCATTAACAAATTACAAGAATTTCATAGTCCTGCTCCCTCTTCATTAATTTAGTTAGATTTCTTTAGATTAATTTAATTTAGTTGTTTTATTCTTTATTAATTTCGATCTTCCAAATAGTGATTAATCTAGTAATATCGGTACTCAATAAAATATCTAGTCTCTGTGGGTTCGACACTCTATTCACTTAACTATATTACTTGTTGCGATTTTGTACACTTGCAAATATTCACACCAAGTTTTTGGCGCCGTTGCCAGGGACTAGCTATTCTTTTATTGATATTGAAAATTGCTAGATTATTACTAGTTTGGATTTTTTTT
The DNA here is from genome assembly GCA_017893485.1 of Hemerocallis citrina. Classification (NCBI taxonomy): domain Eukaryota; kingdom Viridiplantae; phylum Streptophyta; class Magnoliopsida; order Asparagales; family Asphodelaceae; genus Hemerocallis; species Hemerocallis citrina. Next base: position 220,132,238 of record CM030359.1, read on the forward strand.
GTCTTTATTTTTATTTTAGTATTATTTTACCTCTTTATTTTCTTTTGACTTACTTTTCCTTTCATTTATTTTTCTTATTTTATTTTTTTTAGTTTTTCTATTTTTATTTTTATACTTACATTTCAGGACATAAGAAAATTATCATGGCGAACGATGAAAACAGGCCCTTGAGAGACTATGCTATGCCCTCGATTTATGAATCAAGCATAAAGAAACCGGTTATTGAAACTAACGATTTTGAGATTGAACCGAAGATTATTCTAATGATTCATCAGAATGTTTAATTTTGGGGACTACAACACGAGGATCCTTATGCTCACATTGCAAACTTTCTAGAAATTTGTGACACTTTCAAACACATCGGAGTATCAGATGATGCAATCAGATTGAGACACTTTCCTTTTTCATTGAGAGATAAGGCGAAGGCTTGGCTACATTATCTACCACCCGGTAGTATTACTACTTGGGAGGGACTTGCAAAAAAATTTCTAGCTAAGTATTTTCCGTCGGCAAAGACAGCAAAACTAAGGAATGATATTGCCACATTCACTCAATTTGAGACCGAGTCTTTGTATGATGCATGGGAAAGGTACAAAGAGTTATTAAGAAAGTGTCCTCATCATGAACTACCGAAATGGCTGCAAATTCAAATCTTCTATAATGGTTTGGGAGTTACAAATCGATCTATGGTTGACGCAGCAGCTGGTGGTGCACTTATAAGCAAAACTTACAAAGTAGCCTATGATCTTTTAGAGGAGATGGCATCAAATCATTATCAGTGGTCTTCAGAGAGAACAATGCCAAGAAAAGGGGTTGGAGTTTTTGAACATGATCCTATTTCTACTTTAACTACACAAATTAATATTTTATCTAAACAATTAGGTAATACAAATTTTAATGCAATTCAATCTAATATGATTTGTGATCTTTGTGCAGGAAATCACTCAAGTGCAGATTGCCAAGTGGGGAACCCTTTTGCTCCATCAAATGCCGAACGTGAAAATTTTGTGTCAAACTTTCAAATGCAAAACAATCATTATGCAAACACATACAATCAAGAATGGAGAAACACCCCCAATTTTTCATGGAACAACAATCAAGGAGAAGTTATACCACCTCAAAATTTTGCCACAGCAAGAAAGAAGCCGACACTTGAAGATATGTTTATGCAATACATGCAAAAGACAGATTTGGCAATACAAAATAATACGGCTTCAATTCACAATCTTGAGGCGCAAATTGTTAAGCTTTCAAATATTCTGACAGAGAGAACAACAGGAAACTTACCTAGTAACACAGTAGTCAGTCCCGATGAGCATGTCAAAGCAATAACACTAAGCAGCGGGAGGACAATTGAGCAACCACAAGAAAAAAATGACGAAACAAAATGTGGTTGAAAAGGAAGAACAATACGAACCAATTGTGGAGGAACAAACGCAGCATGAGAAAGTAACTTTTGATGTTTTTAATTCCATAAAGTTTCATCCTGAAGAACAGTCAATTTTTCAAGTAAGTAAATCTGATTTGATTGTGGGCAAGAAACATAGTGTTGAAATTGAAAAGTTGCCAATCGAAGTATGTCCAACAAATGCAGTAACTTTTAAAACTGAAAAAGAAAATATTTTTGAATATGTTATGTATTTGGATGCTGCACCCTCTATTTATTCATTTTTTCAGAAAAATTTCAAAGATGTGGGGGAATCAAAGACGTCGTCATCAAGAAGAAAACACCTCAAACTAGAGCTTGAACCTGATCCACACCTGAAGAGAAGAATTGTCATGCCCCGCTTCCCGGAATACGGGAACACAGGCACGTGACTGAGGCCCAGTGAATGATATAAGTACGCCAACTCATATCATCCATAAGCTGTACCAGTCTTAACTCAACAATATAAGAAAAATTAATCACAACCACGCAGGAAACATGATCACATAAACGAGAATGAAATTCAATAACCAAATCTGGAATATAAGAACTTACCAAATAGCTCGAGGAACTCCTGCTCCAATCGTAGAAGAACTGCTCACCAATGCCTTCTGAAAATTCTCCTTGATCACCTGTACTTGTTTTTCTAAAAAGAAAGAATAATTTGTCCTTAGAGCAAGTCGTGGACTTGCAAGTGGAGAAACAGAGAAACAATAACAATGGTGGTATAGCAATGAATTCAATAAACGATGAAGTCAATAGTGTTGAACAGTGACAAATCAATAATAGTATAATATGCAATAACGATGATTTATCATGATAATGATAAACAATATCAATAATGCGGTTAATAAGGGACACTAGTAAAGGTGACAAAATAACCCTAAAATCATGCAATATACTATATACAATTAAATACACTAAAAATAACATTATAGATATAATTATACATTATAAAACATAGGAACCCAATTCTGGACAGCAGTAGGTTGATGTACCAAAACCAGAATTTCCGCTGCTATAGGACAACAAATGTGGATCCGTCAGGTGGTCTAGAAACTAGACTCCTGCCCGGTTCCAACGCATACTTAAAGTCTATATTCCGACAACGATAGCTAGGTGAAATTCAGTAATCTTTATAGATTTTAGTTTCTGGCTGGGTGTCAATGTTGACTAATTTCAGTTATAAAGGCAGTAAATAATCATTACAAAAATTAGTAAAAATAATTTTTAATACCCTAAGCATTTTATCTACAAATCTGGAATTTATCTTGGCTATATTTGATCATTAGTCTACTAAATTTATTAGCCTAACATGGTATGTATATAAATCTGAATTTACAGCGCAGCTGTAGAAAAAGGGTCATAACTCGGGCGATATAAATCGGAGTTTGAAAATTCTGGTGTCTATTGACATCTAGACAAATAGGGCTACGATTCATCTTCAGGAAGTTTCTGATTTTAAAGAAGTTATCTAGGTCTAAACAGTACATTAAGATTCAGGTTGATGTAATTTCTAGAATAGTCAACAAGTTCATTTCGAATAAAACGGTTAAAAGTTAAGAATGATAAATTGTAGTTTAATAATCATAATCACAGCGAACCAATCCTATGTGAACATGGTATTAAGGTCGACGATATCCATAATTCTAATAATTGCAATTCAACTAATTTATCAATAGCAATCACACAAACAATCAACCCTAATATACAATCTGCAATAGTTATTTTTAATGTCATGATATGAAGTGTGACAATAATTTCCTATTCTTATATTCAATAACTATAACTATATGGGTGTATGTAAAATTCCTGTACATTAGAGGCAAAAAGAAGGCACGAAGTCGAGATTACCACTTGGATTCGCTCGTGTAAATCCGTGATATCCCAACGATAGATACAATAACATTTTACGATATTCAATACGGATCCACTTGCGGAATTCAATAAAAATATCGAATATGATACAATAAATATTCGATAAGAAATGACTTGCCTTTTTGACGAAGAATCCGAACACGAACCAATTCGGGATGCAAATCCCGAGAGATGAGGCACCAGCACGGACACGTGCACGTACGGGACACGTACAAACACCCACACAATGTCGGATCTGGAGAGGATCTTGATGGAAGATCAAGATCAAGACAATCGAGCGGCTGGATCTGCTTAGATCTGGGCTGAGGATCACGATCGGGTGGACGGATGAGATCTGATCTGGCCGAAAAGATCAGATCTTGATCGAATCCAACGGCCGAGATTAAATCCCGCACTCTCCTTCTTCTTCCCTCCTTCACTGGAACAGAGAGCGAGAGAGAGAAGGATCTCGGCGGAGAAAGAGAGGACGGCTCCGGCGGGGGACTTCAGCATGGCGATGCGAGTGGCAATAGGCGGCACAGGTGGCACGATGACAGAACTGGCAGCACGGCAGAGGCTGACGAAGTCGCGATTGCTGCTGGCTGACTGGGTTCGCGACAGGGGAGCGAAGGCCAAGGGGATCGCCGGCAGGGCTGGGGAGCAGTAGTCGCGAAGGAAGCTTGCGATGTCGAGGCGAGGGTCGCGCTGCAGTCTGGAGCATCGCTGGCGCGGAGGGAGGTGAGCGGCGGCTCTGGAGGTGGCGATGAGGCGAAATCGCTCGACTGTGAGGAGGATGCCGCAGGTGGCGGCGCAGCTTGACGAGGCAATGGGGGTCGACTGGCGGGGGGTGGTTCGAGCGGAGAAGACAGGACGGAGGAGCGAGGCGAGCGATGGCGACTCTCTGTTGGGTTCGATGATGCAGGAAGAAGGGGATGGGGAAGGTGAACGGGGGATGGACGGGGGCGAGGCGACGTCGACTCCGGTGGCAGTCGACCGAGGTGAAGATGGCGAGGATCGGTTGCGGTGGAGATGGGTTCAACAGCCGACAAGGAGGAGGGCGAAGGGAATGGTCGATGGCTGTGGAGTTCGGGGAAGATGAAGGAGGGGAAATGGTTTAGTTTTGTTGTTGGTTTGTTTGGTTCTGTTTGTTTGGTTCTGTTTGTTTGAGAAGGGGAGAGAGAGATACGGGGGAAGAGAAAGAGAGATATTATATTCTAATAAATGTATAGAATAATATTTAAAATAGGGAGTGGAGTGATTTTAGGGAGAGGGGGTTACGGGATACAATAATGATGGGAAACAATAGGCTGATAATTAGGGATAGTGGGATTGTGGTTACGGGGATGTGGGAAAAGTGGAGAAAAGTGGGAAAATTTGTATACGGATGTGTGTATGGGTTTGTGGGTTTGAGTTTAGGGTAGAGTCCAATAGGAGATGGGCTTGATTATTGGGCTTCAAATCAATTAATTAAATAATATAACATATATCAAAAATCGATGGCCTTTAATCAATAATAATAATAATAATAGAAATAATAATGATAATGATAATAATATATATATTAGAATTTGAAACTAACAATTTATTAAAATTCAAACCGTAATAATATAACAAATAAATAATCTATCAATTAAAAATAGAAAATTACATTGTTGTTCAAAGTATATATAATCGTCTAGTAAAAAATACTTAGTACAAGACCCGAAATCAGTTGAGCACAAAACAAGTTTATAAATAATCAAAATACTGAAAAATATTTAGAAATATGTATTTACGGAAATAGGGGTTACAAATCCTACCCACCTTACAACAAAATTTCGTCCTCGAAATTTACTTAGGCGGTATATAGGACCAGGCAAAACAACTCTTATGGGGCATAACAAAACAAGGGATTCAATGAAATGTCAAGAGGGTGGCAATACCAGAATAAGAAAATCATAGATAATAATGGGGTGATCCAGAATGATGTCCAATAGAGATTCAATGAACGAAGACAATGCAAATGTATGAAGGAAGAGCAAGTAGTGCAATGAAGGTAAAGCAATAAGACAATTCTGGGACCTATGGATTATTGGCCCACCACGCTTCCACTGCGTTACTCTGATGGTGACATTCTAAGTTCCAGACATGTCGTTGTAGACCACGTGGCACCAATCGACGATCCGAGCAGAAAGAAAAGAAGGAGACACCAAGATCAAAAGAGAGTATGGCCTCTAAATAGAGATAGGCAATAATGCAAAATGGATATAAGGCTTGAGCTTCAATCTTCATAATTAAAAGATATAATACAACTTAAGACTAATGGCTTTAACAGAAATAATCACAACAACAATATCAATAATAACAATATCAATAGTGATAGAATAATAATAACAATAAAAATAAAAAATAAATAAAACAATGATAATAATAAAAATAGTAATAATAATAACAAAATAATATTAAAATATTAATAACAACAATGATACAAGTAATAATGAACATAATATAAATAATAATAATAACAAAAATAATAACAACAATAGTAACAGTAATCAAAATCATCATAATCATACAGGCAATAATAATATAATAAAATAAAAATATCAACAATAATGATAATACACACAATGACATAATAGGATTCAACACACTCATGAAAATAATGCAATAATAATAATAATGATAACATTAAAAATAACAACAATGACATTAAAAATAATAACAATAATAATCTTATACACAAAATAGAGTAAAATCAACTATACGAGTTCAAATCGTATGGAAACATAAAATGTAACTGTATAAACAAAGTGTCATAAAGGAAATATTTATTTACCTTTAGTTTCATTATATAAGTAAGAATTGTCTTGAAATATCAATTTGCAAATAGGTAGAAAATCTTGCCTCCCTAACATCAAGTTGCATGTTTGCCTTCACGACATCAGGTTGCAAGTTGCCGTCCAGATATTCGGCTGCACATTTTGTCTCGCCGATATCCAGTTGCAATTTGCCTCCATTGACATCGAGTTGCATATTTGCCATCTCGACATTAGGTTACACCGAAGTTGTGAAATGTATATAAAACTGAGCATGCTCAGGCTCAAAACAAATTAATAATAATAATAACAGTAACGATGAAATAATAACACAAATAGCAGTAATAATAACAAAATATTGATACTATTAACAATAAGAATAACAATGATAAGAGCAGTGATCATAACAATAATGATAACAGAAATCGCAAAAAGAATGATAATAATAATAATAATAACAATAATATTTAAATATTAACAGCACTAGAAAAAGTAGTAATGCAAGACAATATATAGTTTGGGTCCAACATTTGTGGAAGTAATTCATCATTAATCAACAATAATAAAATAATGAAAACAACAATAAGAATATCAATAGTAGTAAAAATAATAATAATACTAGTAATGATAATGAAAATAATATCAATAATAATAATAGTAATAATAATAGCATTATACAACAAATAAGAATTTGTCTTATCAAGATAATTCAGTAGAGATATACATTGATCAAAAATGAAAAGTGAAGTTAAAATACACCATCGTTCGGAATAACAAAATCTTTGTTGAGAAACATTTTTATAGAAGATCAAAAATAAATATAACAAATAATAATCGAAATATAGAAAGTATTTGGAAAAATTAATTATAAGGAGAAAAATAGGTAGGAGAAAAATGAAGCTATACCCAATGAAGAGTTAAAGAGGAGGATGACTAGAAGGAACAAAAGAAAATTATGGAATTGAATACGAAGGAAGAAGGACGAGGGGCAAAATCGGAATTCAAGAGAATATAGCAGGGAAGAAATAACCAACATGATACTCAATATGAATCAACAAATAAAAATGAAAGCAAGGCAGGGAAAGCAATGAACAACACACAAGTTGAAATAAGAAGGGATCAACGAGTCAAGCAGAAAATCAGAGATTGCTTGCACCGGAATCAAAATAATATGGGTACAAAAGAAAGATTCTATACCCAATAAGAAATTAATAAATGTGAATGAATGGAAGAGACGAAACAACTGAGAATTGAAAGGACTGAATGTGAAGGATTCAAAGAGGAATCAAATCAGAGGAGTATCCAGATTATGTTGGTTTTTCATTATTCATGTGATTCACAGGTTGTACATATTGTTGAGTCAGACCAGTTAAACTCAAACTAATCAGGGTCCAATCCCAGACAAGTTAGAGTCAAACCTGGCTCTGATACCACTAAAAACCTTGTCACACCCCTGCTTCCCGGAATACGGGAACGCAGGCACGTAACTGAGGCCCAGCGAATAATATAAGTACGCCAACTCATATCATCCATAAGCTGTACCAGTCTTAACTCAACAATATAAGAAAAATTAATCACAACCACGCAGGAAACATGATCACATAAACGAGAATGAAATTCAATAACCAAATCTGAAATATAAGAACTTACCAAATAGCTCGAGGAACTCCTGCTCCAATCGTAGAAGAACTGCTCACCAATGCCTTCTGAAAATTTTCCTTGATCACCTGTACTTGTTTTTCTAAAAAGAAAGAATAATTTGTCCTTAGAGCAAGTCGTGGACATGCAAGTGGAGAAACAGAGAAACAATAACAATGGTGGTATAGCAATGAATTCAATAAATGATGAAGTCAATAGTGTTGAACAGTGACAAATCAATAATAGTATAATATGCAATAACGATGATTTATCATGATAACGATAAACAATATCAATAATGGCAATAATAACGATAACACTATTCGATAAAGATAACAATATGCACTGATAATGTGATGAGAGCCTTAGGTCTATTATTCATTTTTAAATCCTAGCTAATGCACGTGCTACTGTGTCCCATGTGTGCCGTACCACAGGTTCGATGCATACAATCAATTTCGTTTAGACTAAGGTTGTAGATTCTATAATTTATGTACTCGAGAACAATATTCAATAATGACCGATGACCGAATCAATCGAGATACTGAAGTCAGTAATCTGTAATTAACCGATGACCGATATAACCAATAGACCGATAGACCGATAGACCGATAGACCGATAATTAGGGAAACACGGGCTCCTCTTCCGAGTACAGTCACTATGTCATCAACTACCCTAGTCAACCCTTAACCCCGGCTTGATTTACTTTCTTTATTCAATTAACACACAATAATGCGGTTAATAAGGGACACTAGTAAAGGTGACAAAACAACCCTAAGATCATGCAATATACTATATACAATTAAATACACTAAAAATAACATTATAGATATAATTATACATTATAAAACATAGGAACCCAATTCTAGACAGCAGTAGGTTGCTGTACCAAAACCAGAATTCCCGCAGCTACAGGAAAACAAATGTGGATCCGTCAGGTGGTCTAGAAACTAGACTCCTGTCCGGTTCCAACGCATACTTAAAGTCTATATTCCGACAACGATAGCTAGGTGAAATTCAGTAATCTTTATAGATTTTAGTTTCTGGCTGGGTGTCAATGATGACTAATTTCAGTTATAAAGGCAGTAAATAATCATTAAAAAAATTAGTAAAAATAATTTTTAATACCCTAAGCATGTTATCTACAAATCTGGAATTTATCTTGGCTATATTTGATCATTAGTCTACTAAATTTATTAGCCTAACATGGTATGTATATAAATCTGAATTTACAGAGCAGCTGTAGCAAAAGGGTCATAACTCGGGCGATATAAATCGGAATTCGAAAATTCTGATGTCTATTGACATCTAGACAAATAGGGCTACGATTCATCTTCAAGAAGTTTCTGATTTTAAAGAAGTTATCTAGGTCTAAACAGTACATTAAGATTCAGGTTGACGTAATTTCCAGAATAGTCAACAAGTTCATTTCGAATAAAACGGTTAAAAGTTAAGAATGATAAATTGGAGTTTAATAATCATAATCACAGCGAACCAATCCTATGTGAACATGGTATTAAGGTCGACGATGTCCATAATTCTAATAATTGCAATTCAACTAATTTATCAATAGCAATTACACAAACAATCAACCCTAATATACAATCTGCAATAGTTATTTTTATTGTCATGATATGAAGTGTGACAATAATTTCCTATTCTTATATTCAATAACTATAACTATACGGGTGTATGTAAAATCCCTATACATTAGAGGCAAAAAGAAGGCACGAAGTCGAGATTACCACTTGGATTCGCTCGTGTAAATCCGTAATATCCCAACGATAGATACAATAACATTTTACGATATTCAATACGGATCCACTTGCGGAATTCAATAAAAATATCGAATATGATACAATAAATATTCGATAAGAAATGACTTGCCTTTTTGACGAAGAATCCGAACACGAACCAATTCGGGATGCAAATCCCGAGAGATGAGGCACCAGCACGGACACGTGCACGTACGGGACACGTACAAACACCCACACAATGTCGGATCCGGAGCGGATCTTGATGGAAGATCAAGATCAGGACGATCGGGCGGCTGGATCTGCTTAGATCTGGGCTGAGGATCACAATCGGGTGGACGGATGAGATCTGATCTGGCCGAAAAGATCAGATCTGATCAAGATCAGATCTTGATCGAATCCAACGGCCGAGATTAAATCCCGCACTCTCCTTCTTCTTCCCTCCTTCAATGGAACAGAGAGTGAGAGAGAGAAGGATCTCAGTGGAGAGAGAGAGGACGGCACCGTCGGGGGACTTCAGCGTGGCGACGCGAGCGGCAACAGGCGGCACAGGCGGCACGACGACGGAATTGGCAGCGCGGCAGAGGCTGACGAAGTCGCGATTGCTGCTGGCTGACTGGGTTTGCGATAGGGGAGCGAAGGCCAGGGGGATCGCCGGCAGGGCTGGGGAGCAGTAGTTGCGAGGGAAGCTCGCGATGTCGAGGCGAGGGTCGCGCTGCAGTCTGGAGCGTCGCTGGCTGCGGAGGGAGGTGAGTGGCGACTCTTGAGGTGGCGATGAGGCGAAATCGCTCGACTGTGAGGAGGATGCCACAGGTGGCGGCGCAGCTCGACGAGGCAATGGGGGTCGACTAGCGGAGGGTGGTTCGAGCGGAGAAGACAGGACGGAGGAGCGAGGCGAGCGATGGCGACTCTCTTGTTGGGTTCGATGATGCAGGAAGAAGGGGATGGGGAAGGTGAACGGGGGATGGACGAGGGCGAGGCGACGTCGACTCCGGTGGCAGTCGACCGAGGTGAAGATGGCGAGGATCGGTTGCGGTGGAGATGGGTTCAACAGCCGACGAGGAGGAGGGGGAAGGGAATGGTCGATGGTTGTGGAGTTCGGGGAAGATGAAGGAGGGGAAATGGTTAAGTTTTGTTTTTGGTTTGTTTGGTTCTGTTTGTTTGGGTTTTAATCAGAGAAGGGGAGAGAGAGATACGGGGGAAGAGAAAGAGAGATATTATATTCTAATAAATGTATAGAATAATATTTAAAATAGGGAGTGGAGTGATTTTAGGGAGAGGGGGTTACGGGATACAATAATGAGGGGAATCAATAGGCTGATAATTAGGGATAGTGGGATTGTGGTTACGGGGATGTGGGAAGAGTGGAGAAAAGTGGAAAAATTTGTATACGGATGTGTTTATGGGTTTGTGGGTTTGGGTTTAGGGTAGAGTCCAATAGGAGATGAGCTTGATTATTGGGCTTCAAATCAATTAATTAAATAATATAACATATATCAAAAATCGATGGGCTTTAATCAATAATAATAATAATAATAGAAATAATAATGATAATGATAATAATATATATATTAGAATTTGAGACTAACAATTTATTAAAATTCAAACCATAATAATATAACAAATAAATAATCTATCAATTAAAAATAGAAAATTACATTGTCATTCAAAGTATATATAATCGTCTAGTAAAAAATACTTAGTACAAGACCTGAAATCAGTTGAGCACAAAACAAGTTTATAAATAATCAAAATACGGAAAAATATTTAGAAATACGTATTTACGGAAACAGGGGTTACAAGAATTAGAAAGGATGTTTTAATGTTGTTAGATCTTGGCGTTAGATAACCATCTCACCCCCATGTCTGGCTGAAGACGTAAAACTTAGCGCTTCTTGGGAGGCAACCCATGTTTTCTTTTACTACATTTACATTTTCTTTTCATTTTTAGTTTATATCTAATTTTAATTTTTGATTTTATTTTGTAGGATTGCATAATTTTGAAGTCGCCGTTTGCTACTCGGTTTGTAGTAGTGAGAAGGGGAAATCACAGATGAAGTTGTTATATACTATAATTACATTAATTGCATGACAATTATGATTAGGTTTGGAATTATGAATAAATAATTGCACTGGAAAAAGTGAGTATGCTTGGTTTTACTTTATTTGCTATTGTTTATATTTTTAATTCAATTTTTGATGCTTACATGATAAGATCTCTTAGTGTGATGGGTTGAGCCTACTCTTGATTATTTATCCCTTATTCATGATTCTACTTTTTGCTTGAGGACAAGAAAAATCTTAAGTTTGGGGGTATTTGATGTGTCTAATTTTTATACAAATATTTGTACTCATTTACCCATTAAAATAGCTTGTTTCCGTCTATCTTGTCAATATTTTATCTTATTTCCATAATATTTCAAGTAATAAATTATTTATGAAGAAATAAGATTTTTGATGTAAAAAGTGATTATTTTTGATAAAAATCAACAAAAACTATCGATTTATTATTTTTAATGATTTGTTGAATTTTATATTTTACAAATTGACAATATGAGAAGCAAAATACAATTTTAATTGTCAATAGGGTGTAAAAAGAATAAACAAATTTAAATGGATTTTGATAAGGCTAAAGTAAAAATTAGTTATTTTTTTAAAAGTTTATCTAATTAATTTAAATTTAAATGTTTATTTTAAATTCTGATTTTTATTTGCAGAATATATCTTAATCTTCTTTTTACAACCCGTCTACAACTCCTATAAAAGGACACAATAGCCGAAGCACCAGAGAACACGGAAGAGCTAAAAAGAAAAAAGGTAAAATAAAACAAAGAAAACCTGTGTTCACGTGAAGATGGAAAAGGAGAAGCATACGAGGGATTTGACGGGTCAGATCAGACAGCAGCGATTGGACCGGGAGCTGTGACGTGGCGTACGGACGACAACCAGCAGACAACCTTCGGTGCTGAACTCGAGCGTCGTGACCAGCTGTGAAGTGGCGACTCGACTGCACAATTCAAGGCCAGAACAGAAGGCAGCATCTCACTGTTGCGGGACAGAGACAGCGATGACTTGACGGGTGCACTATAGCAGACAGCGATCGTGACAGCGTTTTGGGCTTTGGTTTTGATCTGACGTGGCGATTCTTTTGGTACTGAGTTCGAGACAGAGAACAAAGAGACAGAGAACACTGTTTACTAGATTCGGTTTGCAAATTTTTTATTTACAAAACAGTCTCCTTTTGTATCTCTTTTCTCTCTCTAATTTTTATTATGCAATCATTGAACAAAATTGTTAATTACAATTTTATTATGGACTAAATTTATTTTTCTAGGGTTTCGATGTAGTCTAGTTTTGAGAACACAATTTTTAATTCCGTATTATTTTTCTATTTTTTCATGGTTGTGTGTTTGATTTTTGTGCTTAACGCTTACAATTATTTGGCCAATTTTTGTATAATTATTGGATCATGGAGAGACCGAGAGGTAATTTGTGATTTAGAACAATAAAAATTGAACACCATTAATTGAGCAAAATTAGAGATAATTTACTGCGATTGATGTGACCATTAAGAAATCCACAGAACTTAATGAGTCTTCGATTAATTAAATTTGCATAGAGATATGACAAACTGTTAGTTGGAGATATTTTTGGTGTTGTTCGAGAGAAAACATTGAATAATTTGGGAATTTTGGTCTACAACTTGGAAAAATAATATTTTTATTTTATGGAATTATAAATTGTGTGGGATGAACTAGGTGAAGTCAAAAACCCTAGAATTAATTTTTCCACTAACAAATTACAAGAATTTCATAGCCTGCTCCCTCTTCATTAATTTAGTTAGATTTCTTTAGATTAATTTAATTTAGTTGTTTTATTCTTTATTAATTTCAATCTTCCAAATAGTGATTAATCTAGTAATATCGGTACTCAATAAAATATCTAGTCTCTGTGGGTTCGACACTCTATTCACTTAACTATATTACTTATTGCGATTTTGTACACTTGCAAATATTCACACCATCACACAACTAGAATATCCCCATTTTTACTCTAGGATCTTCTAAGTTAGCCATAACCCTTAAAGAAATAAAAAAATTGGTTCATTCATATTCAAATCCATATTTTATTCGTATCCCAAAATAGTCGTTCTCAATTAACTAACATCACTTTTCTCACATAAAAGGACATTATTTCTATAATTCGGTTTGGCTCCACCATCAACGACTATGGAAAAAATATTCTAAGTTAATCAACTAGTTAACTTGATTCAAATACCTAGATCTACACAAATTTGCTCTTTCTATAATTAAAAATTCTCAATCCTGGTTGTAATAGGATTTCCAAACTTTTAATTAAATTAGAACATCTTATCTAACATTTTATATCAAATTCCAAATCTGAAATTTATCAATAATTAAATTCTGAAGGCTACAATACTCAAGATCCCACCATTTATCTTCTTAAAGATTTGTGCCCCCTCGCTCCTTGATGCGACTTTGTCGTCTGAGGAGCTCGACGCTTTCGAGCTGATCCGACCATCTATTTGCCTCGAGATTCGTACCTGCCTCCTCGATGCACTTTTGTCATCCAAGGAGATCGACAATTTTGGCCATTGTCCAACCGTTCATCTGCCTCGGGATTCACCCCACCACCTCGATGCCACTTTTGTCATCCGAAAAGGTCAATGCCTTCGACCAAGGTCCTCGCTTGGTTGCCTCAAAATTCACACTCCTCTTGATTTATTAATTAGCATTTCTGAAAAATAATTATAAAATTATAAGGTTTAATTAAAATTTTCAAAAGATAATTATAAATTCGGAAAAGTTAGTTAAAAATTATGAAAAATAATTCTAAATTCTAAAAATTAATTAAAAACCGAGAAAGTTAATTATAAAATTGGGAAAATAAATTAATGATTCTTAATGAATAGTTATGATTTCAGAAAAGTAAGTTAAAATTTGAAGAAAAAAATAGTTACTAACCTAAGAAGCTTCAAACAAGACTCCATGCGTTCCCCAAGGTCATATATGCTCTCCTGATTGTCCAAAACAGAACGAACTACTCCTCGAAGGCTACAATACTCAACCTTCATGTGTAACACACTGAATTCCAAACACCGAAAATTAGTAGCAAATACAGGATCTTTTACTTCAATTCGTACAAATTTACAAAGAATTTAAGACTTTTTGTTTACAACATATTCTTTACAACAGCACGACGGAATTAAAAGAATACAATACAATCTATAATAATAAAAATTCTTCGATCTTGTAACAATTCATCATAGTGACTTCAAGTCCATGCCAAGTCAAATCCTGCAACTGGAAAACTGTGGGCACGTCAGTTGCATACAACTGACACAATGCTATAATACAACGGTTCTTCTACTTTAGCAAACACAAACTTGAATGCAAACAGGAAAAGTGACTATCCTAATCGTGTCAGTGTATGATATGACTTAATGCCTAATGCAGACATTACACTACGGTGACACTAATGAATACTTGTTCGGATTCTATGCATCCCATACTGCATAGGTCCGAGGGCAAGCCCTTATTATACTCCTTATTATAGGGTTTACATCCCACGCCATGCAACCTAACCCAATGAATATACTCCAATGTGTAGTCACTGAGGAGTCGCTGTAGCGCCGCGAATTTCCAATAAATAAAACCTGAAATACGTGGCACAAATTTCCAGCATCGACTTCAATTAAAATTTTAAACACAGTACAACACTGAACATTTAAAACTTTTATTACAACATTTCTTTTACAAGCACAGCGGAAAATTTAAAACATCTTGAATTACAATTCCTCTTTTACATCCAATCTATTTTACAAATAATCATAAACATTCACATGCTCTCAAATCCATGCTAAGGTGTCTACCTGTAAAAACATGAGGCTAGAGATAACACTAACGCCCAAAACTATAGGGGTTAGCCATAACGGCACGAGTGATATTCAAAAGCAAGATAACTTCAAGAAACATAAAGAACAAATCGCAGTAAGCATACTAACACAGTAATAACGGATGGGATATAAAATAACAATAAATGGAACATAAATCATCGAGTGAAGTTAGGCTAAGTGTCAAGTATAAGAAAAACAAGGAAAACTTGCATGCACAAAAACAACTCAAGAAAATTGAAATGCATATGATGAATTCTAATGCACACTTGTCGAATCTATGCTCCCCACTCTACATAGATCCAGTGCAAGCCCTTATTGTTCTCCATGTTATAGGTTTCAATCCCACGTTATGCAACTAAACTACTAAGATGACTACTACGAGATTTAGATATTCTGTGAGTATCTAGCCCATGTCCCGATAATTCCGGAGGTGAATCCCTATCCACAGATAATTTCGGAGACTATTTCACTCACACCTGGGAATCTTTGAGAATACCCCACACCGCAAAATGTGGCGACTCATCCCACGAATACCCCGTGAGCGTCGCCTCAATCCCGATAATTCCGGAGATCAATCCTACACCGCAGGTAATTTCGGAGACTATTTCACTCACACCTCGATAATTTCGAGGATTATCTCACACCGCAGATCTTACTGAGGTCCATAACTCAAGTTTGCACCCATTTCATCATATCTCCATCTAGTGCATGTCCTTATTTTATTAAGTTCAATTAATTAACCACAGTTCTCCTAGAGTTAGTGTACCTCACTAGACTTAACACAACTAAACCAAGAGCAAAGACCCCCAACTGGTCAACTTTCATAAAAATCTCAACTGCCGGTATACAAAGGTCCCACTCAACCTCTAGTGGCTCACAACTCAAAATAACAACACAAATCTTTCATTTTAATCACTTCATTTCATTGTTAACTTGCTCACAATGAGAAATTCGCTCAATCAATGCAAATTCGAAACACATCTGCAGTCATTCGATGTCTGCATATTTTTGTTAAGAAATTTGGAATCATCACATTGTTTAAAAGAGTTATACATCTTCAAAAATAGTAGAGAAAACTTGAAGAGGAATACTCTTGAAATTCGAGAACATTTACGTTATGAAACTAAGACAATCTAAAATTAAATTTATCAGTAGATTGAAGTACAAACTCTATGAAAATATTGTAATATGAAGTCAAAACATTTGTTTGAAACTGAGGATTAATAGCTCATAAGTTCAAAGAAACATTCATTCAACAGCTATGTCGGTGACTGCTTAGATGCGTCGATCGACTGTCATGTGCAAAAATTCAATTAAAAGCTTAATGATGGCCACTGTTAACTGATCTGGAAATTCTCTCGTTTTATACTGATATATATATATATATATATATATATATATATATATATATATATATATTTGCTCGATCTAACACTGATAGTAAAAGAGACTCTGAAATCATAGGATTCGACAGTAAGATAAAAAAAACTTTTATTTCAACTGTATATATATATATATACATATAAGAAATCGACATCCTGAGTCGTTTTTGTTTGAGATAAAATGTGCATATTAGTAAAATCCAGGAAGAAAATCATGGTTTATCAGTTGTATATTGATCAATCCGTTTTAGTAGAGAAATTTCAATCCAGTTCAATCGAAAACTTCTCAAAATCCAATTTTTCCAGTTTCGGCCTGCACATCATCAGACTCAAAAGTCAAACTCAACCTTTGTATGTAGTTCTTGATTTCTTACTAGCAAACTGTAACCCCTGTTTCCCATTTCTTGTATTTTCGATGTATTTTCTTTTTTCAGTGTATTTTCTGTATTTAAATTTTTTTATAACTTTTTTTTCGCTTTTAAATTCTTTTACAACAATTACATTTCCAATTGATCGAATTTTAACAAAATATTATTCTATTTTCTAAGAAATTTCTAATTCTTTTATTCAAAAATTATATTTCGAATAACGGTGTATTTGAATTTTATTTTATATTCCTAATTGATCGACTGCTTACTATATATTATTACTGGTTGGATTATTTTAATAATTTTGTTAAACTCAATTTTTTTCATTTTGATAAGCATATATTATTACTATCACTTTTGGTTTCTTATTAAAAACCCATTTCTATTTGTAATTTCAATTGTAGTCATTTCAAAATAAATTCGACATTGTAATTTAAATTACATTATTTTATAAAATTATATTTTATTAGTTATTGTATTTTTCTTATTGAACCCAAGATACTCAAACCCAATAGCTTGTGAACCCAATTACCCATTAAACCCCTAAAACCCAATAGCCCATAAGCCACCAATTACCCAAATCCAATGTCCGTTATCAAAATACCCTAACCTGTCACCTAAATCCCAACCCTATATTCAATACCCTACTCAGCCAACACCCTAAATCTAATATACTTACCCCATATATATATTGTTTCATATTCTGTTCATCTTCCAAAACTCCTCAGTCGCTTCATCTCCTCGAACCCATTCTTTCTCCCTTCCCGTCAACCCAAAACCCTACCTACTAGCCACCCCTAACTTAACCCTGTGCTTCCTCTCTCTCCCTGCTTTCGCTCTCCTCACGACCCACCTTGCACCTCCGGCCAAACCAGAACCCCCACTTCGCTGCCCTTCTTCTCGTGATAGCCCCCTGTCGAGGCACTTTGCCGCATAACCTACTGGTGCCCTCTGCCTGGTCGTGCTTCACTGCAACACAGCAGCCAGGGCGACGCCATGACAACCCCCCGTCTCCTCTCCTCTCTACAGTCGACCTCA
The DNA here is from genome assembly GCA_017893485.1 of Hemerocallis citrina. Taxonomy (NCBI): domain Eukaryota; kingdom Viridiplantae; phylum Streptophyta; class Magnoliopsida; order Asparagales; family Asphodelaceae; genus Hemerocallis; species Hemerocallis citrina. The sequence continues at coordinate 220,150,417 of CM030359.1, forward strand.
GCAGCACCAGCATCGACTGCAGCAGTGCCCTACAGTAGCCGTCGCCGTCTGCCTGTGTCGCCATCACTATCGACACTCCGGCCAGTTCAGCCCCACACTCAACCAACCGCGGCCCTGACACTCTCCCTCTCTTGTGTGCGAGTGTGTTCGTGGGTTGGTCTCATTGTGTTCGTATGGTTGTGCGGTCTTTGTTTGTTGATTCGGGGTTCGTGTTCGGAGTTCGTTTTTGTGTTTGTGGGTTGTCTCCGTGTTTGGTTTTGTCGTGTTCTTGTTCGTGTTTGCTCGTTCATGGTATTGTGTACATGCCCAGGAATCCGTTCCCGTTATTCTTGGTTTTGCTTCGTTGGTTTCGTTATCTTTCAGGCAAGTACTTGTATTCTTTTCCTTGTGTAATACAAGTACTAAATACCGCCTATAGTGTAGTTGGATTCTAGAGACAATTTGTGTGTGAATTCCCTTGTTGATATTGTCTCTATAGTGTTGATTTGACCATAGTTGCCTCACGACATACATGAATAAATTAATCTAGGATTGACCACTTTTGATGTATATGTTCATGCTACTTTGAGATATCTGTGCTTGATGTATTATTTGTGATATACTTGTCGAATACTTGTAAAATACCCCATACCATGTTGTTTGGACATCTAGTACACTATATTTCATGTTTGGTTTGATTTGGATAAATTTCGTGTGATCTATGTTGATTTGAGTATGAAGAACAAATCTATATTTTGCTGTTTTCCTGAGGTTATTCAGTATTTTAGACCCTATTAAGGTCAGTATTTGAAAATATTTTGTGAACATGAACTGTAGAAAATTCTGTCTATTTTCCAACCCATTTGACGGATCTCAGTTTTGATTTACGAGCTGTGAGTTATGTCTATTTTACTACAGTAGTGTTGAAGGATTTCTAGATTGTATTTTCTATGAATTTAGAAGAGTAATATATTTGTATTCTGGTGTTAAAACTATTATTTTGATCTGAAATTTTGCTCAGTACTTCTAGACTTGATTGGGTTTTACACACAATTTTGGTGGATTTATTTGAGGAGTTTTAAAAACCTTTCCATGCTTGCAAATAAAGATTTTACATGCAGAATTTTACTACTGTTCAGTAAAGAACCTAATTTTCGATCTAATTCTACTTGCTGTTTAAAAATCTTCCTGAATATGAAAGTTATCCTACTGTATTTATTTTATTACCCTTTTTGTGGATTTCGATTTCGATTTATGGTTTGTGAGTTGTTGCATTTTTCGTGCTGCAGTGTTTGTGATTTCAGATTTACAAAACAACTACATCTTGTTGTTTTCTGATTTTACATGACTACTCTATTTAGATTGGAAAATTATGAAACTTGGTTTTCTGTTACTATACATATAGGGAAATACCGCATATTTTTCGTGGATTTATTTAATGAGTTTTCATGCTGTTTTCCTGACTTTGAATACAATCTTCTGATTTCTGGCTGAACATATTTTCTGGTTTCAATTCAGTTTTGAGTTATGTTTTTGTAAAATACTACATGACTTATATACTATATGACTTATATATGTTTGCTGGATTCACCCGGGAGTTTATTTTCTAGATTTTTTAACGGATCCAGATTTGCATGTTTATAGTAACGGGAATCCCAGATTTGGTGCAGCAACGTCTTGCTGTCCAGAATTAGCATTTTACCATGTTCAAATATTTGCATGTTGTTTCTTTCATTTTATGATTTAGAACATGTTCCTTGCATCATATGAGCTCTTGATACATCCCTGTCCTGTCCCGATTTTGTTCTCGTTATCTTGTGATCATGTATATTTTGTAATAAAAAGTAACAAGTCGGGGTTAAGGGAAAGATTTAGTAGTAGACAATATAGAAAAGAAGGGGCCTGTGTTTCCCACATTTGGAATTTGGTATATGATTTGGATTATTTGGAATTTGGTATATGATTTGGTTAATTTGGAATTTAGTATATGATTTGGTTAATTTGGAATTTGGTATCTGTTTTGGGTTACTTGTCCCTGAGTACACGACCCTATATGATCCCCTACGAAATCTAAACATAATTGTTTGAATGTAGCAACCATGTAGTAAAAAGATGGATGCATGAAGTGCTACCTAGATAGTAATAACACAAGACTTGACATAACATGACACCTGTTACATGATACCTGTTACATGCTTGCCTGATACATGTTACCTATATACTTGATTACCTGTTTGTCTGCTTGCATGATACTTGACACTTGCTACTTGATACTTGTTACCTGTTTATCTGATACTTGTTCACTTGACACTTGATGCATGCCACTTGCATTTGTTTATCTTGTCATGCTAGTTATTCTACTTTGTTATCATGCCTATTCCATGCTATTTGTTTATCTTTCTCATGTACTTGTATCCTGCACTACAAGCGGCCTGTAACTTGAATTCACAAGCGATTTGTTTTCTTTTTCTCTTCCTGCAATTTATTAAATTGCAGATTTTAGAGATCAGCTGTCAGATGGAATAGGAGAGATGAGATACTAGATGCTGGAGTTTTGCTATCATGATTTTCCTGCTATTATTATTATTTCCTGTTGCTATTTGAATAATGTATCTTATACTTGGATTATTTGTATTTGGGCAATATGACCCAGGATATTGACTTATTCGGATCTGGTTTATTTGAGATTAATATATTTTGTTTCAAGTAAATTCATGTTGGTATTTTTGATTCATATATGCATGCTTGGTTGATTCTTTTGCTTCCGACTCTGATTATTATTGTGAAATGTTGTAAAGATTCAGAACAGCTTATGGATGATGAAAGTCATTCGCTGGGCTTAGTCACGTATCCGTATTCCGTAATCCTTTTTGGGAAGCGGGGCGTGACACAAACCCACATCTCATAATGGTTATACACATACCAATCTACTGTCAATCCTTGCATCTCGTTTATGTGTTCTTGCCCCAACTACTAATCGAGTTTTATCAAGAAAATATCAAACAGAGTACACACAGGCATGAATAGTAGCAGTGAACTCCACATACATATAGAATAAGTTCCTAAACCATAATATTTGAACAGAGGATTTAAAAGAAAGGAAAATCTGCATCTAAACTGTGTACATGCACAAAATGAGTGTCTAAAATTTTTCTTCATGGTGAAAACAGTGTATATACTAGATCAGTAATACAATGTACATATCTTATCCAGTTTGTTCTAGTTCATACTTCAACCAAATCCAATCTTACAAGAACTTTCACTAAAAAAATTTAGTTTCGAAAATCTCAACTTGTACATGAAAAACTTGAGTCTTACTTCAAAGTTTGATCCAAAATCCACACTACATGATTCATTATGCACAACACATTCGTTGGTAAATCAAAATTTCTTTTACTTATTAATTTCTGGCCTCAACAGATGATCAATTCTCATAAGGGAAAAAAAATCTAAACAGTGCAACAGTAAATAGAAATTCATCGTTTATACATATGCATATGGGATCATGCCAATGCAGTAAAGTTGAAATACAACTTCCAGATTCTACTAAAATCTCTAAAGAATTCTTGAACCATCTATGCCAAAAATTTCTCATCGACTAATGTTCTTATTCATAAAAGATATTACTTAACTACTCATTCATCTAGATTATTCACTTCATCAACAAATGATCTTCTAGCATTCATCCTACTAAAAAAAATCTTCACATTCATTAGATATAGAATGAACAAGGGATAAGAACATCACTCACCTTTAAAGGAGTTTAATCTGAAGAAACAAAAATCAATATGAAAGCCTTCTACTCCTCCTTTGCAAAACTTCAAGATCCAACTCCAAAGAAATGTAATGGGGAATAAAATTTGGGTTCTCAATAGTGGAAAATGGCTGCTGCTCTGCCTATATATGCCGGGTACTCATCTTAGGATTTTTGAGAAGATTTGCATATATATATATATATATATATATATATATTGAGAATTTTTTTTACATATATGTAGATTGTTATTTGAAGCAACTAATATAACCAAATAGGACTTGATTTGAATCCCCCAAATCTCTCCAAGGTCTGACCGGTATCAACTTCAACCCAAAAATCCTCCTTTTCGAAAATTTGCCTCCAAGTGGCTTTTTTGCAAAAAGACCCTTACTTTTAGAAATATTTGCGAAAATACCAATAATCATTATACAAATCCAGAAAATTTGAAATTAATATTCACTAACAAATATTAGGTCTTCTAATTAAAAATTTTGACTTTGCGTTTCTCAAGAAAATATTTGCACGTGTTTTGCACGTGCAAAAAAGGTAAATTTCAGAAAGGATTTATTAATTCACCAAAAATTTACTTGAATTCATTTATTAACTCAAAAGCATTATAAAAAGAAATTCTAGGGTGTTACAGTCGCACCCTAGGATATTGGACCTTATCGGCCTACCCCTAGCCCACATACAGTGGATTTACCGGGCGTATCCTCACCGTAGCAAGTCGATCTCCCACAACTATGGACCTTACCGGCATACCCCCCTAGCCCACACACTGTTGATTTACCAGGCGTATCCTTGGTCACGACTATTCCTTGGAACTGCAGACTCTTTACCGGCCTTTTTGATGATAGACAGACATACCCCTAGCCCACACATGTACATTTACCAGGTGTATCCTCAGTTGTGAACATTCCTAGGGACCGCAGTCCTTTACCGACCATTTCATCGACTTCACCGGCCTACCCCTAGGCCACACATGTAGATTTACCGGGCGTACTCGATCTCAAACCCCTAGGAGCTGCACATTCTTTATTGGACATATTCGTCGTTGTCTCTATCATATCTTCTTCTAGAGCCTATCCTTAAGTTCAAACATGAATAATATTATCACCTAGAGCTAGTTTACCCTCCTACCGGTCATAAACAATATACCGAGAATGATAGCCCATATTGGCCACTTCTCAAATTTTAATAATCTTTTTCATCACTTTGCCGGTACTTTGGGTCTCACCTAGCCTCTAGAATTAACACATTTCATGTTCAACATCATGGGTTATTCATACCCTCATTATTCACATTTTAGAGCTTCATTCATTCATATATTCAATTATTCTCTTGCTCACACAAACCAATTATTCGAACAATTAGTTTCATACTCTTATTCAACATTTCGAGTCAACCATTCTCTAGATGGTTTCTCCGCCTCTTTTAATAAAATTTTCAATGAAGTTGTAACTTGACAAACTTTATCTGTTACATTCAATGAATGATGTTCAACCTTCAAATTAGTCTTTAACAACTCACATTAACTCACAATACAATTTCTAGAATACCTCTAGTAAAAAGAATCAAAATTTTCTTCTTAATCAAAATGTAAATTAGTATTTATTTAGTTCCCAACCCCATTATTTATATTCAACTCAATCCCCACATTACTCCTTAATTCACATATTAAACCTCATAATACAACCCTTGGCAAGATAATTAAATGGCTCTTAATTCTCATAAGGTACATCTTACTAACATTCCAATTTGAAATCTGATTTTATATGTTGTAAAAGTTTGGGACAACTAGATAAAGGACATCAACCCAATGGTATTAAAAGATCATATAAATTCCAGTACTACTCAAAAAATAGATTTATTAGTTTCATAAGAATTATAAATGAGTCTACTACAACTTTGTAGTTAAGATCATCTAAAGTCATTCTTCAATTACTTCATCTAAATTCATTTGTAAAACAGTAGGTTCAAAATCCGAAAATTTCAACTCATGCTACTTGTAAAAATCACAGAAAATTATATACTTCATGAAACTTTGTGTTCTTTAGATCAAATTAAAGGTATACAAGTCTACTATAACTTTGTAGTTATAAGTTTCCCCAAAATATTGTGTCTATAACTCTGAATTCTTCAAAATCTATAGTAGGGTCGCAATGTTATACAGACTGCCACTATTCAAACTTGTAAAATTTATTATAAATTCAGTTCTTCATGAAAAATTGGTTTCTTAGACTCTAAAGAAAGATTAACGAGTCTACTTCAACTTCTTAGTTGTGGCCTTCCTTAAAATACTTCATCTAAGATGCTGAAATGATCAAAATCCAAAATGTGTACAAATTTCCAGCAAATAGACAACTGCCAACCAGTCCTAAGTTTGGGTTTTATTAAAATAGTAAACGACATCTAAATATTACGAAATTTTAACGAGATGTTCTTGGCATATACGAGATGCTCCTATAAAAATTTTAGCTTTAGATTTTATCCGTTTTAATAGTTATGACTTTTTTGAAGTGCAACTAAAACTTAAAATGTCCCCAAATCAATCATATCATAATTTTACACTTTCAATAATAAAAAAAAAAAATCTAAACATGAATACTCAACCTATATAAGTTACCATGCATCTAATAATTCACACATCTCAAGCATTTTTACTAACAAAACTATATTAAAAAGTAGAAGAAACACCCACCTCAAATGTAGAATTCCTAGCTAATATGAACTCCTAAAGAAGTCCCCAAGTCTCCTCGAAATTCGCACCCAGGGGAAGAACCCCAACAACCAATTTCTGCAGCACAGCAAGGATGATATTTTGTTGTTTTTTTTTGTTGTTTAGAAACTATGATGGGGGTTTATATGAGATTTAATTAATGTAATTTAATTAATTATCCACTAACACAATCAACTACCCACTAACTTACTTCTAAACTCACTTACCCTCTCACCCCTCTCACTCACATCTCCTGGTGTCACGCCCCACTTCCCGAAATATGGGAATACGAGTCCGTGACTAAGGCCTAGCGAATGATGCAAATACACCATTCATAAGCTGTACAGGTAACTCAACAACAAGATAGGAAAACAAACCACGCAGGCATGTAAAATCACAATAGAATAACAAAAGTACATGACATAGTCCATAACATAACCAATAGCTGGAAAATACAAAGTAGTTATGGGTCAAACACGCCCGGAATACAATAAAGAGTAGCATGAAATAAAACATGAACTAGAGCAACATGAAAAAAAAAAACTAAACTAAAACACTTGATCAGAAACACCTTCGGGTAATTCTCCATTCAGGCCTGCAAGTACATTATTACAAAAGAAGAAACAAGAAGATTCCCGTTAATGCAATTCACAAGACGCAAGTTGTACAAGCTAACGGGACAAGTCCAAAATAAAACAAGAAGCAGGAAAAAGAGCAAGGAATCAAGATCATGTAATATGAGAAATGCAATATGTAAGCAGGATTATGAACAAGACATCATGAAACAAGTGGCATGTAAACAAGTAATCAAGTAAAAAAGTATCAAGTACGGGTAACAAGTTTCAAGGATCAAGTATCAAGTATCATGTATCATGTACAAGAAATCAAGTATCAAGTGATCATGTTCAAGTCTTGTATTATTACTATCTAGGTAGCACTTCATGCATCCATACTTTTACTACATGGTTGCTACATATAATCAATTACGTTTAGGCCTAGTGGTAGACTTTATAGGGCGGTGTATTCAGGTATCAAGTATCAAGCAAGCATGGTTCATGAATACGAAAATAAAATATCAAGTTCACGAAACAAGTTCGTGAATACTAACAAGTTCAAGAACCACACAGTGGGTTCATGAATTCCACAAGTTCATGAGCCAAGTAATGGCTTCATGAATACATCAAGATACAACAAGTTCATGAACCATGTACTGGAAAATACGGCCCCCTTCCGAGTACACTTACCTATATTACCCACTACTATGGTCCTTACCCTTTTACCCCGGCTTGTTTCTTTTATTAATTTTAATCAACAATAACCAGTGATATGGCTAAAACTAGGATTAAATCGGGATCGTTCACATCGGACTCAAATCTTAAAGCTCAGGGGTAAAACGGTAATTTCACATGCAAATGGGTCCGAAGCGGGTACTGGGTCTCCTTCTCACAGATCCAATAACCCGCAAACGGATCCACCTCAGCTGGATACGAGTTTCAACCCGCTACCAACCCGATCCGACAAGATACAATCAAGGTCCCTGATTAGATCTAAATCAACGGCCATGATTCACAGCTATCTTTTCATTGGGGATTAGGGATTAAATTCCTTAACTGATTATAGGGGATATACCTTGTCAGATTACATGCCTTATCTGATTACGGGGAATATTCCTTATCTAATCACGGGGATTACATTCCTAAAACCAGTCCCTAAGACGCCTATAAATACCCCTCACCCATCTCCATTAAGAGGTAATCAATCTTTCTCTAGTTAAACGCTCTTTCATAATCATTTCTGGTTACTGACTTGAGCGTCGGAGGGTGCGTCGCCGGGATCAACCCCGGTGTCTCGCACTTCCTTGCAGGTGAACGGCGGGAGTCAACGGTCAAGCTCCGGCGGAACAGGTTAGGTGTTTGCTATTCAGGTTTTCTACGAACTCACAAATTCATCTGTTTGCCCCCACACCGAATTTAGCGGCAACAGATTGGCGCCGTCTGTGGGAAAACCAAACGAATAGCAGCGCCTCTTTCCGTCGACTAGATCTTCTCCAGCCATGCCTCCGAGAAAAGCCAAATCTAGGGGGTCCAACCGTGGGCCCAATCCCGCCGATCAGCAGGAGCCAGTCCCTGACCAACCCGTTCTGCAGCAGGAACGACCTCCGCTTCAGACGAAAGACCCCCTTCAGCAAGATCAGCCCCTTCAGAATCAGCAACCCCCCAAGGGTCCGACCGGACCTCAGAATGCTGGTGCGGGGGGCTCCCGCGGAAAGCAACCTCTCCACCAAGACCGCATCTCCATACGCAATGCCTCTACGGATTCCATGGCATCACACAATCCTCAGAGTCGGCAGAAGAAGGACGTGGATCTTCGTCACCGTCTGGACGAAAAACGGGCCCGAGAGGGAACCTCCCGCCACTATCGTCCGGGTGAACGATCTCCCCGTCACCGGGATTACAGAAGGTCTCCTAACCGTAGGGGGCGAAGGGAATCCCCCGAGCATCGCAGAAGAAGGCCACGCTCCCCCGTGGGTCGGCAGCAGCCTAAGAACGAGGAGGCACCAATCACCCGTGCCGAGTTCCAGCAGTTCCAAGCGACCATCCTACAAGCTCTCACCAACGCACCCAAGGCTCCATCCCCTCCCCCGGTCCGAAGCCCTCGCCGACGGTTCCCCTCTCCTCGTCCTGCTCCTACTAACTCCCGGCGTACCCCAAGTCCTCGTCGCTCCCGAAGCTACCATCGCCGTAGCCCTCGTTCTCCTTCGTATGAAGATGAGTCTCGAGGCTCGGCAGATCACCGTCGGAGGGATGACGCCATGTACCGCCGTCTTCATGAAGTAGAAAGGTGCCTGGGTCGGATAAACCGAGAAGAGGAGCTTAGGGGGAGGACCTTACGTCCTAGCCAACCCCCTTTCTCCCGAACCATAGTGGATGCACCTGTCCCGTTCGGCTTCAAACCTCCCCAATTTGAGACTTACACCGGGGAGACCGATCCAGTTGATCACGTCGAAAGCTTTAAGACTTTGATGCTCCTCCATCAAGCTTCTGATGCCCTCCTCTGCAAAACCTTCCCCGCGACACTGAAGGGCCCAGCTCGAGAGTGGTACTCCCGCCTCGCACCGTCTTCCATATTCTCCTTCGAGCAGTTTGAGACACTCTTCATCACCCACTTCGTGAGTAGCAGGCATACGGAGAAGACCAGCATTTCACTCCTCCAGCTTAGGCAAGAGAAAGGTGAGAAGTTAAGAGACTATGTGAAGAGGTTCACAGCTGAAGCCAGGACTATAGCCTCCCTCGACCAATCCGTCGCAACAGCCGCCTTCCAATCCAACGTCTTCAATTCCAGCCTCCGCTCCTCTCTTGCTAAGAAGCCTCCACGGAACTTTGCCGACCTCCTTCTCAGGTGTGACAAGTACATTCGTGCCGAAGAGGCCGCCTACCCTCCAAGCTTCGGAGGGTCTGCCTCAGGGACGAAACGAAAGCTGACCGAAGAAGATGAGGGCTCCCAAAAATCCCAGAAGGACAGCGATGGACAGCGTCGCCCGACTCCTCGGTTTGAGAAGTTCACCCCCCTCATTGCCAACATATCAGAAGTCCTTATGGAGGTGGACAACGAAGGGCTACTCCGCGCTCCCCCGAGAATGAATACACCTGGCAAGAAGAGGAATAAGGATAAGTGGTGCCGCTTTCACAGGGACCACGGCCACGACACGGATGATTGTCGGGCTCTCAAGGAGGAGATCGAAGAACTCATACAGCGGGGGCACCTGATCCAGTTCGTCCAAAAAGAGGGGGCCGAGCTCCTCACCTGATCACCACCTCTTCCAAACGAACAGAAAGGCCCGCCGAGCTTCAAGACTCAGCTCCTCCCAAGAGGTCCTCACCTTATTGTAGAAGTAAGATTTTGATTTTCAATAAGGCCGATGCTTGTAACTCGGCCAACAGCATGTAATAATGGCTCGCCCTATTGGAGCAGCCACTTAGTTTATTTCAATAAAACTTATCTTTTCATTGAAAATTATTGCTCTTGCTCCTCTATCTCTCTGGGTTCGGAGTCCAGCTTCTTCTACATGGCTCCTCCCGCAACTCACTAAACTCTAACGATGGCTCCGGAGTCCAACACTTGGTTCGATTCTGCTTCGAATAACTCGCTCTTAAGCGGGTTAGAAGTGGTTCGCCATTCGAAATTGCTCCCACAGCCGTTGAACAACTTAAACGATGGTTCCGGAGTCCAACACTTGGTTCGATTCTGCTTCGAATAACTCGCTCTTAAGCGGGTTAGAAGTGGTTCGCCATTCGAAATTGCTCCCACAGCCGTTGAACAACTTAAACGATGGTTCCAGAGTCCAACACTTGGTTCGATTCTGCTTCGGATAACTCGCTCTTAAGCGGGTTAGAAGTGGTTCGCCATTCGAAATTGCTCCCACAGCCGTTGAATAACCTCACAATGGTTCGGAGTCCAGCACTCGGCTCGACTCTTCTTCCTCGGCTCGTCCTCAGACGAGCCAGGAGTGGATCGCCGTTCGAAATTGCTCCTGCAGCCGTTGAATGGATCGGAGTCCAACACTTGGCTCGATTCTACTTCGCAAGTTCGCTCCTAAGCGGACTAGAAGTAGCTCGCCATTCGAAACTGCTCCTGCATCCCTCAAACTAACCTCACGATGGTCGGGGTCCTATGGCTCGACTTTACTTCACCGGCTCGTCCTTAAACGGGCCGGAGGAAGATAGCCATTCCGAACTGCCCCCACGACCATCCGAGCTGAGTTACCCATCTACCGAGAAGCAAAGTTGCGGAAAATGTGCCCCAAAATCCGTGCTCGGATCTGCCGAACAAGATGCATCTACCGAGCAGCTAAGCAGATGAAGAGCAAGAAGAAAAAGAGGCTAACGGGTCAGGGTCGGATCCAATACCCTCGGTCCGACCCATACCCTTCTTAGCTCCTTCATTTTTCTCCTTCTTCAGTCTTCCCGCCAAAGGTACCCAACACTTCTGCTCTTCTTCACTGTGCGAAAGAACGAGGCAGGGGAGAGAACCCGAATGCCTCTCCTCCCCTTCCTCTTTCTTCTCAAGGCCAAGCTCTTCACTCCGCTCGCCTCCAAAGCGGAGCTCTTCCCAACGAGTTCAGAGCTCACAACCCTCCCCTGGAGTTGCTCCTTGCACTCACTTCAGAGAATGGGTCTTCCCAGCACCTCTTCTCCTAGGAGTGGAACTCCTCTTCAAAAATCTCCAAAACCAAACAGAATAGAGACAACTTCAGAGCTCCTCACCTCTCCCATATGCTGACCCATCCTCCCGAGCCGAGGAGCAGAGCTTCACCGACCTATCCCCTTCATCAACTCAATAAGCTTCTCATCACGCTCGAGCCATCCGAACAGCCGAGCTACCGAACAGCTCAACCGAGTCTTCAAGGAACACTTCCTTCAAAACAGACAACTCAGCACCTCGGCCAACGGTACTGACCCTCCGAGCCGAGGTGCCCGGGTACCGACCCTCGTATATGGCAAAAAATCGTCCCGAGGCGGTCTCACTGTTAGATCATCTCCAAATTCGCACTCAAGCGTGATGGACGGATCAGATCGCGCCATGTCACCACAAAACGACAAGATAACGTTTTCTCGAAACTCGTGCCTCTTGTCTCGTGATTCGCGCTACGATCGTGATCAACCGTCCAGATCGAGCTGCGTAGCCGGGATCTGCCAATCTACCAACCTGCGGAGCGGCGAAAATGTGCCTCAAAATCCGTGCTCGGATTCGCCGAACAAAGCAATCAGATGAAGAGGAAGAAAGAAAAAGAGGCCAACGGTCGGGGTCGGATCCGATACCCACGGTCCGACCCATACCCATCTTAGCTCCTTCGTTCTTCTCCTCCTTCCCCAACACATCTCCTCTTCTCCACCGTGCGGAAGAACAAGGCAGAGGAGAGAACCCAAATGCCTCTCCTCCCCTTCCTCTTTCTCCTCAGAAGTGCTACCGATCCGAAGTGCTGCCGTACCGACCCTCGTTTATGGAGAAAAATTCGGCCGACCCCATCTAACCGTTGGATCATCTCAGAATTCACACTCAAGCGTGATGGACGGATCAGATCGCACCACGTCACCGCAAAACGACAAGATAACGTTTTCTCGAAACTCGTGCCTCTTGTCTCGTGATTCGCGCCACGATCGTGATCAACCGTCCAGATTGAGCCACGTAGCTCGGATCTCAAATCCGAGCTACCGAACTACCGAACCGCTAAGCGGCAAAAAATCTCCTCATAATCCGTGCTCGGATTGGCCGAACAAGAAGCAGATCCGACGAGCTCGGATTTTCCGAACAAGGAAGGAGAGAGAGAGAGAGAGAGAAAAAAAAAAAAAAAAAAAAAAAAAAAGCTCACAGGGCCGGGTTCGGACCCATCAAGGGGATCCGACCCGAACCCCAATCCAGCTCTTCCCCTACCCTCTCCCGCCAAAAACAAACTGAGGAAAAGAAAACCCATCATCTCCTTCGAAAGCTTCGTCGCCAGGCTCCCCCCTTCGTCGAGCTCCAAGACCCAACACGTCGACAAGCTCCCCCCTTCACGAAGCTCACCGCTGCTCCGAGCAGCCGAAGCCCATCGTCGAGCCCTTCTTCGGCGTGCGCCATCAAGCTCCCTTCCGCCGAAGCGCAAGCTTCGGCACCAGGCGCCATCCGTCGTCGAGCTCACCTCCGCTCGCTCCCTTCTTCCCCAAACTCCTCTTCTTCACGTACGAGCTCCACCGTCTTCGAGCTCTCTCGAGCGAACCCATCGTCAAACTTCCCTTCGCGAACTCTTCCCCTTCGCCTCTTCTCTTCGTCGAGCATTAAGCACCGAGCTCACCGGCCGAACCCGAGCTCCGAACTCCTCTACATGCCGAACCCAACTCCTCGGCCGGGCTTCGTGCTTCGCCACCTCCACTCCGAGCAACGCCGACTCCGAGCTCCCACTCTCGCCGAACTCCCTCCGTCGCCGAGCCGAACCCGTCACCTCTCCAAGCTCCACCGTCGAGCTCCAAGCTCCTTCGTCGGAGCTTCCTTCGAGACGGAGACGAAGGGGACGCGCGGAGAAAGAAGAGAGCTAACGAAGAAGAAGAAGAAGAGAAGCAGCAGCGCGAAAAAGAAGAAGAAGAAAAAAAAAACTAAAAAAAAAAAAAAAAAAAAAGGGGGGGGGGGGGGAGAAGCGCCACGTGGCATGCCACGTGGCATTGTAGCCGGAGGAAAATCAAATAGCCGAGCCGATTCAGCCGAAGTGCCGAAGTGCCGAACTCGTAATTGGAGAAAAAAAGAGGCCGGGCCACACGATCCGTCCGATCGTTCCAAAATTCGTGTCGCGACACGATCGATGCTCAGGAACGCGCCACGTGTCCCGATCGTGATCTGCCTCACGATGCGCGCTGATCTGATCATGATGGACGGCCAGAAACGCGCCACGTGTCCAGATCGCGATCTGCCTCACGATGCGTGCACATCTGGTCATGATGGACGGCCAGAAATCTGCCACGTGTCCAGGTAATATTTAAATTATTTATTTATTTATTTAATTGTTTTTTTTATTTAAAAAATCCGAAAAAAATATTTAAAAATCGAAAAAATTAATTAAAAATTCTAAAAAAAATTATTAATTCAGAAAAAATTATTTTTAAATTCTGAAAAAATAATTATTAAATTAGAATAATTAATTAATATTTTAGATAATTAATTATTTAATTCGGAAAATGAATAAAAAATTCAAAAAAATGAGAAAAAATTCGGAAAAATCTGGAAAAATCACCAAAAATCCAGAAAATTCTGAGAATATTTTTGGGCATTTTACAAGCCCATAATAACACTGTTACACCCCGAGCAAGATTCCAAACTCCCTTGAGAACACCGATAAAATTCCGTACGCCATTGAAACAGTAAAACTACTCCTCAAAGGCTGATCACACTCAGTCGTTAGGAGTGGGGGGCTCGTGATATGGCTAAAAATAGGATTAAATCGGGATCGTTCACATCGGACTCGAATCTTAAAGCTCAGGGGTAAAACGGTAATTTCACATGCAAATGGGTCCGAAGCGGGTACTGGGTCTCCTTCTCACAGATCCAATAACCCGCAAACGGATCCACCTCAGCTGGATACGAGTTTCAACCCGCTACCAACCCGATCCGACAAGATACAATCAAGGTCCCTGATTAGATCTAAATCAACGGCCATGATTCACAGCTATCTTTTCACTGGGGATTAGGGATTAAATTCCTTAACTGATTATAGGGGATATACCTTGTCAGATTACATGCCTTATCTGATTACGGGGAATATTCCTTATCTAATCACGGGGATTACATTCCTAAAACCAGTCCCTAAGACGCCTATAAATACCCCTCACCCATCTCCATTAAGAGGTAATCAATCTTTCTCTAGTTAAACGCTCTTTCATAATCATTTCTGGTTACTGACTTGAGCGTCGGAGGGTGCGTCGCCGGGATCAACCCCGGTGTCTCGCACTTCCTTGCAGGTGAACGGCGGGAGTCAACGGTCAAGCTCCGGCGGAACAGGTTAGGTGTTTGCTATTCAGGTTTTCTACGAACTCACAAATTCATCTGTTTGCCCCCACACCGAATTTAGCGGCAACAACCAGATATTATATTTAAACTACTATCACGGGTAAAACAATCATGCACATAATTATGTATAATCCTAAGAGTACATATGTGTGTATTAATCGTGTTCATATAATGCATGTGGCAACAAAGTATTCACGATCATATGTGAATACGGGATCGACGGATTATGTATAACAACAGATTTCAATTCGACCGAAGAATACGAATTGGAGTCGAAGAATATACTTGCAATATTTTTCAAAGAAAGCTTATACGAGAACAAACGGATTGTACAAGAGGATACTTGCCTGTTAACCGACGATGATGATACCGAAACAAGAATAACGGGATCAGAATCCCGGGCAGCGACGCACATGCAAGATACGTGGCAGCAACTCCAAAACAGCAAACAACAACTCCACTTCTCCACAACAGCAAATGCACAACCCAAACCTCTTCACAAACACCAAACATGATCCCACACAACACCAAACACCAATAAAATAATCCAAACAGCAAACTCTCCTACATAATCCCTTACCTACAACAGCTAAACAGCAACCTCAGATTGAATCCCAAAACACCAAACAGCAATATAATTAGAGCAACACCCACACAGAAACTCAAAATTCCCAATCCTGTCTTCTTCACCTTTTTCCCAAATTACGACAGAGAGAAAGAGAGAGAGAGCGATGGCGGGAGAAAGAGAGCTGCGATGGAAAAGTGAGTGGCGAGGGACTGCGATGAGAGCGAGCGACGGTAACAACCTCGGGGACTGAACGACGGTGTGATGGCGGGAGGTGAGGGTGTGGGCATGGATGGCGCGACTGAAGGCGACGGGGCTCTACAATGGCTGGCAGTGGATCAGTTGGTGGCGGAGAACATGGGGTGGCTGCGAGGCTGAGCGATGCAGGGGATGAAGGGAGTGTTGCGGCCAGAGGAGAGGCAGCGAAAAGGTCGGGGATACGGTAGGAGGTAGCAGCAACAGTGAAGAGCTCGGGGTGGTGCTTAGGATCAGTGAAGGGGCTCAGGAAGGAGAGTGGAAGCAGGGAGAGAGAGGGAGCACAGGGAGATGGGTGGCAACTACGGCGCGACTGAAGACGAAGGGTTCTCAGAGGCCGGGGAAGACGAGCAGTTTGATGTTTGGTTCGAGCAGAAGGAGGGGCGACAAGCCGCACATGGTGAGGGCGGCACAAGGCGGAGGAGAGACGAGGAGTAATGGTGATGGGTTCGGTCTGGGATGAAACAGGGAGAAGGCGATGTGTGCGGTGGAGGCTCGATGAGGAAGACGAAGGGTGGGGGTGTTGGGTTCGGGGTCTCTGTTCTTTTAGGTAAACAGAGAGAGGGAGGGAAGAAGACAGAAGGGGGGAGAGATAGAGAGAACGGGAATGGGGGGATTATTATATAATAATATATTATAAAATAATGAATGTAATATAATAATGGTTATTTATGAGTGTGTGTGTGGGGGGGGGGGTTATGGGGTTACTGAATGTGAAGAGTGGGGAATGTGAGGGGTTGTGTACGAGTAGGGTAATGGGTTAACGAGTTTAGATTTGGGCTTAAAACAATTGGGCTAAAAAACAATATAATAAATTATTTATAGGATTGGGCTTAAATTAAACATTTGCGCTTGGGCTTAAAACATTTTAAATAAATCAATTATGGGATTGGGCTTATAATAAACAATTAGGCTAAAATAAAATAATAATAGTAATATTGGCTTCATAAAAGTAGCTTGTATAATATAATCAATTAAGAAATAATAGTTACAAGATACCAAGGATTAAAAATACGAAAAAATACTTGAAAGAAAATACATATTAATGGAAACAGGGGTTACACCTGGCCAGCAAAGCAACAGTGGAAAAAAAACATGTGCACGTGCGTCGAATTTGTGTGCACACTATTTATTAAGAATTTTTATTTAAATTAAATGCATATATTATAATATGTAATATGTATTTAATAGAACTAGTTTAACTTAATTATAATTAGAGTTTTCATGCACAAATAAAAATAAACACACACACACTTCATAAATTTTATTTTGAAAGAGAATACAATCAACACGTGCACTGCAAACACGTGCGCCGCACGTAAAAAAATTCAAATACGAAATAGATTTTATCAACGGGGAAATGTTTATAAATCATCAAAATACAACATACGAAAAACAAATTTCACTAATTTTATATATACAACAATGTAATCCACACATACATAGAAAACACGTGCATCACATGTATAAAAATATATTTGAGTCCAAAATAGGAGAAAAATGAATTTCAATTTATAAAACGAATTCGAACAAGTTATTAAAATAAATAATTTAAATACATAAAAAAATTATAATGTTACATGTAACGGTAGAATATATGTAATCGACACGTGTATTGAAAGCACGTGCACTGCACGTAAAAATAGAATATTTGTTATTTGAGTTAAAATTTAAATTCAAATACATAATCGAATTTGAGAATATATATATATATATATATATATATATATATATATATATATATATATATATATATATATATATAATAATAATAATAATAATAATAATAATAATAATCGAAATACAAAACACGTAGAGAATATTTATATTAAAATACATTATGGATATTACCCATAACAGTACAAAATACACGTGCGTATCACACGAGGGGCAAAATTATCATCACTCAACTTTACGGGGTGAGTGGGGGGGCTTATGAAATGTGTAAAAATTGGAGCCACACGATCTCAGCAGGCATTTCAAAGCTTCCAAGGGTAGTACAGTAATTTCACAACAACAATAGGCATACTTAAAGAATATGGACTGTCTTCAAGCCCATCAGCCCAACCATATCTACAATTATGGATTTTTTGTAGCTCAAGATGAAAGGGATTTCCAGGTAAGTACATCTACCAGTCAAATCCCCCTAAAAAAGGGATTAATTACTCCAACCGCATCTTAAAATATACATTTTCCAGTCTATCTTCTATAATTGATTCCTAGGCTATAAATACACCCCCCCCCCCTCTCTCCCTCATCAATCAAAGGTAATCAATATTTCTTCACTAAGAACCATAATCTTCATTATGGATTGCTGACTTGAGCATAGGAGGGTCTGTCGCCGGAGCCACCTAATGTGTGACACTTTTTGCAACATTCTCAGGCATTTCCAGCCATCCAAATTTAGATCCAGGCGTTCCAGTCATCCAGATCCAATCTTGATCGACGGTCCAGACCAGTGTTTTCTCCCTCAATTAAAGAATCATAATCTGAATGTTCTCACACACACAAAAAAGCAACAGGAGGTGAGAAAGTGAAATTGTAGAATGAAGATTTTGTAAGATCTTTGTCTCCTTTAATTTGAAATATGATGTTTGGTTGACAAAATATAAATATGCGCTGAATGATTATTGTGTTTGATTTTGTAGAAATAGTGTATAAATTGTAGAGGTGAAAATATACTAAATAGTTTTAAAATAAATTGTTTAGCTTATAGAATATGAAGAGTCCACTTTTTAATTTTTTAAGACTAGTAATTTACACGTGTGATGCACGTCTTAATAATTTCTTTAAAAAAATAAAATAAAAACTCCGATGTAGTCTAGTCTCGAATCTGAGACATTCTTTATATTAGTTATGCACGAGTTTGTTTGTCTACAAATGTTCTACAAATGACAACCCCAACTCAACCATTATAATATTAGAGATTAAAGACTAGAATAACCATGTTCAATATTGCACAGATTAAATCAAGTTGCCCCTAATCAAAGTAACTTTTCATAATCTTCATCCACCTTTGTAGTTCTATAAATCCATGTAATCTACTATAGATTTTGTCACATTAGTTTCAAGTAAAGTATGCACACAAAGATCGTGACCTTAACAATTTCGGAAAAAGTATCTTCTCTCTAAACATGAAGGATGAAGGATGTGAATGTGATCTAAATCCAAACTTAAACCACCCAATCAAATATGAAGTATGAAGGATGTGAATGTGATCCAAATCCAAACTTAAACAACCCAATTAAACATGAATGATGTGAATGTGTTCAAAAAATTATCTACTGTTAGGATATGAACATTGGGGTGTAACAACCCGCAAAATTGGAAATTACAATTTTGCCCTTGTGTGTTACACACGTGTATTTTGTAACGAATTTTCACTACGTATTTTGGTTTCCGACTCTTTATGCATTTTCCGTATTGATTTTATCTTATTTGTGTCAACTCAAATGCAATATTTCAATCTCTGGGTTTTACGTGCTTTTTTACGTGTTTTGATGCACGTATCGATTATGTGTTTTCACCACTACGTATATTATTTGCTATGTGTTTAAATTATTTATTTTAAGTATTCAAATCTATTTTATAAAACAGAAATTCATTTTTCGCATTTTCAATCTAAATACTTTTGTACGTGTAATGCACGTGTTTTCTACGTACGTAGCAATTACGTCGTGTAATCTATAAAATAAATAAATATATTTTCTTATATTGTAATTTTTATTATCTTTAATATTTTTCCGTTGATAAAGCCAAATTTCGTACTTTTATGTTTTACGTGTGAAATACGTGTTCTTCGGTGCGCACATTTAAGCGTATTTGTTTTCAAAATAAATTTCGGAGTGTGTACTTATTTTATTGTGCATGAAACATTATAAAATTTTAATTTAAACTAAATTTTACATATTATGTATATATATAGTACCTAAGTTTACACCAATGGTCCTATTCACATTAATTCCCACATGCTAGTAATAATGAATGAGTAGTATAGAAAGTTTGATGTGATAAAGTAATCTATACGATTGTTTGTTGTAGGATTGAATCAAGTTGTGTTTATTTTTATCCTGTAGTTGTTAATGAGAAAAGAATTTATTTTTGCCATGCACTAGTATACATGGATGTAGAGATTTTGATAATTGTTGAGTTTTCCTTTTTGATAAGCAAATACATTTTTGGTAAAGTAAATTTGATGCTATGGAACTCATTTGAGTGTTATAAAAGATATAATATGCTATCTTTGATTAAAATGAATAGATGCAACTTTATGTTTATCAATAAGATGAAATAATTTTGAAAGTTAGTTTTATTTTTCTAAAATGTGGATTAAAAATCTATGAGTTACTGTTAGAGTGTAAACTCAGTTTATATGAACAAATAACAATTTAATGAAAGATTAGATTAAGAGGAAAGGGAGTTTTTATGAAAATAATAGAATGACAGAAAGTTGAACAAAACCATAATAGTATATTTTGATAACAGTAATCACACTTGGACTTACTGGTTAGCCAGTGCACAATAGAGCACTCTTTATAAAAGATCTTAGGTTCGAAACTTGATAGTCACATTTATTTTTTACTTCATTTAATTGATTTCCGAAACTAAGAGTACATATGAATATTTCGGTTTAGAAGTTGATGCCAGAGTCCATCGGACTAGCAGCTAGCAGATTGAGCCTTGGGCGTTGGCTGAGTTGGGCTTGGGTCAAAACCTGACCTCATCATTTGTTTTTTTGGATTTTGTGGATTTTTTAAGTGAGTTTTCATGAAAGAAAAATTTGGGGAAAATATATAATATTTCTATAAAATGAAATAAGATTTATTAAAATTAGTTTAAGAATCTTCCATGTATAATTGAGAATTTAAAAAGGAAAAATTGAGATAGAAAGTAAGTTTTGATTAGAAATTTATTATTAAAAAGTATGACACTATTTTTAGAAGAGTAAAATATGTTATGTGAATTAATTTCTCTTGAAGAAATTGTACTTGATTAAGAATTATTTGGAGTATATTTCATGAGTTTAAATTGCAAATGAAATTGCAAGTGATGAATTCATGCTTGTGAAAAGAATTATTGTTGTTAATTATGAATGATTTATGGATGGATAAGAGAATCATGTATGATGTTAAATGAGACACTGATTAAAAGTTAGAGATATGAATATAATCTAAGTTTAAGACATGTTTATTAAAGAGTATGTGTACTCATGGTTTCTTGTACATGAAAAAGTTGTGATTTAGAGTTAGTGAGACCTCGGGTACCAGCACTATTGAATTGAAAAGAGTTGAGATACATTTTGAGATATGGCCATGGAGCTATCTCGTATTTTGTTGATTAAGTCCGGAAGGAGGTAAGACTAATTCTAGGTTTGAAAATTTATTCATGTCTTGAACTAAATAATTAGGCACATAAGTGAAGATGTAGTAAATCTGGGCAAACGTAAGTGGGGTGCTCTATATAATCGGCGGTGGATCTCCGTGGCTATAAACCCAGTTGGTGGACTGAGGTTGCTCCGTGGGAGACGAGTTTTTATATTTAAATTCGGGACTATGAGGATAGGTCAGCAGTGGACTCCGAGATCTTGAGTAGTCGGGCGGATAGTTTGTCATACTCCAATGTATATACGTATACCAGGGCTAGAGGGACACTTACGGGATGATTCGCACAATGTAGGATCTGTTATAACAGTCAGCGGTGGACTCCGGGGTTGAAATTCAAATTCGTGGAATGATCTAAATCTTGTCTTACTACTAGGTAGTTTCATGGCGAAGGATTGAACCCTTTATTGTGGAGTACATAGGTACTTACCCTCGGACCTATGTAGTATGGGATGCATAGAATTCGAACAAGTATGCATTAGTGTCATCCTAGTATAAATGTGTGCATTAGGCATTAAGGCATGGCATACACTTACATGTTTAGCGTAGTCACAATTTAACTCTTTATTGTTCATTCAATTTTTGTGATTTGTTAAAGTAATGAGATTGTTATATGTACGGCATAGAGAGAATAGCCGAGTATAACATTTTTTCGTCAGTTGTAAGTGACTAACGTGCCCACAGCTTAATATGCAGGTAATGGACTTTTCCATGAAGAAGTAAAGGTGTTATGATGCAGTTGATAATTTACCTTGTTATAGTCGTACAAGTTGTATTTTGTTTCACTGTTGTATTCTTCCGCTATGTAAACAAAATTATAATGAACTCTGATGTATTATTGAAAAGTTTTAATTTTCTTGTAAAATTGTACGAAGTGAAGTAAAGATCCTGTGAAATCTTGAATTCGGTCTTATTTGGAATTCGGGGCGTTATAGATCGTATCAGAGCAGGCTTCACAAGTAGTACAAATTTATAAGGAACGACACCCTAGAGTAGACATTAGAGTGTGAATTTCAGCTTATGGAGATTTAAATGTAAGAGATTTACATTTGTGCTGCTCTATAGATTGATGTTTTCTCTTTCCTTTTCCTTTTGGATGGCTGGAGTCGTGAATGAAGGTTGCTATTGAACTTTATTCAACTTCATTCATGATGCTCTCCTCGTATATATTGATGTGAGATTGTATGCGAGCATGTTTTCCCTGCGTATCAGAGTGGCGCAGTGGAAGCGTGGTTGGTTGACCCTACATTCATGATACATTACACTTAGACACACCTCCTTCTCAAATTATTTTCGTGGATTTTATCATAGTATTTTTCAACATTCAATATTTTTCAAATAAATATTTTCTTATAATATTAAATCAATTGGATATGTATTATTTTGTCTCGATCTTTTGAAGTTGTTTTATCTGTATTTCAACCTTAAAGATTTGTCCATCGTGTTTTTATCCGTTTACATTTGCAACTATTATTTTCTTCATTTATTATTTATATTATATTCTGAAATTTCTTATGTGTATTCATTTTATATAATTTGACTTTGATGATGCTATATTTTTTAATATTGTCATATATATTCAATATATTTTTAACAAGATTGAAATTTTCTACCTATATAAATATGACATACCATTTTGTTTTATTATCTACATTCGATACTATTATTGTTACATATTATCTGCTAACTTGTTTTGTTTTTACTATTAATCATTACTTATTAATTTTGTTATTTTACGTTTCTTCAATATAATACATATACTACATGATTATTGTTTTTCATTTGTGTTTTCATCTCGTGCATATGCTTTTGAATTAATATTTTTTTTCATTTCTACAAATTTTGTATATCCTATGTTTAAAGTATATCTATTTTTAATATCGTCATAATCTCCTACTTTATTTACAACTTTTCCATCCACTTTTATATCACTGATTTCAAACATAGTATTATATTTTATTAAACACCCAATATCCAAGTGTATATAGAATATTACATCTTTCCATATCCCATTTTTGTGCAACCTGATGTCGAGAGGGCAAATCTGCAACTAGACGTCAATGGAGGCAAACTGCAACTAGACGTCGAGGAGGCAAAGTCTGCAACCAAATGTCCAGAAGGCAAACTGCAATTGGATGTCATAGAGGGCAATTCTGCAACTTGGGATCATAGAGGTAAGTCTGCAGTTGAATGCCAACGATACGAACCTACACTAGAAGGAGATTGTTTACTTTGATAACCCCTATTTTTTTTTTCTATAATATTTACTTACCCCTAATCTATTTTCGTACTAGTTTATACTATTTTATAATATTTTGCAACCTAGCATTATATTATTTGAACTGATTTCTATCCTACTTGTGTATTTACTATCAACTTTCTTTTTCCTAGTATTTCAAATCTTTTCATACTGCTTCATCATGTTTTATATTGCTTATCTTAGATTTTGTGTCTACTCACCTAACGAAAATAAAAATTGGTATTTATACTTTTCCTTCAGTCCGTAAGTTATTTCTATATGATTAGTTTCCGCACAATTTCAATAATATGTTATTACTTTTACTACTAAGAAGTTTTGTTTTACTCCTACAAATCTTTCATGATTTTCGTATCATAATATTGTTTGTTTCACCCTTATGGTTTTGATGCCTATATACGTATATACTTTTGTATGTTGGTTTTCTTGCTCTACTTGACAATTCAAAAGTATTTCAATGTATATATTCTATTTTAATTTTTTCGAATTGTATGTATAATTATTATAGTTGCCTTACAAATTATTTTACGATATTAAATGCTTTTAACTAAATTTTATTTCCGTTTATTTTCAAATCGTTACCCAATAGCCTTCCTTCAAATTGCTAAATTTTTTGTCATACATTGCCAATTCAGTTTTGCAATTTTATTATTCTATCGCTTATTACTTTGATGAATTTTTATTTCTAAATCCATTTGTAAATTATCCATTGACTATGCTTCTCTTTATTGCATTGTTTTCCGAACTACTTTAAAATTAATGATTTAATTGATTATCTTTTTTCTAATGCTTTACCTAATATTATTTTTTTATGAAAATTTCTCTCAATTCATCTTGTCTTTTTGTCACATTTATTTTCTTATTTTCCTAGTTTTCTCGTTCCGTTCTTGTAAAAATTTTGATACTCATAGTTTTTATAGAGTTGTCTTGTTCTTCTTCGTTGGGTGTTTTTATACTACATTTTTTTTTCTTAAAGTTTACGATTTTCTAAATACAATAATGATGTTTTTCACTGGTGTGTACAAAATACAACCTTTACCCTAGCGAGTTCTGGGAACGGAACTATTCTAGGGGGGGGAGTGTAACAACCAGCAAAATTGAAAATTATAATTTTGTCCTTATGTGTTATGCACGTGTATTTTGTAACGTGTTTTCACTACGTATTTTGGTTTCCGACTCTTTATGCATTTCCCGTATTGATTTTATCTTATTTGTGTCAACTCAAATGCAATATTTCAATCTCTGGATTTTATGTGCTTTTTTACGTATTTTGATGCACGTATCAATTATGTGTTTTCACCGCTACGTATAATATTTGCTATGTGTTTAAATTATTTATTTTAAGTATTCAAATCTATTTTATAAAATGGAAATTCATTTTTCGCATTTTCGATCTAAATACTTTTGTATGTGTAAGGCACGTGTTTTCTACGTACGTAGCAATTACGTCGTGGAATCTATAAAATAAATAAATATATTTTCTTATATTATAATTTTTATTATCTTTAACATTTTTCCGTTGATAAAGCCGAATTTCGTATTTTTATGTTTTACGTGCGAAATACGTGTTCTTCGGTGCGCACATTTAAGCATATTTGTTTTCAAAATAAATTTCGGAGTGTGTGTACTTATTTTATTATGCATGAAACATTATAAAATTTTAATTTAAACTAAATTTTACATATTATGTATATATATATAGTACCTAAGTTTACACCTATGGTCCTATTCACATTAATTCCCTTTCCTTTCTCTTTTGCTTTGTCCACATCCGAAAGCAACATTCCCCATCCAGCATGGTCCCCTTTCCAATGCTGCCTATACGTATATCAATTAACTATTTGTACATATATATTTATATCTCTTTGTAACTATGGTCAAATATATGTACATATGGTCAAATAAATGTGCAAGTATAGGTTGGTTGGTTTCCTATGCTGGTTTCGGTTTGGAAGAAGGAGAGAGAGACCGGGAATGAGTAGTGGGGAGAGAGAGAGGTGGGAGTTTTTGAGAGTTGAGTTTTGAAGAGGTGGAAATATCAAGAGTTGGGGGTTTTAGGAGTTAAGAAAATGAAGGGTTGAAAAATTAAATTGGGTAATTTATTAGGTGTGTAATTTTGCACTTTGGACCCTAACAACATCCTATAAATAGCACCCCATTTATCCTTCTCTTTTGCACCAAAAACAATATCAAAATAAGAGAAAGAAAAAAAGAATGAGAGTAAGAAAGTTCTTGTGCTTGGAGGAATTCTTGCTAGGAGAGGAGAAATTTCTAGAAGGAGAAGCTCTTGCTAGGAGGAGGAGTTCTTGCTAGGAGCTAGGTGTTGGTTCCGTCTTTCTCATTCCCAATCTTCAATTAAGGTGGGTGTTCTCATGCTTTCTAATTATAGAACAATGCATGCTAGTAATAATGAATGAGTAGTATAGAAAGTTTGATGTGATACAGTAATCTATACTATTGTTTGTTGTAGTATTGAATCATGTTGTGTTTATTTTCATCGTGTAGTTGTTAATGAGAAAAGAATTTATTTTTGCCATGCACTAGTATACATGAATGTACAGATTTTGATAATTGATGAGTTTTCCTTTTTGATAAGCAAATACATTTTTGGTAAAGTAAATTTGATGCTATGGAACTCATTTGAGTGTTATAAAAGATATAATATGCTATCTTTGATTAAAATGAATAGATGCAACTTTATGTTTATCAATAAGATGAAATAATTTTGAAAGTTAGTTTTATTTTTCTAAAATGTGGATTAAAAATCTGTGAGTTACTGTTAGAGAGTAAACTCAGTTTTGTTGATTCTTGATTTTGATGATCACAACACAGTGCAACATGTGTCTATGATATACTGCTAACATTACAGGTTGTACATATAAAAGACTATTTTAGCTGAACAAATGAACAAGCTCAAAGGATACAGAAAAAGACTTCACTCAGACAAGATTCAAGACTTCACTCAAGACAAGACTCAAGACTCAAGACCTTTAGCTCAATTGTGTCAAAATTGTAGTATCTTGTAAAAACATTGTATCTTATTTTTTGTTGAGTCTTAGTCTGATGTAAAGCCTTGTCACACACATACACACTCAAAATTTCATAATGTGTGTCTCTTAAAACCCCCAAAAAGAGTCAAAACAGTTTGAAGTAATTTAACTTTTGAGTACCAGTCGACTTAAGCATCTGCCAGTCGACTGATAGTACAAAACTGTTTAAATTTATTCAAACTCTGATCAGTCGACTTATATGGCAACCCAATCGACTGTTCAAGAGCTTTTGACCGTTTTCTGTTTTCAAAATCGAATTTTTTTCGAAATCAAAAGCTTAGATCCGTTGGTTGACAGTTGGAGTAACTGTCTCCCAACGTCCAGGAGATCAAACTCTTTAAATAGAGTTCAGATCTCACTGAAAAGATCTACAGAACATTCTTTGAGATCCGATCATTTTTGAGAAAAATTCTAAGTGATATTTTTGAGAAAAAAAGCGTTCAAGTTCATACTCTCTGGTTCTCTACATTCAGTCCAGTATAGCAACGAATTCGCTCTGGACTGAGTATAGAAGTCGACCTTGTTTTTAGCCACGTGCAACAACACAAAAACACCAACAAGGCTATAGGTTGACTGTAAAGTTTTTCTTGTTCTTTTGCTCTCGGTTGGAGAGTGTTTTTGACTCTAGGTTGTAGAGTCAGTTTGTTTCACTCTTGGTAGTAGAGTGGGTCTGCTTTTTCTGGTTGAGAGAAAGGACTACGGGTTAGACAAGGTTGTTGTCGTAACGCCGTAGGGTATTCTTGTAATCTTTTTCAAGAATAGTGGAAATCTCAAGTGGGTTGCTTGGGGACTGGATGTAGGTCAGGAGGACCGAACCAGGATATATCTTGTGTACTCTGTGATTGATTGTCTTGATTTTGCATTTACTCTTGTTATTTAAGTTCTGCAAAAAGTGTCTGGACAGTCGACTCCTTGCATTATCAGTCGACTGGTCAGTGTCGAATTAGTTGTAGTTTCATTGTGTTTTCAGTCGCCTATCTTATCCATCAGTCGACTGCACAGAGTTACTGTTCTTTCTTATTTTGGTTATATCAGTCGATTGGTTCATAACCAAGTCGACTGCACCGAGAAAATTTCCGCAGTTTTTTATTAACACTATTCACCCCCCTCTAGTGTTTGTTGTCTCGCCTACAGGATCCAACACTTGGTATCAGAGCTTGGTTACAGGCTATGGCAACTACTTCAAATACAAATCAGTACCATGAAGGCCAATCTACACAACGGCCACCGCTATTTGATGGAACGAACTACAATTATTGGAAGTGCCGAATGAGAATCTACCTCCAATCAATCAACTACGGGATATGGCAAATGACAGAGATGGAATACACTACCCCTACCATTCCATATGCACAATGGAATGATGATCAAAAGAATCAGACTATGAACAATGCCAAAGCAATGAATGCCTTATTTTGTGCACTCACAAAGGAAGAATTCAACCGTGTATCCAATGCTACAACCGCACATCAAATTTGGCATACACTCGAGGTAACACATGAAGGAACGAATAAAGTAAAAGAGTCTAAAATTTCTGTTCTTGTCCACAGGTTTGAGATGTTCAGAATGAAGGACAATGAGACTGTGTCCGAGATGATCACTAGATTCACAGACATCACAAACTCCCTTGTGGCGCTTGGAAAGACTTACACTCAAGCAGAGATGGTTAGAAAAGTTCTACGCGCACTCACTCCAGAATGGGAGAAGAAGACCACAGCAATAGAGGAAGCAAATGACTTGTCTCAACTTTCTCTCGAGAACCTTGTTGGCAATCTCATGGCATATGAGGTCCAACTTGAAGATCGAAAGAAGGATACAGAATCACACCAAGCAAAGAAGAAATCATTGGCTTTTAAAGCCATGACAGACTCAGAAGATGAGGAAGAAGATGAAGAAGAAATAGCAATGTTCACTCGAAGATTCAAGAAGTTCTTAAAGAAGGGTAATTTTAATTCTAAAGTTAGAGATTCTAATGACCCTCCTACATATTTCAAGTGCAATAAAATAGGTCACATGAAGAAGGATTGTCCCTTAGAAAATGCAAAGAAAAAGGGAAAATCATCCAACTTCAAGAAGGACAAATATTCAAAGAACAAATTTGCCAAGAACAAGAAGGCCTATTAAGCTACATGAGATGATAGTGATTCGTCTTCCGAAGAAGAAACGGATGAAAATAACGAATTGGTAAATATGTGTTTCATGGCTGCACAAGAACATGTAAGTAATGATTATGATTCAGAAGATCTTCTTGATGCTTTTAATGAAATATTCCAAGAGTTAAAGAAAGAAAAGATTAGAGTTAAGAATCTTGAGAAAGTGAATCAAACACTTAATCAAGAAAATCTTAACCTTGATAAGGAAGTAAAATCCTTAAATTCTCGCATTGCAAGTTTAGATAGTGATCTTGAAACTCTCAAAAAGAATTATGAAGAGATTTCAAAGAACGTATCTAAGTTTAACAAAGGCAAAGAGAATTTAAATGACATGCTTCATCATCAAGTAAAATCTAGTCAAAAATATGGACTTGGTTTTAAAAAATCTTCTATAAAAGAATCTCCTGTTGTAAACTTAAATCAGCATCTATTTCTAGTGTTACACACAAGTTGTATGATTTCTTTGAAAAGCCTAAGGTTGTTAATTTTAGTGATAAAAGCAAGACTACCATTCGGTTAAGTCGACTGAACCATACAACCAGTCGTCTGTCCAGAGGAATTGGATCTTATTCAACGAGATCAAAACCTCTTATAAGTCGACCTAGTGTATCAGCCAATCGACTGATGTACACTAACAGTCGACTGAAGGACACTGTTAAGTCGAATGGACAGAACAAGTTAGTATGGGTTCCGGTCAGTCTAAATCAGAATGATAGAATTGCTTATATTAACTCATATATGTTAAATGTGTGTAATTCTACTTGTTATATTCCTGCTTATGGAGGAAGATCAAACTCTTCATGGGTTTGGTTTTCCCCAAACTAATGTGTTTTGGACCCAATAAAAGGGTACCATATTTACCTTAAACTTTTTATAGGTACCCAAGAAAGAATGCTGGATATTAGACAGGGGATGTTCAAAACACATGACAGGACATGCCAACCTACTATCCACCATTCAAAGCATAAATGGAGGAACCGTCACCTTTGGAGATAACAACAAAGGCAAAGTCATAGGTATTGGCATGGTCGGTAAAACTTCTAACCCAACCATAGAAAATGTATTATTAGTTAGTGGTTTAAAGCATAATCTTTTAAGGATTAGTCAATTATGTGATAAAGGGTATAAAATAGTTTTTGAAAAAGATGCATGCTTGATTTATGACTCTACTATGCAAAATGTTATTTTTCAAGGTTTTCGTAAAAATAATATTTATGAATTGTGTTTGAATGCAATTAATTTTTCAAATGACTTTTGTTTAATAGCCTCTAACAATGAATCTTGGCTATGGCATAGAAGATTTGGACATGTGAACATGAAAAATCTCTCAAAATTATCTAAATATAACCTAGTTAAAGGACTGTCAAAACTATCCTTTAAAAAGGATAAGTTATGTGATGCATGTCAACTAGGAAAACAAATCAAATCCACTTTTAAAACAAAAGAAGTAATTTCTACTAGTAGGCTGCTCGAATTAATTCATATGGATTTATTTGGCCCTACTAGAGTTGCTTCTTAAATAAAAGTAGATATGTGTTTGTTTTAGTAGATGATTTTTCAAGATTCACTTGGACATTCTTTTTAAAACATAAAAATGATGCTTTTGATGAATTTGCATATTTTTGTAAACGTATTCAAAATCAAAGATCTCTAACCATAGTCACTATTAGAAGTGATCATGGTGGAGAATTTAAAAATGAAACATTTACAGAATATTGCAACAAGAATGGTATAACACATTCATTTGCATTTCCTAGAGCTTCACCACAAAATGGAGTGGTTGAAAGGAAAAATAGGACTTTGCAAGAATGCGCACGTACTATGCTTGTTGAAAGCAATCTACCAAAGCACTTTTGGGCTGAAGCTGTTGCTACAGCTTGTTATGTTTTAAATAGAATTCTTCTAAGACCTAAGTTAAAGAAGACTTGTTATGAGTTATTTTTTAATAAAATTCCTAAAGTCTTTTACTTTAAGACATTTGGTTGTAAGTGTTTTATTCTAAACACAAAAGATAATTTTGACAAATTTGATCCTAGATCTAATGAGGGTATCTTTTTAGGATACTCAAATAGGAGTAAAGCATATAGAATTTTCAATAAGTCTACAATGACTATTGAAGAATCAATGCATGTAACATTCGATGAATCTCTGCCTTCATCAACCTTAAATAAAGATGATGAAACTGATTCATCACCTTTAGATAATGTGATTAAATCCTTAGAACAAACTAATCTGACTGACAAGTCGACTGATAAGAACTACCAGTCGACTGAAGTGAAGCAGTCGACTGAAGAACCTATCCAGCCGACTGATCCTATTGTGATATCTTCAACTTTACCAAAGTCATTTGTTGAAGTTAAAGATCATCCTCATGACTTAATAATTGGTGACATCTCCCATGGTATTCAGACACGTTCACATGTTAATATGATCTCTCATACAGCATTCTTGTCGGATTTTGAACCGAAAAATATACAAGAAGCTTGTGAGAATGAATATTGGATGAATGCCATGCAAGATGAACTAAACCAGTTTATAAGGAATGATGTATGGGATTTAGTTCCTAGACCTCCTGATCAGACTATTATTGGTACCAAATGGGTATTTAAAAATAAGTTAGATGAATCAGGACAAGTTGTAAGGAACAAGGCTAGATTAGTTGCTCAAGGGTATAATCAAGAAGAAGGTATAGATTTTGATGAAACATATGCTCCTGTTGCTAGACTAGAATCTATTCGTATCTTATTATCTTTTGCCTGTTTTATGAATTTCATACTTTATCAAATGGATGTTAAAAGTGCCTTTCTTAATGGGTTTATTAAGGAAAATGTTTATGTTAAACAACCACCAGGTTTTGAACATGAACAATTTCCAGATCATGTTTATAAATTGAAAAAGGCTTTATACAGTCTTAAACAAGCACCTCGTGCTTGGTATGATCGTCTGAAAACTTTTCTTTTAGAAACAGGATTTGAAATAAGTAAAGTAGATACTACATTGTTTATCAAAAGAGTTAAGAATGATATCTTAATCATACAAATATATGTTGATGATATAATTTTTGGTTCTACTAATAATAATCTATGTCAAGAGTTTGCTAATACCATGAAAAACGAATTTGAGATGAGTCACATGGGTGAACTCAATTATTTCCTTGGACTTCAAATTAAGCAGTCCTCAAGTGGCATATTTATTAATCAAGGCAAATATGCAAAGGAATTACTCAAACGTTTTAATATGGATAGTACTAGTAGTAAATCCACATCTATGGCTACTACTACTACTCTTGACAAAGATTTATTAGGTAAGAGTGTTGATCAAAAACTCTATCGAGGTATGACTGGTTCACTCTTATATATTAGTGCAAGTAGACCAGATATTATGTTCAGCGTATGTTTATGTGCTAGATATCAATCTAGTCCTAAAGAGTCTCATTTAAAAGCAGTGAAACGAATTTTAAGATATACTAAAGGCACATCTGAATATGGTTTATTTTACCCACGCACCGATAATTTTCAACTTTTGTCATATAGCGATGCTGATTTTGCTGGAAGCAAAACTGATCGCAAGAGTACTAGTGGTACATGTCACTTTTTGGGACATTCCCTAGTCTCTTGGTGCAGTAAAAAGCAAAATTCCGTATCCCTATCAACCCCAGAAGCTGAGTATATCGCTGCAAGTTTGGCATGTGCACAAATTTTGTGGATGAAACAAACCTTATTAGACTATGGTATTTCATTTGAGAAACCCTCAATTATGTGTGATAATACCAGTGCAATTAATTTATCTAAAAATCCGATTCAACATTCACGTACGAAACATATTGATATTCGACATCATTTTCTACGTGATCATGTTTTAAAAGGAGATATATCTTTAGACTTTATCTCTACTGATAAACAAGTAGCAGATATATTTACCAAGCCCCTTAAAGAAGATACTTTCATTAATTTAAGAAGAGAACTTGGAATTTGTGATTTTATTGATATTTGTTGAAATTTGGTTCTGTTAAGTCGACTGTATTTTCGATAAGTCGACTGTATTGCACTTAAAAGTTATTTACTTTTTGTTCTCTGACCAGTCGCCTGGTCCTAATGACAGTCGACTGATCAGCAGATATACAAAATATAGTCTATTCTCGACTCAGTCGACTGATATACCCTACCAGTCGACTGTCGCGAGTTCAATCGTCTTCAGTGACTATTCATCGCGTCCTTTGAGATAAAATTCACTTCTCTTTTCACCCGTGATCTCTTATCTCTACCGTCGATTTCTTCCCTCTTTGATCTCAGCCATCTATTCTCAGTTAAAACCCTTTACCAGCCCCTCTTTTTCACCCTTACCGATCTCAAATTTTTCACCCAAAATCCCAAACCCTAGTTTGTGAAGAAGAAGGTAGTCGACTCTCAAATTGCTGCTGGTGCTCGCCTCTAGTCTTATTTTTTCGTCCATTTCTTTGGTAAAATCGTTTCACCTTTCTCTCTTTTTATGGCTCCTAAAAGATCCAAGAGATCTCATGAGGGTAGTTCTTCATCTCAAGATTACACTCAATTTCTCTTAAGTCCCGATCTCATTGAACAATGGTATCTTATTTGTACCATTACAATCTTCCCTGGAAGATTTGTTAACTTCAATGATCTTGATCGTTTTAATCTTATTCCCTTGTTTCAAAATAGTAGTCTTTATGATTTTCTCTCTCTATCTAATCAACCCAACTATTATCCCCAACTCATCTATTTGTTTTACACAAATATGAGGGTTGTACAAAAACACGATGGGGATGTAGTAATCCGTTCGTCTGTGAAGAATGTCAAAATGACACTCACACCGACTAGAATCAATCAAATACTTGGTATTGATGACGGAGGATTATATCTTGATGATATTGTGTTAGATGATGCCTCTGTTTTATCTAAAATATTTTTACCCAATCATGGCCCTCCAATGACTAGCAAAAATATTAAACCTATTGCTAAGCTTGTAGCTAGAATACTAGCTTATAACATCCTTCCCAAAAAGGGTAGTTATGACCAGTATTCTCTAGAATTACAAAAAGCGGTCTATGCAATATTTGGTAAAATTGCTGTCAATTGGGGTCGTGTCATCTTTTCTAAATTTAATCAAAACCACACTCACTTTCTACCTTTTGGAGGTCTTCTCACTAGAGTCTTTATAGCTTTTGGTATTGATCTCAATTCCGAGACCAATGTTGTTACTCATTATGATTGTTTCGATCGTGCTAGTTTGGCACGAATGAATCTTCTTGATCCTCCTTCTAGATCACCCCCTAGGTCTCCTCTACTTTCTCAAGCTCCTTTAGGTTCTACTTCTAGACCCTCTAGACCTTCTACCTCTACTGATCCACCTATTCTTCAAGCCAACTACGATGATCCTCGTACCCTATATGATGGTGTCTCCTATCTTATGAAGCATTCAGCCACTATGGATACCCAACTTCATAATCTTGATTCCAAACTCGACCACATTGATACCAAACTTGACAACCTCACTAATCTCTTCAATTCTCAATTTCATCCTCCTTCTCATGGTGACGATGAAGACTCCGATGAAGAAGATTGAAGACTTTTTATTTTATTTTTCTATTATGTAATTTTTTCCTTTTTAATGCACTTAGTTATGTATGCGACTTTATCTTAGTCTATTTACTATGCAAAAGATTGTTATTTTGTGTTTTTGATGATGCCAAAGGGGGAGAGATATCTGTGTTATATCTGTGTTATATATCTATGTTATATCTGTGTTATTTATGTTTTGATATCCTCTTATTTGTTAACTTTGTTCTGGGTATTGGAAAATTCTCTGGTCAGTTGACTGCCCAAAGGCATATAAGTCGACTGCTGCTGCTGCATCTGTACTTATTTTCTGATTGTGATTCTTATGTATGAGTTTCCTGATCAATCGCCTGCCATTTTGATAAGTCGACTGATACATGTTACATTTTTTAAGACAATGCATTTTGTATTTTTTTATAGGGGGAGCATGTCTTTACTGTGCTTGTATATTATTTGTTATTTTCAGCTATTGTGTTGTCATCATAAAAAAGGGGGAGAATATTGATTCTTGATTTTGATGATCACAACACAGTGCAACATGTGTCTGTGATATACAGCTAACATTACAGGTTGTACATATAAAAGACTATTTTAGCTGAACAAATGAACAAGCTCAAAGGATACAGATAAAGACTTCACTCAGACAAGATTCAAGACTTCACTCAAGACAAGACTCTAGACTCAAGACCTTTAGCTCAATTGTGTCAAAATTGTAGTGTCTTGTAAAAACATTGTATCTTATTTTTTGTTGAGTCTTAGTCTGATGTAAAGCCTTGTCACACACACACACACTCAAAATTTCATAATGTGTGTCTCTTAAAACCGCCAAAAAGAGTCAAAACAGTTTGAAGTAATTTAACTTTTGAGTACCAGTCGACTTAAGCATCTGCCAGTCGACTGATAGTACAAAACTGTTTAAATTTATTCAAACTCTGATCAGTCGACTTATATGGCAACCCAGTCGACTGTTCAAGAGCTTTTGACCATTATCTGTTTTCAAAATCGAATTTTTTTCGAAATCAAAAGCTTAGATCCGTTGGTTGACAGTTGGAGTAACTGTCTCCCAACGTCCAGGAGATCAAACTCTTTAAATAGAGTTCAGATCTCACTGAAAAGATCTACAGAACATTCTTTGAGATCCGATCATTTTTGAGAAAAATTCTAAGTGATATTTTTGAGAAAAAAAGCGTTCAAGTTCATACTCTCTGGTTCTCTACATTCAGTCCAGTATAGCAACGAATTCGCTCTGGACTGAGTATAGAAGTCGACCTTGTTTTTAGCCACGTGCAACAATACAAAAACACCAACAAGGCTATAGGTTGACTGTAAAGTTTTTCTTGTTCTTGTGCTCTCGGTTGGAGAGTGTTTTTGACTCTAGGTTGTAGAGTCGGTTTGTTTCACTCTTGGTAGTAGAGTGGGTCTGCTTTCTCTGGTTGAGAGAAAGGACTACAGGGTTAGACAAGGTTGTTGTCGTAACGCCGTAGGGTATTCTTGTAATTTTTTCAAGAATAGTGGAAATCTCAAGTGGGTTGCTTGGGGACTGGATGTAGGTCGGGAGGACCGAACCAGGATATATCTTGTGTACTCTGTGATTGATTGTCTTGATTTTGCATTTACTCTTGTTACTTAAGTTCTGCAAAAAGTGTCTGGACAGTCGACTCCTTGCACTATCAGTCGACTGGTTAGTATCGAATTAGTTGTAGTTTCATTGTGTTTTCAGTCGCCTGTCTTATCCATCAGTCGACTGCACAGAGTTACTGTTCTTTCTTATTTTTGTTATATCAGTCGACTGGTTCATAACCAAGTCGACTGCACCGAGAAAATTTCCGCAGTTTTTTATTAACACTATTCACCCCCCCTCTAGTGTTTGTTGTCTCGCCTACAGGATCCAACAAGTTTGTATGAACAAATTACAGTTTAATGAAAGATTAGATTAAGAGAAAAGGGAGTTTTAATGAAAATAATAGAATGACAGAATGTTGAACAAAACCATAATAGTATATTTTGATATCAGTAATCACACTTGGACTTACTGGTTAGCCAGTGCACAACAGAGCACTCTTTATAAGAGATCTTGGATTCGAAACTTGATAGTCACATTTACTTTTTTCTTCTTTTAATTGATTTCCGAAACTAAGAGTCTACATATGAACATTTCGGTCTAGAAGTTGACGCCAGAGTCCATCGGACTAGCGGCTAGCGGATTGAGCCTTGGGCGCTGGCTGAGGTGGGCTCGGGTTCAAAACCTGACCTCAACATTTGTTTTTTTTTTTGGATTTTGTGGATTTTTTAAGTGAGTTTTCATGAAAGAAAAATTTGGGGAAAATATCTAATATTTCTATAAAATGAAATAGGATTTATTAAAATTAGTTTAAGAATCTTCCATGTATAATTGAGAATTTAAAAAGAAAAAATTGAGATAGAAAGTAAGTTTTGATTAGAAATTTATTATTAAAAAGTATGACACTATTTTTAGAAGAGTAAAATATGTTAGGTGAATTAATTTCTCTTGAAGAGATTGTACTTGATTCAGAATTATTTGTAGTATATTTCATGAGTTTAAATTGCAAATGAAATTGCAAGTGATGAATTCATGCTTGTGAAAAGAATTATTGTTGTTAATTATGAATGATTTATGGATGGATAAGAGAATCATGTATGATGTTAAATGAGTCACTGATTAAAAGTTAGAGATATGAATATAATCAGCGGTGGCTAGAGGGTCACTTGCGGGATGATTCGCACAATGTGGGATCTATTATAACAATCAGCGGTGGACTCCGGGGCTGGAATTCAAATTCGTGGAATGATCTAAATCTTGTCTTACTACTAGGTAGTTTCATGGCGAAGGATCGAACCCTTTATTGTGGAGTGCGTAGGTACTTGCCCTCCGACCAATGTAGTATGGGATGCATAGAATCCGAACAAGTTTGCATTAGTGTCATCCTAGTATAAATGTGTGCATTAGGCATTAAGGCATGACATACACTTACATGTTTAACATAGTCACAATTTAACACTTTATTGTTGATTCAATTTTTGTGATTTGTTAATGTAATGAGATCGTTATATGTACGGCATAGAGAGGATAGCCGAGTATAACATTTTGTTCGTCAGTTGTAAGTGACTAACGTGCCCACAGCTTAATATGCAGGTAATGGACTTTTCCATGAAGAAGTAAATGTGTTATGATGCAGTTGATGATTTACCTTGTTATAGTCGTACAAGTTGAATTTTGTTTCACTGTTGTATTCTTCCGCTATGTAAACAAAATTATAATGAACTCTGATGTATTATTGAAAAGTTTTAATTTTCTTGTAAAATTGTACGAAGTGAAGTAAAGATCCTGTGAAATCTCGAATTTGGTCTTATTTGGAATTCGGGGCGTTACAGGGGGCTCTTTAAGCTCCTTCGTGGTGGCACCCCCACCCTTTCCTCCTGCACCTTTGCCACCAAATCTTCCATTAGAAAACTAAATCTAGAAACCAAAATAAGAAGAACAGTATATAAAAATCAATGCGAGTAATAAAAAAAATCAAAAATTAAAACACAACAATTGTGAATGGACAAATAAACAAACGAACAAATGATTGTAATGGGGAGTTATTGCATATAGGTGGAGGGCGCACGAGAGGCGGTAGCATCGGAGGCAAGGTGGGAGTACGGGAGGAGGCACGAGAAGGTAGCACGGGAGGAGGCGTGAGAGGCGAGGGTTCGACGATGATTTTCAAAGTGGGAGAGGATGGAGAGGATGAGATAGTGGCTATGGAGGGTTTCAGTTTTTAACTTTTTTTTCTTTATTTTATGAAAATATGTGTGTGATACGGGTAAAAACCGTGGCTAAGCTCCACCGTTCGATCCCAACAAGGATCACGAGACATACATGAACAAGATGAAAATTTCATGAAAACCTAAAGCTCGAAGACAATTCGTGGGCCTGCCACAAGCCCACCAACTTAGTTCGGACCTACCAAGGAGGTTTGCACAATTATGGAATAATCAAATACCCTACGATCAGGGGTTAAGTGCTCCATCATATCCCTAATCACCGGAATCAAATTAGGCACCAAGGAATCTCTCCATAACAGATTCTCCCCAGCCTATAAATACAGATCCACCTCCACTATTACCAGGTAATCAAAATTTCACCACTTAATCCCACTTTAAACCTCAGTTTATTGACTTGATCGTTGGAGGGCCTGTCACCAAGAATACTCCTGGTGTTTCAGGCATTTTGCAGGTGTTCAGCGACGATCAACCACAACCAGATCCGCTAAATATTTGTCTCTCATCAGGTTAGGATCGGTGGCTAAGATTTTCTTTCCCTCTCAAACAAAAGAACTCACTAGATGTTACTCCCACACCCAAAAAATAGTAGCATCAGGTTGGCGCAGTCCATGGAAAACCGCATAGATCCAGATTTCGACCCGAGTCTTACGTCTTCGCTATCTTCCTCCATGGCCTCTGATATGGCTAAAAATGGGGTTAAATCGGAACCATCCAAATCGGGCACGAATCTTGAAGCTCAGGGGTAAACTGGTAATTTCACCTACCAATGGGTCTGAGATGGGTACTGGATCTCTTCGTCAAAGATCCAATAACCCTCGAACAGATCCGCCTCAATCGGGTGCAGGTTTCAACCAGCAGAAAGCCCGATCCAGAGGGATAGAATTAGGGTTTCTGATTAAATCCTAATCAACGGCCCTGATTCATGCCTATCCTTCCACTAGGAATTAGGGATTACATTCCTAATCTGTTTACAAGGAGTATATTCCTTATCAGATCACGAGGATTACATTCCTAATTTGATCCCTAAGATGCCTATAAATACCCCCCATCCATCTTCATTAAGAGGTAATCAATCTTTTGCCAGTTTTACGCTCTTTCATAATCACTTCTGATTACTGACTTGAGCGTCGGAGGGTGCATCGCCGGGAACAACCCCGGTGTCTAGCACTTCCTTGCAGGTGTATGGCGGGAGTCAGCGTCAAACCCCGACGGAACAGGTACACAGGTTTGCTATTCAGTATTCCTAAGAATCCACAAATACTATCTGTTTGTCCCCACACCAAATTCAGCGGCAACAGATTGGCGCCGTCTGTGGGAATCTAACGAATAGCATCCTCCCCTCTTCCCGTTGGACAGATTCTCTCCAGCCATGCCTCCTAGGAAAGCCAGATCAAGAGGGTCCAACCGAGGACCCAACCCCGATCAGCAACAAGAAATTCCCATCCAACCCGCTCCGCAGCAGGGGCAACTTCCTCCTCCAGCGGAAGATCCACTCCAACAGGACCTTCCTCCTCCTCAGAATCAACAACCTTCTAAGGGTCCCAACCCTCAGAAACAGCCTCTCCTCCCGAACCATGTCTCCATCCACAATGCTTCTTCGGATTCTATTGCCTCCCATAATCCCCGAGCTTCCGACTTCCAACAAAAAGTCCCCAATCGGTCGAAAGATGTGGACCTTCGCCACCGTCTGGATGAAAAGCGGGCTCAAGAGGGAGCCTCCCGCCAAAAGCGTCTGGATGAGCGATCTCCTCACCGCCGAGACCACAGAAGGTCCCCGATCCGAAGGGAGCGGAGAGAGTCCCCCGAACATCGCAGAAGAAGACCACATTCCCCTGCCGGTCGGCAACACCCTAGGAACGATGAGGCACCCATCACCCGTGCCGAGTTCTAGCAGTTCCAAGCAACCG
This sequence comes from Hemerocallis citrina, assembly GCA_017893485.1. NCBI lineage: Eukaryota > Viridiplantae > Streptophyta > Magnoliopsida > Asparagales > Asphodelaceae > Hemerocallis > Hemerocallis citrina. The sequence continues at coordinate 220,190,337 of CM030359.1, forward strand.
TCCTACAAGCTCTCAACCTCCGTCCCAATAACGCCAATACTTCAAGGATTCCCATTCCCCCTCGAGTTCGAAGTCCTCGCCAGCGGTCCCTTACTCCTCCCCGAGCTCCTAGCAACCCTCGGCACATGCCAAGTCCTCGCCGCTCTAGGAGCTACCGTCGTCGTAGCCCCCGCTCTTCCTCGTACGAAGACGAGTCTAGAGGCTCTCCTGATTACCGTCGAAGGGATGATGCTGTATAGCACTGTCTCCATGAGATGGAGAGGCGCTTGGGTCAGTTAGACCGAGAAGAAGAGCTCAGAGGAATGACTCTTCATCCTAGCTGACCTCCTTTTTCCCGAACCATAATGGATGCACCCGTACCAATCGGCTTCAAGCCTCCTCAATTTGAGACCTATTCTGGGGAGACTGACCCCGTTGACCACATCGAGAGCTTCAAGACCCTAATGCTCATCCATCAAGCTTCCGATGCTCTGCTCTGTAAAACCTTCCCCGCAACTCTCAAGGGTCCAGCTCGAGAATGGTACTCTCGCCTTGCCCCATCCTCAATATTCTTCTTCGAGCAATTCGAGACCCTCTTCGTCACCCATTTTGTAAGTAGCCGTAGAACTGAGAAGACCAGCATCTCGCTACTATACCTCCACCAGAAGAAGGGAGAGAAGTTGAGAGACTATGTGAAGAGGTTCACAGCTGAAGCCAGGTCCATAGCATCCCTTGACCAGTCGGTCGCTGCAGCAGCATTTCAATCCAATGTCCTCAATTCCAACCTCCGCTCCTCCTTCGCCAAGAAGCCCCTGCAGAACTTTTCTGACCTCCTTCTCCGAAGTGAAAAGTATATTCGGGCCAAAGAAGCTGAGCACCGCCCCAACATGGAGGGATCTTCCTCTGGGTTTAAGAGAAAGGGAACAGAAGAGGAGGGGGCCAAGAAGCTTCAGAAGGATAATGCCGGCCAGCGCCGACCTCCCCCAAGATTTGAAAATTTTACTACCCTTAACGCCAATATCTCCACAATTCTCATGGAAGTTGAGAAGGAGGGGGTGATACCTCCTGCACCAAAAATGAACACCCCTGGCAAGAAGCAGGATAAAGAGAAGTGGTGCCGTTATCATCGGGACCATGGCCACGACACCAATGATTGTCGGGCCTTGAAGAACGAGAAAGAAGCCCTCATCCAGAGGGGGCAGCTGACAAGATTCGTGAGAAAGGACCGAGCCGACCTTCCTCCTCCGCCTCGGGGAGCTAACAAGCGTCCTGAACGCGATGAAACGCCCGACTTCGAAGAGGAGCGTGTCCTGCACCTCATCCATGGGGGCCCAATGGGGGGCTCCTCCAACTCCTCTCGAAAGGCATTTATAAGAGAAGTCAATTCGGTTTGCTCCACCCCTCCTCCTAAAGGCCTCAGAGTGCCCGTCACATTTTCAGATGAAGACCTCGAGGGCGTCCGAACCCCTCACTGTGATGCACTCGTCATCAACCTCCACATAGCGAACTTCAAAATGGAGAGGATCCTAGTGGACAATGGTAGCTCCGTTAACATCCTCTTCCTCGCCGCTTTCAAGGGCCTCAAACTCTCCCGAGATAGACTCAAGCCTGCCGGCTACACACTCCATGGGTTCACGGGAGTGCTAGTGACTATTGAAGGGGTAATCATCCTCGATGTAACTGCTGGCAAAACTCCTAATACCCGAACGGAGGTGATGGATTTTATGGTTGTGGATGTCCCTGCAGCTTACAATGTCATCCTAGGCTGACCCGGCCTAGCAGCTCTAGAAGCCGTTCCCTCGGCGTACCATCTTAAGATGAAATTCCCCACCCGGGCCGGAGTAGGAGAAGTAAGGGACAATCAGGAAACGGCCCGTAAGTGCTACATGACCTCTACCCTCGGTCCAGTCCTCTCCCTAGAAACTCTGGAAATCCCCCAGGATGTCGCCCGACCAATGTCCGAGCCGGTGGATGAGTTGGAGGAAGTGCTCTTCTCTGAGCAGAATCCAAGCCGAAAGTTCTATGTTAGCATGACCCTCCCATCCGCCCTATGCTCCGACATAGTCCAGTGTATCCGAAGGAACCAAGACCTCTTTGCCTGGTCAGCTGCAGACATACCCGGCATTTCCGAATAACTATTAGTCCACCACCTCAGTGTTGCCCCGGGGTCCAAACCAGTCCAGCAGAAGAGGCGCAAGTTCGCCCCCGAGTGCCAACTAGCTATAAAAGAGGAGGTGGATAAGCTCTTGAAGGTCCGGTTCATACAGGAGGTAAACTATCCCGAGTGGTTGTCAAATGTAGTAATGGTGAAGAAGTCCAATGGGACTTGAAGGATTTGTATCGATTTCACCGATCTCAACAAGGGTTGCCCTAAGGACCCTTTCCCTCTTCCGAGTATGGACACTCTGATTGATGCCACCTCAGGCCATGAACTCCTCAGCTTCATGGACGCCTTCTCAGGCTACAACCAGATTCGGATGTTCCCTCCGGATATCTCGAAGACCTCATTTGTGACCGACCAAGGCCTCTATTGCTACAGAGTTATGCCCTTCAGTGTGAAAAATGCAGGTGCCACATACCAACGCCTCGTCAACAAGGTTTTCCAAGCTCAAATCGGCCGTAACATGGAGGTATATGTTGACAACATGCTTGTAAAAAGCATCCGAGGTGCCGATCATGTGACCGACCTCCAAGAAGCGTTTGATGTTCTGAGAAAGCACAACATGAGACTCAATCCGAACAAGTGTGCGTTCGGAGTCTCGTCAGGAAAGTTCCTCGACTTCATGGTCAGCCAACGAGGAATTGAAGCTAACCCGGAGAAAATCAAGGCCATATTAGACATGGCACCCCCCAAGAATGTTAAGGAAGTTCAAAGGTTAACAGGCCGCTTGGTCGCCATAGGGAGCTTTCTCTCGAAGTTCGGGGAGAAATGTCTCCCCTTCTTCAAGGCCCTTAGGGGGGCTAAAGGTTTTGAATGGGGTCAACAGCAACAGGAGTCCTTCGACCAGTTCAAGGCTTACCTCGTCAATCCTCCTCTCCTCAGCAAACCAATTCCTGGAGAATCCCTCTACCTCTACCTGGCAGCCTCCGAGCAGACCCTCAGTGCCGTTCTGATAAGGGAAGAAGACCGGGCTCAAAAGCCCATCTACTACGTGAGCAAGGTACTTCGGGATGCCGAACTCCGCTATCTGAGAATAGAAAAGATGGCTTATGCCCTGGTGATGGCCGCGAGAAAGCTTCGCCCGTACTTTCAGTCCCATTCGGTGGTCGTTCTTACCGACCAACCGCTGAGGCAAGTGCTTCACAAGCCGGAGACCTCCGGTCGTCTTATGAAGTGGTCTATCGAGCTGAGCCAGCACGATATAACTTATCAGCCTCGGACCGCGATCAAGGCTCAGGCCTTAGCAGAATTCATAGTTGAAAGTACCATCCCCGAGTCCAGCCAAACAGTGAAGGGACCACCCATCTGGTCGGTTTATGTGGACGGATCCTCCTGCAATGAGGGAAGCGGGGCAGGGGTCATTTTAGCAGGCCCAGATGATTTCATCCTCCAATACTCCCTCCGTATCAACTTCAAGGCCTCTAACAACGAAGCAGAATACGAGGCACTCATAGTCGGCCTTAGAATGGCTAGCAATGCGGGGGCGCAACGCCTCAGGATCTTTAGCGACTCTCAGCTAGTCGTGAATCAGGTCCTCGGCGAATATGAAGCACGTGACGACAGGATAGTTAAATACTTAGCCAAGGTCAGGAGCCTCATGGCACTGTTTGAAGAAGCCCTCATCCAACGAATACCCCGGGAAGAAAATGCTCAGGCCGACGCCCTCTCCAAATTAGCCTCTTCCTCCCTTCAAGGCCTCGAGCAGACCGTCTTGATAGAGGTTCTCCTGAAGCCAAGTATAGAGGATGAAACTTCCAACTCTATAGAGTCGCTGCCTATCCTGCTTGAAGACAATTGGATGAAGCCCCTCATTGAATTCTTATGGGACGGACTCCTCCCTGAGGATCCCAAGGAAGCTCGAAGAGTGAGAACCCGAGCCGAGCGTTACGCATTGATCGGAGATATCCTATATAAACGCTCTTTTACACAGGTAGACGGCAGGCCGTACCTAAGATGCCTCTCCCCCTGGCAAGCCGACTATGCCCTGCAAGAACTTTATGAGGGCATCGGCAGGGCACATTCGGGGTCCAGAGCTCTAGCCCACAAAGTGTTGAATTACGGATATTTCTGGCCCACTCTCCTACGAGACGCCGAACGGCACGTTCGGCAATGCAGCTCCTGTCAGAAGTACTCCGACATCCGACGCCTCCCACAAGCTCCACTCACTTCCCTATCAAGTCCAATCCCCTTTGCAATGTAGGGGATGGATTTACTAGGACCATTTCCACCAGCTCCCGGATAGTTCAAATTCTTAGTTGTAGCGATCGACTACTTCTCAAAATGGATAGAGGCCGAGCCCTTGGCTACGATCACCGAGAAAAAGATTGTTCAGTTCTTTTGGAAGAGCGTGATCTGCCGATTCGGCATCCCTCGGGTCCTGATAATAGACAACGGAACTCAGTTCACCGGGGCTGCCTTCCGAGCTCTATGCGAAGACCTTGCCATCCAACACCGGTTCTCCTTCGTTGCTCATCCCCAGTCGAATGGCCAAGCCAAAAATGCTAACCGACAGATCCTCTCCGGCATTAAGAAGAGGTTGGATAAATGTTCCAAAGGCTTATGGGTCGATCAGCTTCCCAACGTGCTGTGGAACTATCGTACCACAAAACGGACCCCCACAGGAGAGAGCCCATTTAATCTCACCTATGGGTCCGAGGCTATGATTCCCCTAGAAGTTGGTATACCCTCTCCTCATCTAATGGCTTATGAAGAAGAACAAAATGCCAGAGAACTCTGAGCAAATCTAGACCTGATAGATGAGATCCGAGAAAGAACCACCATTCGTCAACAAAGCTACCGAAGAAGGATCGAGTTGGCATACAACAAGAGAGTCCGCCCTACGAACCTCAAAGAAGGGGACCTGGTCCTCAGAAAGTTAGCCATCTCATTCCCAGGTCAGAAGAGCAAATTGGCCCCAAATTGGGAGGGACCTTACAAGATCGCCAAAGTAGTCCGCCCCGGGGCATACAGACTAGAAGACCTCGAAGGCGGGAAGGTTCCCAGGACTTGGAATGCCTGACCATCTTCTAAAATACCAAGAGAGAGCACCAACGCCTCTCTAAGTATTTTTAAGATGTCGAACCGTTCCTCTCCTGTTACTTGTACTGTTTTTCTTTTATTTCTCTCTTGTAATAACGGCTTGCAACTTTAGAAGCAGCCGACCCTTAGTCATCAATAAAGAAAGCTTTTTCACATTTTACTCTTGTAAAAAATGTTTACATCTCTCTGCTTTTGCTCTTCACCCTAACGATGGTTTGGAGTCCAACACTTGGCTCGATTCTACTTCGCAAGTTCGCTCCTAAGAGAGCTAGAAGAGTTCGCCATTCGGAATTGCTCCCACAACCGTTGAACTATTCTAACGATGGTTCGGAGTCCAACACTTGGCTCGATTCTACTTAGCAAGTTTGCTCCTAACCAAGCTAGAAGTAGTTCGCCATTCGGAATTGCTCCCACAACCGTTGAACTATTCTAACGATGGTTCGGAGTCCAACACTTGGCTCGATTCTACTTCGCAAGTTCGCTCCTAAGCGAGCTAGAAGTAGTTCGCCATTCAGAATTGCTCCCACAACCGTTGAACTACCCTAACGATGGTTCAGAGTCCAACACTTGGCTCGATTCTACTTCGCAAGTTCGCTCCTAAGCGAGCTAGAAGTAGTTCGCCATTCGGAATTGCTCCCACAACCGTTGAACTATTCTAACGATGGTTCGGAGTCCAACACTTGCCTCGATTCTACTTCGCAAGTTCGCTCCTAAGCGAGCTAGAAGTAATTTGCCATTCGGAATTGCTCCCACAACCGTTGAACTACCCTAATGATGGTTCGGAGTCCAACACTTAGCTCGATTCTACTTTGCAAGTTCGCTCCTAAGCGAGCTAGAAGTAGTTCGCCATTCGGAATTGCTCCCACAACCGTTGAACTATTCTAACGATGGTTCGGAGTCCAATACTTGGCTCGATTCTACTTCGCAAGTTCGCTCCTAAGCGAGCTAGAAGTAGTTCGCCATTCGGAATTGCTCCCACAACCGTTGAACTACCCTAACGATGGTTCGGAGTCCAACACTTGGCTCAATTCTACTTCGCAAGTTCCCTCCTAAGCGAGCTAGAAGTAGTTCGCCATTCGGAATTGCTCCCACAACCGTTGAACTACCCTAACGATGGTTTGGAGTCCAACACTTGGCTCGATTCTACTTCGCAAGTTCGCTCCTAAGCGAGCTGGAAGTAATTCGCCATTCGGAATTGCTCCCACAACCGTTGAACTATTCTAACGATGGTTCGGAGTCCAACACTTGGCTCGATTTTACTTCGCAAGTTTGCTCCTAAGCAAGCTGGAAGTAGTTCGCCATTCGGAATTGCTCCCACAACCGTTGAACTATTCTAACGATAGTTCGGAGTCCAATACTTGGCTCGATTCTACTTCGCAAGTTCGCTCCTAAGCGAGCTAGAAGTAGTTCGCCATTAGGAATTTCTCCCACAACCGATGAACTACCCTAACGATGGTTCGGAGTCCAACACTTGGCTCGATTCTACTTCGCAAGTTCGCTCCTAAGCGAGCTAGAAGTAGTTCGCCATTCAGAATTGCTCCCACAGACGTTGAACTATTCGAACGATGGTTCGGAGACGAACACGGTCACAAACAAAACAACTACACAGAGCTACCAAGAATATGCAGGCCTCAGAAAGAGATATTATTAAGAATCGGGACGCAGTACAACGCGCCTCTTCCGTACAACAAAGATTACAAGGCGTTAAAAAATGAAAGTTACAATGCCGACTTGTTACACTTAGGCTAAATACAAAAGCTCCAAAAACAAGATCTTCAACCCTTCCGTGGGCGCAGGGGTGTTCCGCTTCAAGGACACTCGAGGGCGGCGACGTTTATCTCTGGAGCTTGACCCCAAACTAGCAAATTGAGATGTGTCCTCAGCGCCGCTCCTGGCAGCCGCTCCGACGGATGCTCCGCTCGATGAAATGGCCACAGCACTTTGCGCATCCCCGGACTAGGATGGCCAATGTGCTGACGGGTCGCGAGCTCATAAAACGTGATGCCCCGATCACTCTCTGCTCGAGTACATGAAGTGCTCCTCACATTGATCGGCCCCGAACGAGGTTTTAGACGAGCCATCTCCGCCTCTAGCTCTGAGATCTGCTCCTTCAGAGAGTCATCTTTGACGTCGACCTTGAAGCGAGGAGGTATCGCTGAGCTCGGGACGCCGGAGCGACTCGCGATAAGGCGGCGAAGATGAGTGACTTCGATGCTCTTGTCTACCGTGGCTCTCTTCAGTGCGTCGACCTCGGCAGTCAGTTCGTCCCGTTCAGACGTCAGTTTGGCCACTTCGGCCGTCAATCCATCTCCCTCTGTCCGAAGCTCCGTCTCTATAGTTTGCAGGTGGCAGATCTCAGAAAGCAGATCATCCCTCTCCGCTGTTATTTTGGATAAGGTGTGGCGAATGCACTTGATCCGAAGGCCATAGCTAAATGCAGTCGACGAACCCTCATCCTCTCCTAAGGGGGTCATCTCGGCGATCCTGCTCTCCAGTCGCCGGATCTCGATGTCTCGCCGACCCAGGATGAGTTGAAGATGGTTCCGCTCGCTTTCGGCTCTGCGCAATCCCAGCTCAACTTCGTAGAGCCGCTCTCGGCACCTCGCCAAGCACAGCCTCGTCGCTCCTAAGCCGACCTCGGGTCGAGTGTTATCCCCCAAGCCAGTAGGCTCGACGGCTTGAGTCACCATCGCAAGCTGAAAAGAAGTCGAAGCGAGCAACAAATTCTTAAATACATTGCCGAACTCCTACACTTACGAAAATTTCAAAAATCTCTATGAAAAAATAGAGAGACAGATCGAGCCCCAAAAAGTCGTTTTCATTCATAACAAAAAGCGGTGGCCAGTCCGCGATTAGGCGTTACAAAAAAAGAAAGAAAAAGAAGAAGAACAGAAGAAAAATCAAGTGGAGTCAGGGCACGACCTCTTTCCCGGGGCGACGAGAATGGGTGGGGGTCGACGTCTCTGAAGGGGTTATCACCGCCAGTGGGGTAACCACAGAGCTCGGGACCTCGCCGACGACTTCGACTTCAGTCTCGGCTTCGTCCTCCCCTTCTTCTTCTTCCCCCTCTGATTCGGGGTCGAAGCCCTCGACGTGGCCCGGGAACAGTCTCCATCCTGAGCAGTCCACGTCAGGGTACGTCCTCGTCACCCGGGCGATGGCTTCGGCATAAGCTTTGGCCATGTTTTGGGCGAGGAAACCTTGCGCCTTCGCCAGGGTCGTGTCCTCTGCCCCCTTCACCGCCGCGGCCTTGGCCTCTTCAGCTTCGGCCAATTGTTTGGCCGCCTCCTCCTTCTGGCGAAGAAGGTCGCCCTCCAGCTTCGCGACCTGCCCCTCAAGGTAGGCGACCCTCGTCGACTTCGCCTCGAACTCGACCGTAAGCTTGTCGAGCTCGTTCCCCATCCGAGCCTTCTCCTTCCAAGCCTGGTCGGACTCCTGCTTCAGCCCCTTCTCCAGAGCCGCCAACCTCTCGGTGAGGTGTCCAAAATGGACAATGATCTGCGACAAGGAAAGAAGAATTAAAAGAGTTAGAAAAATTATAGCTAAGAAATTCAACGACAGAAAAAATTCAGCACTTACCGAGACCGCCGAACGAGCGATCTCAATGACATCGTCGCCTTCCTGCCCGGTCTCCATGGCGGCGCGATCCTTTGGCGTCGCCAGGTGCTTAACCGCCTGCATACTCGCCAAAGAATTGCCGAGGAATCCATCATGTTTCCGAACTTGCCAGTCCGGAACATGAATTCTTTTGTGCTCCTCGGTCAGGAGCTCCTCGGCCACCACCGACAACGGGGGGGTCGCCATCCCCAGTGCCGCGGCGATGGGAAACTTGCCGACTCCAGCTGACCCTGAGGCACCTCCCTCGGCCACGGTCGGGCTTCCGAGGGTCTCCATGATGAATCCAATAATATCCACATTTAGGAGAAATAATCTTAATACAATTAGACATTTAAATGCTCTATATGTGATAATTTACTCTTCTTTTCTCTTTTCCATAGGAAACAGCCTAAAAGCAGCTAAACGAAGCAGTTCAAGGCTAATACAGACTGAGAGGATGATACACAGAGAGCTGCAGGACACAAGTCGACTGGTCCTCAAAGACAGTCGACTGAACAGAGGAGTATGAAATCCCGAAGCTACGCAGTACAGTCGACTTACTCCAAAGACAGTCGACTTGACGGAGTGATTGTGAATCTACAGATGTCTCGACACAGTCGACTGATTCCAAAACCAGTCGACTGGCATTCAGCAGAGTTAAGAGATAAGAACAGTTGAAGATTCATCCTCATCCAAATCTGAAGCAAGATTAAGTTATCCAAACCCAGGTCGTCTGCGAATAACAACTCTTCATTAATAAAGTTAAAGAACCGGGATTGGCAAGTAAGAAGATGGACAGTCCTATGCGTGAAGAGATAAGAAATCAGGAACTTGATATCTGCAGACAAGGACAAGAGAAACTATAATAAAGAGAGAGTCCTCTACCATTAGGGGAATCATCGACCAGCAAGCATCTAGATATCAGCATCAAAGAAAGAGGAGAACAAGTCGACTGCTGATTGGGCTCAATTTCAACATCATACAAATCAGTGTTCTTCTGTTCTTCCTTTTACTTTTATTTTTATTGTAGAGTCATGAATTCTATTTTATTAATCAATAAAGTTTGTATTATGTGCAACTAATTTTATAGTTGGGTAGATTGAAACCGTAGTCATGTAATACTTATATTCTTCTCAATGCTACTCTATTACTTATTGATTAAACCTGATTGAATTGGTATAGATTTATAATAATCAAACTTGTTCAGAAGTTCTAAGAGCAGTCGACTGAGAGTGACAGCAAGTCGACTGCCATGCGGAACCTGAGTTTACCAAGTTTGCGTATTATAAATCTGGATCTGTTATATGAGCATAGAGACGACCCGTATCTCGTGCCCATAGTTTGTAACACATGAATCTTTAGGGGTTCTTGGTTTAATCAACTTGAAGGATCTAGATCTGATACCAATTTCTAGAACTTCGAGTGTTTGTTCGTTTCCATTGTTCCTATGTTTTCTTTAAGTGCAACTTAGTAGATACCATGCTAAATACTTGAGGAAAGAAACGAATTAGAGTAGATACCATGCCTAATTCTTGGCTTAGGGAAACATTAACTTTAAGGAGTAGATACCATGCCCTTAAAGGAACGAACATGAGTAATTGGAGTAGTATAGAAGGTCACTTAGCATTATTGACTACAGGTGGAAATCAAAGCCCAACTACTTTAATAGATATTTGTGACTCAAATTGTGATGCTACTTAATTTAGATTTTTATCTTTTCATTTCCTTTCAATCAGACTTTTAGAACAAGACTTTATGATTTGCATTTTTCTTTGTTTTATTGATTAGTGAGTTAAGTACTACAATCTCTGTGGGATCGACCCTTGCTTTTCACTACGCTTCTATAAACGATTCGTACACTTGCGAGGTTTTAATTTGTGTCTAGTTTATCTATTTATTTAGATAGCTGGATTCCAACAACAAGTTTTTGGCGCCGTTGCCGGGGATTGTTTAGTATTTTAACTTACAAATCAGTAAAAATCTTTTTTTTTTCTTCTTTTCTTATATTTTCTTTTAGTTTACTCTCTGCACAGACAGGTTCAGACCAGTCGACTGTCTCCAAGGATCAGTCGACTGTACAGCGAAGTATTCAAAAAGCAACAATGGGTGAGAAAGTATTAAATCGAGTACCAATGCAGGACAAATTCACTCCGAAGAATATTGAGCAACCCTCCTGCATTGCTTATCAACCTAAAGTCACAGGGAATATGCATCTATCTCCTCAATTACTCAGCATGGTTCCCCACTTTAGTGGCAGACTAGATGAAGATCCTTATCTACATTTGCAAGATTTCTTTGATCTTTGCAAAACACAAAACGTCCAAGGGCTCACCCCTGAACAAATCAGGTTAATCTTGTTTCCATTTTCTTTAAAACTTAATGCTAAATTGTGGTATAATTCTTTGGAACCAGGATCAATTCAATCATGGGAGCAATTGGCAACAAAATTCTTGAAAGAATTCTTTCCAGCCCAGAAAACCAAACAACTAAAAAGGGAAATTCTACTCTTCAAACAAAAAGATGGCGATTTATTCTTCGAGGCATGGAAGGACTTCAAGAACAAGCTTCTCAAGTGTCCTACGCACAACATACCTAAGGATGATCAGGTACAAGCATTTTATGAGGGTTTAAATGACACTAACAAAACAATTGTAGATTCAGCTTGCAATGGAATCTTGATGAGGAAAAGTGGTGAGGGGGCCATCGAGCTATTTGAAGAACTCAGCGAGAACTCACAACAATTCTCAACAAGGAGGGGCCTTTCGAAAAAACAGGGAGTTTACGAAATTTCTAGTGATAATAACATGCAATTAGATATGGTAGCCATGAACAAAAAAATTGATATGCTTGTTAATGTGATTTCAACGTTGGGTGGCATAAAAAACCAACCAAAAGAAATTTGTGCAATTGGTTCTCATTCTGATCATACAACTAATACATGTCCCATGTCTTCTTTCGCAGATTAGGCGAACGCAAACTACGTAGGACAAGGAATGTACCCGCCCCAGAACAACCCTTGGTCAAACACGTACAACCCAGGGTGGCAAAACAATCCAAATTTCTTATGGAGCAATAATCAAAACCATCAAGGCACTCAATTCGCACAAGGGCATGCACAGCAATTACAGAGTGGGAATGGGTTTGATCGGCGGGTGAAAGAACAGAAGAAGTTGGATTTCGAATCCACCATTCTTCAATTACTCCAACAGCAACAGCAAATAAGCAACCAACAAGGGCAGGCCATGCAAAAATTGGAAACTCAAATCGGTCAAATTGCTAAGGAGTTAAGTGAAAGAAAGGCAGGAGAACTCCCACCACAAACCATACCAAACCCTAGAGGACAAGAACAGCTCCAATCGGTGACAACCCTACAGGACAAGATTGAGTTTAAAATATTTGATGCACCAAAATTACCACATGATGATCATGAATGTTATAATGTGGTTCAGGAGACTGTTGACCAAACATTTCAGGAACATGGAGTTGATCCATTACAAGCAAAAATTACACACCCTCTAATACTATCTCAAGATGAACAGGAATATGATGATTGGAGGATTGCAGAGAGAATACATACCCTTGGAAATGAAAAATCATATGCAGGTAAGTTTGCACATGTGTTTGAAAATCTTGTGTCTAATAATACTTTTGTTTCTTCTTTTACTAGGACACCAGATGTGGAGCTGAAGCCACTACATGAACACTTGAAGTATGAATATTTAGGGGGAAAACCAGACATTACCTGTAACAGTTGCTGCAAACTTAAGGATGCAGGAAGAAGAGAAGCTGTAGGGAGTCTTGCAAGAACACAAGGGTGCATTAAGGTGGACCATTGCAGACAGGCTTATGTCAAGATGGTACGGTCCGTACATTGTTGCAAAGGTTTCCCCACATGGAACGTTGGAGAAAAATCAAACGTTCAAAGGTGAATGGGCATAGTGGGAAACCTTATAATAAGATGAGTTTTGAGCCGCGAGCCATTCAATACATTGCACAAACTTATCGAGTCTAGCTGAAGACAAGAAACACAGCGCTTATTGGGAGGCAACCCAATTTTTCAGGGGAGTACTTACACTCTCTATTTATTTATTTCTTTAATCATTTCTTATTTCTTTACTTTATTTTCTTTCCTTCAAACTAGGTGGTAACACATGCCATTTTAAGTTTTTGTGCGAACATTGAGGACAATGTTCCATCTAAGTTTGGGGGTAGTTATTTACATTTGGAGTCTTTTGATTTTAACCATTCCAACATTGAATGATTTGAGCTCAGTTACTATAGGTAGAGAGTGGAGAACAAATATTAATTGTGGTCTTTATCCTTAAAAATGTTAATAACTTTTCATATGGATCATACTTGAAACTTTTATTCATATGGTCATGTCAATTCGACGAATCTTGAAAGAGAATAGCAAGTTCAACTGTGAGTAAACTTAAATAGACAAATTGTGAGTTTTGAGCCTTATTTATTTTATTTGTGAGAGAGTCATACACTTGAAGATCTCAGTTGACTGCATTCTTGAGGTGAACTAGAACTTGTTTTTGCTACTTTTCTAAACTTGTTTTGATTTTTGCACAAAAACTTGGAAATGATTAAGGCACCTAAGATTCTACCACCAAAGACAAATAGCCTACCCAACATCAGTTATCCACTAGTTACCCCTTTGAAGCCTATAAAAGCCTTATTTTTGTAAGACACATCATCCTTAACCAAAGACTAGAAGAATAGGTCACCTTACCTATATCTATTGAGTTAGTAGAGCAAGAATTGTAAAAGAGATGTGGTATGTCAAGATGAAGGGGATGAAAATATAAAGAAGAGTTGGAGGATTTGTCATAAGAAAAAAAAAATGAAAGGTGTAAATTGCTGAGTTATGGATGAGAAATAAAGTATAGGCCTGTTATAGTTTAGTTGGCCTAAAAAAAAAATAAAAAATTAAAAAAATAAAAAAAATAAAAAAAATCTCTTAGAATAATGTAAGTTGCTCAACTAATTCTTTAGAAATTTTGTATTCCTTTTTCCCTTCATTGTTTAAACCCTCACCCAAGGCCCCATTACAACCTATATAAGACCTTTTGATCCAAGTAGCGTGCAAATCAATGGTGTGAAGATGTAGTAGCAAGATCAAGCATATGGTTTCATCCAAGTAATGAAAAATTGTCACGAGATCTAATTTGAATGTCCCATGTCAATGAGAGCTATATTTCTTTAGGAGTGTATGCCATGGTGAGATTTTGGAGTTGAAATATAGTTGAGTTTGCTAAACTTAATCATGATTATGTTGCAGAGGCATTGGCCACTCTACTATTTGATATTCAAGTTGAGTATTCTTGTGAATAAGTAATTGACATTTGAATTAAAACTTTTTAGACCTATCTTAATGCTTGATCTAAACTTGACACCAAAAGTAGTGAGTTCTCTGAGGTAAATGTTGGAAGGATAAAGATGTTCAAGAGATGCTTGTAGTTTTAGTTTGCTTGAGGACAAGAAAAAGCTAAGTTTGGGGGTATTTGATGAATCCAATAATATCCACATTTAGGAGCAATAATCTTAATACAATTAGACATTTAAATGCTCTATATGTGATAATTTACTCTTCTTTTCTCTTTTCCATAGGAAACAGCCTAAAAGCAGCTAAACGAAACAGATTCAAGGCTAATACAGACTGAGAGGATGATACACAGGGAGCTGCAGGACACAAGTCGACTGGTCCTCAAAGACAATCGACTGAACAGAGGAGTATGAAATCCCGAAGCTACGCAGTACAGTCGACTTACTCCAAAGACAGTCGACTTGACGGAGTGATTGTGAATCTACAGATGTCTCGACACAGTCGACTGATTCCAAAACCAGTCGACTGGCATTCAGCAGAGTTAGAAGATAAGAACAGTTGAAGATTCATCCTCATCCAAATCCGAAGCAAGATTAAGTTATCCAAACCCAGGTCGTATGCGAATAACAACTCTTCATTAATAAAGTTAAAGAACCGAGATTGGCAAGTAAGAAGATGGACTCAGTCCTATGCATGAAGAGATAAGAAATCAGGAACTTGATATCTGCAGACAAAGACAAGAGAAACTATGATAAAGAGAGAGTCATCTACCATCAGGGGGATCATCGACCAGCAAGCATCAAGATATCAGCATCAAAGAAAGAGGAGAACAAGTCGACTGCTGATTGGGCTCAATTTCAACATCATACAAATCAGTGTTCTTCTGTTCTTCCTTTTACTTTTATTTTTATTGTAGAGTCATGAATTCTATTTTATTAATCAATAAAGTTTGTATTATGTGCAACTAATTTTATAGTTGGGTAGATTGAAACCGTAGTCATGTAATACTTATATTCTTCTCAATGCTACTCTATTACTTATTAATTAAACCTGATTGAATTGGTATAGATTTATAATAATCAAACTTGTTCAGAAGTTCTAAGAGCAGTCGACTGAGAGTGACAGCAAGTCGACTGCCATGCGGAACCTGAGTTTACCAAGTTTGCGTATTATAAATCTGGATCTGTTATATGAGCATAGAGACGACCCGTATCTCATGCCCATAGTTTGTAACACATGAATCTTTAGGGGTTCTTGGTTTAATCAACTTGAAGGATCTAGATCTGATACCAATTTCTAGAACTTCGAGTGTTTGTTCGTTTCCATTGTTCCTATGTTTTCTTTAAGTGCAACTTAGTAGATACCATGCTAAATACTTGAGGAAAGAAACGAATTAGAGTAGATACCATGCCTAATTCTTGGCTTAGGGAAACATTAACTTTAAGGAGTAGATACCATGCCCTTAAAGGAACGAACATGAGTAATTGGAGTAGTATAGAAGGTCACTTAGCATTATTGACTACAGGTGGAAATCAAAGCCCAACTACTTTAATAGATATTTGTGACTCAAATTGTGATGCTACTTAATTTAGATTTTTATCTTTTCATTTCCTTTCAATCAGACTTTTGGAACAAGACTTTATGATTTACATTTTTCTTTGTTTTATTGATTAGTGAGTTAAGTACTACAATCTCTGTGGGATCGACCCTTGCTTTTCACTATGCTTCTATAAACGGTTCGTACACTTGCGAGATTTTAATTTGTGTCTAGTTTATCTATTTATTTAGATAGCTGGATTCCAACAACACTCCACCTCCGCGACTGCCTCCATGACCCGTGGAGTCTTCAGGGTCGGCAACTTGGTGGCCACCCTCTTGCGCTTCTTCGGAGCCTTACTGGCGAGCCCAGCCCTGAGAGCCAACACCGCATCGCAGTCCATCGTCTCTGCATTAAGAACAAAGTTAGTTAGCACGATACAAGTCATGAGAAGTAAAGTATGAAAAACAAAGCATAAAAGCATAAAAGAAGCCGCATACTGGGATCTACGCGGCAGAGCCCTCCCCTGAACAAGATATCCTCGGTCAGCTCCTTCCAATCGTACTTCGGCCGATCGAGAAGTGTCCGAACTGCCTCTTCTTCTTCCGGACGAAGCTTAGGCAGCGCCTTCGCCCTCTTTGGCACCCCTTCCACCCAACTAGAGGGGATCGGCCAGGCCTCCGGACTCCGCACTATCAAGAACTTTTCACGCCAGTGCTTGATGGAGTCGGGGCATATGACGAGCCTGCCGCCATGCCTCGGAGCCAAATAGTATCGGTACTCCGACCTGTTCCCTTGGTGTAGCCGATAGATTGTCCGAAGCACGTTCAGCTCCGGCTCGATCCCAGCAGCTTGACAGTGAAGTACGAAGCCGTTTATGACTCTCCATGCGTTCGGTATGAGTTGGATGGGGCTGACCCCGAACCAACTCAGGACGAGGATAGCGAACGGATGGAGAGGTAGCCGAGCCCCGGTAATAAAGGCGTCAACTGGCCAACAACACATGGTCACTGGCAGCGGCGAGTTGGCCCTAACCCCGGGACCCGGCAAAATAAGCTCGTACTCCTCCGGGATCTGGAAACAGTCCTGGATCACTGCCAAGTCCTCTTCGCGAAGGATCGATACCGTCTCGTCCGCCTCCATCGTCTCCCTCGCCGCATTCTCCTCGAAGGACCTCTCCCTCCCATGAACTATGCGCTTGGCATGCTCCTCCGGAAGCTCCCGAACCTTGTGGAGTCCCGTCAGTTGCCCCGGCAATCTGCCGAACTCCCCCATACGCTTCGGCCCCTCCACAATTGAATCTTTGCCGAACACCTTCTTGCCCTTGTCGGGCCGACTCGAAGTGTGGGCTTCGACAACTTCAAGGGAGGGCTCGGACCAAGAGGTCGACTCGGAGACAGAAGCAAGAGACATAGTTTATGAAATAAACCAGGTATAATTACCTTAAAAGATTAGCTGCCGAAAACTCCACCAGAAAAAAAACTACGATCGCCGGAATCACTCGCTTAGCACAAAAAATACCTGAGCAAAAGAGAAGAGAAGTGAAAAATGAGAGAGGGGGGTGGGGTTTTATAGAGCGAGGCGCGCAAAACGAGGTTAATGGGCCGGTACTGCAGGCCCATACACACAAAACGACAAAAGCTACCCAAGTCGTCGCCTTGTTCGCCACGCCAAGCCGTACATCGCATTAATTGTTGTCCCATCTGACAGGAGCTCAGAGGTCACTGCATTAAATGAACGTCTCATCTGTCAGAGCTGTCAGAAGTTCAGAAGCCAACACAATTAATGGCTACCACCTCTGCCAGGAGCGCAGAAGCCACCAACTCCGCAGGGCGTCCTCCGCCAAAAATGACAAGTCTTGGACCTCGGCACCAGCTGCCGAGCGCTCTTGACACCGACCCTGTTACAGGGAAAAATTGGGGTTCGGCACCAGCTGCCGAGCGCTCTTGACACCGACCCTGTTACAGGGGAAAATTGGGGTTCGGCACCAGCTGCCGAGCGCTCTTGACACCGACCCTATTACAGGAAAAAATTGGGGTTCCGCACCAGCTGCCGAGCGCTCTTGACACCGACCCTGTTACAGGGAAAAATTGGGGTTCGGCACCAGCTGTCGAGCGCTCTTGACACCGACCCTGTTACAGGAGAAAATTGGGGTTCGGCACCAGCTGCTGAGCGCTCTTGACACCGACCCTGTTACAGGGAAAAATTGGGATTCGGCACCAGCTGTCGAGCGCTCTTGACACCGACCCTGTTACAGGGAAAAATTGGGATTCGGCACCGGCTGCCGAGTGCTCTTGACACCGACCCTGTTACAGGGAAAAAGCCACCTCGAACCTCGCCGAAATCCCTCTCCGCACTCACAACCTCGCCGAGGTGCCTCCGCTCTTCAGAAAAAAGTGCCGAACCACCTGTGGACTTCGGCCTCCTGGGCAGCAAACGCGCGAAGGGGTCGGCGACGTGATACGAGCATATAGACCACACAACGAGGGAAAATAACCGACCCATTCGTCAGAAAAATTGCGAAAAAACAATTGAAAATTCGGGAAGTCGAGGAAGAACTCCTGGAAAGTAATTGCGAGGTTGGGGGAACATTCTCTAATCCCGAAAACAAGCGATTATTGCCAAGAACAATCTTCTAAGACCCCCGATCAACGAATCGACGCTTCGCAAAGACAAACAAAAAAACTGCATGATCCGAAGAGCTCAAGAGCGACTCAGGGTTCAACCAACTGGAGGAATCACCATACTACCCCCTTCAAGATCCAAAACCTTCCATTTGGACTCCGATACGACCCCACTAGCCATTAAAACAGTTAAACTACTCCTCAAAGGCTGATCAAACTCAGTCTTTAAGAGTGGGGGGCTCGTGATATGGCTAAAAATGGGGTTAAATCGAAACCGTCCAAATCGGGCATGAATCTTGAAGCCCAGGGGTAAAACGGTAATTTCACCTACCAATGGGTCTGAGATGGGTACTGGATCTCTTCGTCAAAGATCAATAACCCTCGAACAGATCTGCCTCAATCGGGTGCGGGTTCAACCAGTAGAAAGCCCGATCCAGAGGGATAGAATTAGGGTTTCTGATTAAATCCTAATCAACGGCCCTGATTCATGCCTATCCTTCCACTAGGAATTAGGGATTACATTCCTAATCTGTTTACAAGGAGTATATTCCTTATCAGATCACGGGGATTACATTCCTAATCTGATTCCTAAGACGCCTATAAATACCCCCCCCATCCATCTCCATTAAGAGGTAATCAATCTTTTGCCAGTTTTACGCTCTTTCATAATCACTTCTGATTACTGACTTGAGCGTCGGAGGGTGCGTCGCCGGGAACAACCTCGGTGTCTCGCACTTCCTTGCAGGTGTACGGCAGGAGTCAGCGTCAAACCCCGACGGAATAGGTACACAGGTTTACTATTCAGTATTCCTAAGAATCCACAAATACTATCTGTTTGCCCCCACACCAAATTTAGCGGCAACAGCCTCCAAGGCCAAGAAAACCGCAACCGCAGGGCATCAAGCCGACCCCCCATTACCTCCTCCACATCTGACCCAGAACAGACCAGCCACTCAGGGGTCACCACAGTAGTAGGATAAATGTCAGTCAAGGCCCGCTCCAAGCACCTCCCACTCGGTCGTGCGACGGGCTGACTGCCCGCCACGTCGGATCTCCAGAAACGTCCTCAGCAATCAGCAAAATGAGGAGGACCCTCGCCTTCGGCTCAACCACTTCAGGAATGAGGGACCCTCGAACCACCCTTTGAGCCGAAGTTTACTCTTCCAAAGGTCGGGAGAAGGAGCGCAATCTTTCCCCATAGAACCACCGACCTCCAAATGCCCATGGAGAAGGGGTTCATGTGACGAGCTTCAAGTTCTAGGAGTTTCGGAAAAAAAGGTCCTCCAGGCTGCTAGGAATGGCCACCACACCAGCAACACCCACACTGGGAGGACCGAGAACGATGAGTCTTTGGGTGGACCCAATCTGAGGGACGAGAGGACGAAATCCTCAAATATATATGCAAGATGGATGACCGCCTCACCCAGGTCAGCAAAGACTGGAGGTAGTCTAACCGAGGGTATCATCCGGTCCGGCCACCCTTCTCATCCTGCATCCTCGAGGCCCCTGTCCCGATGAGATTCAAGCCACCTGCATTTGCCATCTACATTTGAGATATACAACGGAGAGTTGGACCCTGGTGATCACATTGAGGGGTTCAAAACCGTCATAATGATTCACAGCGCCTCAGATCCCCTTCTCTGCAGCCCTTCCCGGACACATTGTAAGGGCTCACGCGAGAATGGTACTCCAAGCTCGCCCTCAACTTGATCATCTCCTTCGTCAGCTCCAAGAGAGTTTTCTTGCTCACTTCGTGACCAGCTGCAAGGCTGAGAAGACAACTGCTTTCCTGCTTGACCTCAAGCAGAAGGATGGGGAGTCCTTTCAGGACTTCATCCGGGGATTTATAATCGACGCCCGATCAATATCCTCCTTAGATGCTGGGGTCGTGGCTGCTGCCTTCCGACACAATGTCTAGCACGACCTGTTGAAGGCCTTCTTGGCTAAGAAGCCGCCTACTGACTTTCCTAACCTTCTTCTCCGAAGTGAAAAGTATATCCGAGTCGAAGAGGACCTGAACCCAAGAGGGTGGAAAGAGTCCCCAGCCAAGGGGAAGAGGAAGATGGACAATTATAAGGCCCCGAAGAAGACCCAGAAGGATGCCTCCGGGCAGAGGCAACCCCCTTCCTGTCCCTCATTTTGAGAAGTTCATCCGCTTAACGCGAGTGTCTCTGTCATCCTCAAGGAGGTGGAGAAAGAAGGGGTCGGTCTGAATCCCCCCTCGGCCTAACAACAATAAAAAGAAAAAGGGACAGGATGGTCTACTACATGTTCCATTGGGATCATGGCCACGAGATCAACAACTGTCAAGCTCTTAAAGACGAAATCGAAGCCCTCATCCGGAGAGGGTACTTGTTAAAATTCACTTGGGACGGCCCAAGAGCCTCTCCTCCTTCCCAAGGAGCGAACAAGCGCCCAGACGTGGAGTCCGAACCACAGAACTTCAAAAGGATGGCCATCCTCCACAGCGTTCACGGTGGGCCCATGGGGGGGGGGGGGGCAAACTACTCCCGCAGGGCTTTCATCCAGAAAGTCAATTCGGTCCACAACTGTCCTCATCGAGGTCACAGACTGTTTGTGTCACGCCCCGCGTCCCAAAAAGAATACGAATACGGATACGCGACTCAACTCAGCGAATGATTTGCATCATCCATAAGCTGTTCAAAATCTTTACAACAAATCTCAGAATGATCAGAGTCGGAAGCCAAAAGAATCATCCTCACACAAACATATATATCTCAAAACAAAACAAAGTGCCAACAGAAATTAATTGAAATCCAATAATATAATAGTCTCAAATAAACAGATCTGAACAAGTTAGTATCGTGGGTCACATTGCCCAAATACAAATAAAATCCATATACTCAAATACATTGTTCAAAATCAACACATAATAATAATAGCAAAAGAAGTCAAGTACTAATATTTCATTTCTCCAATACCACGGGCAAACGACCATCCTGATCTGCAATCAATAAACTGCAGGAGAAGGAAAAAGAAAACAAGTACCCGTCAATGCAAGTTACGGGCCACTTGTAATGTGGGATACAAGTACAAGGAAAACTAACAAATCTAAATAATTGCAGAAACAGACATAGCATGGTATAGCAGAATCAACTAACATGGTATACTAACATGTGTTAAGTGGCAAAAGTCAAATAGCATGCAGACATATATACAGATAGTGTCAAATAATGGTGTCAAGTGATAGTATCAGACAGATAACAGATAATCAGATAATCAGATGATCAGATAGCAGATTCAGATAATAGATTCAGATATCACATACAGATAAAGATACATATGTCAGATACAGATTCTTATATGTCTTGTATTAATTGCTAACTAGGTAGCACTTCATGTGCCACCCTTTTATCACACAGTTGCTACATTCAAAACAGTTACATTTGTAGATTTCGTAGGGGATCATATAGGGTCGTGTACTCAGGGTTCAGACAGACAGATATCAGATAACAGATCCAGACAGACAGATAGAACCTAGTGGTTCTCTTCTTCCCTACACCTTCCTATAGGAAATAATGTAGACAGGGTACATAATAATAGATAACAGATAATCATATGGGAAACATGGGCCCCCTTCTAAGTACACATTTCTATGCTTTCCCACTACAAGATCTTTCCCATAAACTCTGGCTTGATCATTTTACAATTATTATCAGACAGATGTGCATGTGAATGAAACAGAGTAAATCTAGCATGATATATCGACCCACAAGTTCAGAATAACAGATAAGCATGTACAGATGGTAAGATAGTCACATAACAGAACAAAATAGAGTACTTCCTAATTCAGGACAGCACGACAGTACAGTACTAAAATAGCGATTCCTGTTTCCCCAAAAATCGATACCTGAATCCGTCAGAGAATCTAGAAAATAGACTTCCAACCGAATCCAGCAGATACATATAAGTCATATAGTGTTTTAGAAAAACATAACTCAAAACTGATTTGAAACCAGAAAATACGTTCAGCCAGAAATCAGTAAATCGAATTCACAGTCAGGAAAACAGCATCAAAACACCTCAAATAAATCCAGAAAAAATCTGGGGTATTTCCCTATATGTCTAGTATCAGAATATAAAGTTTCATAATTTTCTAGTAAGATTAGTTTAGCCAACAGAAATCAGAAAACATCAAGAAACGATAGTTTGGTAAATCTGGAATTCCCAACACTGTTGTACGAAAACTGTAATATCTCGCAAACCGTGAAACAAAATCCAGATCCGTCAAAGGGAGATGAAAATAGACAAAATAATATAACTTTCATATTTCATAAATATTTTTCATACAGGAAAGGAATTAGAGTGAAAATACAAATCTTTTCAGAACATCGAGCAAAATCCATCAAATATAGTTTTTATAAACAAGCATGAAACGTTATATAAAACTCATTAATAAAATCCACCAAAATTTTGGGTAATTCCTAAATAGGTATAGAAATACTGTGCAAAATTTCAGATCAAAATAATATGCTTAGCACTAGTAGAAAAATAGTTTAGTCATCGAAATCATCAAGAAACAAAATCTGGAAATAAAATACACCTCTGTAGTAAAACGATCATATCTCACACATACAAAAATGAAATCAAGAAAGGTAAGAAAGTTTGGAAAGAAGACAGATTTTTCTAAAAATCATGTTTAATACTGAAGTTAAGATACTGACTTAATATGGTCTAAAATACCATTCAAAACTGATCACTGACAAAATATAGATTTTCCTTTTAACAACAAATCAACATACAATATACGAAACTCATTCCAAATACAACCAAACATGTTATAGAGTGTACTAAGTGTCCAAACAATATGAAATAGGGTATATGGCATGTCCACAACAAGTATATCACATGGATCCAAACAAACACCCAAATTTTCATAATTATCTCACAAATATAATTACATCAAGGATGGTCAAAAACTAAGTTGTTTCATGTCAAATTTGTATAGTGAGGCAACTATGGTCAAATAGCACTATAGAGACAATACTCATCAAAAATACATCACACACGAGTTGTCTCTAGAACCCAACTACACCACAAGCAGAATTTATGACTTGTATCATACAAAGGAATTGAGTACAAGTTACTTGCCTTAACCGAAGACGAAACGAACACCAAGAATAACGGAAACGAATCCCGACAACGAACAAAACCCACGAACAAAAACCACGAACCAAGCAATCACACATGCAACTCCATGCACGAGCAATCCAACAACCAAAGAGAGGGAGATCGAGAGTGGGCACGGTGGCGGCGGCGCGGCCAAGTGCTGATGCTGCTGCTGCTCCTGCTGGCAACGTCGGAGGATGGGGAGGAGCGGGAGAGATGGATGATGGGGATGCTCGGGGTGATGGGGTAATGGCGACTAGGGTGTTCAGGTTGGGCTAGCAACGGGAGTAGGGTGCAGCAGCTAGGGGGGCAGAAGAGGGGAGGTGCAGTCGGGATGGGTTTGGGGTGTTGATCAGAGTTTAGGGAACAGGGAAGGAGGGGATCAAGGGTTAGGGTTTTTGTAGGGGAGAGGTGAGGGTTTAGTTTATATAAGGGTTTTGGATTTTAGGGTTAGAGATGTAGGGTTGTGGGTATTGGGTATTGGGTTTAATTAGGAGTATGAACAGGATTAGTAAAATAGGAGTTGCATAGGGTTTGAAATAGGAGTTGCAATAGGGTTTATAAGCCATTATGATTTGGTGGTTGATTAGGGATCAATAGGCAATAGGATTATCAGTAGGATTGGGAAAAACAAAGAACCACGAGCACCCACCACACGAGCAAAAAGAAACAAAGTAAGAATCCAATAAAAAGAAAGTCACAATTGATAAAGAACGAAGCAAGAGACAAACAAACATGCTCAAAGAGATCAAAAATGAAATAAAAGAATATATATTGAAAACAACTCCAACATACGGTCCAAAAATACAAGAAGAGTATGAATACTCAAGAAGAAGAAAAAAATATGCCCAAAATACGAAAAACGAAAAACAAGGGTTACAGTTTGTCTCATTCTCGGACGAGCATCTCGAAGGTGTCCGGGTTCCTCATTGCGATGCCTTGGTAATTAGCATCTGCCTAGCAAACCACGAGGTCCGTCGTATTCTAGTGGGCAATGGAAGTTCAGTTAATATCCTGTTTGTTGCTGCCTTCGAGGGGTTGAAACTCTTTCAAGAGAGGTTAAAGCCTGCGGGCTACACCCTTCACGGCTTCTCAGGCACCCCAATTCAGATCAAGAGGATCAACACCTTGGATGTCATCGCCGAGAAATACCCGACCTCTCAAACCGAGGCAATGGATTTCATGGTAGTTCATGTCAAATATGCTTACAATGCCATTCTCGGTTGTCCCGGCCTCGCTTCCCTCCAGGCAGTGCCCTCGTCCTACCACATGAGGATGAAGTTCCCCACTAAGTCCTGGGTCGAGATCATCAATGGCAACCAAGAGGCCACTTGGGCTAGCTACACGGCCATAGTGGGGGGCTCGGTTCTCCCCTAGGATGCAGTCGCACTCCCTTCCGATCAGAGTTCCATCGGCTCTAAGCCAATGGACGAGTTGGTGGAGGTCCCTTTTCTCCAAAGTAGACCCAGATAAATAGTTCCAAGTGAGCAAGTCCCTCTCCCCTAACCTTAAGGAGAACGTTATCAGCTGTATCCTACAGAACTGAGACATGTTTGCCTGGATCCCCACAGACATGCTCGGGATCTCGGAGGACCTCATTTTGCACAAGTTGAGCGTCCATCCGAACTCCAAGCTGGTACAGCAAAGGCACCAAAAATTTGTCCCAGAGAGGCAACAAGCGGTGAAGGAAGAGGTGGATAAACTCTTCTCCACCCACTTAATTAAAGAGGTCAGCTACCCGGAATGGTTAGCCAACGTCGTAATGAAATCCAGTGGCAAGTGAGGACCTTAGTTGATTTCACAGACCTCAACAAGGCATGCCCAAAGGATCCTTTTCACCTCCCGAGCATTGATGCCCTTATCGATGCAGCGTCTGGGCATGATCTCCTCAGCTTCATGGATGCCTTTTCAAGGTATAATCAAATTCGGAAGTTCCATTTGGACTTCCCGAAGACGACCTTTGTGACACACCAGGGGCTCTACTACTATCGTGTCATGCCCTTTGGCCTGAAGATTTTCGGAGCCACGTATCAGAGACTCGTTAATGGGGTCGTTAAAGGGGAAAATCGACCGGAACATGGAGGTATACGTGGACAACATGCTCGTCAAAAGCCTCAGGAAGAGGACCATGTCAAAGACCTTGAGGAGGCCTTCGGAGTCGTCAGAGTGCATAACATGAGGCTCAATCCATCAAAGTGCACCTTCGGCGTAACTTCAGGGAAGTTCCTCGGCTTCATGGTAAGCCAATGAGGAATAGAGGTGAACCTCGAAAAAATTCGGGCCATACTGGACATAGACCCTTCGAAGAATGGAAAAGAGGTTCAGAGACTCATCGATCGGCTCGTAGCCATCAAGCGTTTCCTCTCAAGGTCGGGCAAAAAATCCCTCCCCTTCTTCAAGGCCTTCCGAGGGGCGAAGAACTTTGACTAGGAAGATCCTCAGCAGCAGGCATTTGACCAGCTGTAGCAATACCTCGCCAATCCACCTCTCCTTAGCAAATCCGAGCTGGGTGGGGTCCTGTATCCCTATCTGGCAGTGTCTGAGCATGCCCTCACGCCGTCCTCATCAAAGAAGACGATAGGGGCAGAGACTCATCTACTATGTCAGCAAAGTCCTCCTCAAACTCAGTTATGCTAAGATGGAGAAGGTGGCTTACGCCCTTGTCATGGCCGTGAGTGTCATGAGCACGAGGAAGTTTCGCACCTATTTTCAGGACAATTCTATTCAGGTCCTTAAGTATCATCCTCTTAAGCAAGTCCTTGACAAGCCGGAGAACTCTGGCCGTCTGATCAAATATTCCATTGAGCTTAGTCAACATGACATTAGTTATAAGCTCAGGACCGCCATCAAGGGGCAAGCCCTCGCTGAATTCATAACCGAGTGTACCATCCTTGAGGCATCTGAGGTTCAAGAGGACAAGCCGATATGGGAAATTTACGTAGATGGTTCGTCATGCCAAGAAGGGAGCGAAGCCGGTGTCATACTGAATGGCCTAGACAAATTTATCCTCCAATATTCCTAATGCCTCAACTTTCCAGCCTCCAACAACGAAGCAAAGTATGAGGCACTAATCACCAGACTCCTCCTGGCCTACAAAGCTGGAGGCAAAAGGATCAAAGCCTTCAGCGACTCCCAACATGTGGTTAATCAAGTCTGGGGGACAACGAGGCTCGTGACACCAGAATGGTTTAGTACTTGACACATGTCCAGCTCCTTTTGGCAGATTTTGAAGAACCCTTGGTCGTCAGAATTCTGTGCGAAGAAAACAGTCGAGCTGACACGTTATCCAAGTTGGCATCCTCCTTCGAGGGTCTTGACCACACGATCTTGGTAAAAGTCCTCGTTAGACCGAGCATCCACACGGATGACCCCGTAGTCCTCTGTCTCGAGTCACCAACATCTCTAGCAACATGGATGGATTCGATCATAAACTTCTTGAGAAATGGTGAACTATCGCATGATCCGTCCGAAGCAAGAAAGGTTCGGATCAGGGGTGAGAGGTCCGTACTCGTCAATGAGTTGCTCTTCAAGCGATTATACATGAAAGTTGACAGGATACCCTACCTCCGATTCCTGACCCCGGAGGAAGCCGAGTACACGATTAAATAATTCCACAAGGGTATCGGTAGTTGCCACATGGCAGGTCACTCGCAAGAAAGATACTCAACCATGGTTACTATTGGCCGACTCTTTTACAGGATGCTCAGGATCTCGTCAAGAAATGTGGTCCATGACAAAGGATGTCCTCAGTCAGGCACGTCCCCCAGGCCGAGCATAAATTGTTGGCTAGTCCAGCCCCTTTCTGCATGTGGGGGATGGATCTGGTCGGCACGTTTCCCAAAGCGACAAGTCAAAGGCATTTCCTAGTTGGGGTTATTGAATACTTTACGAAATGGTTCAAAGCAGAACCCTTGACTACTATCACCAAGCTTCAGGCCCAACAATTATTTTGGAAACACATCGTCTATCAGTTTGGGATCCCTCGGATCCTCGTCATCAATAATGGCACCCACTTCGCTAGCAAAAACTTCTGCAAGTTCTGTGAAGACATGGGAATTTAGTAGAGGTTCTCCTCAATCTCGCACTCCCAGTCTAATGGCCAAGCTGAGAACGCCAACCAATAGATCCTCGATGGTATCATGAAGCAATTGGACCAGTCCCCCAAGGGGATGTTGGTTGATGAGCTACCTAGTGTGTTATGGTCCTATCGAACCACCAAGAGGATTTCGACGGGCGAGTCACCTTTCAATCTAAACTTAGGAACCAAAGCCATCATCCCCATGGAGGTCAGATTACCTTCAACTCGGATTTTGAGTTTCGACGATGACTCAAACTTAGATGGCCTTAGGGCTAACCTGGACCTTCTCGATGAAGTTCGGGAAAGATCCATCATCTGGAGGAATGTGTATCAACAATGCGTAGAGCTCTTCTACAACAAGAGGGTCCGTCCAGCCAATATCAAAGAGGGTGATCTAGTGCTATGCAGGCTCGGGATCTTCGAACCTAGCAAAAGGGGAAAGTTAGCTCTCAATTGGGAAGGACCATATAGGAACTTCAAATTGGTATGTCCTGGCACGTACCGACTTGAATACCTCGGGGGGCAGGGTAATCAAGAGAACTTGGAATGCTAAACACTTGATGAAGTTCCATGAAGGCCCTTAGCGGTATGTACTTGTAAAGCCGACAAATGTAATACGTGCTCGCCTTTCGGCGACCGACGAATAAAATTATATTTCTTTGTCAAATTCAGAAAAATTTTTAAGGTTAATACCTCGTGCCTTTCCTCTCAAAATGTCTCTCCGACTCCAAGACCACCACAAATTTCTTTGCAATCATGGTTCTCGCCTTCGTGCCTCGAAATGGCGCACCGACTCCGAGTATTGGTGTATGCCCTAGAGGCCAGTTGTGTATTGACATTACTAGTTTACATTGTATCATGATATTTATTTCACATATGAGGCATTTCATTTATTATGTTTTTTATTGTAATTAAATGAACATAATAAAGTCCTTAGAATAGTAGGTTCAATACTATGAGATATCAATTACATGACTTGATTGTAAGATTCTATTGGTTGTAATCAGAACACTATTCTTAAATGTCCCTAGTCAAGTATTATTGTGAATTAGAATAGCAATAATATATAGAGACTAGTATGTGCATAGACTGATGACCATATCTCACAGTCATGGATATGAGATATCAAGTCTTCACATGGGTACATATTAGAGTAATAATGTATTGGACTGACCCACCATGAAAACACTGCATAGATCGTTACGTGAGTGTCATAAGCGGTTTTCACAGTGACCATGATGTACGTAATCCTTTGACTTGAAGTCACTCCAGTTCCCTACATGAGAAGTTATATAATTTAATGTCGTCAAAAGTTGCCTGTAATAAGGTGATTATAAAGTCGACTATTGAATATACTACAAACATGCAGAGGGATGTGCGTGATTTAGATATGATTTGTCTCTCTTACATAACAGAAGCGATATCTATGGGCCCCTTGATTGAGTGAGACTGCAAAATGCATAATCGTGCTCAAAGAAGTCAATATGAGAAATTGAGCTCATTTATTTTAGTAAGTCTACTCGGACATAAAGAAAGCAAAGATTGAACTATACAAGAGTGACACGCTCTATGCCTTGTGGTCAATTAGATATCTGGACAAAAGGACTAGACTACATGGTAACATTGGTCATGGATAGGTTATGTCAAATCATTGATATTCACGTTACTTGAGTAGCAGTGATGTATTGCTAGATACCATTCACTATTTGTAACACTAGAATATGAATTTAGTATTACTGTCAATGTAATGGGAACCTATAAGGTCACACACTTAGAATGGATCGAAATTGGATTTAAATTCATGAGATGAATTTAATTAGGAAATTGGTAAGGCTTGGACTCCTGACATGGTTGAGTAATTAATTAGAATAAATGGGCCAACTAAAGTTCAAAGGCCCACACACGAATCTGACACAGGTCAGATTGTGAGCCCAACAGCCTCATTAATCTCTTACGGTTGATTTTCTGCATCTATATTTATGATATGTATCTGTGGAAAAGAAATAGTTAAGAAAAACCCTAGCTGTCTCATAAATTGTGTGAGAGAGAGAGAGAGATCGTGAGGAACATTTCCTTCCCGCAGCTATCACCGCGATGTGAGGGAATGACTTGATCAGTTCTTGTGGATACCGTAGAGGCACCGCAATATTGCAGTGTTGTGATCGGCATACTGTGGAGACAGCAAATCCATCTTTAAGGTATAAATTCTAAACACGATTTATAGTTTTCACATGGATCCATGGCGAGGTTTCGATTTATTTTTGTTGTAATTTTTGCACTACGTATTTATTCTGTGATTATCCTCGAAACCTAACATCAAGCCCATCGTAGATTCCTCTGTAAATATGGCTCTCCCCTTCACACCTCGAAATGGCGCTCCGACTCTGAGACCATCGCGGATTTCTCTGTCTTCACACCTTGAAATGGTGCACCGACTCCGAGACCATCGTGGATTTTGCCGCAAACATAGCTCTAGCCTTTGCACCCCCCAAAATGGAGCTCCGACTCCGAGACCATCGTAGATTCTTCCACAAACATGGATTTCGCCTTTGCACCTCAAAATGGCGCTCCAACTCAAAGACCATCGCTGATTTCTCTGCAAACATGGCTCTCGCCTTCATGCCTCGAAAAGGCATTCCAACTCTGAGACCATTACGGATTCCTCCGCAAACATGGATCTCATCTCCGCACCTTGAAATAGCGCTTCGACTCTGAGACCATCATTCATTTCTCTGCAAACATGGTTCTTGCCTTCACCCCTCGAAATGGTGCTCTGACTCTGAGATCAATGCGAATTCCTCTGCAAACATGGCTCTCTCACCTTTGCGCCTCGAAATGGCACTCCGACTCTGAGACCATCGCGGATTCCTTTGCAAACATGGCTCTCGCCTTCACGCCTCGAAATGGTGCTCCGACCCCAAGACCATCACAGATATCTCCGCAAACATGGTTCTCGCCTTCAAGCCTCGAAGTGTCTTTCTACCCCAAACTGATTGCGGATATTCCATCAAGGACAATGCCTCGGGACCTGCCTCTTAACAAGGCCCTCCAACACTGATTCTACTGCATGCTCTCAGGATACATTCTACTCGCAATAGGTCGGACCAACTCACCCCATGAGAAGACTATTCATTCAGTAAACATACTATCAAGGAAAGACACTTTTTATTGAATGAAGGATAATTACAAGAGGAATAGTGGCCATTCCACAGTTGGAAAATCAAACACAAACAAAGATAGCTACACCTAAAACACTTCTATGGTTGCCTTGTATCTCGAAATGCCTGTCATCCCGGACAACTCACTTGCAAAAGAGGCATCATAAGCAAGCTCCGGTGACAAAGGATCAGCTGACCTAGGCACGAAGAGTATCAGACCACCTGAGCAGATAGACGACTCCACAAAAGGCAAACTCTTAGGCCTCGGCTCTCGAACTAGAAGAGAAACATAAGATCTTGAAACTTGACACAAATTTAAAGATATTCATCTCGGAAACCCTGGTCCTCTCTAGGTCCCTTCGGATCAGTGCTGACGAACACGAGAAGCACCAGCCGGGCCGAATGTCCCCGAGTCCTAAAGTGACACAATCATGAAAGGCTGCTTCTCTCAGGATTTCGGGGGGGGGGGGGGGGGGGGGTTAAGACTTCAGTTCTTGCTACCCGGAACAAGCAACCCAGAGTAATGCGACCGAACACCTATCCCCTTCGGGTCGACCGCTCAGACAGTGGGGCAGGAACACTCCGACCATGCTCTAGACTACCTGTCCTTATCGGCATCAACCCTCGAATTAACATCCGAGTCATTCTGAAAAGTACCCCTACTCATTCCCGATGCAAGATTAGGAGTTGTGAACCCCACATTTGAGAACAAGGGGATTCATAGGCATTCTCCTCATTCATTACATCCAACAAGTCAACATGCCAACTTCCAAGATCTACAATCACCTAGATTCCCACGAAGGGTGACGTAAGTGTAGCGCACCGATTTCCTAACACTGGAAACTCGTGACATAATCTAGAATTTTACTTCAAATAAGTACATAACACAAAATTTTCAAGAAATTGAAAACTTTTTATTACATCAAATGTTATTACAATGTACGATTATTTACAAAAAAATTACATCATGTATTTACAAGTATAAACTATAACACTTTTAATCTCCACTTGGATGCTCCACATAACTTGAGTCCCCGCTCCCACGATCAGGTAGTCCTACAACTAACCAACTATGGGCACGTCAGTTGAGTGTAATTAACGAAAAACTAATAATACCAACGACCACCAAAACCTCAACAATCAATATTAATGCAAAATGTGAAAGTTATACAAAACTAAAGGTGTTGGTGTATGCCATGACCCGAGATTCTAGTGCACAAACACAGATGCACACGATGCCCTATTCTAATACACACTTGATTGGAACCATATCATCTCATACGACGTACACTACATACTTCCCAACCAAGCTTCAACATCCTTCTAATTATAGGGTTCGATCCCCCAATAATGCATAACTACCCTTGTACTTTTACCATGTTTCTGACATTTATCTAGTGATTGATAGAGCTACAGTGCATGCGGTCCACCCCCCCCCCCCTACTGCAGTCGGACTGGTGGTCTTTCTCCACTCCGGAACATCGGTGATCACTCCGTTCTTATTGGGATCGGTGGTCTCTCTCCACGCTGCCTCGGTTGGTGGTCTTTCTCCACTTCCAGACAGGTCAGTTATCATTCTGTTCTATCGAAATTGGTGGTCTCTCTCCACGCCCAAACCCTACCAATAGTTATCATAAGCATAAGGCAGATCGGCATGCATTTTCCTACTCCACCAAGAGACTCAGAGTTACACTCTTGCTCCCCATTTGTATCGATGATAATGGTAAAAATCGCAGCAAATCAGGATTGTACGATTCCAGCACAGATCTCAAAACTTCTACAGGCATATTAATCATAACGGGATTCTTTAACAGGTACGGACCTTCTCCAGGCTCCTTTACAAGACTGGGCCTCCTTTAAAGCCAATAAAAAGTGACAGATTAGGCCCACTAAGAAAGACCCAGCCCATGAGTGTTGTTACTCAAATCTCTTATCCCCAAACATGATAGCTTATCTTTTGAGGGGGAGATTCAAATAGGAGATAAGGAATTCATATCCAATCTAATGGATTCATATCAATCTTCTATACTGTTTTTCATGCCTATCAATACCCTCCCCCCTCCTCAGTCAGAAGGTAAACAACAGTTTCCCTCTCAAATTCTCTTTCTCTCAGTCAGAAGACCAACCCCCGATGTTTCATGCTTTTTGCAGGTCCGTCGGCCGCATCAGCAACCGTCAGATCTAGATCACGGTGTTCAATCAACAATCCAGATTCAATCTCAGGAGTTCTAACCGCATTTTACAGCAAAGATCAAATGTCTGATTTTTAGTAGTTTCCATCAAATATTAAATCACTATCTATTTGCTCCCACACCAAAATAAGCAGCAATAGTTGACAACATAGAACATAGACGGAAGCTTAATGATCTATCCCTAGTTTCCAATAGAAGTTGTGGCTCATACGTCCGCTTTCCGTTCTTCACACTAGATCCCAGAAATTAATAGACGAGACGATACTGCATGTGTCCCCTTGATAGGTGAGTACAACGCCCAACTACTGCCTTTCCTTACAAACAACAGGAACATGTCCTAGACTTAGAACCCAATTTCATACTAGGACAATCCTTATGACAACCCAATCTTGTAAGAAGCATTGGAACTAATGAGTATAGTTAATTCTATAATTTCTAGATTGGTTCATTTATTAACTAGTTTTACCTGATTCTAATGGCTCTAGCCTTCTATTATTACTACAATTTCTAGCAACATAGACATTTACACTATTAGTTAATCAAACCGAATTCTTAATTCTAGCTTTTTATTATTCCACAAGTTCAATTAATTAAGTTGAATTACTAGGCGATCTTCTTGCTCTACACTATTAACCAATTAGTGTTTTATTCCTTACATTTCATTCATTCATCTATAGTCAATCTATTGTTCTAATTAGAGTCCTACTTATTATTTATTCACTTGTTCAAGTTAAGACAACTAGTCTAACATCTATTAGATTCGAGTGATTATCGAATACTAGATGACTCTTATTTAGTCCTATTTGTTAAATAACTTAGTCAATTTAGTCAAAACTTAATCCGTCCCAATTAGGGTCCAACTTGGCCTCCAAATGAGGCCCAAGAGTTGGCCCAAACTTGGCCAAAATTGGGCCCAATGAAAATAGCGAATCGAGCTCTCCTTGATCGCTGTTTCGCCCTCTTTGCTTGATGTTTTGAACACATCTTCAGGCCACGACCAAGCTCTTCTTGAGTCCAACTGATTTCCAACTCCTCCATTGTCCTCCCAATGAGTCGTAGCTCCAAAACAGCAAGAAAAAACTCTTTGGACAGCAAGCAAAGACTGCACGCAAAAACAGTCTACAACCAACGCATTGTAGACAATTCGAGCTCCTATTCTACACCGAAAATCAAGTATTATCAAGTTAAGACTTAGGATTCATTTTCTACACTATTAAATAACAAGTTAAACTGCATGTCTAGGTGACCCTACACTAGGACTACACTGTAGGACTATAAACCGCATGATAAACATACAAAAGAAGTGAAGAAAAGCCCTAAAACATCAAATTTATGTTTCAAATCAGTATGCTCAAAATGGCAAAAACTGTCGTTTATGAGCTCTTTTCAAACTCAATTCAAGGGCTATTCGAGCATGAACATGCACCAAACTAATACACACAATATACAGCAATGATAGTATACTCCCATCCCCTAAACAGCAAGTACATTCAACATAAACACGTAGTTAACGAAAATAAACTTTGCCTTAAAACAGTGAGCATACACAACTTGTTTTGTACATTTGTGCTTGATTAACCATTCTATTCTCATGCAAATTGAAATCTATTAATGTCCAAGCTCAACAACATCTTATAGCATGATTCTCAAGTCTTAAAAGTAAAATTTGTGGTTCATTACAATACTCTAAACGAGAGGTGATCTTTATGTGCAAAAACAGTAACCAAGTGTTATCTACTTTAATTTTGTGAGTTAGAAATATGCTCAGTTCACCTAATAATAAAGTAAAATGATTCAGAAACGTATCTAACACAACATAGCATGAAATTAAATTATTAGACCTAAATTTGTGTGTCAAATTCTACTCCCATAACAAGCATGAACAAGCACCCCAAAAACAAAAATTTGTCTTACATTCTCCACTATAGAGCTAGAATATTTCTACTCATTATCATGTTCCTTATTAACCGAAATCCCATCAAAAATATTTAGCATGATGTTAGTTAAAATTCTAAGGATATTTACAAGATGCTCAGATTTAGAAGTTGTTTTTTTGCTAAAAACAAAGCTACAACCATTCTCCATTCATGAATTTGTTGTACTTCTTAGCATGCCATCTAAAATATAAATTATTAACCAACACACACCATTTAAAGTTTGCATGCAATCAAATCATGAAGAAAACTACACTACTCCCATTCTAATACAAAAACAAGAGGATTCGGAAGATACCCACCTTGTTTTGGAGAGTTCTAGCACACACCACTTGCCCTTCTAGCATGTTCAATCTCCTCTCCTTCTCCTCCTAGCTCCAAGTTTGCTTCAAGTCTCATTTCCTCCTTGTTCTTGATCAAACATCACCTAATGATGATGAGAAAGTTTGGAAAGTGGCGAAAAGGGTGTAAACGAGCTAGGGCATCAGCCCAAGATCACTATAAAAGTGGTCGACCAAGATTGAGCGTGGGATGGGAGTTTTGATGCTTGGGGCTCCTTACAAACACTCAATTACACTCTAGGGAACTCATGTCAATTGATGCCACCCTAGTCTACCCTAGGAACCCTACAAAATCAAACC
Source organism: Hemerocallis citrina (assembly GCA_017893485.1). Lineage (NCBI taxonomy): Eukaryota > Viridiplantae > Streptophyta > Magnoliopsida > Asparagales > Asphodelaceae > Hemerocallis > Hemerocallis citrina. Next base: position 220,225,739 of record CM030359.1, read on the forward strand.
ACCCTCTTCCCTCCAAGCCCCAACCAGCCTAGACCCTTCATCTTCCCATTATTTATTTATTTATTATTTTTTATTTTTTTGTAGTATGCTCATGTGACAATGTGTAATGTGTTCAAGTGACAAGTTGTGTACATGAACAAGTTAGTAGTCATGGTTAGAGCCTATTTAGGTCTAGCTCATGTAGAGTTAGGTTAGCTTGAGCCCAACTATATAACTCTAATTTGGTTGCCTCATTCAAAGAAAATTACAATTAGGAACAACACACATAATTTATTGAGACAAAATTCATTAGCACGTGCAACAACATTCATATGCAAAATATTATTATACAAAATAATTGTTAATTATTTTAAGGAATATTACAGTAAGCAAGCACAAGTGGTCACTCATGTGATCATTCAAAAGCAAGACCAAAAAAGATACCCTGAACCAACGTCTCCACAAAAGGGGTCCGAAATACTTAACCCCCTGGTTTGAAAGCTCGAAGCAAGGCATAGAATCCCAATTCAGAAGGAGAAAAAGCAAAGGAGTTCAGACATTTTTATTCATTAATAAAAACCAAGTACAAGTGTGGAGGCCAATTCGCGAGAAGGCGAAGAACAGAAACAACCTAAGTCTACTACTTGGAGGAAGACCCTTTTCTCCAAGGCAGGAGCGGAGGGGGCCTGCCCAACCCCAGGAGCAACGTCGGCCAGCTCGTCGTTAGCCGGAGCCTCTCCCCCGAAAGTTTGGGAGAGCTCCCCTATCTTCGCATTGAAAGATAAGCCATTGAGGTTGAGGTCTGGATACCTAGCTTTGACGTGCTCAAGGGCACGGTCATACCCATCGCCTTGGGCCCGGATCATATGCATCATGGTCTCGTCCTACTCCTTCATCATCTGCTTCTCCTTCACCTGCCACTCCAATTTCTCCCTAACCAGCTTCTCTTAACAGCTCCCTCTAGGCCTTCCTCTCACTCGCCAGATCCTCCTTCAACCCCTTATTTGACTGTCGGAGGTCACCGGTCCGACCCAACAATTCCTTCTAGCCTGCCTTGGCCACCTGAGTGCGCTTCAGAAGCACATCGAGCCTCCGCCTCAGTCCTCCCCCGCTAATGGCTACCTACATGAAAATGAGAACACTTTTAGCTAAGAAGACGTGGGTCAAGAAGATGACAGTGGACAGGTCCCTTACCAGAATGGCAGCCTAAGACCAAGAGTGTAAACCTCATCCTCTGACTCTTTCACCAGAGCCTTCCTATCATGGGGAGGGGCAAGGTGGTCGACCACCTGCAGTGCATTAGGGCTGTCGGTCGACTGGTCTACCTCTGTGACAGACCAGGAAGACACCTATAACTTCAGTGATGGGGGAGTTTTCGAAGTCCCCGTCGCCGAACGAGGACGCGGCCTTAGGCTTCAGGTACTCCTTCTTACCATCCTCGGCCGCCTTGTTCCTCAGGTGATCGACGTTTTTGGTTTCCCTCTTCCTCGAAGGTTCCTTCGACCCTGAGGAAGGAGGACGTTTCTGCCCAGGCACTTTAGCCTCGGCAACAACCTTCATCTCCGCCTCTTCCTTCACCTTCACCTCTGCCTCTGCCTTAGCATTCTCCTTGGCCTTTAGAGCCTCACGCCTAGCCCTAAAAAAAATTTCGGAAACCATGGCTGTTTGCCAGAGGGAAACAAAACCGAGGAAGCAACGGTGCTAAAGATAACGGTGAAGAAAATCAAGTCAATGAGAAATGAAGGACAAGGGAGATTATATATAGCAGAAATGGGACATTGAACATTGTACGGGCATGTGATGTTACATAGCACGCACATGGAGCACGAAAGCACATTTTCTTGAGTCCCTCTCGGCCAAGCACCTTGATGGTGCTCTAACTCTGAGCTCGTCACTTATTTCTCTGAAAACATGGCTCTCGTCTTGATGCTCAAAATGGCGCTCTGACCCCAAGGCAGTTGCAGATTTCTTCGCAATCTCTAACATCTTGCTCTAATGCCTCGCAATGGAATTATGACCACGAGGTAGTCGCAGATTTCTCTGCAAAGGTTCACTCCTCGCGTGTAGCACCTTGGCATGGTATCCCGATGCTGAAGCAGCGGCAGAGAACACCCTTACTTTACCTTAGCATAGGGTTGGCAAACGGGTCGATCGGGCCGGGTCGGGTCAAACCCGTCCGGGTTGGAACCGAACTAGGGCGGGTTCGGATCGGGTCTGAGTGGCAATCGGGCCGGGCTGGAATTGCAAAAACTCGACCCGCCCAATCCGCAATCCTATTTGGGTCCAACCCAGGTCCGGTCGAGTCGGCTCGCGGGTTGGCCCGTTTAATTTTTGTTTTTTTTAACTTTAAAAAAAAGTGATTTTAATAATAATAAACAAACGTAATAATAATAATAAGAATAAAAGAGTGAAATTTCCCCCCAAAAATGTATATATTATTAAAATGATTTCAACTTATACAAGTTTCCTAATTTGTAATAAGAAATAAAGATTTTCTACAAATTTGTTTTATACAATAACAATTTTCTTCGATACAATTTCAATTATCTTCAATTATCCTAATTTTTTATAACAAACAAAGATTTTATACAAGTTTTATACATTACAATTTTCCTCAATTTGTTGGTCTTGAATTTGTTGTTGTTGTTGGTCTTCAATTCTTCATGTTGGTTGTAATTGTTGTTGTTGTTGTTCTTCAGGCGAGTTGCTTCCACTTGTAGACGTGTCGAACCCTTTTCCTTGAGTCTTATCTCCGGCCTTCATCTAGTCTTCCGTGCAGACGAGCATCTCCAACGATTGGGGCTTCAAGCAATTTCTATAATCGGTTATAACCCTGCCACTTGTAGAAAATGCACTTTCTGAAGCAATTGTAGAGACAGGAGTTAGTAGATCTTTAGCCATATATTTAAGAATACTATAAGTATGTTCATGGTCTTTCCACCTTTGTAAAATATCTAGTGAAGAAGTAAAACTTTCATAATCTTGTTGATTATACCAATGTAATTTATTTGGTTGATTAGTGCTAGCTTTTTTGATTGAATTTTTGCAAGTAAATTAAATATGGCATCATCTAATTTATTCTTAACCTTACCTTTAGAAGTAGCAGAAGAAGAAGTAACTAAAGTAGTAGTACTACTAGATGAAAAACTTCTATCATAAAAATCATACAAGTTATTTAATGTCGCCTCAAATTTAGCTAAAAATGTTCCGCAATCAATTTCAGATTCATCTTCCCCAAGTAAAATAAGAAACATTTGAATCAAACTCTTCGTACCTTCTAATTTGATACGAGGATCCATCACAGTAGCAATACAATACAACATAGGATGATGATTAAAATACTTCAAAATTTTGGAGTATGCAGGTTTCACAATATGACCAATAAAAGCATCATCGATCATTTCTTTGAAAGTTTACATCATAGTAACTATTGAAATAAAAATGCTACTAGAAGTAGATTCATAAGATTTTGAAAATTTGAAAGTTACGTTTTAAAAGGTTCTAAAAATTTTAACAAAGATTCGGCATAAAACCAAGCTTGGGAAGTCATTTCAAAATTTGGCATATTTTTTGACATACAAAAAACATTTATACATGCTTTATATTCAGTAAAAACATGTAGCAAATCAAAAGTAGAGTTCCATCGGTGTTTAACATCCTTTGGAAATTTTCTAAAATGTACATTTGTAAGCCTAAACCAAGCTTTCCATTCTTGAAATATAGGGCCACTTAATGCAATAAAATGTACACAATATCTAATGTTAACTATATATGGTTTAGCTATTTTTAATGAATCTTGAACACATAAATTTAAAATATAACATGCACATCTAACATGAAAAATATTGTCAGATGGAGGGTTTAATGCAGTTTTTAATATACTAATTGATGCATTGTTGTTAGATGCATTATCAAAACTTATACACATAATTTTATCACGAATATGAAAAATGTCACAAATTTCTAAAATACGATTTGCAATTTCATTACTACTATGGGGATAGGGCAACGCGGCAAGTGATATGATCCTTTTTTGAATAATCCAATCACTGTCGATCCAATGACAAGTTATTCCCATCATTGGAATATTGTTGCAACCCGTCCAACAATCGGAAGCTAAAGAAACTCTACAAGTTAAACTCCATAAAATGGTAATCAAAGCTTCTCTTATTTTATTGTACATTTTAAAACAATCGGAATTCAAAGTATTCCTAGGAATTCTTTTAAAATGTGGGTTTAATGTAGTTTAATTAAAAGTTTCTAAGTCCCTACTCTAGGAATAGGAAAACGGTAACTCTTCCTTAATTACTAGTCGGATCATTTCCCGACGAACAAGTTCGGAATCATAAGTGTGGCTATCAACTAGACCGATCCTAGGGTAATTTTTTTGTTGGCCGGGTAAGTCTGCAAGAAGTTCTTTGTGTATATTTTGGATGTGTCTTTTTATTGTACCCGCCCCCTCACCCTTCTTCCATTAGTATGCTTTCGAACAAGTTTTACAAATTTTTATACCTACACCCTGATTTTCTTCGTTGGGAACATAATCATAAAATTTGTGCCAATTACTAGTTTCTCCTCTAGTTTTCCTACTATTATCCGGTTGTGTTGTTTCAGTTGCTTGTGTTTGTTCTTCTTCTTCCATGTCTATGTCTCCCACAAACACTTCGTGTGTACCAATGTGTTGGGTCATAGAGTACTCTTCGGCGGGCTCATTTTGTGGGACAATAGGAGGCCTACGAGAAGTGCCGGTGGAATCTTGTCGACTTTGGCTATGGCCGCTACCTCGTGATCTAGACATGTTGATATAGTAGTGTATGTGAAAATTTTAAATACAATCTAGGCGAGATAAGTTTTTATAAAAAAAATATAGAAAACAATAGGAGGGTTGTGAGAGAGAAAATCAAAAAACCAATAAACAAATATGATACAATAAATTTACACTACAAAAAAATATCAAGACAATAAGAGGGTTGTGAAATTTTGATACCGTACTTCACGAATACTCGTATATAAAATAAGAGTGAAAATAAAAGTAAAAATAGAAGTAGAAATCCGGACTCGTATATAGAAAGAAAGATAGCTTCTTTGTTGGAGCCTTGGAGGAGTTGAAGACTGGAAGTGACGTAGCTGAATGTTGAATTTGATACGATCGTAATTTATTACTTCTATGTTGCTAGCTTCTTTGTTGACAAAATTTCAATGAATTGAGTAGTAGTAGAGAGAGTACGAGAATAAGGTGTGAAATTTTTTAGAGTGGTTTAAGAGGTATTTATAGGGTAAAAAGAAAAAAAAACCAAAAAAAAACCAAAAAAAGGCTAAAATAGCCATTGGCTGTTTTTTTCGCCGTTGGACCCGTGGGTCGAACGGTCGACCACGTTCGACCCATGCGGGTCGCACGTTCGACCCGTGTGGGTCAAACGGTTCGAAACCCAAATTAGATGACCCGGGTCGACCCGCTTAGACTCGCGGATTCGAATCAGACCCGACCGTATATTAACGGGCCGGGTTTTGGCGAGCAGGTCGCGGGTCAGCCCAACCCGGTTGCCAACCCTACCTTAGCAGCATCGACTAGCAACAAAAGACCATGAAGTGAACAAAACATTCTTCATTGCTAAAGAGCATATTACATTATCAGGGTTACATGAACTTTTACAAACTCAATGCACGAGGCCCTGGCCATTGGGACCCCTTTTGGCAGATCCCGATCCCATATTCTCCACGTCTATCCCCGAAGGATGGGTTCCTAACCCCAACAATTTGGGAGCTCCCTATAAGCTAGCGATAATAGACGAACCGGCTACTCCACTTTGGGCATCCCTAGGCACTCCCATTCGGGAATGGGTCCCCGGGTATGGGTCCCGTCTCGAGAAAGGACTCCAAAAGTTAGAGGTCGTCTCATCTCTCCGAGCTTAGCCCTCAACTGATATATCTCCCTATTTTTCTCCATGTGCATCTGTTTGAAGACGAAGTCCGAAGACTGCCCTCCGACGAGGCCATAGAGCACACTCCCCTTGGCTGGGGAGAAATTGACTTTGGGGATAGATGCTTTTAAGCGAGCCAACTCTTCCGTCACCTCCTACAACCTCCAAATGTGGTACCTAAATGAATTTTCTCTATCGCTTGCCTTCTTTCAAAGACAGACAATGACGTCCTAGGCTCGACTCAACTTGCCTCAGAGGGATTAGATTCTTTCTCATACTCACTTTCTCAAGGCTCGTACCTTGTGATCTGATCAACAAAACAACCACCTTAAGACTCAGAGGAATACAATGCAGGTCAAAAAGTTGTATGATTTTTCTTTAAACAAAATGATTACAAAAGTCGGTGGCCAGTCCGCAAATGACGTCAATACAAAAATAATGAAAAGAAGAACTAAGGCGAAGAGGAAACCTCCTGGGAGGACAAGTGAGTTTCCTCGTCCTCGACCACCTCACGCTCACAACAGTCACTGACGTCATCTAAAGGCAATTCCTCACCTTCGCGAACAAAAGGTATCTCCCCTAGAGTCAGAGGGGTCCCGCCAAGCTCCGGCTCGAAAGATAGGCCACTGAGAATGATGCTGGGATACCTTTCCCTTACATGCTCGAGGGCTTGGTTATAGCCCTGGTCCTCTCCTGCTATGATCTGGTCTGCAGAACCCACGAACTCTGCCCTCAATTTTGCCAACTCCTCCTCCAAGGCCTCCTTCTCTTCCATTACAATTCCCTGGTCCAATTTCCCTACCAAAACATCGCCATCTAGCTCCTTCACCCGCTTCTCGAGTGCATGACTCTTCTCCTCCTGCCACTTTCAAACGAGCCGTTCGGCCCTCCGGTTTGTGCACTTGAGAAGATGCTCATACTGACGCTTCACCTCCGCTCCTTGGAGTATGTCCTGTAGGAAGGAGGAAGCTCATTAATGAAGTTACAAGTGCAAAAAAGACTAAATGTTTGTTTAAGACCAAACTCTTACCATGACATAAGCATGGACATACCGGGGGTAGCCCGATTTAGTGGTCTCCTGAGCGAGAGCCCTTCTATCCCTCGGCGGGGCTAAGTTATCAACCACCTCAATGGCAACACGGGACTCCATCATGGAGTCGACCACTTTCATTGCCCAATCAGGCTGATAGGTCTCTCTGAGCTTGTCAAGGATGAGGGTCATCAACATGGAGTGGAACCGAGGAAGAGGTGACCCGGCCAGCTCGGCAGCTCAGAGCGATTGCTCACTTGGAAGGCCCTCGAGGAATCCTCCAGGTAATAGATTCTAAATGTAAGATCTCGCAAAATAGTACATAACTATTTTGTACATTAGTCTGTGCACAATTCAACTCTGCCATTGCCTATCCCAAGCCAGGAATCCGGCCGCAAACAGGGTAAGAAGGAGGGTTGCGTTAGGCAGTTGACAGCCAGCATAAAATTTTGTCAAATCTTATGAATATGAATCCTAATTTTATACGCGCAAATGCTAGGGCATTCCCTAGAAGCGATGCATTGTGCCTACCTCTGGGTGCTTTCAAAAATGTGTAAGGCCTGTCGCACTGGCGCCCGGGTGCAGAGAAAAATGGGCAAGGGTTTATGCACCAAACTGGATGTGCGCAGGTAAAGAAGCTAGTCCAGAAAAATAGGCTTAGGTTAGTGACTTGGAATATAGGAGCATTGACAGGAAAATGTATAGAACTAGTAGATACCATGATTAGAAGGAATATTAATATAGCTTGTTTACAAGAAATAAAGTGTAGTAGGGGAGAAAGCTAAAAAGATAGATGATTTTAAATTATACTATACCGGTAAAATTTGAAATAGAAATAGAGTAGGAATTTTAGTAGATAAGAAATTCAAAAGAAATGTAGTAGGTGTTAATAGGAAAGGGGATAGAATAATACAAATTAAGCTTGTATTAGAGGAAAACATAATTAATATCATTAGTGCTTATGCACCCCATGTAGGATTAGATGCACAAGCTAAAAATAAATTTTGGGAAGATATGGATGAGATAATTCAAGGAGTACCCCCAGGTGAAAAACTATTTATAGGAGGGACGTGTAGGAGAAGATAACATGGGATATGAGATGGTGCATGGAGGACATGGATTTGGATATAAGAATGATAGTGGAGAGGCTCTATTAGATTTTGCGGCTTCGTATGGTCTTATACTAGAAAATACTTATTTTAGGAAGAGGGAGGAACATTTGATAACCTATAAAAGTTGGGCAAATAGGAGTCAGATTGATTTTTTCATTACTAGAAAGGTAGATTGCTTGACATGTACAGATTGTAAAGTTATACAGGGAGAGTGTTTAACCTCACAACATAGATTAATGGTATTGGATGTTAAGATTGGGAATACATATGTTCAAGGAAGGAGACTAGGAACCCAAGAATTAGGTAGTGGAACTTGAAGGGAGATAAACTACAAAATTTTAGAGATAAAGTCCTTAAAGGAGTATCATAGAATTGGGAAGGAAAGATAAATATGATGCGGACTAAAATGGCTACGTACATAAGAGAAATTTCAAAGGAGGTACTTGAAGAATCTAAAGGTAGAGGGTTGCTAAATAAAGAAATATGGTGGTGGCAAGAAGAACTTCAAAATATTGTGAGAGAAAAAAGATCAACCTTCAAAATATGGCAAAAGAATATAAATGAAGAGGATTTGGAAAGATATAAGACCGTTAGAAAAGAAGTTAAGAAAGCGGTAAAAGATGCAAAAGAAAAAGCTTATGATGATTTATCCACAAAATTAGAAACAAAAGAAGGAGAAAATAATATTTATAAGCTTGCTAAATAAAGGGATAGAAAAACAAAAGATCTTAATATAATTAGGTGTATTAAGAGCGAGGATTCAAGAGTTTTAGTAAAAGATGAGGCAATTATGGAAAGATGGCGAAATTACTTTGAGAAGTTATTAAATAAAAAGTTTATGGGCAACTTAATTATAGAGGACTCGAGGAAGAGTCGAGAGCATAAGTTTTTCAGTAGAATTAGGACATCGGGGGTTTGAAATGCTCTAGGAAGGATGAAAATAGGAAAAGCTTTAGGACCGGATGATATACCCTTGAAGTTTGAAAGTGTCTGTAAGAGTGGGTTGGCTAACAAAATTATTTAATGAAATTTTGAGGACTAAGAATATGCCCGATGAATGGAGAAACAAGATTTTAGTACCTATATATAAAAGTAAAGGAGATATACAAAGTTGCTCAAACTACTGAGGAATTAAAATAATGAGTCATACGATGAAAATTTGGGAGAGAGTGATCGAACATTGACTGAGAATAGAAACTACGGTGTATGAGAATCAGTTTGGGTTTATGCCTGAGAGGTCAACAATGGAAGCAATTTATGTACTGAGGAGATTTATGAAAAAATATAGGGAGAATAAGAAAGATCTACATATAATTTTTATAGTTCTTGAAAAAGCATATGATAAGTCCCTAGAGACATAGTATGGTGGGTGTTAAATAATAAAATAGTAAATATTCAGGATATTGAGGTAATTAAGGAGTGTATGAAGGGGTAACGACCACAATTAGAACAACCACAGGAAAGACCAGCGACTTTTCTATTACAGTAGGTTTACACCACGGTTCGACTTTAAGCCCCTACATTTTTTACTTTGGTTATGGTTGAATTGATGCGAGGAATAAAAGATGAGGTGCCTTGGTGTATGCCTTTTGCCGATGACATCGTCTTAGTGGACGAGAGACTAGAGCAGAAGTCAGTTCTAAATTAGAATTGTGGAGAGAAACTTTGGAAGCTAGAGGCTTTAGGATAAGCAGAATTAAAACAGGATATATATAGTGTAATTTTAGTGATATTCAGAACACAACTGAGGAAGTAGTGAAGCTTGATGGCTAAGAGATCCCTAAGAGAGACTGTTTCCGATATTTAGGGTCGATTATAAAAAGAGATGGGGAGATTTGTGAAGATGTTATAGATAGGATCCAAGGAGGGTGGCTTAAATGGAGAAGTGTCAGTGGTATTTTGTGTGACAAACGTATACCTTTGAAGTTGAAGGAAAAATTTTATAGAACGGCTGTTAGACCAGCAATGATGTATGGAGCAGAGTGATGAGCAACAAAGAAACAACATATCCAAAAAATTAGTGTAGCGGAGATGAGGATGCTAAGATGGATGTGTGGTAAAACAAGGAATGATAGAATTAGAAATGAGCATATATGAGACATGCTAAAGGTAGCTCCAATCCAAGATAAGCTAAGAGTGAATCGTCTCAGGTAGTTTGGACATGTCACACGTAGACCTAGTAGTGCCCCCGTTAGAAAGAGTGATTTGATAAGTATTGAAGGTAGAGTTAGGGGAAGAGGAAGACTTAAACTAACTTGGGTGGAAACGGTGAAAAAAGATATGATAGCTTGTGACCTTGCAGAAGATATTGCACTAAACCGAGCAGAATGGAAAAGCAGGATTCATGTAGCCGACCCCAACTAGTTGGGAAAAAGGCTTTGTTGTTGTTGATGTTGTTTGTGCACAATTCAGAATCGTACGAATTAATGGATTCTTCTCCACTTTAATTCAGTAAATATTGAGACATATTATTTAATATGTTTTGAACCCGATATTGATACAATTGCTGAAACTGTAATTGAGAGGGAACGATAGTGTTTCTATAATAATAAACTGTTTTATTATATACATACAAACATTTTCTTTATTTAAGTGTTATGTATGTATTGTATGTGTGTATGTATATATATAATTATTCATACAAATAAAACCCTAAACCACTAATTAACCCATAAATCACTATTAAACAACTATGGACTTGTTTTGGGGTGTGCTCACCCACCTCTCATCCCTAGCCGGCCACCATCTCCGCCCCCCCCCCCCCCCCCCCCCCCCCCCCCCCCTCTCTATTTAAACCTTTGTGTGATCTAAACTCATTCTTCCTTCATTTTTCTAACTCAAAAAACTTCTTCTTTCAAAAACTTCATTTTTATCTCATTTCCTAGCATCTCCAACAACTTCAATTTCTTATTCAAGCTTGGCTTGGAAGTTGGAGAGAAAGCATACAAGAAAGGAGCAAGGATCTAGGAGGAGGAGGAGTCAAACAAGGAGACAGAGAAGAAGTGATCATCAACAAACTTCATAGTGGGTGTCTTTCTAAACTCTATGTTTGTGGATTGTTTTCTTTTCTGTGTATGATGAAGAGTTGCTGATTTGAGGCTAGCTAAATGGCATGAATGAAATTTTTTATGTTCAAACTTAAGTTCTTGAGCAAAGAATGTTAATTGATAGGAAAAGATATGATCTTGAGAAGAATTAGCATGATATGATTAGAAAATCATAACTTTGTTCCATGATGGGATTTAGACTTAATATTTTTAAAGTATAATCTTGATTGTGTCCCTATGAACTCCAGAAAGTTTTATAATTTTTTAATATGATTTAATATTTTAATAAATTTGAATATTCTGCTAGTGTGAGATAAATTTTCTGCTCTGTTTGAATCTAGCATGCCTGACTTACAAAAAACATATCTCCTTGTATATCATGAATTTTGAGTTAAAATTTTTACAGTAGGTTCTCTTATATGTCTATATCAAAAAAATTCATAATTTTTGGATGATGTTTGATATTTTTAGAAAATTCTACATCTATACTGGGTAATGAAAACATTGAACTGTCTTTCGATTCTGTTTCAAGAATTTTGTATTCAGTTGGAAAATTAATTCATTCCAAAGTAAAAGGATTCTTAAGCTAAACTTTTTATTCATGGTTCTTATATGTGTCTACAGAAATCCCACCAATTTTGATAATTTTTTGAAATGATTTGATATTTAACAAAAATCATGTTTCTATACTGAGATAAAAATGTTTTAGCTCTATTTTTATTATGAGTACTAGTAACCCTGGAAAGCATAACTCCATGACAAAAAGGGAATTTGAACTTGAAATTTTTACAGTAGTATCTTAAGTCAGTGTGGAACATTCCTACCAAGTTTCATGATTTTTGAATACGAATTGTTATCTCTTTAAAATACAGCTTTTTGATGTTGTTAAGAAATAGTGTGGTTATTGTTTGGTAATTTGCATCCTATTCAAATTGTCATAACTTTCTGTATACGTGGAGTTTTGAGCTAAATTTTGGATATGTACTGCTCATATGCATCTGAATTATGCACACCAAATTTTATGAGATTTTGAGGTCATGGATATTTTTAACTGAGTTTTAAGTATACACTGGTTGATAGTTTATGCATATCCTGAGAATTTGTATACATATTAGTGTAAGGTCTTTTTCATCATCTATATGAACCATTTTGAAAAAGTTTCTAGCTGAGAAAGTAAAGTAGATTCAAAGACCTTTCTTTAGAATCTAAAAATATGGAATTTCATTAAGAAAGTAATTAATTGTGATTTTTGCAACTAGCACCATTCGTAGAATTGGATGAATATCTTACTGTTTCGGGAATATGTAAGGCATTAATATATTAAGGCTACATAATGGAGTTATATAGTTGTTAGTTAGCTTATAAATCATGAATTGAACATGTCTGAATTGAAATTGTGAATTTCTACTGTATTGAGATGTATATGGCTATGTAAAGTAGCTTGTTTTTTGCCTAGGGTAATGGTTATCACCCTAGGACTATCAATCCATTTGACCATTGATAATTAGTAAAATTTCAACTCGAGTGCGCCGACGGATTGCTACCCATGGAGGGGTTGATCGCGGAACGGAGACGAGGTCGAGATTCAAGCAAGAGGGTGATTGGCGATCGCCGGAGGTCGAATCGCCAATGTCGCTGGCTCAAGTTTGGGCCAAGTTGGGCCAACTTTTGAGCCTGGTCTTCGGGCTGTGTTGATTTCTCTAGGGCTTTGTGAATTTGGATAAAGAACTAAGTTTTTTTTACTAGCAAGTGATCGGCTGGTAATCAATAATCTCTGCACAATTAAGAACAGTAGTTGCTTAACCAGGACTAGTAGGAGTATCCTAAGAGCAGAGCATGTCATTGATTGTTAGGGTAGGCACTAGTTGGGTGGTTGTACTCATCTGTCAAGGAGACATGTGCGGCGTCATCTCGCCTGTTAGGGAGCACGGGTGACGTAGTCTCGTCTGTTAATTTTTAGGGCCTAGTGATAAGAACGGGAGGTGCTCATGTCAGAAGTAGGGAATGGACACTACGAATCTCTCAAATTCTATGTTGGTCAGTACGGGCAGGGAGCTAGAGTAAGACCCCAAAGTGTGGGTAAAACTCTAGGCATCTCGGTGAGTGGGGTTATTGCGGGGCAACCTTTATGCTCGTGGCAACTTTTGGGTGAGATCCGAGCAGCGGGACTGCGGGGACTGAGCGTAGTGGAAAATTGGGACACCACTACTGACTGCAAAAGGAGAATTGGACCGAACAACTGCAACCTCATCAGTCACTAGATAAATGTCAGGAACGGGAAAGAGTACAAGAGTACGATGCATAGCGAGGGATCGAACCCTGTGATTTGGAGACTACGAACTCATTGGAAAGTATGTAGTATGGGATGCATACGTTTCCATTGAAGTTGCATTTAAGGAAGTATGTGGTATGGAATGCATACATTTTCAAATGAATTGCATTGCGTGCGTTTGGAATTGTGCATTAGACTCTAGGGCATGGCATACACTAACACTTGTGATTTGACTACACATTTTCCTTTTGCATCAAATAATGATTGTTGGGTTTTGGAGAGTCGCAGGTTTTATCAGCAATGCGTCAGTTGCACTCAACTTATGTGCCCACGGCCTGTTTAGTTGCAGGATTGATGGTCGTGGAACAGGAGACTCGAGCTACGGGAAGCAATTAGTGAAAGTTTTTGTTGTATTTGTTGCGGAGATTTCTGATTATCGTACAATATGATATTATAAATTTTGTACAATAAATTTATTTGATGTAATTTATGTGAATTCATGATGTAATTCTATGATGAACAAATTTGTACTTATTTAATTGTGGTGGCAATATAAAGTTTTAAATTTCCTGTGATTTTACTGTGTTTGGACTTATTTGAAGGAAAGATTATGGCTTGTGTCTCGAGTTCCGGCTATTGGGAGTTCGGGGTGCAACACTAAGGGCCTCAGACCTCTTCGTCCTAACCAAGGCCGAGATCATCTCCTTTCCCTTCCCCTTCGGATCTTTCACTACCCACTTCTCCTCCCGTTCAGCATGTATGATGGCAGCATTGATGTCGTCCACACCTGTAAGGAAGTTGAAGCGTTAAGACATTATCAAAGTGTACGCAAGGGAGCCTAAGGCTAAAGAAATCTTACAAGGAACATAAGGACTCAAGCCGCAGGTCGCTAGCTTCGACTCCGTCATCTTCACCCAATCTATGCTACTGCTACCGTCGAACAGCCGCATATATTCCTCATCCTCCTCCTTAGTGAATTTTGCCAGCTTCATAGGCTTCCTATCCGGGATGTCATACGACCACCTTGTGGAGATATCCCAGGGGTCAGGACTGTAGACAATGAAGTATTTCAACTATCACTCCTTTATAGAGTCGGGAAGGTACCATCTATGCTTATTCCTTGGAAGGGCACTTAGCCCAAGACATGTTTGGAAGTACTTTAGCTTCAAGAGAATGTTCTTCATCGAGCACAGCATAATGAAACTCGTTAGCTGCTTCCAGGAATTGGGCTCGTATTGCATATGGCTCATCCCCAACCAATTCAGGACCTCCTTAACCCATAGTGAATGTATCGGGCAGGAACATGCAAAACCACTCCGAAAGGTATCTGTTGCCGGATCCCAGGACTCAGAAGCATCAGCACATACTTTTTGGGGGGGTATGGAATGCCTCCTGAATGTCACCAAGGTCGCCCCCCACCATAGTGTTATGGGTCTTGTTCACCTCAATCGTTGGTTTGTTCGGGATCGACAGCTGCACACTAAAACGAACAACGTGCTTTAAATCTTCTGGGAACATCTGAACAGACTTGCAGAGCGTCGGTCGGAATATGCCATCCTTAGGCTCGTAATCCGTCGGCTCATATTACCAATCGGGTGAAAGGATCTTCCTCTTCTTCCTCGCCGGACGTTGAATGCGAGGAGGGGCGATAGCAACTATACTGTCAAGGGATGAAGAAGCCGCTTCCTAGACTATGGGACTCCCCTTCGCATCTTCCTCCCTCGCTCCCCCTTGACTCCCTTCATCTTCCTCTTCCTCCACTTCAACACGCCCCTGCATTTCCTCCTCAGCTTCGAGGTCCCTCCTCTCTTTGTTGGACCAAATCATACCCTCGGGACAATCAGGCTCCGTCCCCTCTGGGTCCGAAAGCGCTTCAATCTCCTCATCCTCATTTTCATCAGACGAAGAAGGCACGTGGACAAGTCTCTCCCTTTCAGGCTCGTCCCTCGACAAGGATGCGTGAAAGGAATCCGAGGATGACCTGCCCTCGCCGGATGATGAAGACCAATCAATGGGCTGAGCTCCAAACATGTTTGAAGTTAAAAATTTGTTTCTAGATAGAGAACCTCTGGATGTAGAAAGAGAAAGCAATCTGAGAAAATAAGATAGGGATAGAGATTTATAGAAATGGGAGTGACTTTCCAAATGGCCACTATCATGTGTCACCTCCTCGATTTCTACAAAATCATCATTCAAAGATCACGCAAAGTCACGTGCACAACAGTTCATTGTCACTCGTCCTATTTCCATGGAAATCCAAATAAGTGTATCCCCGCAAAACAAGTGCTTCAAAATGGCGCTCGTATTCCGAACTCATCGCAGATTTATTTACTAACACGGCTCACACCTCAGACAAAACACCTCGAAATGGTGCTCTGACTCCGAGCTCGTCGCGGATTTCTCGGCTAACACGGCTCATGCCTTGGACAAAGCACCTCGAAATGGTGCTCCGACTCTGAGCTCGTCGTGGATTTCATGCCTTGAAAAAAATGCCTCGAAATGGTTATACGACTCCGAGCTCGTCGCAGATTTCTCCACTAACACGGCTCATGCCTCAGACAAAGTGCCTCGAAATGGTGCTCCGACTCCGAGATCATCGTGAATTTCTCCGCTAACATGGCTCACGCCTCAGACAAAACACCTCAAAATGGTGCTCTGATTCCCGAGCTCATCGCAGATTTCTCCGCTCACACAGCTCACGCCTCGGACAAAACACCTCAAAATGACACTCCGACTCCGAGCTCATCACGAATTTCTCTGCTAACATAGCTCACACCTCGGACAAAGCGCTTCGAAATGGTTCTCCGACTCCAAGCTCATTGCGGATATCTCCGCTAACACCGCTCATGCCTCAGACAAAATGCCTCGAAAAGGTGCTGATTCCGAGCTCATCGCGGATTTCTCCACAAACACAGCTCATGCCTAGACGAACCTCCTCGGCACGGAGCTCCGATCACGAGGAATATGCTAGTTGTCAGCTCAGAAAGAACCCTTAGGGGTCGGACCCCGATCCTCTACCCTGGCAGCTCGGAAGGAACCCAACATCATTGCAACAGACTAGGTCTTATGCCAGCACATTTTTTCCTACAAGTTACCTACTCCTCGAAGATGACTGAGAGCTCGCCTCCGAGAGTGGGGGGCATGTGATATGAGTAAAAATCGTGGCTAAGCTCCATCGTTCGATCCCAGCATGGATCACAAGGTAGACAAGGACAATATTACAATTTCATGAAAACCTAAAACCCGAATACAGTTCATGGGCCTCCCATAGGCCCACCAACTCAGTTCGGACCCACCAAGGAGGGTTGCTTAATTATGGAGTAATCAGATCCCCTACGATCAGGGGATTAATTGCTCCATCATATTCCCAACCAGCAGAATCCAATTAGGCAGCAGGAAATCTCTCTATAACAGATTCTCACAAGCCTGTAAATACAGACTCACCTCCACTGTTACCAGGTAATCACAATTTTACCACATTATCCCACTTTAAACCCCAGTTTACTGACTTGATCTTCAAATGGCCTATCACCGGGAATACTCCCAATGTTTTAAATGTTTTGCAGGTGTTCAGCGACGATCAACCACAACCAGATCCACTAAATATTTGCCTCTCATCAGGACAGGATCGACTGCTAAGATCTGCTTTCCCTCTATAACAAAAGAACTCACTATTTGTTGCTCTCACACCCAAAAAATAGCAGCATCAATGTGGAATGCATGTGTTAGTTTAAGTAGGGTTTTCTACTTTTGCTCTCATTTCTCTATTTCAAAATAAAGGAAGAAAAGAGTGGCAAACCCATCAGCTTAATATATAGTTATATTATATTAAAGATTAATTAGTATAACCATGTGCAATATATTTTATATCATTTTCAAGAAAATGATAAAATTACAATATATTACACGATTTTTAGGTTTGATTAAGAGATATGATTCCAGTTCAAAAATTGGAAGAAGAAACGAGGGGGGCTCCTTTTTTGTCTTTTTTTTGCTTGCTTTAAAAAAAATCATTGGACTAACTGCATAAATGTATTTTTTTAAATAAGTTTTAAAATAAAATAAGTCAATAACTACGATTAATGTGTTTCTAGATATGTTTTTTTGAATGTTAAAATTTGAAGATATTTTAAATTAAAATTTGGAGAGAGTTCTTAAAGTGCAGAGAGGGAAATGAGCAGTGGCCCGAGTGGCCTCCTACTTTTACTCTTTTTTTTTCTTTTTAAAATAGAGAAAGGAGAAAAATCATAAGATAAAAATTAATCTTAGCATAATATATTGTATACAAATTAAGGCTGGCAATTGACCCGAACCCGATACGAGCCAGATCAAGTCGGACCTGATTTTAATAGGATATGGGCCAAATTTTTTAAATTTTTTCGGACCCAGGCTCAAATATTGAGCCCAAATTTATTTTCGGGCCGGATTCGGGTTTGTATTAGTCCGGCCCGAACCCAGCTCGGTTGTCACATTTTATGTGTGCACATTTACAAATTAGTATACTAATTAATAGATGATTATTATTCATGGGGTTTTGAGCAAGTATAATTGTAGCTAATTAATACAGTAGCGAATAAAGTGGCTTGATTATTATTCATGGGGTTCTGCGTAACCAATTTCCAACTCCACAAATTAAGTGGCTTAATTTGTGGCTAATTAATACTGTAGCGGATACAAATTAAGAAGCTATTATGTGACTAATTAATTTTATACAATACCTCCCTTTTCTCCAATCACCTTCCTCCCTTCACCCTCCCACGTTAACCTATCCCCCCCTGCCTCCCCACCACACCTCCCACATTCAGTATTCTCCACTTCTCCATTCACTGCTTCTTCTTCTTCTTCCTATTCAGTATTTCTCTTCTAAATCTCCTCAAAATTGGAGCCATAGATGGCCTCAGTGCCTTTATTCTTTAACCAAATCTTCCCCTTTCCGAACCCTCCAAATTGGTATGTTCTCCAAACTCTAGATCCGCTCCATTTCACCCCAAACCGGAACGGGCTCTGGCTTTTTGGTTAGATTCGGACTCGGGCTTGGGCCTCGATTTCGCAGCCCGACCCAAAAACGGATCGAGCTTGGACCTTATGGGCTCGGGCTCGGGCTCGTATAAGTCCGGCCCATTGCCAGCCTTAATACAAATGCTTAATTTCTCACCCAATTCCGCTTGAATTACGGAGAAAGTGTAGTTCTTGATAGTGGCGGGCCCCACTATTTTTTGGTTGGCAGAATGGAAGCAAATACAAATTCTCTGACTGCAAAGAGTATACTCTCTAACAAATTGCAACCAAATAAGCCCTTGTATTGGCTTCACGTGTTTGATGTTTCACAGCACATGTTTCTGTGAAATGGAAATCCAAGAATGTAGCAACTGGCGACTTGCAACAGATTCAATGGCAATGCTATGTGCAACTGGAGTGGCAAGATGGGCTTTCAATTAGCAAGAACGAAGCTAATAAAAGTTTCAGCATCATAACTTTGTGGTAGCTCTCTTCGCTAGTAAGAGCTCGGGATTTAGAACGCTGCTTGCACCAATTCCTTATTATTAGATGAGTGTTTTACGGCCTTATTGCAAACAAAGAATAAACAATCAGAAAAGGATTTCACGATATCGGGACAGTAATTTATTTACTATTATCGCTCTAGTTGTCTTATTAAATGGCAAATGCCAAGAAACAGAGTACAAATTTCATTACACTCTAGGATAACATGCTAACATTTTGCACATTTGCATGGCACATACAGTTTCTGTATTTATTGCTGTGACAAGGGTTTCCATATTTATTGCTGTGAAAAGGTACATATTTTGACACTATCTTGATCCTGAGATCTGACCCCCAATTTCATCGTTACAAAATTAACACACGGAAAAACATTGTTCAGAGTTTGGATTTGGCTCCAGCAGATTTTCTCATAACGAGCATCACTTTTCCAATGACTGCCCTTTCTTTAATAGCAGTAAAAGCAAGATTGGCCTGTCAAAAGCAACAAAATAGTTAAGGTGAAATCATCGGTATCAGAGGCTAAATGCAATAAAATGACATCAGATGCAAGGCTGACCAAAACTATACAATCAGTCCAAATAGGAATTCTTACCTTTCGCACTACAATAAATAGAAAGAAATGATACTATGCCTAAAAATATCTGCTAGCAACTAAATGAACAAAAATGGGGTAAGATCTTTCAAGACGCCAATCGGATTATAGTAGATAAAGTCCATGGCCAGACTCTGAAAGAATACCCTCGATCATTCATGTGTGGTCTGGGCTAAGGCTGCATTCAAGCTCTGACAGATCTAAGCAAACCACCACGTATGAAAAAAGCATCATTAGCCTCATGTCAGGTGGTGCACAAAACCACCTAGTAGTTTATCGAGAAAATACAGAACTCCACAATTGCCTATCCCAAGCCAAGAATCCGGCGGTAAGGATGAGGGTTGCGTTAGATAGTTGACAGACAACATAAAATTTTGTCAAATCCTATGAACATGAATCCTAAAAATATATGCACAAATGCAAGGGCATTCCCTAAAAGCGATGCGTTGTGCCTGCCTCCGGGTGCTTCGAAAATGTGAAAAGGGCGTCACACCGGTGCACGGGTGTGGTAAAAAATGGGTAAGGGTTCCTGCCGAATCTAAACATATGCGGGTAAAGAAGCTAATACAGAAAAATGTATACAACTAGTAGATACTATGATTAGAAGGAATATTAATATAGATTGTTTATAAGAAACAAGGTGGGTAGGGAAGAAAGCTAAAGAGAGATAATTTTAAATTATATTATACAGGTAAAATTAGAAATAGAAATGGAATAGAAATTTTAGCAAATAAGAAATTCAAAAAAGATGTAGATGTTAATAGAAAATGAGAAAGAATAAAACAAATTAAGCTTGTTTTAGGGAAAAACATAATTAATATCATTAGTGCTTATGCACCCCAAGTAGGATTAGAAGCACAAACTAATAATAAATTTTGGAAAGATATGGATGAGATAATTGAAGGAGTCCCTTCGGTGAGAAATTATTTATAGGAGGAGATTT
This sequence comes from Hemerocallis citrina, assembly GCA_017893485.1. Classification (NCBI taxonomy): domain Eukaryota; kingdom Viridiplantae; phylum Streptophyta; class Magnoliopsida; order Asparagales; family Asphodelaceae; genus Hemerocallis; species Hemerocallis citrina. Next base: position 220,246,137 of record CM030359.1, read on the forward strand.
TACTAGACATATAGGAGAAGATAACATGGGATATGAGAGGGTGCACGGAGGATATGTATTTGAAGATAAGAACGATGAGGAGGAGGCTCTATTAGATTTTGCAGCTTCGTATGATCTTATGCTAGCAAATACTTATTTTAGAAAAAGTAAAGAACATTTAATAACCTTTAAAAGTGGGGAAAATAAGAGTCAGATTGATTTTCTCATTACTAGAAAGATGGATCGCTTAACATGTAACTATTGTAAAGTTATACCGCGAGAGTGTTTAACCTCACAACAAAGATTAATGGTGTTGGATGTTAAGATTAGAAAACACATGTGTGAGGAAGGAGACTAGGAACCCAAGAATTAAGTTGTGGAACTTTAAGGGAGAAAACTAAAGGTTTTTAGAGATAAAGTCCTTAAAGGAGCGACAGAGAATTGGGAGAGGGAGACAAATATGATGTGAACTAAAATGGCTAAGTGCATAAGAAAAATCTCAAATGAGGTACTTGGAGAATCTAACGGTAGAGAGAGTTGCAAACTAAAGAAATATGGTGGTGGCAAGAAGAAGTTCAAAACATTGTGGAAGAGAAAAGATCAACCTTCAAAATATGGCAAAAGAGTAGAAATGAAGAGGATTTTGAGAGATAGACCGTTAGAAAAAAGAATTAAGAAAGCGGTCAGAGATGCAAAAGAAAAAACTTATGATGATTTATACTCAAAATTAGGTACAAAAGGAGAAAAAAACATCTATATGTTTGCTAAACAAAAGGATAGGAAAACAAAAATTTTGAATACAATTAGATGTATTAGGAGCGAAGATTCAAGAGTTTTAGTAAATGATGAGGAAGTTAAGGAAAGATGGCGAAACTACTTTGAGAAGTTTTTAAATAAAAAGGAAAAATTTTATAGGATGGTTGTTAGACCATCAATGATGTATGGAGTAAAGTGTTAGACAATCAAGAAACATGTCCATAAAATAAGTGTATCGGAGATGAGGATGCTAAGATGGTTGTGTGGTAAAACCTGGAAGGATAGAATTAGAAACAAGCATATACGAGATATGATAAAGGTAGCTCCTATCCAAGATAACTAAGAGAGAATCGCCCCCATGCGATTTGGACATATCACATGTAGACCTAGTAGTGCACCCGTTAAAAAGAGTGATTTGATAAGTATTGAGGGTAGAGTTAGGGGTAGGGAAAGACCTAAACGTACTTGAGTGGAAATGGTGAGAAAAGATATGATAGTTTGTGACTTTACAGAAAGATATTGCGCTAAACCAAGCAGAATGAAAAATCAGGATTCATATAGCTGACCCCAACTAGTTGGAAAAAATGCTTTGTTGTTGTTGTTGTAGGGATCTAGTCTATATTGTAAGTGTTTCATAAGCTTTGCCTATTTATATGAGGCTGTAGAAGTTGCATTTTGATCTATAAAATCAGTTTCTCATTTTTCTAGCTTGGTATCATCAAAAGTATGACTAAATATCTCCGCTAAAGCGGAGAAAATTGAAAATCATCAAAAGTGTCATTGATATTTGCAGACAGGCTACAGGTGGTTATCTGCAAGAATTATGATTAAGGTTTATCTAAGTTCTTCATAAAACTCAGGATACCATGCACATGCAGCGCACACACCCGCACATGCTCGGAGCTGTAGAAGGAGTAATTTATCAGCTATGTAGGGTTAAAAACTTCATCTCCTCATCTCAATTGAATAATCCAAACTGCTCAAAGTGATATTTATCCCATATAAAATAGGATAATGAAAAATCACGCATTTTTGGGATATTTTGTTTATGTATTAAGTGGTTACGAAATAAATGATTATGTTCAACAGGAGAACGAATTCACTTGATGCATTATGAAAACATGCTTAAACCTCTCTTTTTTCCCACATTATTTTGTGTTTTGTGACAATGCAATCACTTCATATGTTTTAAGACAACGTAAAAACACTGAGGATCATGCAATTAAGATGCAAAGGTGGAGATTTAGTATACCAGAGGCAATGAGTTTTTAGCATGTACATGGAAAATTCCTCCTAATGTTATATTCACTCAATCCTCCTATGACAGAGTCAGCCTCCCATTTTCTCACATATATATTGTGTCTAGATAAAGACAGCCCATAAAAAGTCCAAATGATTGCATTAATGTCAACATCAAGTAATGAGATTAGAACACAACCCTGATGATGTTATACACAAGAAATGCAAAAGAAGAAACAGTCACAAGTTTTAAAATGTACTTTCAAATTCAATGAAACAAAGTACCATTTGGGCACACAGCTTATTCCAAATTTCGAATGAAAATTGAATTCCAAAACCAAAAAACAAGTAAAAAAATCTAATATTGTTTATTATGGAATTTAAGAAATAATATATTATAAAAACTAATATTGAATATATATTTTAAAAACCATATAAGGTTTGCCTCTGACCCACCATGTTTAGTACATTACTGTATAATAATAAATTTATGGCAAGTGGCGTATACCTTTTGATGAGGCTATTAGACACCATTTATCATGCGTTGACATGTGCCTAGTAACTTCACCAGTGGCAAGGTGAGTTTGAAATATAGCCTCTAAACTGCTTGCAATGCCTGACTCAAAGTATGTCTTCTCATTTCGCTATGCAGTACGGTTTTCAAAGGAATTCTTTACAGCTTTGAAGCTTGGTCCGGCCTTAGGGTTAACTTCTACAAAAGCGCTCTTATCCCCATTGCTTTAACCTCAGAGGAGGCACACGAGCATGCTACGATCTTAAACTGCTCCGTCGAAAATTTCCCTATTACCTACCTGGGACTACCATTGAGACCCGGTAAGCTCAAGAAGGCGGACTGATTACCTATCACTGACCGGGTGGAGAAACGTTTAGCAGGAAGGAAAGGTAAAACTCTATCCCTGAGTGGAAGAGTCACGCTCATCAACGCAGCACTCTCGAATCTACCAACATATTACCTGTCATTTTTCGAAATGTCACGATGGGTAATCCAGAGAATTGATCGAATCCGGAAACAGTTTTTATGGAAGGGGGCAAACCCTAATAGTAGGGGCTATCACCTCGTTAGATGAGAAAAGGCATGCATGGAGAAGATACAAGGAGGGCTCGGTATCATTGACCTTCGAGACATGAATATCGCCCTCCTGGGTAAGTGGTGGTGACAAATATTCCACCCCAACGAAGAGGGATGGCAGGATTTCGTTCAGACATACTTGCATGGGAACGGGACGAGAAGTCTGGGCTTCAGGATGGGCCCACGGGTATCCTGGTTCTAGAGAGGTATTGCCAAGGCCTATGAACCTTTCAAGAACTGTGTAACGTCTTATATTGGAAATGGCAGACTCACCAGATTCTGGTGGATAAGTGGTGTGGTGATCACACACTTAAAGAGTTGTTCCCTGATCTGTACATACAAGCGTCACAACCGCATTGCACGGTGACCGGAGCATGGAAAAGAAAGACCTGGAAACCGGTCATTAAACAACCTCTGAACTCGGACGATCAACTCAAGCTCAGTGAGCTACATGCCCATATCGCCAACTCGGGAAATAGATGCTCTCAGGGGCCAGACGGGAAGTCCTGGGGTCCTAAAAAGAATGGTACATTCACTGTGCGCTCCCTTTATAACCACATTCATTTTCGGGGTTGCCGCCCGAAATGGGCAAGTATTATCTGGAGGGCGAAAACTTCACTGAAAATTAAAATATTCATTTGGCTCGTTTTGAACAACGCAATTCTGACTAGAGAGAATCTAGCTAAACACCAAATGAATATTGATTCTACATGTGGGTTCTGTAATGCAGCGACCGAGACTCGAGACCACCTGTTTACGGAATTTTCTAGGAGCAAAGCGGTCCTCGTAGAGGTACTAAACGCCCTAGGAACTTTCGAATACCTCGATACGTATGAAGAGCTGTGGGTAGGCTCCAAGTTCGCCAATGAGAGACGCTCTATGAGAGAAGCCTAGTTTATCGCTATCGCCGCTACTACATGGGTACTTTGGCTAATAGGAACAACTGTTACTTTCGAGGGACTAATAACAGTATCTCTGGTAATTTAACTCACATCATACATCTTATATCCTTTTGGACTACTGCTGCTGCTACAGGTCCCCAAGGGAGGATCGCCAGTGTGTTCCAGGTAGAGGAGTATGACAACGATGAGGTGGAGATTGGGTCGACGCTACACTGAGGGACGAGGCGACTCTGCTAGGACAACCCTCTACTACTTATTGATCCCCACCACCTCAGGGTTTTGTTGGGGAAAATTTAGATGTGTTGTACTCCTCGTGGATGTCGGATATTTTGTTCTATCACTTTTGCCCCTCCCCCATGTTAGGGAGGTAGTATGTTTTCTTTTATGTGTTGTAGGACCTTGTGCTTTACTCCGTACTCTGACTTTGTTTTATTAACTCCTTATTAATGAAACAGGGTGGCCATACTTCACCTTCTCCTTAAAAAAAACGAATTATTCTTCCTTATAGACCTTGTTTAAATTCCATTTCATTTGGAACCATTAATTTAATTAGGATGGAGACATCAGACCCATTAGTATTTGGTCCATATATGTTACTTGCAGTAGACTATGAAGATCAGCACATTTGCTTGAATACCATGAGTAGACTTGAAGAGTTACAATACATATTTTGTCAGCATATCATGATCTAATTTAAAAAATTGTCAGGAGGCACTAAAACTATTACCTTCTATACTGAAGACAAGGCAAGTAAAGAAGAAGAAGAAAAAGGATAAAAGAGTATATAGATAGAACACGTTGAAATAGTATTAGACCACACTCAACAGTGTTAGTGACGATAGATAACAACTTACGTAAACTTAATCCTAGGTAGAGAATTTTTGAAGAATATTAAAAGATTAAAGTTTACCAACAAGTAATGCCGATTAAGTTGGAAATTAAAACTAGTGATTGGTTTGATGGATTTTCAAGAAATAGAATAAGTTAACAATCCTAATATTCAAGCCTAACAATCAACAATTAAAATTAAGCGTTCTTAGTAAGTAAGATATTCAATAATGATTCGTACGCTAATTGGCAAGTAGAAGCACACACACTCGATATTTGTGGATGACAGATAATTCAGATAATATTCTAAAGATGATAAGCAGTACCACAAATAGTTAAAAAATGGAAAGAAATTACCGGGGTTCGATGAAAGTGTCGCGTTGGAGGATAAGAAGGGATCGGGTGCTGCTGGGCTTGCGGTGCGGCGGGTGCTGCTTGAAGGTTGGTCGGTTGTGGCTGAAAGAGGAGGGTGTCCGTCGGGGCTTGGAGTCAGGCAGAAAGCAGCGATGGGGGTGGTTGCAGGCTGGTCAGGGTGAAAAACAGTAGCCAAGGGGGTTCGGGGTGTTAGCGGAGACGGGGCAGGCATCGGGTTGGCGAAGGGGATGTTGGGTGGTCACTCGGGTTGTGGCGACAGGAGGCTGGTGGCGGGGTTGCAACATGGGCGATGGGAAGAAGGGAGAAAGGAGAGGGGCAGTTTGTTGAGGAGAGAGAAAGTGGGAGCGGTTGGGTGTGAGGCTTCAGGACGAAGGGAAAGGTCAGCAGTGGATGTGGAGGGGGGATGGGGGTGGAGTCTAGGGTTTCTTACAAACTCTAATATTATCTCAAGGATTCCCACACGAGATGAATGAAAAGTAAAACTCAATCACACAAAATTTTTAATCAAGCAAAGCATATCTTCTCATTAGTCTAAAGGCCTATCTGTAGGCTCAAAACAAATCTCCAAAATATACCCAATGAGCAGAAAATAAGGGTGCAAATAGCAAAACTGCTATATACGCCAAAACAACTAAAAATACTTAAATGAAAATAATTATGCTGATAAAATAGCCATCATAGACGATGTATGCGCTCATGGAAGCGCCCAAAATGTCTCAAACCGATGTTCTCATCATTCTCTCCGGGTAGGAGAGAAGCTCGACCCAGTCGAGTCAAAACCAGTTCTTCTGTCATAGTGCTCCAAAAGGTTTGGATCCAAGCGTTGAAGCTCCTCACGATCAATCCAAGTGTTCTCCGACTCCGACTTATTCTTCCATCGCATCAAATACCTGTAAATACCACCATCTCTAGTAGAGATTATCTAATCATCTAAAATATTATCCAACTATTCTGTTGGTGGGTAAGTAGTATCAGGTAAAGGGAAAATTATGAAAATTTCACAAGTACGCTGCATGGTAGGCTTATCTATAAGAGAATTTTTAGGGTTAAATTTTGGGCCTTCATAGGGTACTGGATCATCAATATTGAAATTCTTATGTCAAAACCTTCAGCAAAATTTTAAATGGGCTTGCAACACGTGCATTCAATTTCTTAACGGACTCAGCTGAAAACCGTTCCGGACGAATCCGGACCATCACCTCGTCACCAACATCAAAAGTTCTAAATTTCCTTCTAGTATCTGCCCTTAACTTATAGTTAAAACTATTGTCACTAATTTTCTTGGAATTAATCACGGTGAAGTAAACATAACCTTAGGTAGAGAATTTTTCAAGAATATTAAATGATTAAGTTTACCAACAAGTAGTGTCGATTAAATTAGAAAGTAAAACTAGTGATAGATTTGATAGATTTTCAAGAAATTGAATAAGTTTAACCGGTCTCAATTAAATACTCAAGCCTAACAATCAACAAATATACTTAAGCATTCTTAGCAAGTAAGATATTCAATAATGATTCGTACGCTCATTGGCAAGTAAAAGCACACACACTCAATATTTATAGATGACAGATAATTCAGATAATATTTTAAAGATGATAGGTAGTACCACAAATAATGGAGGAATGGAAAGAAATGATCGAGGTTCGATGAAAGTGTCGCCGCCACGGATGGAGAGGATGAAGATGCTAGTTGTCGACGTCAATGGTGTTGCACTCCTCCATAGATCATTCTCTTGATGTGAAGATTAGGTTAAGGTGCTGAATGAAGATTTTGGGATTAAGGCTTCGGATTTGAATTAGATTTGAGATTAGGGTTTCATAATTGAATTGGATTTGGGGATTTGGAGTGGGAAAGGTTTCGGTTGTGGTGGTGGAGGTGGGATCTAGGGTTTCTCACAAACTCTAATGTTCTCACAATATCTCAAACAAAAGAGGGGAATGAAGAGTAAAAACTCAAATCACAAAAAAAAAATCAATCAATCAAAGCATAACTTCTCATTAGTCTAAAGGGCCTATATATATGCTCAAAACAAATCTCCAAAATACAGAAAATAAAGGGTGCAAATAGCAAAACTACTACATATACCAAAATAACTAAAAGTGCTAAAATAAAAATGACTAGGCTAATAGAATAATCAGCGATGCATGTGCTGATAGAAGCGTCCAAATCGTCTCGAACTGATGTCCTCATTATTCTCTTCAAGTGGGAGAGAGCTCGACCCAGTCGAGTCAAAACCAGTGCGTCGGTCATAGTGCTCCAAAAGGTCTGGATCCAAGCGCTAGAGCTCTTCACGATCAATCCAAGTGTCTTCCGACTACGGCTTGTTCCTCCATCGCACCAAATACCTCTGAATACCACCATCTCTAGTAGAGATTATCTGATCATTTAAAATATTATCCAATTTTTCTATCGGTGGGTAAAGTGTCAGGTAAAGGGAGAAATGTGAAAATCTCACTAGTAGACTACAGGGTAGGCTCATCTATAAGATGATTTCTAAGGTTAAATTTTGGGCCTTAATAGAGAAGATCCTCAATATTGAAAGTCTTATGTCAAAAACTTCAGGAAGGTCAACGACATAGGCATTATCATTGATTTTATGCAAAATTTTAAACGGACCTGCAGCACATGCATTAAATTTTTTAACGGATCCAGTTGGAAACCGTTCCGGACGAATCCGAACCTTCACCTCGTCACCAGCATCAAAAGTTTTAAATTTTCTTCTAGTATTTGTCCTTGTAGAAAAAATTATTCTCATAAATCTTCTTGAAGATTTCTCTATGCAAATCATGAATGCGAGATGCAAATGTAGATGCAGACTCTGAGACTCTATGATGTTCTAACATAGGGACAAGATCTATGGACAGCCTAGGACGATAATCATGCACAACTTCATGTGGACTCATGCCGGTGGTTCTATTCTTTGATGTGTTGTAGGCAAATTCAGTAACAGTTAATTTTAAGTCCCAAGTCCTTAAATTTTCTCCCACAAAAGTACGCAAGAGATTTCCAAGACTCTGATTGACAACCTCGATCTATCCATCAGTCTACGAATGGAAGGCTGAAAAGATTTTCAGTTTCATTCCCATCTTGTGTCGTAAGGCCTTCCAAAAGTAACTCATGAATTTAACATCTCTATCGAACACAGTTGTTTTTGGCAACCAATATAGCTTCACAATATTATCAAAGAAAATTTGAGCTACACGAGATGCATCTAAAGTTTTCGAGCATGGGAGGAAGTGTGCTATTTTAAAAAAAACGGTCCACGACGACAAGAATGGAATCGTGTTTCTTTTGTATTTTCGGTAAGTCTAACACGAAATCCATGCTGACATCTTGCCAAGGACAACTGGGAACAGGTAAGGAAGTACACATGCATATATTTTGTTTTTATTGTTTGGCGAGTTGACAAATTTGACACCTGTTAACAAGTCTCGCAACATCTCTTTTAAGCTTAGGCCAGTGAAACCTATATTCCACGGCATCAATGGTCTTGCAATGCTCAAAATGTAGCAAGGCCACCATTGTGCAATTCCCAAACAAGATACTCTTGTAAAGATATACTAGGAATGCACAGTTTGGAGCGATAGAAGAGATAACCATCTTTCAAGAAATAATCATCTATCACTCGAGTGATGTCATCCTTCAAAGTGGTGTCGATCTCGTGAAAATCTGGGCAGAAGGCAAAATCATCTTTTAATCTCTCAAAACCAATAACCTCGGTGCGCAGTGTAGATATGATTATGTGACAATGACTAAGTTTACCAAAAATGATACCGACCTAGCTCTGATGCCAAAATGATGTAAACTTAATCCTAGGTAGAGAATTTTTCAAGAATATTATTAAAAGTTTACCAACAAGTAAAGCCGATTAAGTTAGAAATTAAAACTATTGATTGGTTTGATGGATTTACAATAAATAGAATAAGTTAACAGTCCCAATTAAGATTCAAGTCTAACAATCAACAATTATACTTAAGCATTCTTAGCAAGTAAGATATTCAATACACACTCTTTGTGGATGACAGATAATTTCGATAATATTCCTAGAGATGATAAGCAGTGCCACAAATAATGGAGAAATGAAAAAAAATTACCCGGGTTTGATGAAAGTGTCGTGATGGAGAAGAGGGGATCAGGTGCTGCGGGACTTGCAACGCTGCGGGTGTGCTTGAAGGCTGGTCGGTTGTGGCTGCGAGAGGAAGGTGGTCTTCGGGGCTTGGAGTCAGACAGAAAGCAGCAATGGGGGTGGTTACAGGCTGGTCGAGGTGAAGAACAGCAGCTAAGGGGGTTCGGGGTGTTAGCAGAGATGGGGCAGCGTCGGGATGGAGGGGGGTGTTGGGTGGTCGCTTGGGTTGTGGCGACAGGAGGTTGGTGGCAGGGTTACAACAAGGGCGACGGGAAGAAGGGGGAAAGGAGAAGGGCGGTTGGTTAAGGAAAGAGAGTGGGAGCGGTTGGGAGTGAGGCTTCGGGACGACGGGGAAAGGGGAAAGGTTGGTCGTAGATGTGGAGGGGGATGGGGTGGAGTCTATAGTTTTTCACAAACCCTAATATTTTCTCAAAGTCTCACACATAAGAGATAAATAAAGAGCAAAACTCAATCATGCAATTTTTAATCAATCAAAGCATATATTCTTATTAGTCTAAAGGTCTATATATAGACTCAAAACAAATCTCCAAAATATATCCAATGTGCAGAAAATAAGAGTGCAAATAGCAAAACTACTGCATATGCCAAAACAACTAACAGTGTTGAAATAAAAATAACTAGGCTAAAATAGCAATCCTAGACGATGTCTGCGCTCATACAAGCACCCAAAACGTTTGTTCTCATCAACATAGTCCTCCGGATAAATAAATCAGAGATACTTGGAAGACATAAAACTTGCCATTAACTATCATTCCAATTATTCAACCTGGGAAAAGTGTATGATGCCAGGATAAACAGAGCAATAAAATTAACTGGGAAAAGTGTATGATGCGCTGATAAACAGAGCCATAAAATTAACTGGTAGACGACATTCAAAAAATTAAGTGGTAGACTTTGCTAACCTCAGATAAGGAGTAGGCATGAGAAACGTTGACGGTTATTAACCCCTTTGACAGCCAGGTGAGCAATTCCTTTACTGAGTCTTCAAAAATGTGGGGTTGATGTATTTTGTAGCTACCCCAGTACAGCCCGTGAACTGTCCAATTCTGAAGAACATAAAAATAACAGTCAAATAGAAGCAGCAATAAAGCTAACAAAGTACTCATAAAACTTCTAAATAATACTTACGTAAGCAAATATGTATGGTATACTAGTAACACGTGTGTGCGAGCAAACTATTGAAAGTTAATAAAAGATGACATGCAACTTTGTTTGACATAAAATTATTAAATGATGAATGCTCCATTGTAAACGGGTACCGTGCAAACGGGTATGCAAACCACTGAAGCCGTTATTAGCAACAACAGCTTAGGTTATATTAACACTGAAGCCGTTGTAGAAAACAACGGCAACAATGGCTTCAGTGTTAATATAACCTAAATCGTTGTTCCCAACAACGGCTTAGGTGGTTTGCAATAGAGCATTCCTCTTACTTAATATAGGGCCTGAAGTTCAACATGTACCGAATAAGATACTTGCCCAGTACTTGAGAGCAGATACAGATAGCATGTACTATGCTCAGACCTAAGACTACAATTGGATCACATGTGGCTCGAAATGGCCTGATACCTAAGACTGCACTCATGCAACCATCAGTTCCAGTCATACGGTTTAGGCTTAATTAACCAATTGTCCAAAAAAATTCGGACTGTATTAACATTCAGAAATAAACAAATGTCCAAAATACAATGCATTCAAATTGTACAAATCAGTTGAATGCATAGAGAAAACAAATTAGAAAGTCGCAAAGAAGTTTGTACATTTTACAAATCCAGATCCGTAAGGTTACCTTAACAAGAGCGATATTTGCTGGGATGACTGGTACTTCTCCACTGGCAAATCCAATAACCAGAATATTTGCACCCCAATTCAGAAGCTTCATGCTGTCCTTCATAGGTTTGCCCCCAACTGGATCATATAGAACATCAACCCCTTTCAGCTTTCTTGCCTTCAGAAAACTTTTCACATTCTCTATGATATTGTCTTTGCCCAGGTCAACAACATGATCGACCCCTAAGGAGTGAAGAAACTGTACCTTTTCAGCTCCTCTGAAGTTTATCATGCAAGTGAACATTACCATCTCCAACAATGTATTACATTAACTTATTGCATGGTAAGCTTACCATATTTGGATTGACAAACAATTATTAGAAACAAATAAAATACCTAGCAACAGCAATGACTACGGCACCACAAGCTTTTCCTATCTGTACTGCAGTAAGCCCAACACCCCCTGCTGCACCAAGAACAAGTAACACCTGAAAGTTCATACCCTTTGTAAATGACCTACTCTAAGAGTCGAAAATCCAAATATCCAAATAAATCATTAAAAGAGGTAATAGTTAACAAATTGGTTTTCCATAAAAAAGTTCAGGTTTTTTTATACTTTGTTCAAAACAGTGAAATTGCAAAAACAATTGTCACATAGTATGGAATTATTGCATTCAACACCTCAATTCAAAGGTGAGGTATTGAAAACAATCCTATCTAGACATTATTGTCTAGACCTAACTATTCCTACAAAGAAGTCCAGAATCACAGAAAATTGAATTTATAAACTGTGAATAAATACACAGACTATATGCAATGTTCAATAATGAAATGTTAACTAACAATTGCTCACATAATATAGAATTATTACGTTCAACAAACTCCAAATATTCAAGAACTCAATTCTACACTGTAATGCAGACTACGGCTAAATTTAAAAGAAATTATTTTATAGAAAGAAAAAAAAACCACCTCTCGACTTTAGGCCTCGTTAAGTTAACATTCTCAACTCTTATATTATTAAAACCCTCAACTTCCTGCACGTTCACTAAAAACTGACTTACATGCTAAGGCCGAGCAGTGTAAATTAACTTAAAGAACACACAAACAAAATCAATACAAGAATAATGTATTACAGATTAAAAAAAACCTTAAACCAAATTATAGAGGGTGCAAAACAACTACGTGCACTAATGCTTCAGTCTCAAGGGGAAAACTATCCCTGCACACTAAAATTAAAATTTGTAGCTTAAAGTAGCAACCAATGTTTTACTATGGTTACAACTTACAACCAACTCCTATAGGAACTAAGTGAAAACATGGAAAATTCAAAATTAATATCCAACTATTCACATATGTCTGGATTAAGAGATTACTCTAAATATTTCCACCAAGACATGGGTTTGTGTAAAAGAAAAAACAACAGAGATATACCTGACCGGACTGAAGTTTTGCCCTATGAACAAGAGCTAGATGTGAAGTACCGAATGCAACAGGCAGGCCTCCAGCTGCAAGTAGATCACAACCATCTGGCACTAGAAATCTTTCTCAACAACAAAAAAGATGTAAATCTTAATTAAAACTTATGCTTCTCTTTCGAAAAACTGTATATTGAACGGCTAAATTTGCACAAGGAAACACTGGATAAAGATGTATCTTGTCATCAAGAAATATGAACTAACAAGCAAAACAAAGATGTAATAATATATAAGTCTATGTGTGTATGTATACACAGACGTATAGAGACACATACTTAGCATAATGAAACATGCATCAGTGCGTGCATATTAGAGAGGAAAAGCCATGTTAAATCTCTAATATTATAATGGGAGAAGACCTTTGTGTCATTTGTCAATCTACCAACCCGTGCATTGCACATGCATAACTAATATGAAGGAGGTCTCAGGTTCGAGTCCTCACTACGTTAGATTTTTTACATTAATTTTTTAAATATATTAAATGTACATCACACGTGTTTCTTACTATCTATCTATCTATCTATCTATAATATATCTCTAATATTATAATGGGAGAAGATCTTAGTGTCATTTGTCAATCTACCAACCCATGCATTGCACGTGCATAACTAATATGAAGGAGGTCTCAGGTTCGAGTTCTTACTACGTTAGATTTTTTACTTCAATTTTGTAAATATATTAAATGTACATCACACGTGTAAATTACTATCTATCTATCTATCTATAATATAATTTATAATAACTATTATAATAGAAGAGTTGGAGTTATAAATCTATCTACTTACGTGCAACTCCAACTCTCCCATTATAGTCTTCACATTTAATTTTAAAAATATATAATCATATTTATTAAGACATGCATTGCACGTGTAACTCAGAGTTTCACTTTAAAAAAAATTTAAAAAATAATACGTGCATCGCACGTGTATATTACTAGTTGCTCTTTAATTTTCAAGGCTACAGAAGGCTGAGCCCAGCTAATTCCAACATAAGCAGTAAAAACTCCACATTAACACTAATTTGTATAATTGAATTTCTAACATGCTTTTTAGTAACACATGCTTCTTAGTAACATTGATGTTGATTGAGATTATTATATAGCTCTAACTTATTTTTTAGTATTTTAAATATAAAATGAATATGATTATAATAATTTGTTAAGATTATTCAGGAGATATATTATGAGGTTATGACAAGACCATGTGTTTATCAAATACTTATCAGACAAAAAGATACATAGGAAAATGATGTTAAGTTGAAAAAGGTATAAGTTAATGTAACATGAAAAGTTTCCAAAATATTAAAAGGACAAGAAGAACTTAAGATTTATATGATCCAATTTTGATTTTACGTTACACACGATCTGTAATCTCACAAGTGGGATTTATTCAGTGAGGTAAGCGGAATCAAAATTCCACTTCTGAAATTGCACATTACGTGAAACATAAAAGCGTAACTGGATAATATAATTGCTAACAGTTCTTCTCATGCTGTTTAAAATTTTGGAAACTTTTTCATCTTATTTTAACTCATGCATTTTCTAAGTTAACATCATTTTGCAAGTGCCGTAGTGGCCAAGTTGTAAGCCTCTTCTCTAGTGACCAAGAGGTCGGGGAGGTGGGGGGGGGGGGGGGGGTACGACCTTGTTCTGAAGAAGAAGACATCTAGTCGTAAAACTGAACTAAGGTAAAGATAAAGTACAGGTATATGTCACTCTTATACACAAGTTGGATTATGTGTTGTCTCTTTAGATATTTCAGACAAATATTTCCTTGGTTTTCTAGCAAAGCACTATTTTCACTTATTTGGATAGTTTCTCCTCAACAATGAACTGGACAAAGAAGGTCCATATATTGTCATTGACGTGATCAGATCATCAGAACCATCCTTCACAGCAAAGTTGGACGAAGACCCTTCGGTTCCTGCAGATGGTTGTGCTTAGTTCAGGTGTGCTACCTGAGTCCCTTAGTTTTACCTCCTTTTTTCTTTTGCTACTAGACGCTCTATATTTCCTATAACAGATGGGCCTTTTGACTCTTGGACGGGCCAGTCAAACTTATATCTTCCTTCTTTAGATAGACACACATGAGCTCAACATAAATGCAAGATCAGGTCAATTCCTACAGAATTAGAACACAAAGACCAACGAACATAGCAACATAATACAAATTATAGACAAACTTATGTAATGATACATATCTGGTGTAGGTGTATGTACTATGTACTATAATGAGTATGAATCGTACTAAACTTTTGTACCACAGTAGCTATAACTCAAAAACCTTCTAAGCCACTTTTATTCTATTTTAACAATAGATAAATTTGTATACTTAAAAATAATATATGTAAATAGACTTTTTTTTACTTTTTGTATATATACTAGATTTGCCCGTGGGCACGTGCCTACGGCACGTCTTCGTAACGATACAGCATATGAAAGTCTTGTAAACAGTAAAACAACAATTATGTAGCTTAAGTTTGTATAGCAAAATAATAATTAGTTGTAAATAAAAGTCCATGTTTCCATTAGTATATGTTGAAAAATAATTATAAATTGGGGTGTAAAATACAACTTCTTAGAACTTTGAGTGTGGAGAATGATTAAATTTAACTGTTGATGAGATATTTGCTATTCTCAATTTACAACGAGCAATTAAAAAATGCATTGAAGTAAATAAAAGTCCATGTTTCCATTAGTATATGTTGAAAAATAATTATAAATTGGGGTGTAAAATACAACTTCTTAGAACTTTGAGTGTGGAGAATGATTAAATTTAACTGTTGATGAGATATTTGCTATTCTCAATTTACAACGAGCAATTAAAAAATGCATTGAAAATCTGAAAATTTACAAACCTGAAATCTGAAAATATAAATTTCTGAGTAAATAGAGAGAGAATGAGAGAGAGAGAGAGAAGGAAATAAATAAATAAATAAATAAAGGAGTTGTTTTGAGAGAATTTGAATTTGAGTTTTGGCGGAAAACTTTTGGGCGGGAAAATATATTTTGTGAGGTTAGATCTGGACCATTGATTTCAACCATATTGAATGAGAGCCACTTGATAGCTTTCTTTGTGTTTTATTATATAGATAAAGACATGTGATGCTTGAGCTAGATGTAATTCGTAATGTAGTTTGATTTTTTTTCTTAGCATCATAATATTGTTTGATGGAAATCAAAATATATATATAATAAATCACAAGGCAATTTGGAAAAAAGCTATGAAGTGGCTCCATTTAACTGAAACAAAATGAATGGTTCAAATTCACCCTCCCAAAAGATATCCCCCCCCCTATATATATATATATATATATATATATATATATATATATATATATATATATATATATATTAGGTTTGCCCGTTGACACATGCCTACGGCACGTCTTCGAAACAGTATACCTTGTTTGATCATATAAAATAGTTTTGGAGGTCCAGCAAATTAATTGAAGCAGCAAATATATTAAATGAGAAACTTTTGGGGGTCCAGAAAAAAAACATATTATATGATTTTTTTGATTTTTTAAAAAAGTTTTTAAAATTTTAATTTTTTTTAATTTTAATTTTTTTATTTTCTTAATTTTTTGAATAGAAGAGGGAGGGAGAGAGAGGAAAAAAAATAAATAAATATAGGAGTTGTTTTGGGTGGATGATTTGAATTTGAGTTTTGGGGGGGAACTTTTAGGGGAGAAAATATGTTTTGTGAGGTTAAATCTGGACCTTTGATTTTAGGAAGATTGAAGGAGAGCCACTTGATAGCTTTCATTGTGTTTTATTATAGATATATATATATATATATATATATATATATATATATATCCCTCAAAAACTAAATTTTTTCCCCCCAAAACAAAAATTCTCGTTAATTTATTACTATCTCTCCCCTCTCTTCACTTTTTTCAAATCTCTCTCTCTCTCTCATCTCTTCACAGTCTCTCCCTCTCTCTCTCCAAATCCAAACCCAAAACCCAAATTCAAACCACCTCGAATACACCGGCTCTCCCCCCCCCCCTTCGACATCCTCATCACCTCTCCCCCCCCCCCCGGCACCCCCCCATCGCCCAACCCCTCCCCGACGACATCAACCTCAATTCCTCCTCCGAGCTCAACAACTCCTCCCTCATCTCTGTGATTGTTTTACGACATTGTAATTGTTTTTTATAACTTATTGTGGAGTCACTAGCCCAATGGTATTGCATATAAATGTTGATACCAATGTGATTTTTCAATCAAACATGATTGCATATATTTTACTGTTTACATGGCATGGCTTTTCATATGCTGCATCGTTCACAAAGACGTGTTGTAGGCAGGGCCGGCCCTGAGTTCCGGGGGGCCTAGGCAAACTTCCGAAATGGGCCCCCCTACCCCATATAAAAAAAAAAAAAATTACGCGCGAAATGCGTGCCTATATTTACAAGGAAAGTTTGAAATCGGAGGCCCCAAAAATGGCGATTTCGGCGGGGGCCCAAGGCGGCCGCCTTGCCCGCCTACATATCAGGGCCGGCCCTGGTTGTAGGCACATGTCCACGGGCAAACCTAGTTAAAAGATAAATCACATTAAAAAGATTAGATTTCAATCTACTACACCGTCCTACAATAACCAAAAGAATATGAAAGAAAGATAATATTGCTGGATATGATAAACATGTACAGAGATTCCTCTTTAGACAATTCGGAAAATTCTTCCATCTAATTTGTTTGTGCAAGTGGATGAAAGGGGTTGCAATTGAAAATTCCTTGAATCCATTTGGTTCTATTTTTTGTGTGAAATAATAACTGTAGTACATGTGAAATGTAAAAAGAAAGGAAACTGAAGGTCACTCACGTAATTGAAGTAAAAGATATGGAGGGAAATTCAAATCTTCACTTGCACTAGCCACTACCTGCAACCACTTGCGACAAACCAAACACCGCCCCTGGAACATTTGTTGGTACCTCGTATGTAAATCAGTCGTAGCTATACCGAGTGGGGGCCAAAAGTAGATTATATTTATATACGAAATTTTTACTGTCAAATAAATTATGTGAGCAACTACAGTTGCAGATGCTTCTCTAAATATTTCATGCACACTTATGTGAGCATCTATATATTTGGAGGAGGATAGAAGCTTACAGGGCAAGTGTGCCACCCTAACTAAGTTAGCTACGGAGATGACTCAAAACTCATATCTCAACCATCCAAAATGAAAATCTAGAATTTAGATTGGAAAATGTTAAGCGTAATATGTTTGATATACTACTTTGGTACTACTAGACTCAGAGAGGTGGAGGCACATGTGAATAGGTTTTGCAATAATTTCTTGAGAGCTCCATCTCTATGAGTGTAGCAGTACCAAAGTAGTGGGGAAAAAAACAAACTGTTCTTGAACCGACTTCTGATCCAATAATAATTCCAAACTAGCAATAGCAAATCTAAAATAGCGTTACTCACAGATCCCTTTCATCGGCCACGATGAACTCCGCATACGATCCAAGACCAGCAACAGCGCAAACCCTATCCCCAACCTTGAACTTCGTAACTCCATTCCCGAGCGACTCAACAACCCCGGAGTAATCGGATCCGGGTACGAAAGGGAGAGGGGGCTTCTCCTGGTACTTTCCCAGAATTTGGAGGTACGTAGCGAAGTTCAAGCTCGAAGCGTGGATTCGAACCCTAACGGAAGTGGGGGAGGTGAGACTGGGGATTGGATGAGAATTGGAGATGGTGATCGGAGATGATGTGTCGGAGATTGGGAGGGTTGGGTCTCCGATTTTTTGGCAGAGGAGAGCTTCCATTTTGGAATTGGGTTTTTTTTTTTTACGTTTTTTGGGTTGTTTCTGAAAAACCTATACAAGTTTTTGTAAGTTTTAAATTTTAGAACACCCCCTGTAATTTCTGAAAATTATTAGTTTATTCCCTTCAATTTTTTCACAATTGGTTTTCATCAATTGGTTGGCCTATCATCAAAAACCTATACAAGTTGGATGGCCTAATCTGAGAAAACTTCTACTCTGGAGGATTTTATTTGACTGGATGTTTGAAATATTGGATTGTTGCACGAGAACCGGGTCCAACTCACCTGACTAAATCGACTTACCCGGAAATTGCGGATTTAGACTTCAGTACTGATATGGCATAAAAGACGTGGCCCCGTCTGGGCCATCAGATCTCCTCAGATTTCGCTCTCCTGTGATCATTAAGTTAAACAGGTCTAACGGTCCTCTGCTAGCTCAGGCCCACTGGTTAATGGATCCGACCCAACCCATCAAGGCCAGAGACCCGTTAACCCCTGTCTATAAATACCAGACCCTCTCCTTCCTTCTGCAGGTAATAACCCCCGCCCCCGGAACCCTAGCTACTGTTGCTTTTCTCAGTGACTGAGTAGATTGTCGGAAGGCCTGTCGCAGGGACTTCTCCAGTGTTTTTAGGCATTGTGCATGTATCAAGATCCAATCCGAGCCGAGCCTGTAAGGACCGAGCCAAGCTACGAAGATCCGAGCCGAGCACCCAGCCTCTTCTACTCTCATACTACCCCCGAGCCGGTCCTACAGCCGAGGGTCAGATCAACGCCAGTGTCGTCCCTTATGCTGCACAAATTACAAGAACTCACACCTATTTCCCCCACACCCAAAATCAAGAAGCATCAAGTTGGCGCCGTCTGTGGGAAACGCGTCACTGACACCGGTCCAACCGCGCCTAGGACGTAATCTCTAAGCCAGGCTTTCCCATGGCTCCTAAAGCCAGAAAATCCCTCACCACTGGATGTCGTCCAGACCCTCCTCCCTCTCACAGCCGTGCGTACACCCATGGCTCCGGTCAACCTCGAGCCAATGGTGCGGCAGGACCCGAACCGAGCGCCTCACGCTCGGTCGCGGCTCGCGACCTATGGCATGTGATCCAGGACTGGCAGATCAGCCGGTCGAGAGGAGGGGTCGCTTCCAACTCAGCCCCGAACCATGGCAGACAGCCAATGCAAGAACGGGAACCAGTATACAGCCGCTCACCCAGGGTGTAACGCCCCGGATCCCCGTTACCGGATATTCGTGATGCAACCAGAATCTTTGCCTTCAAATGCATCTCAACACAGTAATAACACGGAAATTTAAAAACTTTTTATTACCAAATAAGGTCATTACATCATCGATTACAACCAATATCTTGTTCTTGAACAAGAATACAAATTACATTAACTCATTACATCGTATTACAAAATATTTACCAACTCTTCTTGTAAAGCTATCAGTTGTCTCCTGGAATGGTAATCGACTGATCAACGCTAAAGCTCCACTGAGTGGTCAATCTGCTTCCCTGGAACTTGCCCCTCGGCTTGAGTCTTCCGCTTCGTGACTATGATATTTCTGCACCTGCTCGAAAGGTAGGACCGGTACCTAAAAGGTGAGGAACGTCGGTAATTCTACTGACACAATGCTGATAAGAAACATCGATCTCCAAACTGGCAACCACAAACCATCTTGAATGGAAAAAAAAACGTGCATCCTAATTTCCTAGTGTTCGTGTATGCCATGATGTAAAAACTAAATGCACCAGTCACATGCCTTATTCTAATGCAAGCAAGACTTTGGGACTCTAGATCCGCATGCATCCCATACTACATACGTTCCACAATCAAGCATGGCCTAATCTAATGCACAGAACAAAGAATGCACACGATGCACCTACTCTAATACAATTCATTTGGGAACGTATGCATCTCATACTACATACTTCCCCAAAATTAACTTCAATAGAAATATATGTATCTCATACTACATTCTTTCCAAAGAGTTCGTCTCTCCTGATTGTAGGGTTCAATCCCTTTCCATGCATCCCACTCTTGTACTTATCCTGTTCCCAATAGATTTCTGTGTCTAAGGAGGTTGCAGTCATTCGTTCTAGTCCCTTACTGCAGTCCCTAAAGTGATAGTCGTGTTTGCCACTTAGTACCCGCACACGGACCTCACTCAAAAAGCCGTGAAAAACATTCCGGTACAAAACCATGTACCCATGATGTCAAGATAATAAACAACACCCACGCGCATAGGAACACGACGGCCTCGATGGTCAAATCCCCCTATTCGACAGGAGTTACTCTCCCGTTCCTTACCCCGGCTCTTTGGAAATTAACAGATCGAGATACGGGACCCGTGGACTCAAAACCTGAGATCCAAATCTGTATCCCTACGACAGGAAAAGTACAACACCTGACTATGGTCTGCTAGTGCTAATGCAATTTTACATACCCCTAATACATCACTCTATTCCGGAATCACTCTAATCCTTCACGTAAATAAGATTGCTTCCAAAACTCTGCACATCGACCACTGGCCTCGGCGACACAAGTCCTGCTCGCCACCTCCCCTAGCTTGGAATTCGTCCATCACCCCGGCCCGCGTTCACCCTTCACTGGCATGAATTCAATTCGACGGCACCGATCGGACATCCAACGCCTCGGCGGAAGTTCTAATCTTAGGGTCGATAGTCATAGGGTATCACCCTACCCTAGTGACTAACTCGAGTCACAACATCCTCAACAGGAGTCAAACACCAACCAGATCAGCAATAGACACCATTCATCCCCAAACAACGAATTATCAACTCTTATGTACAAAGGGGAAGGGTTCTCCCAACACTTAGTCGAAAACCATGACTAAAATAATTATAAAGTTTCTGCCTGAAACTTAAAAAGGTCATAACTCCCACAATACAACTTAGATTTAGGTTTTCTAGCCCAATCTGGAAAGGTAAAGACATAGGCTACAACTCTCTAGTTGATCATCACCTCAGATTCTGTCACGCCCCGCTTCCCAAAAATACGGAATACGAGTACATGACAAAAGCCCAGCGAATGACTAACGTCACCCATAAGCTGTTTAATCGATCAACTCAATAATATAAACAACACAGAACAATTGCGCAGACAATAATAATCTCATGAACAAATAATACTTGGAATGAAACAATAAAATATCCAAATACAATAAAAATAATCCAACGTCTGGAAACAAATAACAATATTCGGGTCATAAGCCCAATACAATAAAATAACAATAATCCAATAATTAAGTCTCAAATAAAGCAATAATTATTTATTAAGCAGCGATGCAATCAATTCCTTCACCAATGTTGTTCTGCTAATCCATCTGGTAATTCTCCATCAACACCTGTAATTACTTCATCTAAAAAGAGAAAATAATTGTCCTTAGAGCAAGTCATGGACAGCAAGTAGAGAAAGCAGGGAACAATAGAATAACGGTATAACAATAAATCAACGGATCAATAAGAATCAATAAAATGGGACAAAATCATGATAATCGATATAATTGGCTATAAACAATGGTGCAATATTCGGTAACGGAAATCGGTAATCAATAACGGTAATATTTAGCCAATATTCGATATCAATAAGAATAATGATGAACAATATGCAATGTTGGTGATGTGTCAATCCTTATGTCTATTAATCATTTTAACACCTAACTAATGCACGTACTACTGTGTCCCATGTGTGCCGTACCACAGGTTCGATGCATACAATCAATTTCGTTTTAGACTTAAGTGGAAGATTCCATAGATCATGTACACGGCACAATAACGGTATTTGCAGCATTGCTGCACACTGGTTGGCTCAATAAAAACAATACACGGTCAATTGGGGATACTGTGTCAGTAGTCCAACAATAAACCGATAACAATAACTTTTGCCAACACACAATATTTTGGGAAACAAGGCCCACACTTCAGCGTACAGTCACTATATCATCAACTACTCCAGTCAATCCCTTAAACCCCGGCTTGTTATTCATTTATCAATGCAACAATATAATATGCAACTAAGACATAAAATGAACCATAATATCGATCGGGAAACAATAGGTTGATAAAATGTATAGGTAGGTTAGAATAGTGACAATAACTCATTGGGAACATGCAATGCAACATACATTCATTAAATCATGCAATAATACAACCTATGGATTATTAATCCATTTAAAAGTAGTATCTACAATTCTGAACTGTAAAACATAGCTGCAGTAAAACGAGCATAACTCTTGCTACAAAACTCGGAATTCGAAAATTCTGGATGCTATTGACATCTAGACATTTGGGGCTACATTTCATATTCAGAAAATATTTTATTTTAAGGTCATTTACTGCTTCGAAAACAGCGATCAAGTTCAGGTCAGCAACATGTATAGTTCTTAGGGTATATTTCTTGGACATAAAATTAGTTAAACATGATGGGTTTCGATTCTATAATCAACAATTCGTGTAACTAGCATCATAGGTGTCCAAACATGATAAATAAGGATTAGAACACACACATATACAAATCCAACATCAATCAATCATCAACCGACATACAACCTAACGAATGTCTCTACAATAAATTATTTGTGTTGTGACTTGTATGAATAACCCTATTAACAATTCTATATGCATTAATTAAAGATCCAAACTTTAGAGTCAAATTGGCACGATGTCAAGAGTATTGGGGTTAGCTCGTGTAAACCCACAATAAACCCAACGAAAAGGATAACAAAGGGAAATACGATAACAAAAAGATCTACTTGCAAGAATTTTCAATAAAACTTGAATTTGAAACGAATAGCAATTCAAGTGGACGGTGACTTGCCTGTTAATCGATGAAAACGAATACCCAGAATAATGGAATATAAATCCCGAACTCACGAACTAGTTCAACCCACCAATAACACGTACAAAATACGTGCAATATACGTGCACTCCAATAAACAAACCCCAACAGCACACAAAGAGGCTGCAGCACACCAGCAAGAGAACGGCAACAGACAGCAGCAACACCGGCGACCAAAGCCAGCGGCGGCGGCGGCGACCAGGTGGCGGCGCGACGCGATGGACGGCGTCGAGGGCTGGGCGGCGCTAGGGGGCGTCGCCGGCGATCGAACAGGGAGGAAGAGGAATCGGGATTTAAGGGTTGATGGGTTTTGAAGCTTTGTAATGGTGAGAACGGGGAAAGGGGTGTACGGGGATGGCGTTGGGTTCGTGGGTGTCGGGGGAAGACGGAGGGGAGTCGTCGACGGGAGTTGGGGGGTCGACGGAGTGGTGGTTCGCCGGAGATGGTCGGGGAAGGAGAAGAGGGATTGGGGATTTGAGTTCTGAACGGGGAGAGAGAAAGAGGAGAGAGAAACGGGAGGAGAGAGAGAGCGCGTCTAGGATTTCGATTTGTGTGCAGAAATTAGGGTTACAGTAGCGTTGCATTTATAGGGTACAATTAGGATACTGGGTTAATGGTTTAGGGTTCAATTAGAGATAGATCAAAATCATCATGGTTCAAATAAAAATACCCATAATTCAAATAAACAAAATCCACAATATAGATAACTCAATAAAAGAGAAAGATAGTTCATGAACGAAAATTCCAACCCAATTAGATAATTAAATAACGCAATTGAAATAATAAGAATTGGGCTTAAAACAAAATTGGAACTCGCCGAGAAAATCAGATCGGGTGTAAAATAAAATAATCCAATATATGAATTTTAAATAGATAATCATAAAATAACAATGAATTAAAATAATCAATCATACAACAAAATAATATTCGTGTTTAACAATTTTTATTGAAATTACCTAATAATAATATATTTATTTTACGCTCAAATAAAAATAGCCGATCAATAGGATTAGAAGATAAGATCAAAATACAACATTAGTCGAAATAAATAAAATTTTTGTTTAGAAAATACTTTAATACGGATCCAAAACGAATTTTAACATAAAATAAATTTACAAAAGTTCAAATTATGGAAAATACACAGAAAATACTAATTATCGGAAATGGGGGTTACAATCCTACCCACCTTACAACAAAATTTCGTCCTCGAAATTTGTTCAGGAGGTACATAGGACAAGACAAACGCAACTGATGAAACAACAAAACATAAGGTTCAAGGGAGAGAAGTGAGTAGGGCGGTACAACTGGAATTTGAAGAGAGTATGAAGGGAAGAAATAACTAGTATGATACTCAATAATGAATCAATAAATGAAGGTAATTGCAAGATGCGAAATGGATAAATGATAAACGAGAGAATAAGCAATACAAGAATATAAAACAAATCTTTTGCTAAATACCTGTAGTCACTTCATCAGTGATCAAGTTGTAAGTCTGACCACGAGCTTCAGTCTGTCCTCCAGTGGGGGCTGGTCCTCCTGTCGGCGCATTGTACCGGTTCCTTGGGCAGTCTCGAATCATGTGATCATTACTTCCACACTTAAGACATTGGCGGTTGGCTACCCAGCAATCCTTGCGCAAGTGCCCAGGCCTCCGACAGTGCGAACAAACTAGATCCGATCTCTGAACAACAGGTGGGTAAGGCGAAGCCTTAGCAGGAAGGGGCGGAGCTGGCCTCCTAATAGGCCCAACAGAAGATCTAGTAGCAACAGAACGCTGAATAGCACGTTTTCTTGAACTGGTCTGTTCCTGAATTCTTGCAGCATCCAGAATATCAGCATAAGAGCGAAGTCGCAAGGAAGCAATACGGTCCTGTATGTCAATGTCCAAGCCCGATAGGAAACGACGGCCTCTATCTTCATCATTTGCCACCATGGAAGTAGCAAAACGACTCAGTCGGGCAACTCTGCAGCGTACTCATCCACAGTACGATTCCCCTGAGTCAAAGAAACAAACTGTAGTTCCATCTCATTCTTGGTGACATTCGGGAAGAACTTTGTGAGGAAGCTCTCAGAGAAAGCGGCCCAGGGAATGGGTCGGCCCAAAC
The DNA here is from genome assembly GCA_017893485.1 of Hemerocallis citrina. Classification (NCBI taxonomy): domain Eukaryota; kingdom Viridiplantae; phylum Streptophyta; class Magnoliopsida; order Asparagales; family Asphodelaceae; genus Hemerocallis; species Hemerocallis citrina. The sequence goes on from CM030359.1 coordinate 220,271,445, forward strand.
GTTCAGCCTCAGTCTGCCACCAAATGTGGGCAAGGTCAACAAGCTGGATTCTTACCACATCCACACGATCCACATCTGCAATACGTGCTGCAATCAACAACTGCTCAGTCCTGATAAGCCACTGCTCGGCTACAAGTGGACCTTCAGTACCCGAGAACTTGTCTGGATGGAGTTTCATGAAATCTGTTACATTACCAGGCCTCGGTGGCAGCACGATGGGGTCAGGCACAACGGGTACTCTATTGGTAGTTTCATAAGCCATTCTCAACTGCTCATTATGTTCCCGCTGCATCTGCATCACCAGCTCATTGTGCTCACGTTGCATTTGCATCAGCTGCGCAAAAGTGGGCGCATCAGGCTGGTTTTCCTCAGCACGGCCAGAAGAAGCACCCTTTCTAAGCATTTGCATCAACTGTGCAAGAGTGGCCTCATCAGACTGATTATCTTCAGTACGGGAAGAAGAAGCACCCTTTCTAAGCATTTGCATCAACTGTGCAAGAGTGGCCTCATCAGACTGATTATCCTCAGTACGGGAAGAAGAAGCACCCTTTTTAGCCATAGTCTGCAGTAGAAGACCAACGGTTAGCGTCCAGATCATAAGTTGGATATTAATTGTTCATGCGATCACTGTTTTATTCATATTATTGAGTCAAACCGATATAATCCCAAATCTGATTAATATACCAATCAAACCCAACTTCCTTTCGTTAGTCACGGTTGATTGATATATTACCCAAACCTGGCTCTGATACCACTAAAAACCTTGTCACGCCCCGCTTCCCAAAAATACGGAATACGAGTACATGACAAAAGCCCAGCGAATGACTAACGTCACCCATAAGCTGTTTAATCGATCAACTCAATAATATAAACAACACAGAACAATTGCGCAGACAATAATAATCTCATGAACAAATAATACTTGGAATGAAACAATAAAATATCCAAATACAATAAAAATAATCCAACGTCTGGAAACAAATAACAATATTCGGGTCATAAGCCCAATACAATAAAATAACAATAATCCAATAATTAAGTCTCAAATAAAGCAATAATTATTTATTAAGCAGCGATGCAATCAATTCCTTCACCAATGTTGTTCTGCTAATCCATCTGGTAATTCTCCATCAACACCTGTAATTACTTCATCTAAAAAGAGAAAATAATTGTCCTTAGAGCAAGTCATGGACAGCAAGTAGAGAAAGCAGGGAACAATAGAATAACGGTATAACAATAAATCAACGGATCAATAAGAATCAATAAAATGGGACAAAATCATGATAATCGATATAATTGGCTATAAACAATGGTGCAATATTCGGTAACGGAAATCGGTAATCAATAATGGTAATATTTAGCCAATATTCGATATCAATAAGAATAATGATGAACAATATGCAATGTTGGTGATGTGTCAATCCTTATGTCTATTAATCATTTTAACACCTAACTAATGCACGTACTACTGTGTCCCATGTGTGCCGTACCACAGGTTCGATGCATACAATCAATTTCGTTTTAGACTTAAGTGGAAGATTCCATAGATCATGTACACGGCACAATAACGGTATTTGCAGCATTGCTGCACACTGGTTGGCTCAATAAAAACAATACACGGTCAATTGGGGATACTGTGTCAGTAGTCCAACAATAAACCGATAACAATAACTTTTGCCAACACACAATATTTTGGGAAACAAGGCCCACACTTCAGCGTACAGTCACTATATCATCAACTACTCCAGTCAATCCCTTAAACCCCGGCTTGTTATTCATTTATCAATGCAACAATATAATATGCAACTAAGACATAAAATGAACCATAATATCGATCGGGAAACAATAGGTTGATAAAATGTATAGGTAGGTTAGAATAGTGACAATAACTCATTGGGAACATGCAATGCAACATACATTCATTAAATCATGCAATAATACAACCTATGGATTATTAATCCATTTAAAAGTAGTATCTACAATTCTGAACTGTAAAACATAGCTGCAGTAAAACGAGCATAACTCTTGCTACAAAACTCGGAATTCGAAAATTCTGGATGCTATTGACATCTAGACATTTGGGGCTACATTTCATATTCAGAAAATATTTTATTTTAAGGTCATTTACTGCTTCGAAAACAGCGATCAAGTTCAGGTCAGCAACATGTATAGTTCTTAGGGTATATTTCTTGGACATAAAATTAGTTAAACATGATGGGTTTCGATTCTATAATCAACAATTCGTGTAACTAGCATCATAGGTGTCCAAACATGATAAATAAGGATTAGAACACACACATATACAAATCCAACATCAATCAATCATCAACCGACATACAACCTAACGAATGTCTCTACAATAAATTATTTGTGTTGTGACTTGTATGAATAACCCTATTAACAATTCTATATGCATTAATTAAAGATCCAAACTTTAGAGTCAAATTGGCACGATGTCAAGAGTATTGGGGTTAGCTCGTGTAAACCCACAATAAACCCAACGAAAAGGATAACAAAGGGAAATACGATAACAAAAAGATCTACTTGCAAGAATTTTCAATAAAACTTGAATTTGAAACGAATAGCAATTCAAGTGGACGGTGACTTGCCTGTTAATCGATGAAAACGAATACCCAGAATAATGGAATATAAATCCCGAACTCACGAACTAGTTCAACCCACCAATAACACGTACAAAATACGTGCAATATACGTGCACTCCAATAAACAAACCCCAACAGCACACAAAGAGGCTGCAGCACACCAGCAAGAGAACGGCAACAGACAGCAGCAACACCGGCGACCAAAGCCAGCGGCGGCGGCGGCGACCAGGTGGCGGCGCGACGCGATGGACGGCGTCGAGGGCTGGGCGGCGCTAGGGGGCGTCGCCGGCGATCGAACAGGGAGGAAGAGGAATCGGGATTTAAGGGTTGATGGGTTTTGAAGCTTTGTAATGGTGAGAACGGGGAAAGAGGTGTACGGGGATGGCGTTGGGTTCGTGGGTGTCGGGGGAAGACGGAGGGGAGTCGTCGACGGGAGTTGGGGGGTCGACGGAGTGGTGGTTCGCCGGAGATGGTCGGGGAAGGAGAAGAGGGATTGGGGATTTGAGTTCTGAACGGGGAGAGAGAAAGAGGAGAGAGAAACGGGAGGAGAGAGAGAGCGCGTCTAGGATTTCGATTTGTGTGCAGAAATTAGGGTTACAGTAGCGTTGCATTTATAGGGTACAATTAGGATACTGGGTTAATGGTTTAGGGTTCAATTAGAGATAGATCAAAATCATCATGGTTCAAATAAAAATACCCATAATTCAAATAAACAAAATCCACAATATAGATAACTTAATAAAAGAGAAAGATAGTTCATGAACGAAAATTCCAACCCAATTAGATAATTAAATAACGCAATTGAAATAATAAGAATTGGGCTTAAAACAAAATTGGAACTCGCCGAGAAAATCAGATCGGGTGTAAAATAAAATAATCCAATATATGAATTTTAAATAGATAATCATAAAATAACAATGAATTAAAATAATCAATCATACAACAAAATAATATTCGTGTTTAACAATTTTTATTGAAATTACCTAATAATAATATATTTATTTTACGCTCAAATAAAAATAGCCGATCAATAGGATTAGAAGATAAGATCAAAATACAACATTAGTCGAAATAAATAAAATTTTTGTTTAGAAAATACTTTAATACGGATCCAAAACGAATTTTAACATAAAATAAATTTACAAAAGTTCAAATTATGGAAAATACACAGAAAATACTAATTATCGGAAATGGGGGTTACAGATTCAATCATCTAATTCCTCAAAATAGCCCCACAAACCTCAGCATGTGTACTTCCTGTACACTGGCTGCACTTTACCGATAGCATAAAACTTTACCTGCTCATCGGAATGATACAAATCAGAATGATGAAAAAATCATATTTATTATTCTACTCACAGGAATTTCTTGAAATAGGGCCTTTTGGGAAATCTCATGATGTCTAATACAATTTCCTATTTGTACACTTTCCCAAATTCTGCTCATACAAGGCCATAAATGTACCATCTTATCAGGGTGTCAATACTAACTAGATTCTGCACAGTACATGCTAAAATATTCATAATAAATCACATGCATAACCAATGGTCATCAAATTTGCATTTCCAGAAACTAGACATCATCATGTATAACATGCAAAAAGGTTCACATCCAAATTCCAAGTATTCAAGGAGTTCTATCCTTTCTAATAATGTATAATAGTTCTGTTTTTCTTCAATCACGGTCTTGACTACTCTTGATTAATTAATTTTGAATATGCATCAAATTTCGTCCAAATAATTTCATTATTTTTTTGTAGAGTCCAGATGCATGTAAGATAACATGGTAAAAATTTCAAAAATAGATCATGAGCCAATTAATTCTAAGAATTCTCACAAGTTCAGTTGTTACAATAGACAGACCCAATCTCTGCCTTACGACTCAGTCCTCAAAATTGATTTTATTAAAATATCAAATAAAATCCAAAAAATCCGAAATAAATCATGTATCTTCTAGACATACATGAGATCAATCTGTATAAATTTCATGATCAAATTCCAATTATTTTGTTCTATGAAAATTTGGGAACTTAGCATACAGATCATGTTTTCTGTTTCTATTTTCAGATTCTAACAGTCTACTCCTAATTAATCATTCTCATAGTACTACTTGATTCATGCAAGAAAATCAAATAAGAGAAACAAGACTAAAGTTCAGAGAACTCCCCACCCTTGGTTGGCTTGAGAAGATGAGATTGTCTTTGGCTTCCTCTCCAAATTCCTTCTCCGAGAGCTTGAGAACACCTTCTTTCTTGGCTCCTTTCACTCTCTCCTTCTCTTTCCTTTCTATGAAATTTCAGAGCTCAAGAAGGTGAGAAGGAGGGGTTTTTAAGAAGAGAGGAGGTTTGAGGGTGTGAGGGGGGGCGGCCAATGGGAGGGGGAAGGGGGGGTAGGAGGGTGATGTGGCAAGTGGTTTCTTCAAAACAAGGGTTTTTTAGCCCATTGTTTTGGAGATAATGCATGGCTGAAATTTTCAGCCCTTGATCAAGTTCTAGATGGAATGTTAGATTTGAGTGCATGCAAAGAATATTCATTGTAGTACCATACAATTACATATTTGCATATGCATCACACTCAAAACTAGTGTATGTACTAGTATCGGTCCTTCTCATTCTCGTGCACCACCATGACCGCAACCATCCACGCGAACAATCCAGCAAATTTAATCGCACTACAACATTCATATATACATAAATCAATTATTACAAGAAAAGTACTTAATCGCGTGCAAATCTAAACTGTACACGGATTATAATGCAAAATAGTTATAAGCTATTTTGCTAGGTGTTACACAGGAGGCCTCCACCATCGCACGGCCAGGTAGAGCAGACCCCGGTCATGAGAGTGGAGTTCCAAAACTTTAGGAACGAGGTCCTCCAGGCTATCTTGGGCGGCCAACAGACCGACGCACGCAATAACACCAATCCGCGGCCAGAAGCCCAAGGCAGCGAATCTCACGGTTCGACTCGCTCACTGGAGCGGGACGATGCTGTCCTCCGGCACCTCCATGAGATGGAGAACCGCCTCGCCCATCTCGGAAAAAGCGGACCACAATCTGGGAAAGGGAACCGACCGAACCAACCTCCGTTCTCCTCTTAAATCCTAGACGGCGAGCTTCCGAGGAATTTCAGGCCGCCTCAATTCGAGACCTACAATGGCAAGAGCGATCCTGCTGATCACATGGAAGGGTTCAAAACCCTCATGTTGATTTACAGCGCATCGGATCATCTCCTATGTCGCGTCTTCCCTGCCACCCTGCGTGGTCCGACTCGGGAATGGTTCTTAAAGCTCACCTCTGACTCGGTCTTCTCGTTCGACCAGCTGGAAGCAAGCTTCTTGATGTGAATTTTTGCAAGTGTGCAAAATTGCAACGAGTAGTATAAATAAGTGAAAAGGGTGTCGAGCCCACAAATATTAATTATTTTATTGAGTACCGAAATTACTAGATTAACTACTATTTGGAAAATCGAAATTCAATAAAGAAAGCAACTAAATTAAATTAATCTAAAGAACTAACTAAATTAATTAAAAGGAGCGGAATCTGAAGTTTTGTTGTTTGTTAATTGCAAAACTAATTCTAAAGCTTTTGACTTCACCTAGTTAATCCCACACAATTCATAACTCCATGTTAATAAAAATATTATTTTTCCAAGTTGCAGACCAAAATCTCCAAATTATTCAATATTCTCTCTCAAGCAATATCAAAAAATATTTTCAACTAATTATTTGTCATAGTTCATGCACAAATTACTAATTGAAAATTCATTAAGATCAATGGATTTCTTAATGGTCACATCAACAGCGGTTCACTCTTGTAACGGTGTTTAATTTTATTAATTTGAAATCACAAATTACCAGTTTGGTCTCTCCATGATTTAATAAGTCATACAAAAGTTGGCCAAACAATTGTAAGCATTAAGAAGAAAAACCAAATACGCAACCATGGAAAAATAGATTAATAATATGGAATTAAAATTGTATTCTCAAATTTAGGCTACATCGAAGCCCTAGAAAAATAAAATTAGTTTATAATAAATTTGCAACTAACAAACATGTTGTTTGATTGCATAATAAAAATTAGAAAAAGAAAAGAGAAACAGATAAAATTGTTTTGTAAAATAAATTTGCAAACCAAAGCCTCGAAAACTGAGCTGCAAGCTTTGAATTCCGAGCTGCACTCCCAGCAAATTCAGCGCTGCTGCTGCCTCGAATTTCGCGCCGCGTATGTGCAGCCGAAAACCTCATTTCTTCTCCTCAAAACTCGCGCCACCTAACTCCTTTTCTCTCTCCTCCTCACTTTTCTGTTCTTTCACGCCCTCCTTTTTTTATTTTCTTATTATTTTTTTTCCTTTTCTCTCGTGTTGTGAGCCGCCCAAGCCAGCACACGCCTACTCCCTGTTCCTGTTCTCTTTCTTCTGTCCTTTTCTTCATGTCACACCCCACATTTTATTTTATTCGAAATGCATTTTTTTAATTTTTGCACGTATAATGCATGTGCTACTTTCCATCTTCATTTTAGTATTCCCATTTTTTTTTTTAGCATGCATAAGTTTATCTAGCCTTTTATCTAACCCATGGACCTGAAATTAAATTCTAGTCCATTAGATTAATTTAAGGGAAAGCCCACTAAGATAATTAAACTAGTTAATTAAAATAAAAGCCCATGGGGCAAGCCCATTAATAAAATCCTAATTTAAGTTGAGCTTGAACTAATACATGACAAGTTACAACTTTTAGTACACATCTTAGAACTATAAAGATTATATTTATTTTATGTATGTATGTGTACACTTGTGCAACTAGTGGTTGGCCGGTTTTTTATCTAGGGTGAGGCCGGGTTCTAGCATAGTAGGGAGGAGAAGGGTTGGGAGTTTGGGGGTTCTGGCATAGTGGGGAGGAGAAGGATTGGGAGTTTGGGGATTCTAGCATAGTGGGGAGGAGAAGGGTTGGGAGTTTGGGAGTTAGGGCATTTGGAGAGTTTAAGGGAGGAGTTAGGAAAGCGAAGGGATGAAGAGTTTAAATGAGGAGTTATTAGGTTGAGAAGTTTGCAAATTAGACCCTAACAATATTCTATAAATAGCACCCCATTCTTCTTCTCTTTTTGCACCAAAAACAAATCAAAATAAGAGAAAGAAAAAGAAAGAGAGTAGAGTGTTATTGTGCTTGGAGGAGTTCTTGCTAGGAAAAGAGGGATTTGCTCGGAGCAAGGAGTGTGCTTCCACTTTTGTTCAACCTTCATTAGAGGTGGGTGTTCTCATATTTTCTAATTTTAGAACAATGCATGCTAATAATAATGAATGAGTAGTAAAGAAATTTTGATGTGCTAAAGTAGAACAAATCTATATTTGGATGTAGTGTGAATAATAGTAAATCATGTTATGATTGGTAAATTATTTAACATCATGTTAGTTGGTAATGAGAAAAAGAAATAATTGATGAAATTGTCATAAACTAGTATACATGAATGAAGAGATGTGTGATTATATGAACACTTGTTGAGATTTCCTTTTATGATAAGCAAATGAATTTTTTTTGTAAAATAAATTTGATACGCATAATTTCTTTTGGTTGTTGGAAATTTCTAGTTGTTTAAAATGAAGAAATATATTGCTTATTCATAAAAGAGAAGATATAAATTGTGTAATTTAGATGTTTGTCTAAAAATATGATTTATAAAACTATGAGTTACTGTGAGGAAGTAAACTCAATATAGATGAACAAACTATAGTTTAATGAAAGATTGAATCAAGAGATAAATCAGGTTTTTGTGAAGAAAATAGAATAACAGGAAGACTGAACAAAAACATATTGGTATAACTCTGTATCGGTAATTGCATATGGATTTCTTGGTTAGCGGAGGCTCTTTAAAACCATCACTGTAGCGCGCCTTTGTCCCGGGTCACGAGTTCGAAACTCGGCAAACCCCTTTCTTTTATTTTCGTTTTCTTTGTTTTAAATCCAACCGCAGAGTAATTGTATTTGGGGTTTCGGGTGCTCCTTTGAAGCACCGAGTTCATGTGGACTTATTGGCTAGTGAGTGGGGGTCTTTGGGCGTCACTGTAGCTAGTGCGCGGCCTGGGTTCGAAACCCGTGGGCTGCACTTCTTTTTTATTTCATATTCTTTGATTTTTGGGAAATTTTCGGTGGGTTTAAATGGGGATAAAATTTGGAGAAAAATAATAGAATTGTAACTTAAGTTTTGATTAGTAAAGAGTATGAAATTTATATTTTTGAAGAAGAGAAAAATATGTTTGTGTGAAGTGATTTCTTTTGAAAAGATTATACTATTACTTGGTTTAAGAATTGTTGAGATACAGTGTATGAACTTAAATTGTTAATATGACTTCAAGTGATGAAAGTGTGTTCATGAAAAGAATTATTAGAGTTTGAATTTGTTGATAAAATTTTCATGTGATAAAGTTGTGTTCTTGAAAGGAATTATGTGCTTATAAAAAAATTATGAATGAATAAATAGATCATAAATAGTGACAAGACTATGATTACTTTGTGAAAAAGTTGAAGATGAAAATATCTAAGTTTAAGACATGTTTATTAAAGGGTATGTGTACCCATGGATTCTTGTACATAAAAAGGTTGTGATTTAGAGTTAGTGAGACCTCGGGTACCGGCACTACTGAATTGAAAACAGTTGAGATATCTTTTGAGATATGGCCATGGAGCTATCTCAGTAAATGTTGATTAAGTCTGGTAGGAGGTAAAACTAATTCTAGGTTTGGAGATTTATTCATGTCTTGAACTAAATAATTAGGCACATAAGTGAAGATGTAGTCAACCTGGGCAAACGTAAGTGGGGCACTCTATATAGTCGGCGGTGGACTTCGTGGCTATAGGACTCCGTGACTGTGGTTGCTCCGTGAGAGACTGGCTTTTATTTTTAAATTCGGGATTATGATGACTGATCAGCGGTGGACTCCGGGATCATGAGTAGTCAGACAGATAATTTGCCACACTCTAATGTATATACGTATACCGAGACTAGAGGGGTACTTGCGGGATTATTCGCACGATGAGGGATCTATTATAACAGTCTGGCGGTGAACTCCGGGACTGGAATCCATATTCGTGAAATAATCTAAAGCTTGTCTTATTACTAGGTAGTTTTCATGGCGATGGATCGAACCCTTAAATGTGGAGTACGTAGGTGCTTGCCCTCGGACCTATGTATATGGGATGCATAGAATCCGAACAAGTATGCATTAGTGTCATCCTAGTATAAAATGTATGCATTAGGCATTAAGGCATCGCATACACTTATATATTTAGAATAATCACTTTTGACACTTTATTGTTCATTCAATTTTTTTTTGTGTTTTGTTAAAATATTGAGATCGTTATATGTACAGCATAGAGAGGATGACCGAGTATAACATTTTCGTCAGTTGTAAGTGACTAATGTGCCCACAGCCTAATATGCAGGTAATGGACTTTTTCATGAAGAAGTAAAGCTGTTATAATGCACTTGATGACTTACATTGATAAAGTTGTATAAGTTGTATTTTACTTTCAATGTTGTATTTTATTCTTCCATTATGTAAACAAAATATAAAGGACTCTGATGTATGTTGAAAAGTTTTAATTTCCTTGTAAAATTGTACGAAGTGAAATGTAAGATCCTGTGAAATCTCGAATTCGGTCTTATTTTGAATTCGTGGCGTTACATCTTCTTTGTTCCGTCTTGATTCTCTCGCTTCGTTTTTTTAAATTTTTTTAAATAATAATAAGAGGTCAGTCGTCGCTCTCCTTCCATCGTTAAGTGTGCCTTTTGCTGCCTCTTTTTTTGTTGTATTTATAGGAGCACGGAACGTGGGGTATTAGGGTTTATTTTTTTGCAGAAAACCCCACATCTTCATTTATATCTTTCCCTATTTTGATTTGCTTTTTATATCTTGCATCTTTTTCTTCTCTTTCTTTTCTTGAAGCACGTGCTGCACACAAAAAATAAAATAAAAATCAGAATTTAGGATTTAAAAATAAAAATAAAATTAATTAGTTTAAATTAATTAAACTAACAAATAGTCAATTTAGCTCAATTAAGCCATTTTCAATTTGTTTATTTCATTTTCACCTCTATTGACAATTTAAAATTTCTATTTTGCTTTTCACATGGCCAAATTGTAAAATTCAAAATTCAACAAATCAATAAAAGTTAATCAATCATTCTCCTTGTTTTGTTTGTTAATTTTTACAAAAAATCTTCACCTTTTGCATCAAAAAAATCTTATTCCTTAAAAAATAATTAATTAACTGAAATATATGGAAATAAGATAAATTATTAACAAGATAGACGAATACAAGCAATTTTTATGGGTAAATGAGTACAAATAATTATATAAAAATTATACACATCAAAGCTTTCTAGCCCACTTTGTCACCAGCCGGAAGGTCGAGAAGACGAGCGCGTCCCTTCTGGACCTTAAGCAGAAGGAAGGAGAGCTCCTCCGCGAGTTCGTTTGGAGGTTCACAACCGAGGCGAGGGCAGGTCTCCTCTCTCGATGCTGGCATCGCCTCCACATCTTTCCGGTACAATGTTTGCCACGGCCAGCTGAATGCCTCATTAGCCAAGAAACCGCACGTCGATTTCCCCGACCTCCTCAACAAGGTCGAGAAATACATCCAGGGCTGAGGAGGCTCTGCATCCCGAGGGCATCAAAGAAGCTACAGCCAAAGGGAAGTGCAAAGCGGACGACGCCGATCTCGCCAAAATGGCCCCGAAAGATGCGTCTGATCAGAAGAGGGCACCTCCGGTCCCCCGTTTTGAAAGATATAACCCGCTGACCCAGAACGTATTAGCCATCTTCTTAGAGATCGAGGACAAAAGGATCGTCCGACTCCCTCCCCGAATGAACAACAACAAAAAAACAGGACTAGAGGTTCTACTGCCGATTTCACTGAGACCATGGGCACGAGACGAACAACTGCCGCACCCTTAAAGACGAGATCGAGGCCCTCATCCAGACGAGATCAAGGCCCTTAAAAGGAGTTCACCCGGACCTACCCAAGAGACCGGAGGGACCCGAGGAATCTGAGGCCATCGTCTCCTCCTCGAACAGTCAACTGACAATCCGAGCAGGGTCCTGAACCTGAAGAGACCGGGGGAACGGCCATCCTACACTACGTCCATGGCGGACTCATGGGAGGAGAATCCAACACTTCCCATAAGGCCTTCTTGCGGGATGTAAATTCTCGGATTTGGCAGCAGGCGGTCTCCTTCTCAGGAGAAGACTTGGAGGGCGTCCGGCTATTGCATTGTGTCGCCCTCATCATCATCCTCGCTATGGTGAACTTCGAAGTTCGCCGAATTCTCGTAGACAACGGAAGCTCGGTTAACATCCTTTTCTTGGAAGCTTTCAAAAACCTCAAACCGCCCGCGAGAAGTTAAAACCGGCCGGGTACACCCTTTACGAGTTCTCCGGTGTCCCAGTCCAGATTGAGGGAATCGTCACACTTGACGTGACCACCAGGACGACCCCAATTATGCGAACCGATTTAATGGACTTCATGGTGGTCAACATTAAGGCCGCATATAATGCGATTCTAGGCCGACCTAGCCTCTGCTCGTTCCAGGCAGTTCCCTCTGCCTACTACCTAAAACTAAAATTCCCCACTGACTGCGGGGTCGGTGTTGTTCGGGGTAACCAGGAGTCTGCACGCTCGTGCTATATAACCGCAGTAGGGGCCGGAGTATTCCCTCTTGATGCGGTATAACTTCCACCCAAAAGAAATTAGTCCAGGTCAGAACCCGTGGACGAGTTGGAAGAGGTCTCCTTCGAGGCGGAAGACAAGTCTAAATGGTTCTGCATGAGCTGCTCCCTGTCCCCCGATCTTAGACTGACCCCCATCGAGTGTATTCGCTGTAATATCGACCACTTCGCTTGGACCCCATCCGACATGCCTGGGATTTCTGAAGACCTCATCATGAACAAACTGAGCATCCACCCGGGCTCCAAGGCGATCCATCAGAAGTGATGTAAGTTCGCTACCGAGAGGCAACAAGCAATAAAGGAGGAGATCGGCAAACTTCTGTCCGCCCGGTTCATACAAGAGGTCAGCTATCCCGAGTGGCTGGCTAACGTCATGATAGTGAAAAAGGCAAGCGGGAAGTGGAGGATCTGTATATACTTTACGGACCTCAATAAGGCATGCCCCAAAGATCTGTTCCCTCTCCCATTTATTGACGCTCTGATCGATGCGACGTCGGGTCACGAGCTGCTGACATTCATGGATGCCTTTTCGGACTATAACCAGATCCGGATGTTCCCTCCACACATCGCCAAGACATCCTTCGTAACTGACCAAGGTCTCTACTGCTACCGGGTCATGCCCTTCGGGCTAAAGAACGCCGGTGCTACCTACCAGAGACTTGTCAATCGGGTCTTCAAAGAACAGATCGGTCGGAACATGGAGGTATACATTGACGACATGCTCATCAAGAGTTGCCGAGGGCAGGATCATGTGGCCAACCTCGAGGAAGCTTTTGGCATCCTTCGGTTCCATAACATGAGGCTCAATCCCGGTAAGTGCGCCTTCGGTGTCTCTTCGAGAAAATTTCCGAGCCTTCCGAACTTCAGGATGGGGAACCAATTTGGGAGGTTTATGTTGATGGTTCATCCTGCGAGGTTGGAAGTGGCACAGGCGTCATACTTAGAGGCCCCGACGACTTCTTCCTCTAGTATTTCCTATACCTGAACTTTCCCGCCCCCAACAACAAGGCGAAGTACGAGGTGATGATTGCAGGGCTCACACTAGCACATAAGACGGGGGCAAGGCAAATCAGGGCCTTCAGCGACTCCCAGCTCGTGGTCAACCAGATCACCGGGGAGTACACGGCTCGTGATACTCGGATGGTCAAATACTTGGCACTAGTCCAGAAACTCTTAACAGATCTCTAGGGAGCAAAACGCTCAAGCTGACTCTTTATCCAAGCTCGCCTCAACGTCCTTCGAAAGCCTCGATCGCACCGTCTCAATCGAAGTTCTCCTGAAGCCTAGCATCAACTTTCCCGAGGTCCGTTGCTTCACTATCGAGGCTCAATCGGACGCTTGGATGGCTTCCATCCGAAAGTTTCTAAAAGAAGGCGAACTTTCTGAGGATCAGGCCTGTAACACCCCGAATCCCAAATACAACTGAATTTGAGAGTTCTACAGGATCTTTCCACTTCATTTAGTACAATTTTACAAGGAAATTTAAACTTTTCACTTTACATCAGGGTTACATGTAAAACATTAAAATTTACACTACACAGCGGAAGTAAAATTACAACATTTAAATAGATGTACAACAACTTTGAATAATCTTTAAGCATTTGTTCCTCTTTAACCTTTATCATGATATTAACCTGCATATAAAACTGTGGGTACGTCAGTTTATTCAACCGACGAACATTATACACAGCTATCCTTTCTATGACGGAAATAGTATAACTCAATTTTCCATATTTAACAAACACAATCTTATCACATATTAAACTAAAGGGAATCCACAAATAACACTCTAAGGACATATTATTCTCTCTTTTTAGATGAATAGCTTATAGGTAATCAAGGAGAATTTCCTGATGGATTAGGAGAACTACAATGGTGAAGAATGGATTGCATTGCTGCTTAATTGATTGTTGTTTTGTAATGAAGACTTAAATAATTGAACACTATTATTTCTTTGTAATGTGGGCTTTTGACCCGAATATTGTTATTGTTGTTTTCAGTGTTGGATTATTATTATATTTGGTTATTTCATGCTTAAATTTCAAGTATTGTTATTCATGTGATTACCCTTTCATTGCATGCGTGGTTGTATTGTTCCTCGTTATATTGTTGAGTTGAATCGATAACAGCTTATGAATGACGCAAGTCATTCGCTGGGCCAACGTCATGTGCTTGCATTCCGTATTTTGGAAAGCGGGGCGTGACACTCAGACCCGACCTGAACCTACCCTAGTTGGGTTCCAACCTGACGGGTTCGACTCGACCCGGCCCGGTTAACCCATTTGCCAACCCTACATAATGCCCATGATGAGTCCTGAAAGCTTTCTTGCTCACCTCCTCTTCCTCAACCCGGACCTGATGATATCCTAACCGCAGATCAATCTTCGAAAATACAGCTACTCCCTGAAGCCTATCAAATAAATCATCAATCTGTGTAAGCGGATACTTGTTCTGAATGGTCACCCTATTCAATTCCCGATAGTCAATGCACATCCTTATTGACCCATCTTTCTTCTTCACTAGGAACACTGGTGCAACCCACGGTGAAGTACTCGGCCTGATGAAACCCTTACTTAACAATTCCTCAATCCAGCTTCTTAACTTCATCTTGCTCTACAGGTGCCATCCTGTACGGAGCCTTAGAAATTGGAGCACTTTCTGGCTGAACATTGATGCAAAACTCAACATCTTGCTATGGCGGTAACCCCGGTAGATCCTCTAGGAACAATGAAGGAAAATCTCTGACAATTGGAATACCTCTGCCCTCCTCCGGAATCATCAACTTTGATACAGTTGCAACCACCTTCGAGTTCTTGTTCTTCCCTTGAAAAGTCACTGCGGGTCCTCCCGGTTCCTTCACTACCACTTCTTTGCTCTTGCATTCAATTGTAGCATCATAGATTGCCATCCAATCAATGCCCATAATCACATCTACTCCCAAAACTTGCAGTTCGATGAGGTTAATACCAAAAAGCCTCCCACCAATCTCGATATCACTACCCTCGTAATACCAATCAACAATCAATTCCTCTCCTGATGGTGTTGCCACTGACAAGATTCTACCTGGAAATATCTTAGGTTCCATACCAAAAGCTTTAGCAAAATTGGGCGACACAAATGTATGTAAAAAACCAGTATCAAATAAAACTTTTGTTTTTATTCCATTAACCAAAACAAATCCTATTACATGAAGAATGATACTCAAAACTCCATTTTATTCTTAAACAAAGTTTTATTCAATACATTAAATAAATGAATCAAAATTCTTGCATACCCTGAATCACATCTTCTGAGTTACCTGCATCCTCCTCAGTCAATGCAAACATTCGCCCCTGCCTCTGGAATTTGCTCCCATCCGCACCATCCTTCTTAAGCTGATCGAGTCTGGATTAATCCGCTTGAAGGACCCCACTTGCTTGATCGAGTCTGCATTAATGGGTACTATCCCCGCTCCTTGGTTCCGGGTCCTGCTAGCTGCCATGAATGCATTCAAAGTTTGATACACCCTGGCATCTCAGTCTTCAGATCAAGTCGGGCCCCGTGGGAACCTTCAGCCTTATCACCATTCCCACAATTTCTGGTCCTGAGTCCGGCCATTATACTGAATACGGCAAA
This sequence comes from Hemerocallis citrina, assembly GCA_017893485.1. NCBI lineage: Eukaryota > Viridiplantae > Streptophyta > Magnoliopsida > Asparagales > Asphodelaceae > Hemerocallis > Hemerocallis citrina. The sequence goes on from CM030359.1 coordinate 220,287,384, forward strand.
ATGCGGGAAAATATTAGAGCATCACAACACACATCACATTCGCACTAACACCCTATTGCAAAAATTTCAATCATGTTCAAACCATTTGATCTTCTTTTAATTTCAGGTGTAGTACTCACACTCTAATGTCCACACCAAGGTACTCACGCTCTAGTTGTCCACGTAGGTTTGTTTCCTCTACCATGTTTAACATTACTATTGAAACGTGCTCTGATCCAACTCTGTAGCGCCCCGAATTTCCAATAAATAAACTCAGAAATATGTGGCCTAATTCCCAGCATCTACCTCAATTGTAATTATAAACACAGTACAAATATAGGAAAATTTTAAAACTTTTATTACAACATTTCTTTTACAAAGCACAACGGAAATTAACACCTTGAATTACAATTTATTTTTACAACAAAGTTCCATATTTACACATTCAATCATCCTACAACATATACGATAACATAAAACATTCTACCACATGCTCCCAACTACATGTTAAATGTACCTACCTTTGAAACATGAGGCTAGAGATAACTTTAACCCCCAAAATTATAGGGGTCAGCCATAACGTTGTAAGTGATATTCAAAAAGAAATACAACTTAAACAAAACATAAAGAACGAGATCATAGTCAACATATTGACCTGGTAATAACAATGAAATATGAAATAACAATAAAAGAAACGTAAATCATCAAGTGAACTAGGCTAAGTGTCAGGTGCAGAAAATAGAAAACAAGCATAAATCAAGTCAAGGAAATTACAAATGCATATGATGAAAACTAATGCACACTTTTCGAATCTATGCTCCCCACTTTACATAGATCCGGTGTAAGCCCTTATCGTTCTCCACTTTAAAGGGTTCGATCCCACTCTATTCAACTATCCTACTACAATGACTACTACGAGATTTAGACATTTTGCAAGTATCGATTCTCTCCCTTAGAATACTGAAGGCCAATCTCACTTACGTGGATCATTCTGTGGCCTATTTCATCCATCGTACTGTAATACTGGGGATTGACTCACTCCGCAGGTCATCCTAGAACCCTCATTGTACAAACATCTCATGAGCGTCGCTTTCATCCCCGGAATATTGGAGACCAATCCCACTCACGTGGATCATTCTGTGGCCTATTTCAGCCATCATCCCAGAATACTTGGGATTATCTCCCTCATCGGATCATCTTGGAGTCCATAACTTACGTTTGCTCTCATTTCATCATATCACCATTCTAGTGCTTGTCCTTATATTTATTAGGTTCATTTAATTAACCACAATTCCTCTAGAGTTGGTGTATCCTACCAGACTTAACTCAACTAAACAACATCAAGGCCCCTATAACACCCCGTACTTAAGAGTATATATGTAATATTATATTGGAATATATATATATATATATATATATATATATATATATATATATATATATATATATATATATATATATATATATATATATATATATATAGGAGATAAGAAAGTTGTTGGTTGTTGGCTCATAGAGGATTCTATAGAGCTTTGGATTAATTGGATTGAGAAGAGTGCCTATAGATATTCTATGGGGCTTATGCTATGTTATGACATTAAATGAAGAAAATGAATGGAATGGGAGGTGGGTGTTGTGCATGCTGACGTGGGAGTTGGGGGCGGGGGGCTTAGTCCCACATCGGAGGAGATAAGGAGAAAGAGAGAGTATATAGGAATTACCATATGATAAAGGTACCTAATGGGTATACCCCCCTTTTTATGGAGCCTGTGGTGGGCAGTTGTTAGGATTTTATTTGTTTGTGTATTGCGCGCACACGTAGCTGTGTGTGCAGCTGAGTCGGAGTCGGGGTGTTACAAATGGTACATAGCCAACTTTCGAAACCGAGTGTGTGTAAGATGTATGGCTAAGATCGAGCGAGGTTGGTACTGGTAGCCCAGGTACAGGACTGTACAACTAGAAGAATCGGGGTAATCCTCTCCACATTGGCTAGAGTTCTTAAGGGGGGGGGGTTGAGCACCCCGTAATTCAGAGTATATATATAATATTATATTGAAATAATAATAATAATAATAATAATAATAATAATAATAATAATAATAATAATAATAATAATAATAATAATAATAATACGAGATAAGAAAGTGGTTGGTTGTTGGCCCATAGAGGATTCTACAGAGCTTTGGATTAATTGGATTGAGTAGAGTGCATATAGATATTCTATGGGGCTTATGTCATGTTATGGCATTAAATGATGAAAATGAATGGAATGGGAGGAGGGTGCTGTGCATGCTGACGTGGGAGTTGAGGGTGTGGGCTTAGTCCCATATCGGAGGAGATAAGGAGAGAGAGTGTGTGTGTATATAGGAATTACCATATGATAAAGGTACCTAATGGGTATACCCCCCTTTTGATGGAGCCTATGGTGGGCAGTTGTTAGGATTTTGTTTGTTCGCGTATTGCGCGCACAGGAAGCCATGTGCGCAGTTGAGCCGGGCTCGGGGCATTACAGCCCCAACTGTCCATAAACCACAAAATCTCTAACTACTAGGATCCCACACAACCTTCTAGAGACTCACAACTCGAAGTAACAACAGGAATCTTTCATTGAAACTCTTAATTTCATTGCCAAACTTGCTCACATTAAGAACTTCTTCAAATCAAGCCAATTCAAAATAATTTATCCAGATACTTACAAACCCCAAGTAATAGTCATGTAAATTAGAAACTACTCGCCCAAGCAAACTGAAATTTACATTTTTGAAATCACAGGAAAATCACAAATCTTCATTCTCTTGAAATCTATAAATATTTCACTTCCTTAAATGTGTAAAATACAAATTTAATTCTATTAGAGATTGAAAATATAGCTCTCTGAAAGATATAGTAATCTGTAGCAAGACCTCATTTGAAACAGTAAATCAATAATTCATAAGTTCGAAGAAATATTGACTCGAAGAAAGAAAGTAATAGTGCAAAACAGAGCATGTCAGGTCGATCGTTAGTCATGGTGTAAAATACTACGGTCGACTGATACTATTTAACTGAAAAACAAAACACAATGATGTGATAGTCGACTGACAAACGTAGTGCAAATTGTTGCGGTCGCCTGTCAGTAAAATGTGGCAACAACTAGACAAGTCATCATACTCAACAATATATAATAAAATAAAAGTATCACTCACCTTTAAAAGAGATTAACTTGAAGAGAAATAAAGAAATAAGAAAGCCTTCTCATTCCTTAGCAAAAGCTCCAAGGTCCAATTCTCCAATTCAAGAAATATGAAGAAAAATTAAGTTTTGATTTCACAACAGGGGGGTGGGGGGGGGGGGGGGGGGGGGGGGGGGTTTGGCTGTATATAATAGGTCGGGATGCACTTTTTAGGGTTTTTGAGAAGATTTACAAAATATTCTTTCAAGAGATATCTTTACATATATTGTCTTATCACATTAGGTAGTTAATTAAACCAAATGAAGGGGATTTAAATCCCTCAAATCTCTCCAAATCTGGTCGGCCTCAACTGGCAGCCCAGAAAATTTGACTTTCAAAATTTTGCCTCCAAGTGGCACTTTTGCAAAAAGACCCCTTCATTTAACAATATTTGCGAAACAATACCAATAGTGACTTATAAATTCCAGAAAATTTGAATTTATATTCACTAACAAATATTAGGTTCTCCAATTAAAAATTCTTGACTTTGTGTTTCCCAAGAAAAATATTTGCACGTGCAAAAAGGTAAATTTTAGAAAAAGTTTATTAAATTACCAAAAATTCACTTTAATTTATTTATTAATTCTGAAAACATTATTTAAAATTCTAGGGAGCTACAGTACGAGTGTCTAACCCAGGACAAGTGTGGAGTCTACTCATGGTTCATAGAGCTGCTCTAGCAACATGCTTCCGAGCAAGTGCACGGGGTTCGACTCGCCATTCGAGTGTTCCAAAAACTCGACGTCTCCCTATTCGGAGTCCATTCAAGGTTCATAGGGCCACTTTAGCTACTTTATCCCCAGCAAGTATGCGGGGTTCCACTCGCCGTTCGAGTGCTCCTCAAACAACACCAGAAAAGTGTGGAGTCCATTCATGGTTCATAGAGTCTCTCTAGCCACACACTCCAGAGCAAGTGTGCGGGATTCGGCTCGCCATTCGAGTGATCCCAAGACTCTTCGTTACCCTATTCAGAGTCCATTCACGGTTCATAGGGACATTTTAGCTACTTTCTCTCGAGCAAATTTGCGGGGTTCGGCTCGCCATTCAAGGTCTCCTGAAACAACACTCGGTTCATGGTTCATAGAGCATCTCTATCCGCATGCTCTCGAGCAAGTGTGCGGGGTTTGGCTCTCTATTCGAGTGCTCCCAAAACTCGTCGTCACCTTGTTTAGAGTCTATTCACGGTTCATAGAGCCACTTTCGCTACTTGCTCCCGAGCAAGTATGCGTGGTTCGACTTGTCATTCGAGTGCTCCTGAAATAGCCCTGGACAATTACGGAGTTCATTCATGGTTCATAGAGCCCCTCTAGCCACAAGCTCACGAGCAAGTGTGCGGAGTTCGGCTCGCCATTCGAGTGCTCTCAAAACTACTCGTCACCTTGTTCGGAGTCCACTCACGGTTCATAGGGTCGCTTTAGTCACTTGCCCTCGAGCAAAGTGTGCGGGGCACAACTCGCCATTAGATTGCTCCCAAAATAACCCCGGACAAGTGTGGATTCCATTTGGTTCATAGGGTCTCTCTAGCCACCCGCCCCCGAGCAAGTATGCGGAGCACAACTCGCAATTCGAGTGCTCCCAAAACTCGTCGTCACCGTATTTGAAGTCCACTTGTGGCTCACAGGGCCGCTCTTGCCTCTTACCTCCGAGAAAGTGTGTGGAGCTCGGCTCGCCACTCGAGTGCTCCTAAAACAACCCCGAACGGCTCTCTCCTAGAGCCCGACGATGTTGTTCATCTCGCTCGTCACAGAGTGACCTTCTTCTTCCACAATGATTTCAGAACTCAACTCTTCCCTAGAGTTGCTCCTCAAACTCACCTCTCGAACATGCTCTTCCCTAGAGCATGTTGATACTTTTCATCATGCTCGCCTCCCAAGCGGCCCTATTCTTCCACAACGAGTTCAGAGCTCAACTCTTCCCTAGAGTTGCTCCTTAAACTCGCCTCCCGAACGGCTCTCTCCTAGAGCCCAGTGAAGCACTTCATCCTGCTCGCCTCCCGAGTAGCCTTCTTCTTCCACAACGAGTTCAAAGCTCAACTCTTCCCTCGAGTTTCTCCTCAAACTCGCCTCCCGAATAGGCTATTCCCTAGATCCTGCTGATGCTCTTCATCCCGCTCGCCTCCCGAGCGGCCTTCTTCTTCCACAACGAGTTCGGAGCTCAACTCTTCCCTATAGTTGCTCTTCAAACTCGCCTCCCGAACAGCTCTCTTGTAGAGCCTGGTAATGCTCTTTATCTCGCTCGCCTCTCGAGTGGCCCTCTTCTGCAACAAAAAATTCGGAGCTCAACTCTTCTCTATAGTTGCTCCCCAAACTCGCATACCGAACGACTCTTTCAAAGAGTCATACGAAGATTTGCTTCACAGCTCCTTCGTGGTGAAACTCCTATTCTTAGTCCTTGGGAGTGAAGCTCCTCTTCGAAGATTCTGGATATCGAAGCTCTTCTCAACTTCACAGAGTCAAGGATATTGCGGGCCTATTTTGACCCTAAATATGGGTGATTCGTCAGCTAACTTCTGAAGATAAATTGTAGATCTTCGAGTCACCTTCGAAACGAGGTGTCACGCGCTCCTATCGGGCCTCCGCAGCAACGGAAAAGTTGATTATAGTGCATCTGCGCCGAGCCAACAAAAAAGTTGACTGAGTCAACGATCAATAGTCAAAGCGCCATGTGTCCGCTGACCGTTGTGGTAGTTCGGAGTCACGCGCCGAGCAAATGTGTTTCCGATCTAAAAATGGCACAAAATGGATGACCACTCAACGATAAATGGTCAAAGCGCGCCGAGCAAACGTGTCAGCACGCCGAAGCACTGTGGTAGTTCGGAGTCGTGCGCTGAGAAAACGTGCCCCCGATCGAGAAACAGAGCAAAACCTCGTTGACCGGTCAAATGGTCAACGAGACACATGTCGCGCAACCGAATCCCCCCTCATGTTCGGTGGCACAAATGGGTCTCCGATCGAAGTTGGAGCAAAGTCTCGTTCAACAGGTCAACGGGACACATGTCGACCTACTGAAGCCTTAAAGTGGTTCGGCACAAAGCCCCGAGCACACACGTCCCCGAACTAAGATTGATGCAAAAAAAAAAATGTTGAACGGTCAATGGTCATCTGCACGTGTCGATCAGCCGAAGCATCGCCGAACAAACCTGCCCCAGAACTGAAATGGTGCAAAAAAGTTTCCTCCCAATTCGCGCTATATCTTGATCAACAGTTGTGATTGGAATTTTTTAAAAAAAATGTTGCCCGAATCAACAATCAACGTTGACAGGTTGACGGTAATGCCACGTGTCAGCACGCCGAACCATCACGATCGGTCGGTCCATCATGATCGGTCGGTGGCGCGCGCCGAAAAAAGCTGCCCCCGATCGAAATGAGGGCAAAATGTTGTTGACTGGTCAACAGTCAACAGTCAACGAGCAACACATCTTTTCTACCTTCTGATATCCATGATTTTCGCTGCCACTCATGATCAATGCTCCGGATTTCGCCACGTCATCAGGTATTTAAATAATTTCTTTATTTAATTATTGAATCGAATTAGTTATTTAAAAATTTTGAAAAAATAATTAAAAATCGTAAAAAATTAAATAAAAATTCTAAAAATAATTATTAATTCGGAAAATATTTTTAAATTACAATTTTTTTATTATTTTAGAATAATTAATTAAAATTTTCAAAAATTAATTATTAAATCTCGGCAATTGAATAAAAATTTGAATTTTTTAAAGAAAAATCTGGGAAATTCACAAAAAAATCCAAAAAAATTCTAAAAATAATCTTGGGTATTTCACAAGCTATGTATAACACTGTTACGCCTTGAGCAAGATCCAAACTTCTCCGAAAACTCCGATAAGTTTTGTAAACCATTAAAAACGGACGAACTACTTCTCAAAGACTATGAAACTCAGTCTTCGGGAGTGGGGGGACTTGTGATATGGGTAAAAATAGAACTAAATCGGGACCGTTCAAATCGGGTACGAATCGTAAAGCTCTCAGGGGTAAAATAATAATTTCACTTTTAAACGGGTCAATGAATGGAAATTGGGCATCTTTTAAGTTCAATAATCCAAAAAATGGATCTATCTTACTGGGTTGTCATAACAGCTAAACTCACGATTATCTATAAGAGACGGTTCAAAAACTATTTCTCTTATCTAGGGGAGAGTTTAAAACTCAAATCCCCTCAACTACTCTTATCTGTTCATGAAGAAGAGATAACTGATTCAATCCAAAAATACCGGGAAGTATAGATAAATGATTATCTCGAAACTTGTCCCCAAGGCGACAATAAATACCCCCTACCTCTACAAGAACCAGGTAATCCATATTTTGCCAACAAAAACTCTCATATTATTCTTGAGTTCTGACTTGAGCGTCTGATGGTTCGACACCGGGGTCAATCCCGGTGTTTCAGACTTTTTACTGGTCAGCGGAGGCAATCGTCACCTCACGAATTAGATCCAACAGCGCAAATGAGTCAGATTGAGAAGTCAACATCAGTTGAAAGGAGACACTATCGACGAAAGTCAAAAATGTCGATTTTTTTATTGTTTTAAAAAAAACCTCATCATCTGTTTGGTTCCACATAGAAATTAGCAGCAACACTTCGATACCTTATGTTCACTTCGTAACTAGTGGCCGGTTTACATTTTTATTTAACAAAACCGAGGTATTGCAATGTATTCTCCAATAGAGAGACAAGAAATTTTATTTTGATAATGGTCGATCAAGGTAGACTGAAACCTACAAATTCAAAATGCTAGTACACTCGGACTCTATTTTGGGCCATGACAACCACTGAAATTATCACGTTTTGACTGAAAACTTCGATTGGTACCACTAGCAAAGGAAGATTCAGCCGATTCTCTCTCTTTCCTAAGCTTCAAACTACCAAAGCGCGGTTCCCCGATTAATGACCGGTGAATTATTGGAGGCTTAGGAACTTCCAGCTGGAAGTTGAAAACTGACCAATCTGTTTTATTGAACTGATACTGCTGTTAGTTGGAAACATTCCTTGAAGAGTTGAACTGCATCCCCGTTCAGAGCCAACATCTTGCTTTTTAATAGATGTCATGCTTCTCTGTAAGAATTCTGGTGTCCTTATCAGAGAGACCAAGTTCAGCAGTTCGTCGGTCTGTAACTTGCAGGTGCTTGTCTTTTTATTAACTTTATTAGAGATCTTTGGGGTAGTATCAGTACTGAATGAATAAAAAATACGGGACGAAACATGAAAAAATAATTTATACTGACCGAAACTTAGAAAATAATAATAAAAAATACGGGACGAAACATGAAGATTTTTTTTCAAAATAACTGATGTTTCGTCTGGGTTTTAAGGAAGTTTTTTTTCTTCAAAAAAAATTGCAAATTTTTTTTAAAAATAGTCTATAAAAAATATTTGTAAAAACAATTAAAAAATTTGCAAAAACAATTTAAAATTTTACAAAATTAATTTTAAAAATTAACTTTTTAAAAAAATGGATTGGGATGATGTTTCGTCCCATGGGACGAAACATCATGTTCATTCCCACCCTTAAATTCATTTAACCAGTTAATTTATTTGGTTTTTAATTTTTTTTAATTCGGATGTTTCAATTAAAATTTAATTAAATAATCCAGACGAAACATGTTTCGTTTGCTATAATATGTATTCTACTATTTCGAATTCTATTTCTCCCTTCCTACTGTAAACGAATTGCCAATAAATGTCAAAATAGCAAACGAGTGTGTGCGCTACAGTACACAAAAAATGGCAAAAATGACCAAAAAAAAACAAACGACTGTGGATGCTCTGAGCTCTTTAGAATACTTGAGGCATTATTTTCCTCTCTCCAACTCGTTTGGCTATAGGGCCTGCATCCTTGACAAAAAGTTGTAGGCTCTCTTAATAAGTCAGAGTGTTATTCTGAAAGATACAATGAGAGCAGATTATTGATTCTATATAGTTTATTAGAGGACTAGATTTGCCCGTGGGCACGTCTTTTGAACGACACAGCATATGAAAGTCTTGTAAATAGTAAAACAACAATTATGTAGCTCAAGTTTGAATAGTAAAACAATAATTAGTTGTAAATAAAAGTCCATGTTTCCATTAGTAAATGTTGAAAAATAATTATAAATGGGGGTGTAAAATCCAACTTCTTAGAACTTCGAGTGTAGAAAATGATGAATTTTAACTGTTGATGTTAAAAAGATTCATAAAAAATCTAAAAATTTATAACCCTGAAATCTGAAAATATAAATTTCTGAGTAAATAGGGAGAGAATGAGAGAGAGAGAAAAAAAATAAATAAATAAATAAATAAATAAATAAAGGAGTTGTTTTGAGAGAATTTGAATGAGTTTGGGGGAAAAACTTTTGGACGGAAAAATATGTTTTGTGAGGTTAGATCTGAACCATTGAATTCAACCTTATTGAATGAGAATTACTTGATAGTTTTCTTTGTGTTTTATTATATAGACTAGATTTGCCCGCGGGCACGTGCCTACGACACGTCTTCGGAACGATACAAAACACGAAAAGCCTGTAAACAGTAAAACAACAATTATATAGCTCAAGTTTGAATAGTATGACAATAATTAGTTGTAAATAAAAGTCCATGTTTCCGTATATGTTGAAAAATAATTATAAATGGGGGTATAAAATCTAACTTCTTAGAATTTTAAGTGTGGAGTTGAAGAAATATTTACTATTTTCAATATAACATGTGCAAAAAAAACATTAAAATTCTGAAAATCTAAATTTCTAAGTAAATATATAAAGAATGGGAGAGAGGGAAAGAGAGAAATATGAAAAAGTGAAGAGATGAGAGAGAGATAATAATAAAGTAATAAGTTTTTTAGTTTTGGATGGGGGTATTTGGTTTTGGGGTTTGAAATTTTGGAGGGAAAATATGTTTTGTGAGGTTTGATCTAGGCCTTTGATTTTAGGGGGAATTGATTGTGAGCCACTTGATAGCTTTCTTTGTAATTTATTATATAGATATATATATATATATGACTATACTAAAATAAAGAACAGAAACTATAAGATAATAACTACATTGGAATGGTAGGAACATTTGAAAGAAAAACCATTATGAGTAATTGAGTGGATACGAACAATATAGAATGCTGCAATATTTGCATTTTTCTTTTCTTCTTGCTGATATGGATACAAACACCATATTTGTTAAGAAACGTAAGTAATAACCATATTTGATGAATACAGATTGACTTGCATATAGTCTAATATTGGAACTTGCGGATGATTTGTGTCAAAGTTTGATGAATACAGATTGATTTGTGTCGAAGTTAGTGTATCACGCAATCTCTTTAAAACAGATTTTGTCTCGTTCGGATGCTGGAACTTGCGTAGACGTCTGTCTCTCCGCAAGGCGTGCGAGTGCACACAAATCGCAGATTACGAGAAGTTACTAGAAGTTCGCACATATGAAACATTTCTATGCAGTCTTTTCTTATAGTTGAAATATTTCATATGCCACGATTTTTGTTTTTTGTTTTTTTAGAAAAAGGTGGAATATGGCCACCCTATTTGATTCATAAAAAAATAACAAAACAAACTCAGAGTACTTAGCTATAGTACAAATTACGAACATGAAATAAAATATGAAAAAACATAACCAGTATAGATAACAAGAGATCTCTCCAAGAAACCCTGGAGGGTGGGCCGACAAACCAATAGTCTTCATCACACTATCGAAGAGGTCAAACCGGTCCCATTTTGGGCCCTATCTCCTCTATTTTTGTAATGGACCCTATCTTTGGCCCAATCACAATGCTCGGCCCATCATAATTATTTGTATGTCAATTTAGCTTCGTGCGCAGCCTCCATGGCACGCACACACCCACCTGAAGCGAGTCAGGCTGGATTTTGTCATCCGCCGAACCCAATCTTCTCCTTCTCTCCTCCCACATACTCGCAAACAGCACTCACTCACCCCAACCAAAGCCACTGCCAAAGAGAGAGTCGTGAAGAGGATACTTTCACCTCTTTCATGTTCTTGCTCTCTTAGGCAATTTCTCACACATACGAAAAGAGTGTTACAGAATTTACCATATCTCGTAGTGCTAATAACAGAACTCACACACCACAAGCAATAGAAAATTTCTAAGAACTAGATGAACCAAGAACAAGCCACCACGATATATGCAAGATCTTACAAAAATACAATCAATATGTTGAGTTAACAATATTTCTTATTATCCAAGAAATACAAAGATTACAAAGAGATTACAACTCTCAATTTTCTCTCACATAGTCTCTTCACGAAAGAGATTACCATATATTTTAGATGATAAAATTACCCTCTTTATAAATTTAAAATTTTTCACTGATTTTACCTTATACTATAAGTAACTTCTAACATCTAGTTTAAGTAGTTAAAATTTGATTAATCGCTCAATTAATTTCTGATTAATAGCTAATCGAAGGCTAAACAATTATTTTCTTAGCAATTTTCAATATTTCAATAGTTAGCGATTTAATCAGGTATAATCGGCTAATTAGTGGTTAATATGCCGATTTTAAGTGGTGGATTAACTGATTAAATTCCCTTATTCAATTTTTATGCTCATTTGCATTATTTGGGCTCAATCCGGCCAAAACTCAAATCCAAATCCAAAATCCAGCTTGACCCGACGCACATCTGTTGCACATCCACCCCTGCCTCTTGCTGCTCATGCTACTCCTCCTACCTGATTGTTTTTGTTTGCTGGAACCGACCAGCAAACCCGACCAACCTACATTCAAAATTCATACTCAGCTCAAACTAAATACTATCTTCTTTTTCTTTATAACTATATGTTCCTGTTAGATAATCTCATAGTAGTTTTTATGTTAGGGTTTAGGGTTGATACATAATGAGAAAAAATATTTTTTTTATAGTTATATATATATATATATATATATATATATATATATATATATATATATATATAAGCTTTTTTCCGTTGCAAACGGGTCTGTGTACACAGACCCGTGCGAACGGAGATCTGGGACGTAGGATCAAAGATCCAACGACCCAGATCTTTTTTTAAATTTTTTTGCCTTAACCCGTTCTTGGAAACAACGGGTTAAAGCAAAAAATTTAATTTTTTTCTACCTTAACCCGTCGTTTCCAAGAATGGGTTAAGGCAAAAGTTGAATATTTTAGATCAGTATACTCCATCTTCTTCTTCCGATCTTTCCCCACTCTCTCTATCTCGTTTCTTCCCGAACCCAAACCCAATTCGGCCAAAATCTCACTCCGGCGACTCCTCTCTCACTTCCATCCTCTATTGTAACGCCCCGAATTCCAAATAAGACCGAATTCGAGATTTCACAGGATCTTTAATTTACTTCGTACAATTTTACAAGAAAATTAAAACTATTCAATAATACATCAGAGTTCATTACACTTTTGTTTACACAGCGAAAGGTTACAACAATGAAATAAAATACAATTTATACAACTATAATCGTGTAAATCAACAACTGCATCATGACATCTGTACTTCTTCATAAAAAGTCCATTACCTGCATATTAAGCTGTGGGCACGCCAGTCACTTACAACTGACGAAAATGTTATACTCGGCTATCCTCTCTATGCCGTACATATAACGATATCATTGCTTTAACAAGGCACAAAAATTGAATGAACAATAAATTGTTAAATTGTGACTACGCTAAACATGGAAGTGTATGCCATGCCTTAATGCCTAATGCACACATTTTATACTAGGCGGACACTAATGCATACTTGTTCGAATTCTATGCATCTCATACTACATAGGTCGGAGGGCAAGCAACTACGTACTCCACAATAAAGGGTTCGATCCCTCACCATGAAACTACCCAGTAATAAAGCAAGGTTTAGATCATTCCACGAATATGGATTCCAGCCCGCCAGCTGTTACAACAGATCTCTCATCGTGCGAATCATCCCGCAAGTGCCCCTCTAGCCTGGTATACGCATATACAATGGAGTATGGTAAATATCCGCCTGACTACTCTAAGTCCCGGATTTAAAATAAAAATCCATCTTCCATGGAGCAACCACAGTCTACCAACTGGGTCTATAGCAACGGAGATCCATCGCCGACTATATAGAGGCAACCCACTTACGTTTGACCAGGTTTAGTACATCTTCACTTATGTGCCTAATTATTTAGTTCAAGACATGAATAAATTTTCAAGTCTCGAATTAGTTTTACCTCCTACCGGACTTTATCAACAAATACGAGATAGCTCCATGGCCATATCTCAGAATATATCTCAACTCTTTTCAAATCAAATAGTGCCGGTACCCGAGGTCTAACTAACTCTAAATCATAATTTTTCATGTACAAGAAAATCATGGGTACACATTCCCTTTAATAAACATGTCTTAAACCTAGATATTATCATCTTCAACTTATTCATAAATGATTAATGTCCGTCACTATTCATGATCTATTCATCCATTTTCATTCTTTATAAAAAAAAATTCTTTCAAGAACACAATTTCATCACATGAGATTTCATAATAAATCCAAACTATTATAATGTCTCACTTCACTTCGAACAGATTACAGTAAAATTCTCTTCAAGAAAATCACTTCACAAAAATAATACTTTGTTTTTCTTCACTACAAAGTTCCATGCTCAAAATTTCATTCCTCTTTATATCTCAAAAATATACAAGAAACATTCTTAATATTTTCCATTTTATTTCATATCAATAATAAGGTTTTATTTAAAATTCCCTTTAAAACAACCCAATTCACTGAATAAAGAAGAAAAAGAAAACAAAAAAATAAAAGAGGGGGGCCTGGGTTTCTAACCCTAAATAAAACTGAGACATAGCACAGAGCCCAAGCCCGGTCACTCTAGCCATAAAGTCCATTTGGACTGGGAGTCTAAGTCCTTGTCAAAATGCTTATGAATCAATCTCAGTTTCGGGAATTAATTAAAAGAGTAAAAAATAAATGCAACTATCAAGTTTCAAACCCAAGATTTCTTACAAAGAGTGCTCTGTGATGCACTGGCTAACCAGTAGGTCTAAGTGTATTTTCTGTTTAAGAGTAGTACTAATATACTTTTGTTTATATTACTCTGAATTTGGTTCGTATCAACAAAACTCGTTTACCCAATAATCCAATCCTTTAGGATATTGGAATAAACTTTTCTTTTTGGACTGAGATGAAATCTTAAAATAATAATCAATAAGTTCAAACTTATTTTTAGAATATATCTTTATTTTCAAATATATTTTCTCTTTCTTTACAAAATTTGCATTTATTCTCAAACTCGAAAATTAAGAATCATGTTTCTTAAAACTAGTTTATGTCCATCATTATACTAATTAAAATTTGTGCAAAAAAGACAAAAAAAAAACAAAAAAATCAATCATGTCGCTTAATCAACCATGAATATCTCAAAAAAATTCTTTCATGCAACAATTTGTATTTTTAACATATGTCGACATGTTTCATGGCAATAACAAAAATTATTTTTCTCCTTTTCTTTTTTCTTTCTAAATCATCATGTCTCTAAGCATATGTAGAAATATAACATTCTTTAACAATTTCTCATACATATCACACCTTCGACAAACATAAGATTTGCAAACATTCTAACATGATTCATGCCACTAATTCTTTATTCGAACTCTTCCTTTTAATTAGCATGGTAACAACTATTTACTAAGCCTCAACAAGATTATTACATGTTATAGTAGCATGGATTTTATATACACATTTCTTATCATATTCAATTCATACTACTCATGTAATATAATTAGCATGCAGTTTCTACTTTAGAAAGAAGGAGATCACTCACCTTAATTGAAGTTGAACAATGAAAAGAAAGATAGAACACCACTTCTAGCTCCAAAGCAACTCCTTCTCCTCCTAGCTAGACCTTCTCCACCTAGCAAGACCTTCTCCAAGCAAGAACTCCTCCAAAAATGAGAACACTCTACTCTCTTTCTTTTTCTTTCTCTTATTTTGATTTCTTCGTTTCAGTGCAAAAGAGAAGAAGGAATGGGGTGGTATTTATAGGATATTGTTAGGGTCTAAAGTGCAAAATTCTCAACCTAATAACTCCCTTTTTAATTGCCCCTCAACCCTTCATTTTCTTAACTTCTAAACTCCTCACTTTTCATCTCCCTACTCTTCACAATCCTCAACCCCCAACCCCTCCCCTTCTACACAAAACCGGCCTACCCCTATAGGTTCAAAACCGGTTTTACCCATGTGTGCAAATGCACATATGCACATACAAAAATAAATACATTTTTGTAGTTCTAAATGTGTACAAAAAGTTATAACTTGTCATGTATTAGTCCAAACTCAACTTAAAATTAGGATTTATTAATGGGCTTGTCCCATTGGCTTTTATTTTGAATCTACTAATTTAATTAATCTAGTGGGCTATTCTTTTAATTAGTCTAATGGGCTAGGATTTAATCTTTAGGTCCATGGATCAAAAGAAGGTTAATTAAAAACTTGTGCATGCTAAAATTTGTAAATGAGAGTAAGAAAAGAGATGGATAAATAAGCACGTGCATCGTATGTGCAAAAATAATAAAAAAATGCATTTTTAGTTTAAATAAAAATGTGGGGTGTTACATCTATCATTCCTGCGATTCTCTCTCTCTCTTCCGTCCGCTGCTCCCCAAGGCAAAAAACCTTAACCCTAATCCAAACACAAACCTCTTTTCCTCCGTTCATTACATAAATAAGTTGTAGATGTAGAACTATGTAAGTAGTATTTTGATGAATTTACATGGTGTAATTGTAGTCATAATTGTTGTTGATCGCTCGACGATATTGTAGATTGAGTCGTATTTAAAATCGTTCGATATATCAAGTAAATGACTGAGATTTTTTTTAGTGCGGTTAAACTAGAAAACCCTGCAAACGATCTCCAAAAAATACGAAACTTTGCGAGTAGGTTGGTCACATGTAGCACAAGCCATTCCAACTTGTAGAAGTGATTTTCGACTCACGGTTCGAGAGATACGGCCGTGTATCGCTTTTGGTTAAAAAAAATCCAAATAAAGCGGTACACACACGTATCTCGCAAACCGTGACTTGAAAATCACTTCTACAAGTTGCGGTGGCTTGTGTTACGTAAATTCGACCAAGTTGCAAAGTTTTATAAATTTTGGATGCCGTTTGTACGGTTTTCTCACGATCATCGAATAAGAAGTAAATGACTTAGAACTTTTTTAGTGCGGTTAGACTAGAAAACCCTGCGAACGACCTCCAAAAAATACAAAACATTGCGATTAGTTTGGTCTCACGTAGCACAAGCTACCTCAGCACTACAACACACGCTGGATTTACTGGCGTATATTCCCCGGCGTTTTGCCAATTGCGCCGGGGTAGGATAAGACCAGGATAGGGTCGCAAAAATGTATAGTTATACACTGGCGGCCTCTAAAAAACTCCGGTGAATTGTAATATTCACCGGCGTTTTTATAAAAACACGCCGGTGAATAGAAAGCGGAAATATACCCCACAAATCCTCACATTCACCGGTGTTTATTAATAAAAACGCTGGTGAATATACAGGGATAAATCCCCAATCCTGCCGCGAAACCCTTAGCACATTTTGTTTTTTTTAATTTACCAAACCCTAAGTTTCCCCGCGCCGTCGCCATTGGGCCTCCTTCCCTTCCTCGACAACTCCTCCGTCGACGTCGCCATTGGGCCTCCTTCCTTTCCTCGACAACTGTTCCGTCGACGTCGCCATTGGGCCTCCTTCCCTTCCTCGACCCCCGCTCAGTCATTTCTCTCTCATCGCAAGTACTCTCTCTCTATCGCCCTCTCTCTCTCTACTTCTTGATTTTGTGATGGTAATGGTTTGATTGTAATGGTCCGATTTTGTGATGGTAATGGTGCGATTGATTCTGTGATGTTTATGTTTGTGGAAATTTTGGGTGGTAATGGTTTGATACTCAATTTAGGGGAGATCTCGATTTAGGGATAGCTAGCTTCGTTTGTGATACTCAATTTTTGGTGGTAATGGTTTGATACTCAATTTTGGGTGGTAATGGTGCGAATGATTCTGTGATGTTTATGTTTGTGATAGCTAGCTTCGTTGATTTTATTTTTATCAACTGAAATTTTAGCATGATGGTTCAAGAGGCTTGTTGGTTCTTGTTGGTTCTTGTTGATTATCGGCTGAAACTTTAGCAAAATCCGAGCATGATCATAAATTAATAAACTAGCATTGGTTCTTGTTGGTTCTTCTTGTTGATTATCGGCTAAGCTAGCTTCTTGTTGGTTCTTCTTGTTGATTTTCGGCTAGGCTAGCTTCTTGTTGATTCTTGTTGAAGCTAGTATTTTTGGTGAACATAGCATGGTTTATTCTAACTCCTTTGAGTTTGCTTTCTTATGCATTTGGAGATGGGTTAGTTGCTTTTGGAGATGGGTTATTATGCATTTGAGTTTGAAAATGAGATTGCTTTGGTTTGCTTGGGTTTGCTTGGGTTTGCTTGGATTGCTTGGGTTTGAAAATGAGATTGTTCATGCTTGTTGTTTGGGTTTTAAGTGAATTTGGAGATGCTTTTTTGTCTGAATTTGGAGATGAGATGGATCATATATCTGAAGTTGCACACTATGATTTTTTGAGGAGCGACTAGTGATGGAAATTTTTATTTAAACTTTATATACAATTATATCATGAAAGGGGATTGCATGGGTTTGAAAATGAGATTGTTCATGCTTGTTGCTTGGGTTTTAAGTGAATTTGGTGATGCTTTTTTGCCTGAATTTGGAGATGAGATGGATCATATATCTGAAGTTGCACACTGTGATTTTTTGAGGAGTGACTAGTGATGGAAATTTTTTATTTAAACTTTATATTCAATTATATCATGAAAGGGGATTGGTTGGGTTTGAAAATGAGATTGTTCATGCTTGTTGCTTGGGTTTTAAGTGAATTTGGAGATATTTTTTTGTCTGAATTTGGAGATGAGATGGATCATATATCTGAAGTTGCACACTGTGATTTTTTTAAGAGCGACTAGTGATGGAAATTTTTTGAGTTTGCTTTCTTATGCATCTGGAGATGGGTTAGTTGCTTTTGGAGATGGGTTATTATGCATTTGAGTTTGAAAATGAGATTGCTTGGGTTTGCTTGGGTTTGCTTGGATTGCTTGGGTTTGAAAATGAGATTGTTCATGCTTGTTGCTTGGGTTTTAAGTGAATTTGGAGATGCTTTTTTGTCTGAATTTGGAGATGAGATGGATCATATATCTGAAGTTGCACACTATGATTTTTTGAGGAGCGACTAGTGATGGAAATTTTTTATTTAAACTTTATATACAATTATATCATGAAAGGGGATTGCTTGGGTTTGAAAATGAGATTGTTCATGCATGTTGTTTGAGTTTTAAGTGAATTTGGAGATGCTTTTTTGTCTGAATTTGGAGATGAGATGGATCATATATATGAAGTTGCACACTGTGATTTTTTGAGGAGCGACTAGTGATGGAAATTTTTTATTTAAACTTTATATACAATTATATCATGAAAGGGGATTGCTTGGGTTTGAAAATGAGATTGTTCATGCTTGTTGTTTGGGTTTTAAGTGAATTTGGATATGCTTTTTGTCTGAATTTGGAGATGAGATGGATCATATATCTGAAGTTGCACACTGTGATTTTTTGAGGAGCGACTAGTGATGGAAATTTTTTATTTAAACTTTATATACAATTATATCATGAAAGGGGATTGCTTGGGTTTGAAAATGAGATTGTTCGTGCTTGTTTTTTTTGAGGTAAAAGGTAGAATAAGGCCACCCTGTTTCATTAATAAGAGGTTAATAAAACAACCCCGGCGTACCGAGGAAAAACAAAAGTACAAAGCATGAAGAAAATGAAAGAGATCAAACATACTCCCCTAACAAACCCTGGGGGGTGGATCTAACTACTCAAACATCAACCAACCAGAAAGTACAGTAGGCTGGTACAAAACACGAACTAGCATAAACTCTGTCATGACTGGTGAAGCCAGTCCCTCAGTCTAGCGTCGGCCCGAACTCTAACTCCTCATCGTCAAACTCCTCTACCTGGAAAACTCTGGCTATCCTTCCTCTAGCCCCCGTGACCGCAGCTGTAGCCCAAAAAGAAATGAGATGCATGATGTGAGTCAGGTTACCAGAAATACTATTACATGATGCACGAAAATAAAAATTATTTCTGTCAAGCATAACACCCATGTTGTTACCGCAATTGCGATGTACCACACATCCTTCATATCATGGCGAGTCGAGGCAAATTTGGGGCCAATCCACAAATCCTCGTATTCGCAGGGTAGTCTCATGTTCCTAAGGCTCGGAGAACCTCAACCATAGTTGCCTTACTTCTTGGGCAGTGAATGAAGAGGTGATTTAGGTCTTCCACATGCACGTCGCAAAAACCACAGTTGGTCGCCACCTGTGGTTGTCTTTTGGCAAGATTTTTCCTGGTGAGGATAGCATTATTGAGCACTAGCCATAAGAAAACTCTGACTTTAAGGGGGATTTTCGCCTTCCACAATACCTGTGCCCAGCTGGGTCTGCATCCTCAAAAGTGGATCCGATGATACAGAGATCTAACCGAGAAAGCTCCCTTGCTCTCGAGTCCCCATCGCATCTAATCTGGGCCTTGGGCGCACCTTGCGCCTGCCCGTGTGATGTGTGCTTGCATGTCAAGCAATTGCTGGCGTAGCTCTGGGATGAGCGTTCCTCGGAACGCCGGTCTCCAACATCCCCCGGCAACGGACATATTCGGTCGACTCGACTTCTCATACAGCTCTGGGAATGCGTCCTTCAGGGTATGAGCACCACACCACCTATCCCACCAGAATCTGGTGGACCGGCCATTGCCGATAATCGACGTAACTGCTGAATTGAAGGGGCCGCTAGCCTTGGTAATTCCTTTCCAGAATCGCGAAACTTTAGCCCCTACTCGGAAGCAAGGCTTCTCGTGCCTTTTTCCCTATGATAAGGTTGAATGAAGTCCTGCCAACCTTTCCCGCTGTTGTGGAATACCTTCCACCACCATTTTCCCAGCAGTGCGAGGTTCATATCTCTGAGGTCGATGATGCATAGCCGTCCATGCTTCTTCTTCATGCAGGCGATACTCCATTTGATGAGGTGGTAACCTCCTTTATTCGAATCTGCCCCCTTCCATAAGAATCGTTTTCGAATCTGGTCAATCCTCTGGATCACCCATTTTGGATGCTCAAAAAATGACATGTAGTAGATTGGCAGGTTAGACAACACTGAGTTGATGAGTACCACTCTGCCCCCGAAAGATAGCGATTTACCTTTCCAACCAGACAGTCTGTCCTCCACCCTGTCTATGATAGGCAGCCAGTCCGCTTTAGATAATTTCCCTGGTCTGAGTGGTAGCCCTAGGTATTTGATAGGGAAGCCATTCGTCACACAGTTCAAAATAGCAGCATGTTCCCCTGCTTCCGCATCGGATAGGGAAATTGGAGTCAGCACACTCTTGTGAAAATTAATCCTGAGGCCTAACCAAGCCTCAAAACAATATAGGGTCCTTTTAAAGTAGACTGTTTCTTGTTTAGACCCATTACCAAAGAGAAGGGTGTCATCTGCGTATTGCAGGATCGTACACCCTTGAGTAGACACGGAACTGGCCACCGACATGATCCAACCCTTTTCCTGGCAATTCTGCAGCATACCTCTCAGCACATCAGCTACGATAGTAAACAGGAGTGGAGAAAGCGGGTCCCCTTGTCTGAGTCCCTTCCTGTAAGGGAACGGCTGCCCCGGTCGTCCATTCACTGAAATTGTCGTTTTACTAGTCTGCAAGCACTGCCTGATCCAGCAGATCCATTTATTCCCGAAGCCCCTTCCCCTAAGAGCTTCCAGCAAGCACTCCCAATCGACTGAGTTATAAGTTTTCTCAAAGTCCAGCTTTAGCAGGAAGTTCTTAGAGTTGGTCGTATGGCAGCGGTGGATAACTTGCTCTGTCATTGCCACACAATTTAGGATATTTCTGCCCTTAATGAAGCCCGATTGAGATTTGTTGGTAAGGCTGTCCATAATACTCCCCAGGCGGATAGCTAGGATTTTTGTAATAATCTTCGTCGAACAATTTATGAGGCTGATCAGTCTAAAATCGCCCACTTTCGTCGACTCCTCCCGTTTGGGTATCAGGACGACTTCCGCAAAATTAAACATACCCAATCTGAGCTTGTTGTTAAAAAAGTCATCCAGCAAAGCCATATAGTCCCCTTTAATTTCTTCCCAGAAAATTTGGAAGATCATTGGGAAGCCGTCTGGCCCTGGTGACTTGTCAGCTCCCATGTGACTGATGGCCTTTTTAACTTCCTCCTCCGAGAAAGGAGACTCCAGGCAGGATAGCGAAGGCAATGACTCGATCTGGTAAGTATGCTAGAAATCATTCCTGAGTGGGACCCGGAAGTCATTCTTCTTCCCCAAGAGGTCCTTGTAGTATCCTTGGAAGGTTGTGGAAATCACTTGATCGTCTTGTACTATCCCCGAGCTTGTTTCTAAGGATAAGATAAGATTGGATCTGCGTCTAGCACTTGCCACTCGGTGGAAGAAAGCCGTGTTCGCGTCTCCCTCTTTGAGCCACGAAATTCTAGATCTTTGTTGCCATTTAATTTCTTCCAACTTATAGAGATTGGCAATGTTCTTACGGATCTCAAGAAGTCTGTTTCTTTCCTCCTGTGACAGGTCTCTCGATTCCTCCACTCTTTCTAGTTCATCAATTCCTTCCAAAAAGGAATCTTTTGCGCGCCAGATGGCCGAGAACCTAGATCGGTTCCTTTTATGTAGGTGCTTTCGTAATCTGCAAACTTTTTCACACCATCGGCTCGCAGCATCTGTGCCAGTCACTGGGAGCGCCCAGTTTTCCATCACCAGGTGGTGAAATCCCTGAATCTCCAGCCAGGCCTTCTCAAATCTGGATTTTCTAGGTCTTTGTGCTCCCTGTACCCCAGTGTCAAGAAGGATTGGGGTATGATCTGACGTGGATCTCGGGATCGATCTAGCAGTTGCTAGGGGAAACTTAGCCTCCCAATCCATCGATACGAGAATCCTGTCCAGTTTTGCCATAATCGGAGCAGACTGCATGTTAGACCACGTAAATAATCTATCATTAATAGGGATATCTATCAGCTCTAGGTCCGTGATCACCCTATTGAACTCTGCTCTGTGCCTGTCGTTGGACCCTCTACCCTTGTGTTCGAAAGCAAATCGGGTGATATTGAAGCCCCCCCCCCCGACAATCCAGGCCCCCGGCCAACGGAGTCGAATATTGACCAGCTCTTGTCAAAAGGCGTCACGCTCTGTAGCCACGTTCGGCCCATAGACGACAGTGATCGTATGCATATACTTATCAGATCGTCGTTCCAGCCGTGTATTCAGGGAGAATGTACCATTATAAACCTCGCAACAAGTTAGCAGGTCCGAGTTGAAGCCAATGGCAATTCCCCCTGAGGCGGGCGTAAAACCCATTCCTTGATTCTGTTCCTCCCTATTCTCTTTAGTTTGGACCCGTGTATAAGTTTGGTCTCCTGAAGCCCAACCACTTCTGCCTTGTACTTAGTGATAACGTCCCTAACCATATCTCTTTTACCTTTATCCCTCAGACTCCGGACATTCCAGAATAGCGTATTCATTAGGGAACCATGTCTGAGGTGACAGTGTGTGTGGGACTCAGGTGGGTTTCGCCCTCAGAGACGGATATCCCCCTAAGGTTGGTTCCTAGTTCCTTATGAACACTAGATTTAGCCCTCTCAGTTTCCCAACCCCTAATTTTGTTGAGAAGTAACGCATTTCGTTCTTTATCACAAACTTCCAAACCACAGGTCATAGCTAATAGAAAAACTTCAGAGTCTGACATGAAATTTAAAATATTAGCAAGAAAAATTTTTGTACCTCCATTGCCGTGTTTAGCCGCTTTGGCGGCCGCAGCTATCTACAAAAAATCATCCAAGGACTCCACATGAGCCCTCTTAGGCGACTGCTGCACCCTGAATCCAACCGACCTGTTAGACGAACTAGTACTGAATCCTAGAGCGTACTCTGGCAATGTAGACAGTACCATCTCTGGTGAGATTTCCCTTTGTGTATCCGCAATAAATTCTAAATCTTCTGAATCCTCGTCTGTAAATGAGAAGTCAACATCCAGGTTCAGACGCCCTTCTAGGTCCTCATCACTATCTGCATGTTGATTGTGTAATTGTAGGTTGGCCTTTCTCAACATGGACTCCTCATTGAGCCCAGAAGATGCCGCTGGTATTTCAAGAGCAGCTGTGTTTTCTTTGGTGGACCCCTCGGTGGGCCCACAATCTATTTGCTTAGTCAAGACAGTAAATCCACTAGCGGTATGAGCGGCAAGACGCATGTTGGGCCCCTCTATAGGCCCATAAACTTCTGTGGTGCTCACACCAACCCCACCCGCATAGGAAAAACAAGCCTCCTTACTAATACCACCTCCGCGGTGCACCACACCGCTGGCCTCACATAACCCGCGGTGCAGCACACCGCTCAACACCAACTTCAAAGCGACAGACCCGCTGTCGCATGTGGTATGCCTACCTCCCCTCCCACGTGGCGAAGGTGGAGTGGGTGAATCTGCGGTACTTGCAGGTGTCGCTTTAATCAAGGGAGAGGGCGTACAAGTCGATGCTTTGAGCGCCAAACTCGTTTCCTCACTCTCCTTACTCTCCTTACTACTCCTGAAGAGTTGGGTATCTTCTTCTTTGTTGTCTTCTTTCCCACTTTTGGTTTGCTCAGATCTCGAGCGCCAACCACCCCACTATTCTCACTACCCCCTGTACCCTCCTCTCTGTGAGCGCGCAGTACTCCACTCGTCTCTTTCCCCAAACAGGCCTCTGAGATCTGACTCTCCGGTACCAGAGAAGCCTCTTTTTGCCCCTGTGGTGCTTTCCACACCTTTTCTACCCACTCCCTGGTAGATTGAGCTTTCTCTTTTGGCTTGTTCTCAGAGCGGGGTAGCTGACTGCCATTTCGGGGGTTTGCAGACCCAGAATCCCTTCCCATCTCCAAAGCCTGTCCCTCTTCAGACGTCTTCAGAGTTTGACTGCTTTGCAGCGCTCTGTTGCCATATTGGGTAGTCTGCGTCTTGCCTTTACTCTGAAAAGCCCTTGGTGTCGAAAAATTTACTAGATCTGGGATTGGGGTTTCATGGCCGTTGGATCCCTTGGTCTGGCATCGGAGCCGATCATCGGCGTCCCTCCCTGCCTCAAGTTTCTCTGATCCCTCAACTGTTGCCTCTTGGAGTGCCTCCATTTCTCTCACCGCCTTAATCACCTCTCGATGGGCCCTCTCCACATCGTGGGAGCCATCGATGGTGAGCTCCCATGTTGGCGATGTCACTTGCTTGTAACTCCTACCGTCTCTGAGAGAGGATTGAGGTGCTGGGGAAGTGATGGAGGTTTGATCTAGCTCCCTGTCTGCGCATCTGTCGAGGACAAAACGTATGAGATAGGAGTCCTCATAAGAGAATACTTTTGCGAACCTCGGCATCAAGATGATGTCCCTACTTCTTATCAATACCCTCGCCGAAATAATTTCCAACCGTCGAACAGTCTTCTAATCTATTTCCTCTACTGTTCCGAAGTCAGAAACCATCTCTTGCAAAGCTTCCTTCTTCCAAAAATGTAGTGGAACGTTATGGACCACACCCAATATCTATTCCCTTGGGGTTTTTCGGCACCAAAACTTGGTGACCAGGCTTCAAAATCCGGTTTGAAGTGTCCGAAGTCCAAAGCAGCTTCCCTGGTGATCTCTAACAATTTTTGCGTTGACGGAAAGGAAACCAAAAACCGGAGGGGGCACATTCTTTTGACGACCCAGTCACGATGCGCCTTCATCGGCCATCTCTCGCTCAAGGCTTTGAGAACATGTGCCTCCGATGGTCTTCCCGCCGTCACACGTGCCACTGCACACCACTGCTTGAGCCAATTTTCCTCCGTCTTTATAGTAGAGAGACTGTTAGCCAATCTGATCGTGGCTGGGTTGTCCGGTGATCTACCCCTATAAACTCTCCTTTCTTCATTGTCATTGGAGGCGACAACGTTGGTACAATTGTAAGAAAGATGCCCCCACTTCAAACATCTAAGGCAGCGCACATCTTTGGTGCACTCCGTCCGGAAATGACCCAACTCACCGCAATTGAAGCACGGTGCCGGTTTGCGCTTACCCCTTCTCTGTTATTTTTTAAATTCCATTATCGCCTGCGGAGGGGATTTTGATTTTATTTTATTGTGAATAACTTCCTGCCAACACTCCGCCTCTACCCCAACCGGAGGTAGACTCTCAACCTCCACCGCTCCACCGTTTGGACCCCTTCTTTGGGCCCATACAACGGTGGACCCTGGATGGTTTGTGGTCGGCTTCCTTGGCAGTAGTGGTTGAGGGTTGACGGAGGGGGGAGCCTCATGTTGTGGTTGTGGTTGGGGGTTCTTGGTGGATTCCACATTGGAAGTGGTAGCTTTGTGGGGTAGCTGATGAGGCATTGGCACATTCTGATATGGAGGGGTGGAATCGCGTTCTTGCTCATTGAGGTTGTGGGAATGCTGATGATGGTCATTATGGTTGTGAGGCTGTTTGTGATGGCCATTGTGTTGAGTTCTTGAAACTCTGTGATGGGGTTGGTTGTGTGTTGAATCACGGTATCTTGTATCTCTTTCTCTTGCATTATAGGCCCTGTATTTTTCCTTGTGATGCACTTCAGTGTTGTGCTGTTGCTGTAGAGAGTGTCAATGGCCCATTGGGGGGGGGGTTCTTTTACGCCTTAGCCGGCCTGTAGGAGGACCCTCTCTTTGGGCCCGTCCTCTCGGCTGCAACACATCCAGAGGGCGATGATGAAACCCGTCCCTCCCCTCTAGCCTAGGCTGTGCATTTCGATGTGCCCGCTTCGGGGAGGTGGCAACTCTAAGCCCCGAGGGCTCACCCTCGTTGCAGCACTACTGAAGTGCGACATTGGGAATTGGGTTTGGGACCAAATTTGTAATGGGAGTTATCGTTTGATCTTGACTGTGAGATGGAGGTACCGGTGTATCAGCATTTGGAGGGGGGGTGCCGGGGCAGTCGTGGAGTGGCGGGCCCTCTCAGTGGGTCCGTACCCACTGAGCTCCAGTTCTGATAACATCGAGGAATGAAGTCAGAGGTCCGAAGAGGGGATAGACAATCGGCCAGGAGAAGCGGTAGGGTTACAGGTTGGACGGTTGAAGGTGGGGGAAGAGGAAATAGAGGTTGGACGGGTGAGGTAACAAAGGTATAGGGAGGGTGAGGTATCAAATGTATAGAGAGGGTAAAGGAGAGGAAGAGGGATTAGAGAGTAGGATGGGGATGGCCGGGAAGTGTGTAGGAGATGGATGCTGGGGGTGAGGTAGGGGAGGGGATGGGAGTAGGTGAGAGCTTCATTTTCTGGAAGAGCCAAAACCCAGTGATTGTTCATGCTTGTTGCTTGGGTTTTAAGTGAATTGAGAGATGCTTTTTTGTCTGAATTTGGAGATAAGATGGATCATATATCTGAAGTTGCACACTGTGATTTTTTGAGGAGCGAATAGTGATGGAAATTTTTTGAGTTTGCTTTCTTATGCATTTGGAGATGGGTTAGTTGCTTTTGGAGATGGGTTATTATGCATTTGAGTTTGAAAATGAGATTGTATGTCCCGGGCTAGTGATGGAAATCATGGTACTCTACTCCATATTAGCTAGAAAGGAGAGATTGTATGTCCCGGGCTCAACGAGAACGTTGAGTTCTTAAGCTGGGGTGTATGTAATACCCCGTATTTGATGAGCATCATCCAAGATGAGCTTTCATGGTGAACTTAGTAATTAATTGTTATGGGCCTATAGATATGGTAGTGTATGTATTGGATTGGGCCTATAGAGTATTATGGATTAATTAATATGGAGCCATGAGTTCATGAAGTGTGGTGGTGACTTAGTCCCACATGGATCGTGTGTAGAAAATATGAGTGTGCATATTAGGAAGCCTATGATCATAAGGTACCAATAAGTCATGACACCTTTTGTAAGGCAATTCTATGGTGGGCCGTTGTTAGGACTTGTTTTTTGCGTGTGGGCAAACGTATAGTCACGTGCATAACTGAGCGAGGCTCAAGGTGTTACACTGCTTCCTAGAACCTTTGACGGAATTAAATTTGCTTTCCCATAACAACGGGACAGTAAGATTTAGTGTAGATGCGTACTGCTGTCCAAATTTGTAGTTGACTATATATATATTGCTATTCTCGTATTAATGACTTGCACTGATCTAGTAGGACATTGACCTTCCATGTATCATGTATTGCATCATCTCTTGATATATTCTTGATTACCGTTCTGATACTACCATTCCCACCACTGATTGCACCGACTACATGTTCATGTTTAACTATAATAAAAGAATGATAAGCCAGGGTTATAAAGCGTACGACTCATTAGTGGACAATATATGAGAGTACTCGAAAGGGGGCCTGTGTTTTCCATAGTACTGTTTACCTTTACTATTACTGATTACCGATTACTGTTACTGGAAGACTCGAGTACATGATCTTGTAGACTTCATTATTCAAGTCTAAACGTTCACTTGATTGTTATGTACCTGAACCAGCGGTATGAGATACAAGATTGAGTGCATTAGATAGGTTAATAAAAAATGATAGACCTAAGATTTACACTAAGCATTGACATAGATACCGATTACCGACTATTGATACAGTCACCGACTATTGATTACTGGTCACTGCACCACTGATTACCGGTTAATTATACCTTACAGTCATGATTGAATTTTCTTACAATTGCTACATAAGCATTTACATTGTGCATGATTATACGTTGCAATATTTACATTATGTGCATGATTATACGTTGCAATATTTACTTCATCTCTTCCATATTATGTTTCACTGTTCGTACTGCTTGATGCTTCTTGCTGTCTGAAGCTTGCTCTAACGAACCCCCCCCCCTCCCCGATGACGTTTATATAGGTACCGATGATAAGACACCGGAGGAACTTGAGCAGCAAACTTTCTAGACGGCCATGATGGAGTTACTAGTGTTATTTATTTCTCAGTTGCTACTTTATCTAACTAGTCATAGCGAACTGTTATTGCATTGCATTTCTTTCAGTTTATTATGTTCTCGGGCATTTAAACCCGAAGTTTATGTATATCAGATGGTGGTTATTTATGTAAAGTTATTTATATTCCTGTTCATGTGATCATTATTGTTACATGCATGGATATACTTTATTGTTGAGCTTATGACTATATAGCTTATGGATGATGTAAGTTGGAATGCTTATATAATTCGATGAGCCTTAGTTGTGTGCTTGTGATTCTGTATATTGGGAAGCGAGGAGTGACAGTCCCTGTTCGGAGAACCTAATACAGAGGAGAAATATCCGAGATATTATTCAACTAGAGATGTCATAAGAGTTACAATACTCTCACCAAGACCCTACTTATCTCTCAAGCCTCACTAGAAGATACTTTGTTATTTACAATAAAAACTCTCAGATGAAGTACACACCTCTCATGGAGGCCATTAGAATTCTTTATAAAGATCTAGAAACCCTACGTTGTAATCTTGAAATTTCATCGTCCGATAAACCTTGAACAAAAAGCTATGCGATAAGAGCCGTACGATATAACTTGAAGAAGAAACTGAGCTCAAACAGATCCCCAATGAATTGGGCAATATGCTATTGTCTGCTACTTGTGGTTGACTACTTATAACAACAATCGACTGCAATGAAGTCAAGACCATCTAGAGAGCATCTCTTATGGTTGCGGTCAACTGCCCAAAGTGTCAGCCGACTGTCACCTGCTTCCTAGCCAAACCAACAGCTCTTCACCTCCATCTTCATGGCTACAAAACCTCTTCTTGGTTCTCCCTTTTCTCTTCACATCGAACCCAGTATGCAAGATATAAACCCTAACAATTTCCATCTTGGATTGCAAACAAACTGCTTCTACACCTATGTGATTTGTTGCTTCTAGACTCTTCCTTTTTTGCTCTTGTAAACAATACGATTCAGCGGCTTCTTCTGCTAGTTGAATTTACCTCAACATGTTATTTCTCCAATTGTATGCCCCTGCAAAAAGCCTGAAACACTGGGGATGGCACCGGCAACAAACCCTCCGACGCTCAAGTCAGAAGTAAAGAGAGAAAGAGTTTCAGAAAGAAATATCGGATTACCTTTTGACTAAGGTAGGGGGAGGGCATTTATAGATCTGAGAAACAGTTGTGAGATTAATATGAATATGTTATCTCATGTTGATTCTCACTCTTAAGAGATAGAATCGGTTACTCTTGTGATGGGGACATGAGATTTGACTTACAATCCTCATGGGCTGGGTATTTGTCTTGGTGGGCCTAGTCGCTTTTAATGGACTTGAACCGGCTTATGTCTTGTTAATGAGCCTATCAAAAAGACTTATTTTTTTAATCTACCTGTAGAAGCTTTAAAATTTGTGTTGGAATCGTACGATCCTGATTTTCTGCGATTTTTATCATTATCATCTTCTGAGATTTTGATGCCTTCATATGACATAACTTTGATACAGGCAAACTATTACAAGGCCTACGTCATTCGCTTGACAAGATTGGCGAAGAGATGTTTGAATTCTAAATGAAAGATGCTAGTGATGCCCTACGTCTTATTGTTTTTGTGATCGGTAGGTGGCACATGGCAGTGCACGAACCGCTCAGGCGGTACACATATAAGGAAACTAAGGGGGCGTTTGGTATGCGGTAATGTATAAGAAAATCTAGGATTACCCTCTTGATTACCTGGTTTGGTAAGACATAGGTATAGTTTTGTAAATAATCTTAAATTACCAAGGTTATCAAAATAATTAGTTGGGAAGGATAAACATTCCCCTTAAAAAGAGTGTTATTTGTGGATTCCTCCACATAAAAAATGAGTGAGATTATTGCATGCCTAAAACACCCATCAGATTTTCTGTCTTATCATATAACCCACTCTTGTTCCCTCCAATCAAAGCATAATCAAATTCACCCACTACCGTGAACCTCTTCTTCTTCTCTTTGTTATAACCATTTCTTTCTCTTCCATCTATCTGGAATCATAAGTATTTCCTCCTCCTCCAAATCGCAACAAGACCGCCATGTCCACTCCCGAAATCTCCCGCGAGCCCTGCCCTGACCGCATAATCAAATTCACCCACTACTGTGAAACCTCTTCTTCTTCTTTTTGTTATAACCATTTCTTTCTCTTCCATCTATCTGGAATCATAAGTATTTCCTCCTCCTCCAAATTGCAACAAGACCGCCATGTCCACTCCCGAAATCTCCCGCGAGCCCTGCCCTGACCGCATCCTCGACGATCTCGGTGGCGCTTTTGCCACGGGCGCAGTTGATGGCTCCGCCTACCACTTCCTCAAAGGCCTCTACCACTGCCCCAACGGCGAGCGCCTCTCCTCAGCCTCGATCAATCGCAGCCTTGCAATTCTTGTATTGTATTCTTCCTCAATTTGTGCGTTCTTGGCTACTGCTATGCGTTTGAGACCCTCAGCTTCTTTTCTTGCACTATCAGCCCGATCTTGGTACATTTTTGCCTCTGCTTGCTTGAACCTGACAACAATTTCAAGTTCATCAACCACTGAATTCTTTTCAGGAACTGATGGTATCTTTGTATCTCTTGTTAGCCTTCCCACTTGGATTGCATCACAATGGGTGTTGGGGAGAACACGGGCCTTTTCCAGTATAGGGAATTTTTCGGAGCAATAAGATGAAGATGGTAACCATGTGGCTTCTTTGATTGGCTGGGCTATGGCAGTGCTCACTTCAACATTATTTCTGGATGGCTCTTTTGGAGGTAATATGGAAGGACTGTTGCTGGTGTCTGATTCGCTCTCTGAGAATTAAAAAAATGATAATCAGTTATAGAGAACACATCTAGCACAATAGCAATAGAAGCATATATAGCGGTTATTATACTCTAACAATCTCTAGTCTGATACGGAGAAGAAACTAACCTAATATACAATATGCAATAATCTGCTCAATGCACCTAGCTTTACAAATTGAAGATTGCAAGAGAGTTCACACAGTCGGAACAAGGAAGAACATGAACTTAACTTCATGATCAATTTTCACTGAGACCAGGGGTAACTTTATCTCTGTAAATTTACAGATTGGAATTTTCCTTCATATAACCTCATACCAAGGATGAACCTGATCAGGGTAACTTTATCTCCGTAAATTTACTTCTATCATTCCATTTATTTCTTCTTCACATATTCGTCATGTTTATTTCTTCCAATTTTTTTTAGTAATCTATTTATTAATTTACTAAAGTTTTATAAAATATATATCAGTATTGCTTTTGCACATGCATGGATATACATCAATTACTATATTAGATAACTTTTATATTTATTTATTTTTAAATAAAGCCAAAAGAGTATTTTCGGTAATGTCTACTATAGAGATGGATTGATGGGAATGAATTGTTCTATACCAAACACGGTAATAAAGTATTTATAGGCATGTAATGTCGTATACCAAACACAGTATTGCAACATTCTCGGGAATCTTCATTCCCACCATCATATTCCTGGAAATCCACTAATTCTTGGGAATTCTCCAATCCGCGTACCAAACGCTCCCTAAGGAAAAAGGAGATAAAACAGAAAGAAATAAGGAAATTATTGAATAGAGTCCCAATGGAAATGAAAACAATTACCTCTTTCTTACATCTTCCACTCTAAGGGCAGGGATTTTCTTGATTTAAATGGAAAGTATTCGGGGGGAAAGGAAAAGGGAAAACAGAGACTCGTCGAAGAGCCCATAGAATTATCAATAACGAAAGAGCCAATACAAAAAAAAGAAGATGCGAACCAAGAGATACTGACTAAACCTAGTTTCACAAGAAAGTGAGTTTATTCAAACAAGGTCAAGGTATGAAGAACATCATAGAAAAAAGCGAAATGAATTCAGTACCATCTTGAATGAGCAATCACTAACTATAAAATTTGTGCAACAAAAGAATCAGTCACAATAAACAACTGGATGAAAGAAGAAATTGAAATAAGTTAAAAAACTCAATCACTTTAAACTAGTTTCCCCTTCTAATATTGCAACATAAAACATAAGTAATATAACCATCTAAATAGTTTCCCCTTCTAGGAATATAACTAGTATATCAAATAACCTACTGAATTCAAAGAGAGAAGTAATATGATAAGAATGTACGGATATTCAAAGAAAATTGATGTGAGAGATTGATTTTCTATCAATAACCAAAAGGTTTGCCAAATAACTTATTCGTAATTTGCTATCAATAACCAAAGGTTTGCCAAATAATTTATTCGCAGAATCCATAGGGAAGTAATACTACTTCTAGTTACTTCTTAATTAGATGTTCAGAGTGTGTTTGAGAATGAGGCTAAGTTATGATTATTGGAATGTCATGAAGTTGGGAAATAAATCTAGAGAGAGTTAGATTGATCTCGTAATTCTATATAACTATGCAAAACTATGTTCCCAAACAGTCGTTACTCGATTACATTGTATCCTAACCCCAATAATTTCAGTAGTGACGACAAGACAAGCAGATATCATTTTCGTTGTGTGTAAATATAGGCATTAAAAAATAAAAACAATAAAATGTAATAGTTGTTGGAGTACCATGCTGAAAGCATCCTGCAGGTTGTTTTTAGAGCTATAAATAATCAAGCACCATGCTAGGAAAAGGTACACTCTCCCGGTAGTAGATTACCATTCCGTACTAAGTTGCAACCTTGTGGCACCGACTCTGATTCTCACAACTCGTTCTTCAGAAAAAAATATCATACATACAGAATGAATAAGATCCTTGAACACAACCCATACAACGAAATAAATATTAAAATACGACTCCACTTTTCACTAAATTATCCATAAAATACTGCTTGCATCTTTTCTTTCGATTACAATCATCCTTTAAACCTCACATAATTTTCTGGCACATAAACTGTAACTCATTTGAAAATAGCTGTTACGGGTCACAAGATAGTGTTTTCTAGTTGGAGAAACTTCCTAAATTATTTATTAAAAAAAAAAAAATCGTCAACAACATTGATTGAAGAAGTATTAGATATGGAAAACGGCGCAAGCAATGAATCATTTACTTCTATTTTCAATATGTGGATAATGGATGGAAAAACTTTGGCAAACATCAAAGAGATGTGATCACTTTTTGTTATTAACAGAAGGATGGTTTGTGTCTTCCTTAATCTCCTCTCTTTTTAAATGAATTGCCTTTACTAATAACCTGGTCCGTGGCTCTGGTATCATTCCTTTTGACCTCATCTTGTTGTAATATTCAACAGCCTCATCCAGCTTCCCTTGACTGTGAAGTCCATGAACCATAATGGTGTAAGAACGCTGATCCGGACCCAAACCATTTTTCTCCATTTCTTCCCACACAGATTGAATACCCTTCTCATATTTCCACCCAACATATAGATTCAGTATCAAATTATAAACGTCACCATTTGGTTTACATCCACTTCTTTCCATCCTCCACAATAAATCACTAGCCTCTTCTGGCTTCTTCACAGTTTTCAATATATAACCATAAGTTCTAGCATTTGGTGTGCAGTGCTTTTGTTCCATCTCATTCAAAAGTTCATAGACTTTCTCCATTCTCCTAATCTTGCAAAAATGTTTTATAAGGGAATTATAAGTCGCCACATCAGGAAGGCAGCCTCGCTCGTTCATTTCCCCAAAAATTGCTAGTGCTTCTGGAATTTTCTTCTTAAAACACAATTGATCAATGATGGTATTACAGATTGGTACATCCGGATTGCACCCTTTCTCCCACATGGAGGTGAACACCTCCACTGCAGTGCCTAGCTTTCCAGCTTTCGTCAAAGAATTTATAAAAATGCTGTAGGTGAACAAATCTGGCTTACACTTTGACGAGATTATATCATTCCAAAACCTCTTCACATCACGTGAACTTCCCAACACACACCAACCATTAAGGATTATATTCCTACTCTTTATAACGGGGGGGAACTCCTTTTGTTTCTTGAGAAAGAGGGCTTCTGCCTCTTCAACATGCTTGAATCTGCAGAGCGACATCAACAATGTCTGAAAAGAAACCATGTCAAGTTTAAACCCGTACTCTTTCCTCATGTAAAAGACATCAATAGCTTCTTGTATCTTATGAGCAGCTGCATATCTATTCATCATTACCGCAAAAGTTCTCTCATTGATGCCCAAGTCACTTCTCTCTTTAGGTATCTCATTGAACACTTGCCTCATCAATTTGATCTGCTTCATCCTACCCAATATATCAAGCACCTCATTGTACGCCTTCGATCCATGACAGTACCCTTTCTGGGTCGACACCCAATTGAAGAAAGAGAAAGCCGCCTTCCAATCCGAACGGTGCCTTCGAAGGACTTGCACAACTAAATCCTCGTTCACTGCACCACTTACACTGATCAAGCGCAGATGCCAGCTGGAAATCATTTTCATGGGTCTTCAAAACCTCTTGAATAATAGCAACATCCCTAGTACATGAACCAACGTCATCCACCTGGGAATCTTGATGACTATACTCTTTTCTCTCTGAATGTAATTTCATGCATGGAGAATAACTAGTTTGCAAGCGAAATTGCGGATGCCCGGATCTGAAACTGAAATGGGTCAATCCAATGTGAGAAAAAGATGCAATTTTTGCGACCAGAATATCGAAAATAGAATGCCCAAGTTGATGGTGGTCTGAAACAATCAAAACATTCACGGGTTCAGCATTTCGTCAAACACATTGTGGGCTTTTCATATCTCTACCAAAAACAACTTACAGATACAGACTTCAAACATAAACATCGAATAACAAGATTTGAGTGAAGCAGTAAGAAACAACATGCACATTCTTGAATTAAAGAGATCTTTATATGGATCTGTAGCTATATTAATAATGCTACAAATATTCAGTAAATATTGTAACAAAATTAACTGTAAAATTGATGGAACTCACACAGGATCGAGGAGGCGAAGGAAATGGAGAGGGACTTGGACTTGGAGATTCGCGTAAACATCCCAACAAATTACAAGGAAAATAGTTGGTAAATATTATAACAGAAGAACCAGGTCTTGTTACTTGTCTCTGCTTTCGTTTTGGATTATAATTTATAAGTTTACTATATTTGGCCGTGAACGATACATCATATGAAAAATTTTGTAAACAGTAAAACAACAATTATAACAATTATCTAGCTCAAGTTTGAATAGTATGACAATAATTAGTTGTAAATAAAAGTTTATATTTTCATTAGTATATGTTGAAAAATATTTATAAATGAGGGTATAAAATCCAATTTCTTAGAACTTTGAGGACGGAAAATGATGAAATTTAACTATCGAAGAGATCTTTGTTATTTTCAAAATAACATGAACAATAAAAAATATAAAAAATCTGAAAATTTACAAATCTGAAATTTAAAAATCTAAATTTCTGAGTAAATAGAGAGAGAATGAGAGAGAGATAGAGAAAGAAAAAAAATAATTAAATAAATAAATGAGTTGTTTTTTTTTTTTGGAATTTGAATTTGAGTTTTGGAGTTTGGAATTTTGAGGAGAAAAATTTGTTCCGTAAGGTTAGATTTGGGTCTTTGATTTTGAGGGGAATGAAGGAGGGCCACTTGATAGTTTTCTTTGTGTTTTATTATATAGATAACACAATAACCGGACCTGGGTCCAACTCACCATACTCACTTGGATCCAATAAACTTTGGTAACCCTTTGAACTAAAAAAATTAGATTAGTTGGGTGGATCTGCATGGAGTAGGAAAGTTCAATAATATTTTCATTTCCAGCTAATAATTATTAACGACTACTTTAAGGATAAATTTCAGTAAACCCTAACCAGTTTTTATGAGTCATATTTTCTATCTTTTTGTGGTTTGTCATATTACTAGATTTGCCCACGGGCATGCCTTCGAAACAATACAACATATAAAAGTCTTGTAAACAGTAAAACAACAATTATGTAGCTTGAGTTTGAATAGTAAAACAATAATTATTTGTAAATATAAATCCATGTTTCCATTAGTATATGTTGAAAAATAATTATAAATAGTGGTGTAAAATCCAACCTCTTAGAACCTTGAGTGTGGAAAATGATGAAATTTAACTGTTGATGAGAAATTTGTTATTTTCAATGTAACATGAGCAATAAAAAAATACATAAAAAATCTGAAAATTTACAAACCTGAAATCTGAAAATATAAATTTCTGAGTAAATAAAGAGAGAATAAGATAGAGAATAAATAAATAAATAAATAAATAAATAAATAAAGGAGTTGTTTTGGGATTTGAATTTGAGTTTTGGGGGAGAACTTTTGGGCGGAAAAATATGTTTTGTAAGGTTAGATCTGAACCATTGATTTTAACCCAATTGAATGAGAGCCACTTGATAGCTTTTTTTGTGTTTTATTATATAGATGAGCAAAAGTAGTTGCGGTTCGCCACCTAAGCACTTTCACCCTCAAGTTTGATATATTTAGACTGTTATACCCGTACGGTAAATGACATTATAGCATTCTCTCTCTCTCTCACTGTGAATTGTTTTATTTATTTTCATTTTTTTAATCCTTAACTATTGAACACCTCCAAAAAAACATGAAATTTATTTTATCCTTCTAGGCTGCTTAAATAGAGAAATGATAATTAGGATTATTTAATTAGATATAATAATTCAATAATATAATAAAAACAACCAGTATAGTTTACGGAAAAAATTTCCTACAAAAACAGACGAAACATGAAGATTTTTTTTTCAAAATAACTGATGTTTCGTCCGGGTTTTAAGGAAGTTTTTTTTCTTCAAAAAAAATTGCAATTTTTTTTAAAAAATAGTCTATAAAAAATATTTGTAAAAACAATTAAAAAATTTGCAAAAACAATTTAAAATTTTACAAAATTAATTTTAAAAATTAACTTTTAAAAAAAATGGATTGGGATGATGTTTCGTCCCATGGGACGAAACATCATGTTCATTCCCACCCTTAAATTCATTTAACCAGTTAATTTATTTGGTTTTTAATTTTTTTTTAATTCGGATGTTTCAATTAAAAATTTAATTAAATAATCCAGACGAAACATGTTTCGTCTGCTATAATATGTATTCTACTATTTCGAATTCTATTTCTCCCTTTCTACTGTAAACGAATTGCCAATAAATGTCAAAATAGCAAACGAGTGTGTGCGCTACAGTACACAAAAAATGACAAAAATGACCAAAAAAACAAACGACTGTGGATGCTCTGAGCTCTTTTAGAATACTCGAGGCATTATTTTCCTCTCTCCAACTCGTTTGGCTATAGGGCCTGCATCCTTGACAAAAAGTCGTAGGCTCTCTTGATAAGTCAGAGTGTTATTCTGAAAGATACAATGAGAGCAGATTATTGATTCTATATAGTTTATTAGAGGACTAGATTTGCCCGTGGGCACGTCTTTTGAACGACACAGCATATGAAAGTCTTGTAAATAGTAAAACAACAATTATGTAGCTCAAGTTTGAATAGTAAAACAATAATTAGTTGTAAATAAAAGTCCATGTTTCCATTAGTAAATGTTGAAAAATAATTATAAATGGGGGTGTAAAATCCAACTTCTTAGAACTTCGAGTATAGAAAATGATGAATTTTAACTGTTGATGTTAAAAAGATTCATAAAAAATCTAAAAATTTACAACCCTGAAATCTGAAAATATAAATTTCTGAGTAAATAGGGAGAGAATGAGAGAGAGAGAGAGAAAAAAAAAAATAAAAAAATAAAGGAGTTGTTTTGAGAGAATTTGAATGAGTTTGGGAGAAAAACTTTTGGGCGGAAAAATATGTTTTGTGAGGTTAGATCTGAACCATTGAATTCAACCTTATTGAAGGAGAATTACTTGATAGTTTTCTTTGTGTTTTATTATATAGACTAGATTTGCCCGCGGGCACGTGCCTACGACACGTCTTCAGAACGATACAAAACACGAAAAGCCTGTAAACAGTAAAACAACAATTATATAGCTCAAGTTTGAATAGTATGACAATAATTAGTTGTAAATAAAAGTCCATGTTTCCGTATATGTTGAAAAATAATTATAAATGAGAGTATAAAATCTAACTTCTTAGAACGTTAAGTGTGGAGTTGAAGAAATATTTACTATTTTCAATATAACATGTGCAAAAAAAACATTAAAATTCTAAAAATCTAAATTTCTAAGTAAATATATAAAGAATGGGAGAGAGGGAAAGAGAGAAATATGAAAAAGTGAAGAGAGGAGAGAGAGATAATAATAAAGTAATAAGTTTTTTAGTTTTGGATGGGGGAATTTGGTTTTGGGGTTTGAAATTTTGGAGGGAAAATATGTTTTGTGAGGTTTGATCTAGGCCTTTGATTTTAGGGGGAATTGATTGTGAGCCACTTGATAGCTTTCTTTGTAATTTATTATATAGATATATATATATGACTATACTAAAATAAAGAACAGAAACTATAAGATAATAACTACATTGGAATGGTAGGAAAATTTGAAAGAAAAACCATTATGAGTAATTGAGTGGATACGAACAATATAGAATGCTGCAATATTTGCATTTTTCTTTTCTTCTTGCTGATATGGATACAAACACCATATTTGTTAAGAAATGTAAGTAATAACCATATCTGATGAATACAGATTGACTTGCATATAGTCTAATATTGGAACTTGCGGATGATTTGTGTCGAAGTTTGATGAATACAGATTGATTTGTGTCGAAGTTAGTGTATCACGCAATCTCTTTAAAACAGATTTCGCCTCGTTCGGATGCTGGAACTTGCGTAGACGTCTGTCTCTCCGCAAGGCGTGCGGGCGCACACAAATCGCAGATTACGAGAAGTTACTAGAAGTTCGCACATATGAAACATTTCTATGCACTCTTTTCTTATAGTTGAAATATTTCATATGCCACGATTTTTGTTTTTTGTTTTCTAAGAAAAAAGGTGGAATATGATCACCCTATTTGATTCATAAAAAAATAACAAAACAAACTGAGAGTACTTAGCTATAGTACAAACTACGAACATGAAATAAAATATGAAACAACATAACCAGTATAGATAACAAGAGATCTCTCCAAGAAACTCTAGAGGGTGTGCCGACAAACCAATAGTCTTCATCACACTATCGAAGAGGTCAAACCGGTCCCATTTTGGGCCCTATCTCCTCTATTTTTGTAATGGACCCTATCTTTGGCCCAATCACAATGCTCGGCTCATCATAATTATTTGTATGTCAATTTAGCTTCGTGCGCAGGCTCCATGGCACGCACACACCCACCTGAAGCGAGTCAGGCGGGATTTTGTCATCCGCCGAATCCAATCTTCTCCTTCTCTCCTCCCACATACTCGCAAACAACACTCACTCACCCCAACCAAAGCCACTGCCAAAGAGAGAGTCGTGAAGAGGATACCTTCACTTCTTTCATGTTCTTGCTCTCTGAGGCAATTTCTCACACATACGAAAAGAGTGTTGCAGAATTTACCATATCTCGTAGTGCTAATAACAGAACTCACACAACACAAGCAATAGAAAATTTCGAAGAACTAGATGAACCAAGAACAAGCCACCACGATATATGCAAGATCTTACAAGAATATAATCAATATGTTGAGTTAAAAATATTTTTTATTATCCAAGAAATACAAAGATTACAAAGAGATTACAACTCTCAATTTTCTTTCACATAGTCTCTTCATGAAAGAGATTACCATATATTTTAGATGATAAAAATACCCTCTTTATAAATTTAAAATTTTTCACTGATTTTACCTTATACTATAAGTAACATCTAACATCTAGTTTAAGTAGTTAAAATCTGATTAATCGCTCAATTAATTTCCGATTAATCGCTAATCGGAGGCTAAACAATTATTTTCTTAGCGATTTTCAATATTTCAATAGTTAGCAATTTAATCAGGTATAATCGGCTAATTAGTGGTTAATATGCTGATTTTAAGTGGT
Organism: Hemerocallis citrina; assembly: GCA_017893485.1. Taxonomy (NCBI): domain Eukaryota; kingdom Viridiplantae; phylum Streptophyta; class Magnoliopsida; order Asparagales; family Asphodelaceae; genus Hemerocallis; species Hemerocallis citrina. Next base: position 220,327,583 of record CM030359.1, read on the forward strand.
CGATTAACTGATTAAATTCCCTTATTCAATTTTTATGCTCATTTGCATTATTTGGGCTCAATCCGGTCAAAACTTAAATCCAAATCCAAAATCCAGCTTGACCCGACGCACATCTGTTGCACATCCACCCCCGCCTCTTGCTGCTCAAGCTACTCCTCCTACCTGATTGTTTTTGTTTGCTGGAACCGACCAGCAAACCCGACCAACCTACATTCAAAATTCATACTCAGCTCAAACTAAATACTATCTTCTTTTTCTTTATAACTATATGTTCCTATTTGATAATCTCATAGTAGTTTTTATGTTAGGGTTTAGGGTTGAAACATAATGAGAATAGATATTTATATATATATATATATAAGCTTTTTTCCGTTGCAAACGGGTTTGTGTACACAGACCCGTGCGAACGGAGAACTGGGATGTAGGATCAAAGATCCAACGACCCAGATCTTTTTTTAAATTTTTTTGCCTTAACCGTTCTTGGAAACAACGGGTTAAAGCAAAAAATTTAATTTTTTTCTGCCTTAACCCGTCGTTTCCAAGAACGGGTTAAGGCAAAAGTTGAATATTTTAGATCAGTATACTCCATCTTCTTCTTCCGATCTTTCCCCACTCTCTCTCTCTCGTTTCTTCCCGAACCCAAACCCAATTCAGCCAAAATCTCACTCCGGCGACTCCTCTCTCACTTCCATCCTCTATTGTAACGCCCCGAATTCCAAATAAGACCGAATTCGAGATTTCACAGGATCTTTAATTTACTTCGTACAATTTTACAAAAAAATTAAAACTTTTCAATAATACATCAGAGTTCATTACACTTTTGTTTACACAGCGGAAGGATACAACAATGAAATAAAATACAATTTATACAACTATAATCGTGTAAATCAACAACTACATCATGACATCTGTACTTCTTCATAAAAAGTCCATTACCTGCATATTAAGCTGTGGGCACGCCAGTCACTTACAACTGACGAAAATGTTATACTCGGCTATCCTCTCTATGCCGTACATATAACGATATCATTGCTTTAACAAGGCACAAAAATTGATTGAACAATAAATTGTTAAATTGTGACTACGCTAAACATAGAAGTGTATGCCATGCCTTAATGCCTAATGCACACATTTTATACTAGGAGGACACTAATGCATACTTGTTCGAATTCTATGCATCTCATACTACATAGGTCCGAGGGCAAGCAACTACGTACTCCATAATAAAGGGTTCGATCCCTCACCATGAAACTACCCAGTAATAAAGCAAGGTTTAAATCATTCCACGAATATGGATTCCAGCCTGCCAGCTGTTACAACAGATCTCTCATCGTGCGAATCATCCCGCAAGTGCCCCTCTAGCCTGGTATACGCATATACAATGGAGTATGGTAAATATGTAGAACCCCATATTTTCAAATATTATTTTTATATTCGAAAATGAATTTAAATTGATTTTTGGAGGATTTAATGAATATTTTCAGAAAACTTTATCTTTTGTACACGTGCAAATACTTTTTGAGAAGTTGGAAATTTTAGTTTTCTTTATGAAAAATCATTATTTAATATTTGAGATTTAATTAGTATTTTTCCAGATTTTTCTGAAATTAATTGGAACTATTTGCAATTTTTGAGAAAAGAAGGACCTTTTTGCAAAATTGATATTTTTAGGGGTTAAAGTGCAAAATGTATATTCTGGACGTTTTGAACAGTATTGATTGAGATTTAGAATTGAATTTTCTTTTAAATCCAAATTTAAATGAATTTTGATTGAATTTCCAAGGATAGAACCATATATGTAAGTTGTGTTTTGGAAGGGTTTATTTTGCAAAAGTGTGGGTAAAACCCTAATATTCAATCCCGGATATTTAAAGGATTTTTCTCTAGCCGTCATTATTGATAATACACAGAAATTTTGGAGATTTATTTTAGTGGAGAAAGGAGTTTTTGGATCTAGCAAAAGGAAAATTTTTCGTGGACTTTTCTCAATTCAAGGTGAGTGATATTGTTTTATTTTGATTTGTTTTGTATGTGATATGAACCTTGTTTTGTTGATTGATTTATGTGAATGATTATGTGTTGTTTTGTTTCGATATTTTGTATCTTGTATTGGTCGATGCAATAGTTGTTATTTATATTATGCCTATGAAATCTATGAATGTTTAGTGGATCTTGATTGACAAATTCTTTATTGCTTGAAAACATATTAAGATTTGAGTATGGTTATGATAATAAGGAATTGGATGGTTGAACATCCGGATCTTGTGCTTATAAATCAGATTTGGTTGTGAGTTGTGGAAGAGATTTAGTATTGAGAAATCCTAATGGAAGAATTAGGAGTTTAGAACATGAGAATTTGAGATTTGAGAAATTGGTTGATTTGAGTAATGTATCCGAACTGGGGATTATTTGAGACTGTCATTTTATTGAAATACAAATTAATTTAGTAAACAATGTTTTCTTTTGGTAAACCCTAATTTTGATTATCATGAACAACCAAAACTATGCAGACTGTAGGCCGAAAGTCGACTGGCAGACCTATCAGTCGACTGGCACGACCCAGCTGCTGTATCTTTAGTTTTCTTGAAATTCGTTCTGGACAGTCGACTTAGACCATTTTCAGTCGACTGGTAGACTTAGAATTTATTTTTCAAAGTTATCTTAGATTTTTCTCTGGTAAGTCGACTTATGACCTTTTAAGTCGACTTATATTGTATTTTAAGTCGACTTATGACTTTGCAAGTCGACTTATAATACTTAGAATATTTTCTTGGAGATTTCTGGAATTTCTCTCTGGTAAGTCGACTTATGATTTTGTAAGTCGACTTATGTTCTTATAAGTCGACTTATGTCTCCCTTAAGTCGACTTATGTTTTTATAAGTCTACTTATGATCTGGTAAGTCAACTTATGATTTTTATAAGTCATCTTATATTGTTGGTAAGTCAACTTATATTTTTATAAGTCATCTTATATTGTTGGTAAGTCAACTTATGTTTTTATAAGTCATCTTGTATTGTTGTAAGTCAACTTATGATTTTTATAAGTCATCTTATATTGTTGGTAAGTCAACTTATGATTTTTATAAGTCATCTTATATTGTTGGTAAGTCAACTTATGATTTTTATAAGTCATCTTATATTGTTGGTAAGTCAACTTATGTTTTTATAAGTCATCTTATATTGTTGGTAAGTCAACTTATGATTTTTGTAAGTCAACTTATAATACTTAACTTATTTTCTGAAAGTTACTTGGTTTCTTTCTGGACAGTCGACTGGTGACCTTTCGCAGTCGACTGGTACTGATACTTTTCTAAGGTATTTTGATGTTCTTTAAAAGACTAACTCTTTAAATGTTTTGGATCTATAATCTACTCTTATAAATATTATTCTTCTATAGAATATACGCTTTCAATATATATTATGGTTGGATTTGGATTATGGAATTTACTAAAGACTTGAGCTTGATTGAGTGGAGAGATTTCTCCTTTGATCGTTTGACGATGGAATAGTGAGATTATGGTCATATTGAGGTCTCTAGGAGTTGAGTGGGAGTTCTGCGAACCAGCATGCTACACTAACTCTAGAGATAAGGATTTTTGGTGTATTTGATAATAATCGACATAAGTAAAGGCTCATGATTTGTTAGTCCCACTAGAGGATATTGAGGTGTTCGCGTGTCGAGGGTCTACGGGCCTATTCACGGAGCATGCAGGGTGCATTTGCGTGTCGAGAGTCGGCAGACCTATTCACGGAATGTATCGGGTGTATTTGCACGTCGAGGGTCTTGAAGGCCTATTCGTGGGGTACATAATTTTAGGTGTTCGCGTGTCGAGGGTTTACGGGCCTATTCACGGAGCATGCAGGGTGCATTTGAGTGTCGAGGGTCGGCAGTCCTATTCACGGAATGTATCGGGCGTATTTGCACGTCGAGGGTCTTGAAGGCCTATTCGTGGGGTACATAATATTTAGGTGTTCGCGTGTCGAGGGTTTACGGGCCTATTCACGGAGCATGCAGGGTGCATTTGCGTGTCGAGGGTCGGCAGACCTATTCACGGAATGTATCGGGTGTATTCGCACGTCGAGGGTCTTGAAGGCCTATTCGTGGGATACACAGCAGGGAGACGATTCTCCGGTTGTTGTTATTGTTGTTGTTGTGGTCGTTCTTGAGCTATCTTACTTGATGCTTGCGCGTCGAGGGCGGTGATGCCTATTCGCGGAGTATTCTGAATCTTGTTTCCCATCACCGTAGTGGGATTAGTTGCATATGGAGTTGTGTTTTCTTAACTTGGTTTTACGCATGTGTTTTCCAGTTTTCCTACACTTGACACTTAGACTAGATTCACTTGTTGATTCATTCCATGATGTTTTCATGCCTTACATCCTTTGTTATTTCTCATTCATTTATCCTTATTGTTAATACATGCTGTTGATGATTTTATGTTTTATGATTAAATTATGTTGTTGTTGTTTTATATCACTCACACCATTTATGGCTGACCCCTTTCGTTTGGGGGTTAGGGTTCATCTCTAGCCTCACATGTTGCAGGTTGTTGCTTAGAGTTGGAGGTTGGATGATGCTTGAGTTGGTTTTGAGAAATAGTGATTTAATAAGAGTTTTTGTGTAAAATTGTAATAGCAGTTTTGAGATAAATTTGTGTTGTAAATAAAAGACATTTGGAGTTGAGTTTGTTTGAATTCCGCTGTGTTTTGTAAAAGTTGTTTTAATAAAAGTTGAAAATTTTAGTGGTGTTGGTTGTGTTTAATATTACATTGAAGTTGATGCTGGGATTGTGCCACGTATTTTCTAAGTTATTATGTTAGAAATTCGGGGCGCTACAAAATATCCGCCTGACTAGTCTAAGTCCCGGATTTAAAATAAAAATCCATCTTCCATGGAGCAATCACAGTCTACCAACTGGGTTTATAGCAACGGAGATCCATCGCCGACTATATAGAGGCAACCCACTTACGTTTGACCAGGTTTACTACATCTTCACTTATGTGCCTAATTATTTAGTTCAAGACATGAATAAATTTCCAAGTCTCGAATTAGTTTTACCTCCTACCGGACTTTATCAACAAATACAAGATAACTCCATGGCCATATCTCAGAATATATCTCAACTCTTTTCAAATCAAATAGTAACGGTACCTGATGTCTAACTAACTCTAAATCATAATTTTTCATGTACAAGAAAATCATGGGTACACATTCCCTTTAATAAACATGTCTTAAACCTAGATATTATCATCTTCAACTTATTCACAAATGATTAATGTCCGTCACTATTCATGATCTATTCATCCATTTTCATTCTTTATAAAAAAAAATTCTTTCAAGAACACAATTTCATCACATGAGATTTCATAATAAATCCAAACTATTATAATGTCTCACTTCACTTCGAACAAATTACAGTAAAATTCTCTTCAAGAAAATCACTTCACAAAAATAATACTTTGTTTTTCTTCACTACAAAGTTCCATGCTCAAAATTTCATTCCTCTTTATATCTCAAAAATATACAAGAAACATTCTTAATATTTTCCATTTCATTTCATATCAATAATAAGGTTTTATTTAAAATTCCCTTTAAAACAACCCAATTCACTGAATAAAGAAGAAAAAGAAAACAAAAAAATAAAAGAGGAGGGCCTGGGTTTCAAACCCTAAATAAAACTGAGACATAGCACAGAGCCCAAGCCCGGTCACTCTAGCCATAAAGTCCATTTGGACTGGGAGTCTAAGTCCTTGTCAAAATGCTTATGAATAAATCTCAGTTTCGGGAATTAATTAAAAGAGTAAAAAACAAATGCAACTATCAAGTTTCGAACCTAAGATTTCTTACAAAGAGTGCTCTGTGATGCACTGGCTAACCAGTAGGTCTAAGTGTATTTTCTGTTTAAGAGTAGTACTAATATACTTTTGTTTATATTACTCTGAATTTGGTTCGTATCAACAAAACTCGTTTACCCAATAATCCAATCCTTTAGGATATTAGAATAAACTTTTCTTTTTGGACTGAGATGAAATCTTAAAATAATAATCAACAAGTTCAAACTTATTTTTAGAATATATCTTTATTTTCAAATATATTTTCTCTTTCTTTACAAAATTTGCATTTATTCTCAAACTCGAAAATTAAGAATCGTGTTTCTTAAAACTAGTTTATGTCCATCATTATACTAAATAAAATTTGTGCAAAAAAAAAAAAAAACAAAAAAAAAAATCAATCATGTCGCTTAATCAACCATGAATATCTCAAAGAAATTCTTTCATGCAACAATTTGTATTTTTAACATATGTCGACATGTTTCATGGCAATAACAAAAATTATTTTTCTCCTTTTCTTTTTTCTTTCTAAATCATCATGTCTCTAAGCATATGTAGAAATATAACATTCTTTAACAATTTCTCATACATATCACACCTTCGACAAACACAAGATTTGCAAACATTCTAACATGATTCATGCTACTAATTCTTTATTCGAACTCTTCCTTTTAATTAGCATGGTAACAACTATTTACTAAGCCTCAACAAGATTATTGCATGTTATAGTAGCATGGATTTTATATACACATTTCTTTTCATATTCAATTCATACTACTCATGTAAAATAATTAGCATGCAGTTTCTACTTTAGAAAGAAGGAGATCACTCACCTTAATTGAAGTTGAACAATGAAAAGAAAGATGGAACACCACTTCTAGCTCCAAAGCAACTCCTTCTCCTCCTAGCTAGACCTTCTCCTCCTAGCAAGACCTTCTCCAAGCAAGAACTCCTCCAAAAATGAGAACACTCTACTCTCTTTCTTTTTCTTTCTCTTATTTTGATTTCTTCGTTTTGGTGCAAAAGAGAAGAAGGAATGGGGTGGTATTTATAGGATATTGTTAGGGTCTAAAGTGCAAAATTCTCAACCTAATAACTCCCTTTGTAATTGCCCCTCAACCATTCATTTTCTTAACTTCTAAACTCCTCACTTTTCATCTCCCTACTCTTCACAATCCTCAACCCCCAACCCCTCCCCTTCTACACAAAACCGGCCTACCCTTATAGGTTCAAAACCGGTTTTACCCATGTGTGCAAATGCACATATGCACATACAAAAATAAATACATTTTTGTAGTTCTAAATGTGTACAAAAAGTTATAACTTGTCATGTATTAGTCCAAACTCAACTTAAAATTAGGATTTATTAATGGGCTTGTCCCATTGGCTTTTATTTTGAATCTACTAATTTAATTAATCTAGTGGGATATTCTTTTAATTAGTCTAATGGGCTAGGATTTAATCTTTAGGTCCATGGATCAAAAGAAGGTTAATTAAAAACTTGTGCATGCTAAAATTTGTAAATGAGAGTAAGAAAAGAGATGGATAAATTAGCACGTGCATCGTATGTGCAAAAATAATAAAAAAATGCATTTTTAATTTAAATTAAAATGTGGGGTGTTACATCTATCATTCCCGCGATTCTCTCTCTCTCTCTCTTCCGTCCGCTGCTCCCCAAGCCAGAAAACCTTAACCCTAATCCAAACACAAACCTCTTTTCCTCCGTTCATTACATAAAAAAGTTGTAGATGTAGAACTATGTAAGTAGTATTTTGATGAATTTACATGGTGCAATTGTAGTCATAATTGTTGTTGATCGCTCGATGATATTGTAGATTGAGTCGTATTTAAAATCGTTTGATATATCAAGTAAATGACTGAGATTTTTTTTAGTGCGGTTAAACTAGAAAACCCTGCAAATGATCTCCAAAAAATACGAAACTTTGCGAGTAGGTTGGTCACATGTAGCACAAGCCATTCTAACTTGTAGAAGTGAGTTTCGACTCACGGTTCGAGAGATACGGCCGTGTATCGCTTTTGGTTAAAAAAAATCCAAATAAAGCGGTACACACACGTATCTCGCAAACCGTGACTTGAAAATCACTTCTACAAGTTGCGGTGGCTTGTGTTACGTAAATTCGACCAAGTTGCAAAGTTTTATAAATTTTGGATGTCGTTTGTGCAATTTTCTCACGATCATCGAATAAGAAGTAAATGACTTAGAACTTTTTTAGTGCGGTTAGACTAGAAAACCCTGCAAACGACCTCCAAAAAATACAAAATATTGCGAGTAGTTTGGTCTCACGTAGCACAAGCTACCTCAACACTACAACACACGCTGGATTTACCGGCGTATATTCCCCGGCGTTTTACCAATCGCGCCGGGGTAGGATAAGACCAGGATAGGGTCGCAAAAATGTATAGTTATACACCGGCGGCCTCTAAAAAACTCTGGTGAATTGTAATATTCACCGGCGTTTTTATAAAAACACGCCGGTGAATAGAAAGCGGAAATATACCCCACAAATCCTCACATTCACCGGCGTTTATTAATAAAAACGCTGGTGAATATACAGGGATAAATCCCCAATCCTGCCGCGAAACCCTTAGCACATTTCGTTTTTTTTAATTTACCAAACCCTAAGTTTCCCCGCGCCGTCGCCATTGGGCCTCCTTCCCTTCCTCGACAACTCCTCCGTCGACGTTGCCATTGGGCCTCCTTCCCTTCCTTGACAACTCTTCCGTCGACGTCGCCATTGGGCCTCCTTCCCTTCCTCGACCCCTGCTCAGTCATTTCTCTCTCATCGCAAGTACTCTCTCTCTCTATCGCCCTCTCTCTCTCTCTACTTCTTGATTTTGTGATGGTAATGGTTTGATTGTAATGGTCCGATTTTGTGATGGTAATGGTGCGATTGATTCTGTGATGTTTATGTTTGTGGGAATTTTGGGTGGTAATGGTTTGATACTCAATTTAGGGGAGATCTCGATTTAGGGATAACTAGCTTCGTTTGTGGTACTCAATTTTTGGTGGTAATGGTTTGATACTCAATTTTGGGTGGTAATGGTGCGAATGATTCTGTGATGTTTATGTTTGTGATAGCTAGCTTCGTTGATTTTATTTTCATCAACTGAAACTTTAGCATGATGGTTCAAGAGGCTTGTTGGTTCTTGTTGATTCTTGTTGATTATCGGCTGAAACTTTAGCAAAATCCGAGCATGATCATAAATTAATAAACTAGCATTGGTTCTTGTTGGTTCTTCTTGTTGATTATCGGCTAAGCTAGCTTCTTGTTGGTTCTTCTTGTTGATTTTCGGCTAGGCTAGCTTCTTGTTGATTCTTGTTGAAGCTAGTATTTTTGGTGAACATAGCATGGTTTATTCTAACTCGTTTGAGTTTGCTTTCTTATGCATTTGGAGATGGGTTAGTTGCTTTTGGAGATGGGTTATTATGCATTTGAGTTTGAAAATGAGATTGCTTTGGTTTGCTTGGGTTTGCTTGGATTGCTTGGGTTTGAAAATGAGATTGTTCATGCTTGTTGTTTGGGTTTTAAGTGAATTTGGAGATGCTTTTTTGTCTGAATTTGGAGATGAGATGGATCATATATCTGAAGTTGCACACTATGATTTTTTGAGGAGCGATTAGTGATGAAAATTTTTTATTTAAACTTTATATACAATTATATCATGAAAGGGGATTGCATGGGTTTGAAAATGAGATTGTTCATGCTTGTTGCTTGGGTTTTAAGTGAATTTGGAGATGCTTTTTTGCCTGAATTTGGAGATGAGATGGATCATATATCTGAAGTTGCACACTGTGATTTTTTGAGGAGCGACTAGTGATGGAAATTTTTTATTTAAACTTTATATTCAATTATATCTTGAAAGGGGATTGCTTGGGTTTGAAATGAGATTGTTCATGCTTGTTGCTTGGGTTTTAAGTGAATTTGGAGATATTTTTTTGTCTGAATTTGGAGATGAGATGGATCATATATCTGAAGTTGCACACTGTGATTTTTTGAGGAGCGACTAGTAATGGAAATTTTTTGAGTTTGCTTTCTTATGCATCTGGAGATGGGTTAGTTGCTTTTGGAGATGGATTATTATGCATTTGAGTTTGAAAATGAGATTGCTTGGGTTTGCTTGGATTGCTTGGGTTTGAAAATGAGATTGTTCATGCTTATTGCTTGGGTTTTAAGTGAATTTGGATATGCTTTTTTGTCTGAATTTGGAGATGAGATGGATCATATATCTGAAGTTGCACACTATGATTTTTTGAGGAGCGACTAGTGATGGAAATTTTTTATTTAAACTTTATATACAATTATATCATGAAAGGGGATTGCTTGGGTTTGAAAATGAGATTGTTCATGCATGTTGTTTGAGTTTTAAGTGAATTTGGAGATGCTTTTTTGTCTGAATTTGGAGATGAGATGGATCATATATATGAAGTTGCACACTGTGATTTTTTGAGGAGCGACTAGTGATGGAAATTTTTTATTTAAACTTTATATACAATTATATCATGAAAGGGGATTGCTTGGGTTTGAAAATGAGATTGTTCATGCTTGTTGTTTGGGTTTTAAGTGAATTTGGAGATGCTTTTTGTCTGAATTTGGAGATGAGATGGATCATATATCTGAAGTTGCACACTGTGATTTTTTGAGGAGCGACTAGTGATGGAAATTTTTTATTTAAACTTTATATACAATTATATCATGAAAGGGGATTGCTTGGGTTTGAAAATGAGATTGTTCATGCTTGTTTTTTTTGAGGTAAAAGGTAGAATAAGGCCACCCTGTTTCATTAATAAGAGGTTAATAAAACAACCCCGGCGTACCGAGGAAAAACAAAAGTACAAAGCATGAAGAAAATGAAAGAGATCAAACATACTCCCCTAACAAACCCTGGGGGGTGGATCTAACTACTCAAACATCAACCAACCAGAAAGTACAGTAGGCTGGTACAAAACACGAACTAGCATAAACTCTGTCATGACTGGTGAAGCCAGTCCCTCAGTCTAGCGTCGGCCCGAACTCTAACTCCTCATCGTCAAACTCCTCTACCTGGAAAACTCTGGCTATCCTTCCTCTAGCCCCCGTGACCGCAGTTGTAGCCCAAAAAGAAATGAGATGCATGATGTGAGTCAGGTTACCAGAAATACTATTACATGAAGCACGAAAATAAAAATTATTTCTGTCAAGCATAACACCCATGTTGTTGCCGCAATTGCGATGTACCACACATCCTTCATATCATGGCGAATCGAGGCAAATTTGGGGCCAATCCACAAATCCTTGTATTCGCAGGGTAGTCGCATGTTCCTAAGGCTCAGAGAACCTCAACTATAGTTGCCTTACTTCTTGGACAGTGAATGAAGAGGTGATTTAGGTCATCCACATGCACGTCGCAAAAACCACAGTTGATCGCCACCTGTGGTTGTCTTTTGGCAAGGTTTTTCCTGGTGAGGATAGCATTATTGAGCACTAGCCATAAGAAAACTCTGACTTTAAGGGGGGTTTTCGTCTTCCACAATACCTGTGCCCAGCTGGGTCTGCATCCTCGAAAGTGGATCCGATGATACAGAGATCTAACCGAAAAAGCTCCCTTGCTCTCGAGTCCCCATCGTATCTAATCTGGGCCTTGGGCGCACCTTGTGCCTGCCCGTGTGATGTGTGCTTGCATGTCAAGCAATTGCTGTCATAGCTCTGGGGTGAGCGTTCCTCGGAACGCCGGTTTCCAACATCCCCTTTTCCAACCCTCGGCAACGGACATATTCGGTCGACTCGACTTCTCATACAGCTCTGGGAATGCGTCCTTCAGGGTATGAGCACCACACCACCTATCCCACCAGAATCTAGTGGATCGGCCATTGCCGATAATCGACGTAACTGCTGAATTGAAGGGGCCGCTAGCCTTGGTAATTCCTTTCCAGAATCGCGAAACTTTAGCCCCTACTCAGAAGCCAAGGCTTCTCGTGCCTTTTTCCCTAAGATAAGGTTGAATGAAGTCCTGCCAACCTTTCCCGCTGTTGTGGAATACCTTCCACCACCATTTTCCCAGCAGTGCGAGGTTCATATCTCTGAGGTCGATGATGCCTAGCCGTCCATGCTTCTTCTTCGTGCAGGCGATACTCCATTTGATGAGGTGGAAACCTCCTTTATTCGAATCTGCCCCCTTCCATAAGAATCGTTTTCGAATCCGGTCAATCATCTGGATCACCCATTTTGGAAGCTCAAAAAATGACATGTAGTAGATTGGCAGGTTAGACAACACTGAGTTGATGAGTACCACTCTGCCCCCGAGAGATAGCGATTTACCTTTCCAACCAGACAGTCTGTCCTCCACCCTGTCTATGATAGGCAGCCAGTCCGCTTTAGATAATTTCCCTGGTCTGAGTGGTAGCCCTAGGTATTTGATAGGGAAGCCATTCGTCACACAGTTCAAAATAGCAGCATGTTCCCCTGCTTCCGCATCGGATAGGGAAATTGGAGTCAGCACACTCTTGTGAAAATTAATCCTGAGGCCTAACCAAGCCTCAAAACAATATAGGGTCCTTTTAAAGTAGACTGTTTCTTGTTTAGACCCATTACCAAAGAGAAGGGTGTCATCTGCGTATTGCAGGATCGTACACCCTTGAGTAGACACAGAACTGGCCACCGACATGATCCAACCCTTTTCCTGGCAATTCTGCAGCATACCTCTCAGCACATCAGCTACGATAGTAAACAGGAGTGGAGAAAGCGGGTTCCCTTGTCTGAGTCCCTTCCTGTAAGGGAACGGCTGCCCCGGTCGTCCATTCACTGAAATTGTCGTTTTACTAGTCTGCAAGCACTGCCTGATCCAGCAGATCCATTTATTCCCGAAGCCCCTTCCCCTGAGAGCTTCCAGCAAGCACTTCCAATCGACTGAGTCATAAGTTTTCTCAAAGTCTAGCATTAACAGGAAGTTCTTAGAGTTGGTCGTATGGCAGCGGTGGATAACTTGCTCTGCCGTTGCCACACAATTTAGGATATTTCTACCCTTAATGAAGCCCGATTGAGATTTGTTGATAAGTCTGTCCATAATACTCCCCAGGCGGATAGCTAGGATTTTTGTAATAATCTTCGCCGAACAATTTATGAGGCTGATCGGTCTAAAATCGCCCACTTTCGTTGACTCCTCCCGTTTGGGTATCAGGACGACTTCCGCAAAATTAAACATACCCAATCTGAGCTTGTTGTTAAAAAAGTCATCCAGCAAAGCTATATAGTCCCCTTTAATTTCTTCCCAGAAAATTTGGAAGAACATCATTGGGAAGCCGTCTGGCCCTGGCGACTTATCAGCTCCCATGTGACTGATGGCCTTTTTAACTTCCTCCTCCGAGAAAGGAGACTCCAGGCAGGATAGCGAAGGCGATGACTCGATCTGGTAAGTATGCCAGAAATCATTCCTGAGTGGGACCCGGAAGTCATTCTTCTTCCCCAAGAGGTCCTTGTAGTATCCTTGGAAGGTTATGGAAATCACTTGATCGTCTTGTACTGTCCCCGAGCTTGTTTCTAAGGATAAAATAAGATTGGATCTGTGTCTAGCACTTGCCACTCGGTGGAAGAAAGCCGTGTTCGCGTCTCCCTCTTTGAGCCACGAAATTCTAGATCTTTGTTGCCATTTAATTTCTTCCAGCTTATAGAGATTGGCAATGTTCTCACGGAGCTCAAGAAGTCTGTTTTTTTCCCTCCTGTGATAGGTCTCTCGATTCCTCCACTCTTTCTAGTTCATCAATTCCTTCCAAAAAGGAATCTTTTGCGCACCAGATGGCCGAGAACCTAGATCGGTTCCTTTTACGTAGGTGCTTTCTTAATCTGCGAACTTTTTTACACCATCGGCTCGCAGCATCTGTGCCAGTCACTGGGAGCGCCCAGTTTTCCATCACCAGGTGGTGAAACCCCTGAATCTCCAGCCAGACCTTCTCAAATCTGAATTTTCTAGGTCTTTATGCTCCCTGTACCCCAGTGTCAAGAAGGATTGGGGTATGATCTGACGTGGGTCTCGGGATCGATCTAGCAGTTGCTAGGGGAAACTTAGCCTCCCAATCCATCGATACGAGAATCCTGTCCAGTTTTGCCATAATCGGAGCAGACTGCATGTTAGACCACATAAATAACCTATCATTAATAGGGATATCTATCAGCTCTAGGTCCGTGATCACCCTATTGAACTCTGGTCTGTGCCTGTCGCTGGACCCTCTACCCTTGTGTTCGAAAGCAAATCGGTGATATTGAAGTCCCCCCCGAAAATCCAGGCCCCCAACCAACGGAGTCGAATATTGACCAGCTCTTGCCAAAAGGCGTCACGCTCTGTAGCCACGTTCGGCCCATAAATGACAGTGATTGTATGCATATACTTATCAGATCGTCGTTCCAGCCGTATAGTCAGGGAGAATGTACCATTATAAACCTCGCAACAAGTGAGCAGGTCCGAGTTGAAGCCAATGGCAATTCCCCCTGAGGCGGGCGTAAAACCCATTCCTTGATTCTGTTCCTCCCTATTCTCTTTAGTTTGGACCCGTGTATAAGTTTGGTCTCTTGAAGCCCAACCACTTCCGCCTTGGACTTAGTGATAACGTCCCTAACCATATCTCTTTTACCTTTATCCCTCAGACCCCGGACATTCCAGAATAGCATATTCATTGGGGAACCATGTCCGAAGTGACAGTGTGTGCGGGACTCAGGCGGGTTTCGCCCTCAGAGATGGATATCCCCTAGGGTTGGTTCCTAGTTCCTTATGAACACTAGATTTAGCCCTCTCAGTTTTCCAACCCCTAATTTTGTTGAGAAGTAACGTGTTTCGTTCTTTATCACAAACTTCAAACCACAGGTCATAGCTAATAGAAAAACTTCAGAGTCTGACATGAAATTTAAAATATTAGCAAGAAAAATTTTTGTACCTCTATTGTCGTGTTTAGCCGCTTTGGCGGCCGCAGCCATCTCCAAAAAATCATCCAAGGACTTCACATGAGCCCTCTTAGGCGACCGCTGCACCCTGAATCCAACCAACCTGTTAGACGAACCAGTACTGAATCCTGGAGCGTACTCTGGCAATGTAGACAGTACCATCTCTGGCGAGATTTCCCTTTGTGTATCCGCAATAAATTCTAAATCTTCTGAATCCTCGTCTGTAAATGAGAAGTCAACATCCAGGTTCAGACGCCCTTCTAGGTCCTCATCACTATCTGCATGTTGATTGTGTAATTGTAGGTTGGCCTTTCTTAACGTGGACTCCTCATTGAGCCCAGAAGATGCCGCTGGTATTTCAAGAGCAGCTGTGTTTTCTTTGGTGGACCCCTCGGTGGGCTCACAATCTATTTGCTTAGTCAAGACAGTAAATCCACTAGCGGTAAGAGCGGCAAGACGCATGTTGGGCCCCTCTATAGGCCCATAAACTTCTATGGTGCTCACACCAACCCCACCCGCATAGGAAAAACAAGCCTCCTTACTAATACCACCTCCGCGGTGCACCACACCGCTGGCCTCACATAACCCGTGGTGCATCACACCGCTCGACACCAACTTCAAAGCGACAGACCCGCTGTCGCATTTGGTATGCCTACCTCCCCTCCCACGTGGCGAAGGCGGAGTGGGTAAATCTGCAGTACTTGCAGGTGTTGCTTTAATCAAGGGAGAGGGTGTACAAGTCGATGCTTTGAGCGCCAAACTCGTTTCCTCACTCTCCTTACTCTCCTTACTACTCCTGAAGAGTTGGGTATCTTCTTCTTTGTTGTCTTCTTTCCCACTTTTGGGTTTGCTCAGATCTCGAGCACCAACCACCCCACTATTCTCACTACCCCCTGTGCCCTCCTCTCTGTGAGCGCGCAGTACTCCACTCGTCTCTTTCCCTAAACAGGCCTCTGAGATCTGACTCTCCGGTACCAGCGAAGCCTCTTTTTGCCCCTGTGGTGCTTTCCACATCTTTTCTACCCACTCCCTGGTAGATTGAGCTTTCTCTTTTGGCTTGTTCTCAGAGCAGGGGTAACTGACTGCCATTTCAGGGGTTTGCAGACCCAAAATCCCTTTCCATCTCCAAAGCCTGTCCCTCTTCAGACGTCTTCAGAGTTTGACTGCTTTGCAGCGCTCTGTTGCCATATTGGGTAGTCTGCGTCTTGCCTTTACTCTGAAAAGCCCTTGGTGTCGAAAAATTTACTAGATCTGGGATTAGGGTTTCATGGCCGTTAGATCCCTTGGTCTGGCATCGGAGCCGATCATCAGTGTCTCTCCCAGCCTCAAGCTTCTCTAATCCCTCAACTGTTGCCTCTTGGAGTGCCTCCATTTCTCTCGCCGCCTTAATCACCTCTCGATGGGCCCTCTCCACCTCGTGGGAGCCATCGATGGTGAGCTCCCATGTTGGCGATGTCACTTGCTTGTAACTCCTACCGTCTCTGAGAGAGGATTGAGGTACTGGGGAAGTGATGGAGGTTTGATCTAGCTCCCTGTCTGCGCATCTGTCGAGGACAAAACGTATGAGATAGGAGTCCTCGTAAGAGAATACTTTTGCGAACCTCGGCATCAAGATGATGTCCCTACTTCTTATCAATACCCTCGCCGAAACAATTTCCGACCGTCGAACAGTCTTCTAATCTATTTCCTCTACTGTTCCGAAGTCGGAAACCATCTCTTGCAAAGCTTCCTTCTTCCAAAAATGTAGTGGAACGTTATGGACCACACCCAATATCTATTCCCTTGGGGTTTTTCGGCACCAAAACTTGGTGACCAGGCTTCAAAATCTGGTTTGAAGTGTCCGAAGTCCAAAGCAGCTTCCCCGGTGATCTTTAACAATTTTTGCGTTGACGGAAAGGAAACCAAAAACCGGAGGGGGCACATTCTTTTGACGACCCAGTCACGATGCGCCTTCATCGGCCATCTCTCGCTCAAGGCTTTGAGAACATGTGCCTCCGATGGTCTTCCCGCCGTCACACGTGCCACTGCACACCACTGCTTGAGCCAATTTTCCTCCGTCTTTATAGTAGAGAGACTGTTAGCCAATCTGATCGTCGATGGGTTGTCCGGTGATCTACCCCTATAAACTCTCCTTTCTTCATCGTCATTGGAGGCGACAACGTTGGTACAATTGTAAGAAAGATGCCCCCACTTCAAACATCTAAGACAGCGCACATATTTGGTGCACTCCGTCCGGAAATGACCCAACTCACCGCAATTGAAGCACGGCGCCGGTTTGCGCTTACCCCTTATCTGATGTTTTTTAAATTCCATTGTCGCCTGCGGAGGGGATTTTGATTTTATTTTATTGTGAATAACTTCCTGCCAACACTCCGCCTCTACCCCAACCGGAGGTAGACTCTCACCCTCCACCGCTCCACCGTTTGGACCCCTTCTTTGGGCCCATACAACAGTGGACCCTGGATGGTTTGTGGTCGGCTTCCTTGGCAGTAGCGGCTGAGGGTTGACGGAGGGGGGAGCCTGATGTTGTGGTTGTGGTTGGGGGTTCTTGGTGGATTCCACATTGGAAGTGATAGCTTTGTGGGGTAGCTGATGAGGCATTGGCACATTCTGATATGGAGGGGTGGAATCGCGTTCTTGCTCATTGAGGTTGTGGGAATGCTGATGATGGTCATTATGGTTGTGAGGCTATTTGTGATGGCCATTGTGTTGAGTTCTTGGAACTCTGTGATGGGGTTGGTTGCGTGTTGAATCACGGTATCTTCTATCTCTTTCTCTTGCATTATAGGCCCTATATTTTTCCTTGTGAAGCACTTCAGTGTTGTGCTGTTGCTGTAGAGAGTGTCGATGGCCCATTGGGGGGGGGGGTTCTTTTATGCCTTAGCCGGCCTTTAGGAGGACCCTCTCTTTGGGCCCGTCCTCTCGGCTACAACACATCCAGAGGGCGATGATGAAACTCGTCCCTCCCCTCTAGCCTAGGCTGTGCATTTCGATGTGCCCGCTTCGGGGAGGTGGCGACTCTAAGCCCCGAGGGCTCACCCTCATCGCAACACTGCTGAAGTGTGGCATTGGGAATTAGGCTTGGGACCAAATTTGTAATGGGAGTTGTCGTTTGATCTTGACTGTGAGATGGAGGTACCGGTGTATCAGCATTTGGAGGGGGGTGCCGGGGCAGTCGTGGAGTGGCGAGCCCTCTCAGTGGGTCCGCACCCACTGAGTTCCAGTTCTGATAACATCGAGGAATGAAGTCAGAGGTCCGAAGAGGGGATAGATCGGCTAGGAGAAGCGGTAGGGTTACAGGTTGGACGGTTGAAGGTGGGGGAAGAGGAAATAGAGGTTGGATGGGTGAGGTAACAAAGGTATAGGGAGGGTGAGGTATCAAATGTATAGAGAGGGTAAAGGAGAGGAAGAGGGATTAGAGAGTAGGATGGGGATGGCCGGGAAGTGTGTAGGAGATGGATGCTGGGGGTGAGGTAAGGGAGGGGACGGGAGTAGGTGAGAGCTTCATTTTTTGGAAGAGCCAAAACCCAGTGATTGTTCATGCTTGTTGCTTGGGTTTTAAGTGAATTTGGAGATGCTTTTTTGTCTGAATTTGGAGATGAGATGGATCATATATCTGAAGTTGCACACTGTGATTTTTTGAGGAGCAACTAGTGATGGAAATTTTTTGAGTTTGCTTTCTTATGCATTTGGAGATGGGTTAGTTGCTTTTGGAGATGGGTTATTATGCATTTGAGTTTGAAAATGAGATTGTATGTCCCGGGCTAGTGATGGAAATCATGGTACTCTACTCCATATCGGCTAGAATGAAGAGATTGTATGTCCCGGGCTCAGCGAGAACGTTGAGTTCTTAAGGTGGGGTGTATGTAATACCCCGTATTTGATGAGCATTATTCAAGATGAGCTTTCATGGTGAACTTAGTAATTAATTGTTATGGGCCTATAGATATGGTACTGTATGTATTGGATTGGGCCTATAGAGTATTATGGATTAATTAATATGGAGTCATGAGTTTATGAAGTGTGGTGGTGACTTAGTCCCACATGGATGGTGTGTAGAAAATATGAGTGTGCATATTAGGAAGCCTATGATCATAAGGTACCAACAAGTCATGACACCTTTTGTAAGGCAAGTCTATGGTGGGCCGTTGTTAGGACTTGCTTTTCGCGTGTGGGCGAACGCGTAGTCACGTGCGTAGCTGAGCCGGGCTCGAGGTGTTACACTGCTTCCTAGAACCTTTGACGGAATTAAATTCGCTTTCCCATAACAACGGGACAGTAAGATTTAGTGTAGACGTGTACTGCTGTCCAAATTTATAGTTGACTATATATATATATATTGCTATTCTCGTATTAATGACTTGCACTGATCTAGTAGGACTATGGACATTCCATGTATCATGTATTGTATCATCTCTTGATATATTCTTGATTACCGTTCTGATACTACCGTTCCCACCACTGATTGCACCGACAGCATGTTCATGTTTAACTATAATAAAAGAATGACAAGCCGGGGTTATAAAGCGTACGACTCATTAGTGGACAATATAGGAGAGTACTCGGAAGGGGGCCCATGTTTTCCATAGTACTGTTTACCTTTACTATTACTGATTACCAATTACTGTTACTGGAAGACTCGAGTACATGATCTTGTAGACTTTACTATTCAAGTCTAAACGTTCATTTGATTGTTATGCACCTGAACCAGCGGTATGAGATACAAGATTGAGTGCATTAGATAGGTTAATAAAAATTGATAGACCTAAGTTTACACTAAGCATTGACATAGATACCGATTACCGACTATTGATTACTGGTCACTGCACCACTGATTACCGGTTGATTATACCTTACAGTCATGATTAAATTTTCTTACAATTGCTACACAAGCATTTGCATTGTGCATGATCATACGTTGCAATATTTACATTGCTATTCCTTCATCTCTTCCATATTATGTTTCACTGTTCGTACTACTTGATGCTTCTTGCTGTCTAAAGCTTGCTCTAACGGAAACCCCCCCCCCCCCTCCCGATAATGTTTATATAGGTACCGATGATAAGACACCGGAGGAACTTGAGCAGCAAACTTTCTAGACGGCCATGATGGAGTTACTAGTGTTATTTATTTCTTAGTCGCTACTTTATCTAACTAGTCATAGCGAACTGTTATTGCATTGCATTTCTTTCAGTTTATTATGTTCTCGGGCATTTAAACCCGAAGTTTATGTATATGAGATGGTGGTTATTTATGTAAAGTTATTTATATTCCTGTTCATGTGATCATTATTGTTACATGCATGGATATGCTTTATTGTTGAGCTTATGACTGTATAGCTTATGGATGATGTAAGTTGGAATGCTTATATAATTCGATGAGCCTTAGTTGTGTGCCTGTGATTCTGTATATTGGGAAGCGGGGAGTGACGGTCCCTGTTTGGATAACCTAATACAGTGGAGAAATATCTGAGATATTATTCAACTAAAGATGTCATAAGAGTTACAATACTCTCACCAAGACCCTACTTATCTCTCAAGCCTCACTAGAAGATACTTTGTTATTTACAATAAAAACTCTCAGATGAAGTACACACCTCTCATGGAGGCCATTAGAATTCTTTATAGAGATCTAGAAACCCTAGGTTGTAATCTTGAAATTTCATCGTCCGATAAACCTTGAACAAAAAGCTATGCGATAAGAGCCGTACGATATAACTTGAAGAAGAAACTGAGCTCAAACAGATCCCCAATGAATTGGGCCATATGCTGTTGTCTGCTACTTGCGGTTGTCTACTTATAATAACAATCGATTGCAATGAAGTCAAGACCATCTAGAGAGCATCTCTTATGGTTGCGGTCAACTGCCGAAAGTGTCAGCCGACTGTCACCTGCTTCCTTGCCAAACCAACAGCTCTTCACCTCCATCTTCATGGTTACAAAACCTCTTCTTGGTTCTCCCTTTTCTCTTCACATCGAACCTAATATGCAAGACATAAACGCTAACAATTTTCATCTTGGATTTCATACAAACAGCTTCTACACCTATGTGATTTATTGCTTCTAGACTCTTCCGTTTTTGCTCTTGTAAACAATACGATTCAGCGGCTTCTTCTGCTAGTTGAATTTACCTCAACATGTTATTTCTCCAATTATATGCCCCTGCAAAAAGCCTGAAATACCGAGGATGGCACCGACAACAGACCCTCCGACGCTCAAGTCAGAAGTAGAGAGAGAAAGAGAGTTTCAGAAAGAAATTTCGGATTACCTTTTGACTGAGGTAGGGGGAGGGCATTTATAGATCTGAGAAACAGTTGTGAGATTAATATGAATCTGTTATCTCATGTTGATTCTCCCTCTTAAGAGATAGAATCGGTTACTCTTGTGATGGGGACATGAGATTTGACTTACAACCCTCATGGGCTGGGTATTTGTCTTGGTGGGCCTACTCGCTTTTAATGGACTTGAACTAGCTTATGTCTTGTTAATGAGCCTATCAAAAAGACTTATTTTTTTAATCTACCTGTAGAAGCTTTAAAATTTGTGTTGGAATCGTACGATCCTGATTTTCTGCGATTTTTATCATTATCATCTTCTGAGATTTTGATGCCTTCATATGACATAACTTTGATACAGGCAAACTATTACAAGGCCTACGTCATTCGCTTGACAAGATTGGCGAAGAGATGTTTGAATTCTAAATGAAAGATGCTAGTGATGCCCTACGTCTTATTGTTTTTGTGACTGGTAGGTGGCACATGGCAGTGCACGAACCGCTCAGGCAGGTACACATATTAGGAAACTCAGGGGGCGTTTGGTATGCGGTAATGTACAAGAAAATCTAGATTACCCTCTTGATTACCTGGTTTGGTAAGACATAGGTATAGTTTTGTAAATAATCTTAAATTCCCAAGGTTATCAAAATAATTAGTTGGGAAGGATAAACATTCTCCTTGAAAAGAGTGTTATTTGTGGATTCCTCCACATAAAAAATGAGTGAGATTATTGCATGCCTAAAACACCCATCAGATTTTCTGTCTTATCATATAACCCGCTCTTGTTCCCTCCAATCAAATTCACCCACTATCGTGCAACCTCTTCTTCTTCTCTTTGTTATAACAATTTCTTTCTCTTCCATCTATCTGGAATCATAAGTATTTCCTCCTCCAAATCGCAACAAGACCGCCATGTCCACTCCCGAAATCTCCCGCGAGCCCTGCCCTGACCGCATCCTCGACGATCTCGGTGGCGCTTTTGCCACGGGCGCAGTTGATGGCTCCGCCTACCACTTCCTCAAAGGCCTCTACCACTGCCCCAACGGCGAGCGCCTCTCCTCAGCCTCGATCAATCGCAGCCTTGCAATTCTTGTATTGTATTCTTCCTCAATTTGTGCGTTCTTGGCTACTGCTATGCGTTTGAGACCCTCAGCTTCTTTTCTTGCACTATCAGCCCGATCTTGGTACATTTTTGCCTCTGCTTGCTTGAACCTGACAACACTTTCAAGTTCATCAACCACTGAATTGAGCTTCAGGAACTGATGGTATCTTTGTATCTCTTGTTAGCCTTCCCACTTGGATTGCATCACAATGGGTGTTGGGGAGAACACGGGCCTTTTCCAGTATAGGGAATTTTTCGGAGCAATAAGATGAAGATGGTAACCATGTGGCTTCTTTGATTGGCTGGGCTATGGCAGTGCTCACTTCAACATTATTTCTGGATGGCTCTTTTGGAGGTAATATGGAAGGACTGTTGCTGGTGTCTGATTCGCTCTCTGAGAATTAAAAAAATGATAATCAGTTATAGAGAACACATCTAGCACAATAGCAATAGAAACATATATAGTGGTTATTATACTCTAACAATCTCTAGTCTGATACGGAGAAGAAACTAACCTAATATACAATATGCAATAATCTGCTCAATGCACCTAGCTTTACAAATTGAAGATTGCAAGAGAGTTCACACAGTCGGAACAAGGAAGAACATGAACTTAACTTCACGATCAATTTTCACAGAGATCAGGGGTAACTTTATCTCTGTAAATTTACAGACTGGAATTTTCCTTCATATAACCTCAAACCAAGGATGAACCTGATCAGGGGTAACTTTATCTCTGTAAATTTACTTCTATCATTCCATTTATTTCTTCTTCACATATTCGTCATGTTTATTTCTTCCAATTTTTTTTAGTAATCTATTTATTAATTTACTAAAGTTTTATAAGATATATATCAGTATTGCTTTTGCACATGCATGGATATACATCAATTACTATATTAGATAACTTTTATATTTATTTATTTTTAAATAAAGCCAAAAGGATATTTTCGGTAATGTCTACTATAGAGATGGATTGATGGGAATGAATTGTTCTATACCAAACACGGTAATAAAGTATTTATAGGCATGTAATGTCGTATACCAAACACAGTATTGCAACATTCTCGGGAATCTTCATTCCCACCCTCATATTCCTGAGAATCCACCAATTCTTGGGAATTCTCCAATCCGCGTACCAAACGCTCCCTAAGGAAAAAGGAGATAAAAACAGAAAGAAATGAGGAAATTATTGAATAGAGTCCCAATGGAAATGAAAACAATTACCTCTTTCTTACATCTTCCACTCTAAGGGCAGGGATTTTCTTGATTTAAATGGAAAGTATTCGGGGGGAAAGGAAAAAGGGAAAACAGAGACTCGTCGAAGAGCCCATAGAATTATCAATAACGAAAGAGCCAATACAAAAAAAAGAAGATGCGAACCAAGAGATACTGACTAAACCTAGTTTCACAAGAAAGTGAGTTTATTCAAACAAGGTCATTGTATGAAGAACATCATAGAAAAAAGCGAAATGAATTCAGTACCATCTTGAATGGGCAATCACTAACTATAAAATTTGTGCAACAAAAGAATCAGTCACAATAAACAACTGGATGAAAGAAGAAATTGAAATAATTTAAAAAACTCAATCACTTTAAACTAGTTTCCCCTTCTAATATTGCAACATAAAACATAAGTAATATAACCATCTAAATAGTTTCCCCTTCTAGGAATATAACTAGTATATCAAATAACCTACTGAATTCAAAGAGAGAAGTAATATGATAAGAATGTACGGATATTCAAAGAAAATTGATGTGAGAGATTGATTTTCTATCAATAACCAAAAGGTTTGCCAAATAACTTATTCGTGATTTGCTATCAATAACCAAAGGTTTGCCAAATAATTTATTCGCAGAATCCATAGGGAAGTAATACTACTTCTAGTTACTTCTTAATTAGATGTTTAGAGTGTGTTTGAGAATGAGGCTAAGTTATGATTATTGGAATGTCATGAAGTTGGGAAATAAATCTAGAGAGAGTTAGATTGATCTCGTAATTCTATATAACTATGCAAAACTCTGTTCCCAAATAGTCGTTACCGATTACATGTATACTAACCCCAATAATTGCAGTGGTGACGACAAGACAAGCAGATATCATTTCGTTATGTGTAAATATAGGCATTAAAAATTAAAAAAAAACAATAAAATAAAATGTAATAGTTGTTGGAGTACCATGTTGAAAGCATCCCCTGCAGGTTGTTTTTAGAGCTATAAATAATCAAGCACCATGCTAGGAAAAGGTACACTCTCCCGGTAGTAGATTACCATTCCGTACTAAGTTGCAACCTTGTGGCACTGACTCTGATTCTGACAACTCGTTCTTCAGAAACAAAATGTCATACATGCAGAATGAATAAGATCCTTGAACACAACCCATACGACGAAATAAATATTAAAATACGACTCCACTTTTCACTAAATTATCCATAAAATACTGCTTGCATCTTTTCTTTCGATTACAATCATCCTTTAAACCTCACATAATTATCTGGCACATAAACTGTAACTCTATTTACTTGTATTTTCAATATGTGGATAATGGATGGAAAAACTTTGGCAAACATTAAAGAGATGTGATCACTTTTTGTTATTAACAGAATGATGGTTTGTGTCTTCCTTAATCTCCTCTCTTTTTAAATGAATTGCCTTTACTAATAACCTGGTCCGTGGCTCTGGTATCATTCCTTTTGACCTCATCTTGTTGTAATATTCAACAGCCTCATCCAGCTTCCCTTGACTGTGAAGTCCATGAACCATAATGGTGTAAGAACGCTGATCCGGACCCAAACCATTTTTCTCCATTTCTTCCCACACAGATTGAATGCCCTTTTCATATTTCCACCCAACATATAGATTCAGTATCAAATTATAAACGTCACCATTTGGTTTACATCCACTTCTTTCCATCCTCCACAATAAATCACTAGCCTCTTCTGGCTTCTTCACAGTTTTCAATATATAACCATAAGTTCTAGCATTTGGTGTGCAGTGCTTTTGTTCCATCTCATTCAAAAGTTCATAGACTTTCTCCATTCTCCTAATCTTGCAAAAATGTTTTATAAGGGAATTATAAGTGGCCCATCAGGAAGGCAGCCTCGCTCGTTCATTTCCCCAAAAATTGCTAGTGCTTCTGGAACTTTCTTCTTAAAACACAATTGATCAATGATGGTATTACAGATTGGTACATCCGGATTGCACCCTTTCTCCCACATGGAGGTGAACACCTCCACTGCAGTGCCTAGCTTTCCAGCTTTTGTCAAAGAATTTATAAAAATGCTGTAGGTGAACAAATCTGGCTTACACTTTGACGAGATTATATCATTCCAAAACCTCTTCACATCACGAGAACTTCCCAACACACACCAACCATTAAGGATTATATTCCTACTCTTTATAACGGGGGGGAACTCCTTTTGTTTCTTGAGAAAGAGGGCTTCTGCCTCTTCAACATGCTTGAATCTGCAGAGCGACATCAACAATGTTTGAAAAGAAACCATGTCAAGTTTAAACCCGTACTCTTTCCTCATGTAAAAGACATCAATAGCTTCTTGTATCTTATGAGCAGCTGCATATCTATTCATCATTACCGCAAAAGTTCTCTCATTGATGCCCAAGTCACTTCTCTCTTTAGGTATCTCATTGAACACTTGCCTCATCAATTTGATCTGCTTCATCCTACCCAATATATCAAGCACCTCATTGTACGCCTTCGATCCATGACAGTACCCTTTCTGGGTCGACACCCAATTGAAGAAAGAGAAAGCCGCCTTCCAATCTGAACGGTGCCTTCGAAGGACTTGCACAACTAAATCCTCGTTCACGCACAACTTACACTGATCAAGCGCAGATTCCAGCTGGCAATCATTTTCATGGGTCTTCAAAACCTCTTGAATAATAGCAACATCCCTAGTACATGAACCAATGTCTTCCACCTGGGAATCTTGATGACTATACTCTTTTCTCTCCGAATGTAATTTCATGCATGGAGAATAACTAGTTTGCAAGCGAAATTGCGAATGCCCCGATCTGAAACTGAAATGGGTCAATCCAATGTGAGAAAAAGATGCAATCTTTGCGACCGGAATATCGAAAATAGAATGCCCAAGTTGATGGTGGTCTGAAACAATCAAAACATTCACGGGTTCAGCATTTCGTCAAACACATTGTGGGCTTTTCATATCTCTACCAAAAACAACTTACAGATACAGATTTCAAACATAAACATCGAATAACAAGATTTGAGTGAAGCAGTAAGAAACAACATGCACATTCTTGAATTAAAGAGATCTTTATATGGATCTGTAGCTATATTAATAATGCTGCAAATATTCAGTAAATATTGTAACAAAATTAACTGTAAAATTGATGGAACTCACACAGGATCGAGGAGGCGAAGGAAATGGAGAGGGACTTGGACTTGGAGATTCGGGTAAACATCCCTACAAATTACAAGGAAAATAGTTGGAAAATATTATAACAGAAGAACCAGGTCTTGCTGTCTCTGTTTTCGTTTTGGATTAATATTTTTAAGTTTACTATATTTGGCCGTGAACGGCACATCATATGAAAATCTTGTAAACAGTAAAACAACAATTATGTAGCTCAAGTTTGAATAGTATGATAATAATTAGTTGTAAATAAAAGTCCATGTTTCCATTAGTACTAGTATAATGCAAGTGCAATGCACGACTACAAAAAATTATAGTTATTAAATTAAATAAAATGCTCATAAGAAAAGATACAGTAAATTATTACAAAGGGTGTCGCCTCAGTAATTTGGAACCTCATTATACTTGAAAACACAATCACAGAGCCTTCCCCCCAAGAACTGAGCCACCTCGGGGTGTTTCACCTTTGAAGACAGCAACAGCAAGAAACTTAAGTTTTTATTTCATATACATTTTAGGTTATGGTTCAGAAAAGGGAATTACCATTCCAATTTTGATAGAATCGCATTTTAGCTGCGCATAAAGATTTGTTTCTAAGCCACATCCCTGCATATACAAAGACAGATTGGTTTAACAATTCAACATGATAACCATCTAGTAAATTTAATGCCCGGTAGTGGTCTAAATATTTAAAATTATTAATTAAATTTTTTTTGCATTACCAATACTAAATGAACATAAAAAAAACTCCATTTGATCCCCTACCTTTCAAGAAATCAGGAGCAATTTATTATGCTCAATTATTTATTATGCATTCACTTGATAATTTATATATGGAGTATGCTGAAATGAATACTTATGATCATAGGCT
The DNA here is from genome assembly GCA_017893485.1 of Hemerocallis citrina. NCBI lineage: Eukaryota > Viridiplantae > Streptophyta > Magnoliopsida > Asparagales > Asphodelaceae > Hemerocallis > Hemerocallis citrina. Next base: position 220,354,987 of record CM030359.1, read on the forward strand.
AGATTGATTCATAAACCATCCACATCTTTTCCATACATGCACATTGATTTCTCACAACCTTCAAGAAATAGCACAAAACACGTAGCCCAATTTTCTTTCTTGAAGGTTGCAGATTTAATACATTGATTGAGCAAAATTTGGAGAAAAATCTCATTCTTTCAAGAGCAGTTAGCCGTCAAATAATTCAATAAGACAAATCCTGTTCCCTGTAAGCTACATCAAGCACATTCTCTCTACTTTGCTGTTAATTTCTTTGGGCAACTTTTAACTCTTGCACTAAGTTTAATAATTATTTAGTAATTGTCATTTTCTTATTATAACTTTGAAACATCTTTTATGCTTCTGCAGAATGTCTATCTATGATATGCAACCCACATATTACAGAACTATATATAATTTAGAAAAGGGGAAAAGGGGTATGAGCAACTTGCTCATTTAGTAAATAAGCAATTGATGATGTGGCATACATGTGATTGGAAAAACCTTAAAAGAATTAGTTGTCCAATGTATCATATGCATGCCACATAATCAATTGCTCATTTACTAAATGAGCAAGTTGCTCATATCCCTTTTACCCTTTAGAAAAACTAATAGAATAGTATTTCTATATAATAATTCCTATCAGAGCAATCTTATAAGGTCGGCTAATGAATAGGTTTGGAGGGCTCAGTGATACAGATACCTTATATTTGTATTACATATCATCCCCTAACAACCATCCCGCTGTCATCTGAGAACATCACCTAATGGGTATAACAAATTTCTATGATAAGTTTTCTCTTACAGACCTCTTCATGACAAAGACATTTTTTTTGGGACTCGTGATTGCAAATTAGTCATAAAAATTCATTGAACCCATCAGGTTAATGTTACCTGATGATCTGAAATGGAGGGATGCATGCGATACAAAGATAGATGTTAGTGGAGTTCAATGGTTAATGGTACAGAAGTAGGAGGTGAAGTGATCTTAGTTTAGCAAAGATGTTGCCATTTTAAAGCAAATCTTACCATTCCCTCTAATACTACCAAGTCCGCATCACTTGCTGCAAAAGCCAACTTTGCCGAAACATTTGCGAGATCAATAACCTGAGAGTAAAAATGTAGAATAACAAACCATTTAGATTGTTTTCCTATTCATGAGAAAACATCAAGGCCAGTAGATGTTTAATGTCAGCCGTTCCTCACAGGTAAATCATTGCCAGAATTCATAATAAGTAGGCCAGATGCATCCACTGCGAAATCTTTCTTGTGTGCAAGCCACTGAGTTAGCCATGTATCCAGTGCAGGAAGGCATTCAGAAAGGTTGGGGACAAAGAACACAGTTATTTCTTTATGACTGAAGAGACCATCTTCACCAACTCTGTCATAATGTATCCGATAAAACATTCTCAAATTAGAACCTCTAGCACTTGATGTTACCAATAATGCATCACATTAACTTTTTTCTTCTTCATCAACATAAATGTGTTTTAGTATGGATGAAGTTCAGACAAAACATGAATCAGCAAGCTGATGAGTGAACAGGGACTGGTTGAGTTAATTCAGGTACTCAAACTCAATGAGATTAACGGTCGACAATATCGGTACTCAAATATATAACAGGGCACCTTAAAGCAATCAATCAGCTATTGAATATCTGTAAAGGATAAGTGTGCTTCCTCTCTGCACAACAGGCATGCTAGCAAGGTACAATAAATAAGTCAGGTTTGCACAACTGGAATACTAAAGTTTCAAATAAACAGCATCAAAACATATATTTTAGTTGATATAAGAAACTATATTGTACACCGTAAATAAATAGAACTATACTAAATGAATAAAGGTCAAGCGAGGAGTGGGTGTAGGTCCGTTCGAGCAAAACGTCAAACAGTTTGTCGGCATGTCTTCGTAAGTAACCATATACTACTATTATTCATATTCTTAACACTTCAATATGCCTATTCAGAATATAATTGTCACATACTGATCATGACATTTCTACAGTCATAGAAACACCTATATCGAAAAAAATGTAAAACCACCGCAAAAACTACGGCATAATTTAACGAAATAATCAAAACTAATACTGCGAGAAATAATGCAAATGCCATCTTCCTGCAAAAAAAACCAACAAAAAACAAATTTTTGAAAGGGATCTGGAAAAGAAACCCTAGAAGGAATTGAGGGTTTAGGGTTTTGCAATTTCTTGAACTGTGTACCTCGATTTCGAGGCCTGCGTTTCAAGGAAGGGCGGTGGGAAATCTGCGGTTCAAGGGGACGTCGCTGGTGACAGCATTGCGAGAGAGAGGGAATTGAATAGAGGGGAGATGAAGGGTTGTTTGTGATGGGCGTCGCTAGCAACGGAGCCGCGCGACGGTGTTGCGGCGGCGCGTTGGGCGGCTCTGGCGAGTGACCGGGTTGGGGAGGAGAGGGAGATGAATAGAGGGGAAGAAGATGAGTATAGGGGAGATTTAGGGTTTTTGGATTTGGACGGGAGGGGTTGCGACTTGCGAGAGAGATGTAGATGAATAGAGGGGGAGTTAATGAGTATAGGGGAGATCTGGTTTTGCACGGGTTTGTTATTTTTTGCTAGATTTTAATATTAACGTAATTAACGTGATTTGCACGGGTTTACTCAGTTACAAAATTAGTGTTTGTTTGTTTACAACCCCAACTCTCCCATTAAAATAGTAGAGATATGTTGAAAAATAATTATAAATGAGGGTATAAATCCAATTTATTAGAACTTTGAGGACGGAAAATGATGAAATTTAATTATTGAAGAGATTTTTGTTATTTTCAAAGTAACATGAACAATAAAAAAATATAAAAAATCTGGAAATTTACAAATCTGAAATTTAAAAATCTAAATTTCTAAGTAAATAGAGAGAGAATGAGAGAGAGATAGAGAAAGAAAAAAAATAATTAATTAAATAAATGAGCTGTTTTTTTTTTTTTGGGAATTTGAATTTGAGTTTTGGAATTTGGAATTTTGAGGAGACAAATTTGTTTTGTGATGTTAGATTTGGGTCTTTGATTTTGAGGGGAATGAAGGAGAGCCACTTGATAGTTTTCTTTGTGTTTTATTATATAGATAACACAATAACCGGATCCGGGTCCAACTCACCTTACTCACTTGGATCCAATAAACTTTGGTAACCCTTTGAACTAAAAAAATTAGATTAGTTGGGTGGATCTACATGGAGTAGGAAAGTTTAATAATATTTTCATTTCCAGCTAATAATTATTAACGACTACTTTAAGGATAAATTTCAATAAACCCTAACAAGTTTTTATGAGTCATATTTTCTATCTTTTTGTGGTTTGTCATATTACTAGATTTGCCCATGGGCACGCATTCGAAACGATACAGCATATAAAAGTCTTGTAAACAGTAAAACAATAATTATGTGGCTCAAGTTTGAATAGTAAAACAATAATTACTTGTAAATATAAATCCATGTTTCCATTAGTATATGTTGAAAAATAATTATAAATAGTGGTGTAAAATCCAACCTCTTAGAACTTTGAGTGTGGAAAATGATGAAATTTAACTGTTGATGAGAAATTTGTTATTTTCAATGTAACATGTGCAATAAAAAATACATAAAAAATTTGAAAATTTACAAACCTGAAATCTGAAAATATAAATTTCTGAGTAAATAAAGAGAGAATGAGAGAGAGAAATAAATAAATAAATAAATATATAAATAGAGAAGTTGTTTTGAGATTTGAATTTGAGTTTTGGGGGAGAACTTTTGGGCGGAAAAATAAGTTTTGTGAGGTTAGATCTGAACCATTGATTTTAACCCAATTGAATGAGAGCCACTTGATAGCTTTTTTTGTGTTTTATTATATAGATGAGCAAAAGTAGTTGCAGGTTCGCCACCTAAGCACTTTCGCCCTCAAGTTTGATATATTTAGACTGTTATACCCGTACGGTAAATGACTTTATAGCATTCTCTCTCTCTCTCACTGTGAATTGTTTTATTTATTTTCATTTTTTTAATCCTTAACTATTGAACACCTCCAAAAAAACATGAAATTTATTTTATCCTTCTAGGCTACTTAAATAGAGAAATGATAATTAGGATTATTTAATTAGATATAATTAATTCTATAATATAATAAAAACAACCAGGATAGTTTAGGGGGAAAATTTCCCACAAAAATAGATGGAACCAGTCACGTGAGGTCATGTGCCCTCTTTTTTTAACAGAGTATGACGAACAACAATTACTTTTAGCCCATAGTATACCAAACAGCAAAAAATATATATGAATAGGATTTTCTGCAAACTCATGAAAACTATGTAGCGCTTACTTAAATTTACGCCTATTATAAATGCATATAGTTTATAATACACTAGGGAAAAGATATATTATGCATAATATTCCATTACTGATTTCAGTATAATTATAATAATAATAAAAAACATAATCCATTTTGTTAAATATAAACTAAAATTTAGTCAAAATCATATAAATTAAAAGTTTTTATGTGTGATGATATGTTAGTAAGAATTAAAATGTAATGGGTCTATGATCGAGCCCATTTCTGCTGATGCAGGTGCCTAGGCTAAACCTGGGGTTGATACTTGATGGTAAGCTCTTCCTTTGTCCCATCCGCTCTCCCTCTGTTCAATATACAGATCCATACACTAATTTGTTCTTTGTTAAGAAGGTGTGTATTGTAAAAGCCTCAAAGATATATATCTTCTATGGCTTGAATGCACTTTATGCGGATGTACATGAACTTCGGTTGTTATTTCTTGAATTCAATTTTCTTTTTATCTTGTACTTTGAAGCATTTGCCATGTCCAAAAGAGAGGAAGGAAAAAGAATATAAATCAACCCTCTTTACTTAATGATATGGGTAAAAATATAACTAAATTGAGACCGTTCAAATCGGGCACGAATCTTAAAAATCTCAGGGATAAAATGATAATTTCACATACAAACGGGCCTATAAATAAAAATTGAGTCTCTTTCAAGTCAATAATCCAAAAACGGATCTTTCTTACTGGGTTGTCATAACAACCGCTAGAATAACCCCTAGAATTCATCTTCAATCAACAGAAGAACCCCTAGAATAGGGAGGGATGAAGAAGTATCTATCACAAGAACAGAACTCCGAGAGTTCAAAGACTAAGTTCTTCAGGACTTTGACATAATTCCTCCCAAGACTCGACGAACCAATCCTCACCGCTCTACTCCTCCACAACGCAAAGAGTCTCATGGGTCCACCAGATTCGATATGCAAGAGGACGCCGTCCTTTGACGCCTCCGAAAGATAGAAGATCGTTAAGTACTGATGAAGCATGAAGAAGAAAAACATGAAAGAAGATATCACTCCGTCAGACTCCCCTTCTCTAAGAAAATCATTGAGGCTCATGTCCCTGTTAACTTCAAGATCTCAACATTCGAATCAAACAACGGAGAAACTGATCTGGTATACCACATTGAGAGTTTTAAAACCCTCATGATGATCCACCAAGCATCTGACTCTCCCCTTTGCAAGACTTTCCCAACAACCTTGAAGGGATCTGCACGGGAGTGATTCACTCGACTCTCTCCAGGGTCTATCTTCTCATTCGATCAACTTGAGGAGTTCTTCCTCACGCACTTCATTACCAACCGCACGACAGAGAATACAAGTGCCTCCCTACTTGACTTAAAGCAAAGAGACGGGGATTCCATCAAAAGTTATGTTCGGCATTTCACAGCCGAGTCTCGGTCCATCCCCTCACTCAACTCAGACATAGCCATGGCTGCCTTCAGGAAAAATGTAAATCATGATTACCTCAAAGCCTCTCTTGTCAAAAGACCTCTCGAGGACTTTTCCGACCTTCTACAAAACGTCGAGATACATCCGAGTTGAGGATGCTATTCGACCTCAAGAACAGAAGGTGACCTCATCCGGGAACAAAATGAAGAGCACCAACGAAGACAAACCCAGTAAGTCCCAGAAGGATGCCACATGTCAGCGTCGTCCACCCCCACTGCCTCAATTTGAGAAGTATACTCCGCTTAATGTCAGCATCTTTACAATCATCACCAGCTTATCGAACCTCCTAATGCCCAACGGTATCATCTAAGACCTCAAATTCGGCCTCAAGCCCTGCTCGAATTTCTTGGCCTTCTTCGCTTCATCAACCACCAGCTCCGGTGCATACCTCGACAGCTGCACGAACTTAGTCTCATATTCGCGCACTGTCATGCTGCCTTGCTGCATATTGAATAATTCCATCGCCTTCTTCTCCTGAATGTCCAGGGGAAAATAGTGATCCCTGAATTCCTCAGGAAAGGCTTCCGAAGTCACCTGCTCTTCCTCAAACATCCTCTTCACCGACTGCCACCAGACACCAGAATCTTTCTCCAGCTGCACTGTAGCCAATTTCACCTTGTTGGCTGCAGGGGTTTCGAAAACTTTGAAGACTACTTCCATCAGTCTGATCCAATCATCGGCCTCATTTGGATCAACTTGCCCCTAAAAAACTGGCAGACTTCATCCGCTTGAAGGACTGCACCTACTTGATCTGGTCTGCATTAATAGGTACTAGCCCCGCTCCTTGGTTCCGGGTTGTGCTAGCTGCCTTGAATGCATTCAAATTTTGATACATTCTGGCAATCTCCGTCTCTAGATCATTGGGCCCCATGGGAACCTTCAGCCTTATCACCATTCCCACCATTCCTGGTTCTGGGTCCGGCCATTATACTGAATACTGCAAAATGCGGGAAAATGTTAGAGCATCACAACACACATCACATTCGCATTAACACCGTATTGAAAAAAATTTCAATCATGTTCAAACCATTTCATCTTGTTTTAATTTCTGGTGTAGTACTCATACTCTATTGCCCACACCTAGGTACTCACACTCTAGTTGTCCACCTAGGTTTGTTTTCTATATCATGTTTAACATTACTATTGAAGCGTGCTCTGATACTAACTCTGTAGCGCTCCGAATTTCCAATAAATAAACTCAGAAATACATGGCCTAATTCCCAGCATCTACCTCAATTGTAATTATAAACACATTACAAATACAGGAAAATTTTAAAACTTTTATTACAACATTTCTTTTACAAAGCACATCAGAAATTAACACCATGAATTACAATTTATTTTTACAACAAAGTTTCATATTTACACATTTACCTTCAATCATTCTACAACATATACGATAACATAAAACATTCTACCACATGCTCTCAACTCCATGTTAAAAGTACCTACCTGTGAAACATGAGACAAAAGATAACTCTAACCCTCAAAACTACAGGGGTCAGCCATAACTGTGTGAGTGATATTCAAAAAGAAATACATCTTAAACAAAACATAAAGAACGAGATCATAGTCAACATATTAACATGGTAATAACAATGAAATATGAAATAACAATAAAAGAAACGTAAATCATCAAGTGAACTAGGCTAAGTGTCAAGTGTAGAAAACAAAAAACAAACATAAATCAAGTTAAGAAAATAACAAATGCATACGATGAAAACTAATGCACACTTGTCGAACCTATGCTCCCCACTCTACATAGATCCGGTGCTTATCGTTCTCCACTTTATAGGGTTCGATCCCACGTTATGCAACTATCCTACTAAAATGACTACTATGAGATTTAGACATTTTGCAAGTATCGGTTCTCTCCCTTGGAATACTGGAGGCCAATCCCACTCACGTGGATCATTCTGTGGCCTATTTCATCCATCGGCCCGGAATACTAGGGATTGCCTCATTCCGCATGTCATCCTGGAACCCTCATTGCACAAACATCCCATGAGCATCGCTCTCGTCCTTGGAATACTGGAGACCAATCCCATTTATGTGGATCATTCTGTGACATATTTCAGCCATCATCCCGGAATACTGGGGATTATCTCGTTCCTCGATCATCCTGGAGTTCATAACTCACGTTTGCTCCCATTTCATCATATCACCATTCTAGTGTCTGTCTTTATATTTATTAAGTTCATTTAATTAACCACAATTACCCTAGAGTTGGTGTACCCTACCGGACTTAACTAAACAACATCAAGGCCCCAACTGGCCATAAACCACAAAATCTCAGCTGCCGGCATACTAGGGTCCCACACAACCTCTAGAGACTTACAACTCGAAGTAACAACATGAATCTTTCATTTAAACTCTTAATTTCATTGCCAAACTTGTTCACATTAAGAACTTCTTCAAATCAAGCCAATTCAAAATAATTTATCCACATACTTACAAACCCCAAGTAATAGTCATGTAAATCAGAAACTACTCGCCAAGAAAAACTGAAATTTACATTTTCAAAATCACGGAAAATCACAAATCCTCATTCTCTTGAAATCTATAAATATTTCACTTTCTAAAACTGTGGAAATAAAAATTTAATTCTATTACAGATTGAAAGTATAGCTCTCTGAAAGATATAGTAATCTGTAGCAAGACCTCATTTGAAACAGTAAATCAATAATCCATAAGTTTGAAGAAATATTGACTCGAAGAAATGAAGTAATAGTGCAAAACAGAGCATGTTGGTCGACCGTCAGTCATAGTGTAAAATACTACGGTCGACTGACACTATTAAGTAGAAAACCAAACACAAAGATGTGACAGTAGACAGACAGACGTAATGCAAATCTCTGCGGTCGCCTGTCAGTGACAAAATGTGGCAACAGCCAGACGTGGTAGTCGACTGCAGCGACTAGTTCAAAAGAACAGCGGTGCAGTCGACCGACATGCAGTATGTCAGCCAAAAACTTCGAAATTCCCAAAAAACTGATATGTGTGTGTATATATATAAATATATGATTTCATCTAATGAATCTACAATTTTCGCAACCTTGGCCAAATCCATTTCGGTTCATATGACAAATCAAACTCTTTCATAAACTTCACAAAATACCAATATTCCAAATTCACAGTAGTGAAATAAAAGTTATAAAGAAGATATATTTTTCATAAAATTCTTGAAATATTAGTAAACGCAGTCATGAAATCCTTCTTGTACAGAAACATGAACATACATATACATCAAAACTGAGATCTATCAAGAAGTAGACATTCATTAATCAATATTCCGAATTTAACTCATAAATTCTCAAGTCTTCCCCTTTCACATCAGTCCAACTCAAACGAAAGTAAAACTCCTCATACCCAGTCAAAATAGTGCATAAAAACCACGAATAAAGGTTCATCATTCATGTATGTGCATACATGAAACCATCGTCTAATTGCATACTAGTTACACATGATATAACACAATAAAGTAACCACTTTCGTGAAGTAAAATTTAGAACTTTATCGACTAGATGTCAAATCCTAAAAGCCTCCTACAAATTCTACATCAATTCATACATAATAAATCCGGCATGGTATATATAAAAAAATTGGAAATTTGTGAAATGTCGATTTTTCAATCAACCCTACATAAGGGATCATACATCGATTTCTACTTGTTCATGAAGATGTTGTTTTGATTGTGCATTCACTTAGAGCCATCTCATAATGGTTCAACTTTAGATTAAAGTTTTATAAGGTCTCAACATATGAGTTATTCAATTCATGATATAATTAACTCATCATAACATTAAATAACAGCCAAGATGTGAGAAATACCACTTATTCATAGAATTTGTTCACTACATCAAATATACAATCTTGTAGCATGCATCCTACTAGACAAGTCATCATACTCAACAATATAGAACAAAATAAAAGTATCACTCGCCTTTAAAAGGGATTAACTTGAAGGGAAATAAAGAAATAAAAAAGCCTTCTCCTTGCTTAGCAAAAGCTCCAAGATCCAATTCTCCAATTCTCCAATTCTCCAATTCAAGAAATATGAAGAGAAATTTAGTTTGGATTTCACAACCCGGGGGGGGGGGGGGGGGGGGGGGGGGTTAGACCGGGATGCACTTTTAAGGGTTTTGGAGAAGTTTTACAAAATATTCTTTCAAGAGATATCTTTACATATATAGTCTTATCACATTAGGTAGTTAATTAAACCAAATGAGGAGGATTTAAATCCCTCAAACCTCTCCAAATCTGGCCGGCCTCAACTTCCACCCTAGAAAAAATCAACTTTCAAAAATTTTCCTCCAAGTGGCACTTTTGCAAAAAGACCCTTAATTTAACAATATTTACTAAAAAAATACCAACAGTGACTTATAAAATCCAGAAAATTTAAAATTAATATTCACTAACAGATATTAGGCCCTACAATTAAAAATTCTTGACTTTTTGTTTCCCAAGAAAAATATTTGCATGTGTTTTGCACGTGCAAAAAAGGTAAATTTCAGAAAAAATTTATTAAATTACCAAAAATTTACTTTAATTTATTTATTAATTCCAAAAACACAATTTTAAATTCTAGGGTGTTACATTACTCCCTTCTTAGAATAGTTCTGTCCTCGAAACTACCGCTACTAAAGATACAATCACAAAATTGGGAATACAATTTAAAAGAATACAATCACACAAAAAGAAATTCAATTAAAGCAAAAGAATACAATCATACAAAGAGTTCGGGAAAATCTTTCTTCATACGATCCTCTGGCTCCCAAGTAGCTTCCTCGAACACCTAGTTCCTCCACAACACTTTGACCATAGGTATCACATTATTCCTCAATACCTTCTCTCGACGGTCAACAACCTCCACAGGCTGCTTCTTGTAGCACAAGTTCAACTGTAGAACTTTGGGCACTTCCGCCAATTGATGACTCGGATTTGGCACATACTTTCTCATCATCGACAAATGGAACACATCATGCACTTGTGCCAATTCCTCATGTAATTCCCACTTATATGATGTCTTACCAATCCGCCTCAAAATCCAGTATGGCCCAATGTATCTTGGCGCCAACTTGCCTTCCTTCCCAAATATGATCACCCCTTTAGTCGGAGACACTTTGAGGAATACTGCATCCCCAACCTCAAACTCTAAGTATCTACGCCGAGTATCTGCGTAGCTCTTCTGCCGACTCTGAGCCTCGACCAACCGCTTACGAATAGCTCGATCTTCTCTAACGCCTGCTACACAATCTCGGGCCCAAATATCTGCCTCTCACCAACTTCATACCAACAGACGAGTGTTCTGCACTTCCTCCCGTAAAAAGCCTCATACGGCACCATACCAATACTTGCATGGTAATTGTTGTTATAAGCAAACTCAACCAATGCCAAGTACCTCTCCCAGCTACCACCAAAATCCATGACACAAGCCCTTAGCATATCCTCCAATACCTGATTCACCCTCTCTGTATGACCATCGGTCTACGGATGAAAAGCAGTACTGAAGTCAGTTCGGGTACCCAAAGTTGCCTGCAAACTCTTCCAAAACCTCAAAGTGAACCTTGCATCTCTGTTGGAAACAATCGACACTGGAACTCCATGAAGTCTTACAATCTCATCAATGTACAACTCTGCCAGATCTTGAAGGACCAAGTAATCTTCGTAGACAAGAAGTGAGCCAAGTTGGTCAAACGATCCACGATAACCTAGATCGATTCGTTGCCCTTCGAACTCCTCAAAAACCAAGTAATAAAATCCATGCTGATATTCTCCTACTTCCATTCGGTTATAAGCAATGGCTGTAACAAGCCTCAAGGTTTCTGATTTTCCACCTTGAATTGCTAACAAGTCAAACACCTCACCTCAAAGTTCGCTTCATCTCTTCATCCCCAGCCACCAAAAGTGTTGTTTGATGTCCTTGTACACCTTCATGCCTCTAGGATGTACTGACAACAAAGTACTGTGTGCTTCATGCAAGATACTCTTCCTCAAATCTGCATTCTCCGGTACACATAACCTCTCGCCTATCCATAGAACCCCATCTTGGACACGGAACTTTGATAACTTGCCATCGAAAATCTGCCGTAACATCTTCTGAATCTCTGCATCTGATTTCTGACCTTCCATAATCTGCTCCTTCAATGAGGCCTGAACCCTCAAACTGTGCAAATGATGCCCCCAAACCTTGTAGTACAACCTCAATACCTGCCCGATCTAACTCTGTTGCCAACTCCCTCTAAGTCGTGATCAAACTCAACATACTACTCTTCCGACTAAGCTCATCAACCACCACATTCGCCTTGCCTGGATGGTACTTGATCTCAAGGCGAATGTCTTCCAACACTTCTAACCACCTTCTCTGCCAAAGATTTAGATCACTCTGCTGATAAATGTACTTCAAGCTCTTGTGATCAGTGAACATGTTGACCTTCTCTCCATATATATAATGCCTCCACTGCTTCAAGCCAAAGATAATAACTGCTAGCTCCAGATCATGCGTCAGATAGTTCTTCTCATGTGGACGCAACTGTCTCGAACCTTATGTAATAACCTTCCCTTCTTTCACCAAGACGCACCCCAAACCTCTAAGAGACGCATCACTGTAGATATCATAGTCCTTCACAACGCGGCAAAGCAAGGATAGGCGCAGTCGTCAACATTTCCTTCAACTCCAGGAAACTTGCCTCACACTTATCAGTCCAAGTATAATCCACATTCTTCTGCATCAACCTTATCAAAGGAACTGCAATCAGTGCGTACCCCTGAATGAATCGCTTGTAATACCTAGCCAATCCCAAGAAACTCTTGACTTCCTTCACGGTCGTCGGTCTAAGCTAATTCATCACTGCTTCAATCTTCTGAGGATCGGTGTCCACTCCCTCCTTAGAAAGATATGACCAAGGAACGCTACCTCGAGCTTCCAAAACTCACACTTCGACAGCTTGGCATACAAGTTATGTTCCTGCAACTTCTTCAATACCTCTGCCAAGTGCTCAACATGCTCATCCTTCTACTTTGAATACACCAGTATATCATAAATAATGACCACCACAAAGGAATCAATAAACGGCCGCAAGATTCGGTTCATCATATCCATAAACACTGCCGGCGCACTCGTCACCCCGAATGGAATCACCAAAAAATCATAAAGCTAGGGTTGGCCACCGGACCGGGCTAACGCATGACCTGCTCGCCAAAACCCGGCCCGTTAAGATACGGTTCAGGTCTGGGTCGAATCTGCGAGTCTAAGCGGGTCGATCCGGGTCATCTAATTTGGGTTTCCAAACCGTCAAACCCGGCCCGTCAACCCGGTGAACAATGCTCAACCCGCCTACCAACTCGTGGGTCGACCCGTGGGTTTCGAACCGTATGACCCGTACAGGTCAAACGTTCGACCTGCGGGTCCAACGGTGAAAAAAACAGCCAACGACTATTTTAGCCATTTTTTTGTTTTTTTTGTTTTCCCCTTATAAATACCCCTTAAACCACTCTAAAAATTTCACACCTTATTCTCTTACTCTCTCTACTAATACTACTCAATTCAATCTCAATTCTTTGTAATTTTGTCAACAAAGAAGTTAGCAACATAGAAGCGAAAAATTATGATCGTATCGAATTCAACATCCAACTACGTCTTCTTCAAGTCTTCAACTCCTCCAATGCTCCAACAAAGAAGCTTTCTTTCGCTCTATATACAAGTCCGGATTTCTACTTCTACTTCTACTTTTATTTTTGCTTTCATTCTATACGAGTATTCGCGAAGTACGGTAGCAAAATTTTACAACCCTCTTATTGTCTTGATTTTATTTTGTAGTGTAAATTTATTGTATCAAATTTGTTTATTGGTTTTTTGATCTTCTCTCTCACAACCCTCCTATTGTTTTCTAATTTTTTTTTAAAACTTATCTCGCCTAGATTGTATTTAATTTTTTCACATACACTACTATATCAATATGTTTAGATCACAAGGTAGCAGCCGTAGCCAAAGTGGATAAGATTCCACCTGCACTTCTCGTAGGCCTCCTATTGTTCTATAAAATGAGCCCGCCAAAGAGTACCATATGACCGAACACATTCGTACACATGATGTGTTTGTGGGAGACATAGACATAGAAGAAGAACAACTAACACAAGCAACCGAAACAACACAACCGGGTAGTAGTAGGAAAACTAGAGGGGAAACTAGTATTGACGCAAATTTTTTGATAATGTTCCCGACAAAGAAAATCCGGGTGTTGGTATAAAAATTTGTAAAACTTTTTCAAAAGCATACAAATGGAAGAAGGGTGAGGGGAAGGGTACAATTAAATGACACATCCAATATGTACACAAGGAACTTCTTGTAGACTTACCCGGACAACAGAAAATCCACCCTAGGACCGGTCTAGTTGATAGCCACCCTTATGATCCCGAACTTGTTCGTCGGGAAATGGCCCGACTAGTAATTAAGGAAGAGTTACCATTAGTCTATTCCGAGAGTAGGGACTTAGAAACTTTTAATCAAACCGCATTAAACTCTCAATTTAAAAGAATCCCTAGGAATACTTTGAAGTCTAATTGTTTTAAAATGTATAATGAAATGAGAGAAGCTTTGATTGCCATTTTATGGAGTTTAACTTGTAGAGTTTTTTTAACTTCCGATTGTTGGATGGGTTGCAACAATATTCCACTGATGGGAATAACTTGTCATTGGATCGAGAGTGATTGGATTATTCAAAAAAGGATCATATCACTTGCCATGTTGCCTTATCCCCATAGTGATAATGAAATTGCAAATCATATTTTAGAAATTTGTGATGTTTTTCATATTCGTGATAAAATTATGTGTATAAGTTTTGATAATGCATCTAACAACAATGCATCAATTAGTATATTGAAAACTGCATTAAACCCTCCATCTAACACTATTTTTCATGTTAGATGTGCATGTCATATTTTAAATTTATGTGTTCAAGATGCATTAAAAATAGTCGAACCATATATAGTTAACATTAGAAATTGTGTACATTTTATTGCATTAAGTTGCCCTATATTTCAAGAATGAAAAGCTTGGTGTAGGCTTAAAATGTACATTTTAGAAAATTTCCAAACGATGTTACACCGATGGAACTCTACTTTTGATTTGCTACATGTTGTTACTGAATATAAAGCATGTATAAATGATTTTTTTATGGAAAAAAAAAAATATGCCAAATTTTGAATGCTCCCCAAGCTTGGTTTTATACCGAATCTTTGTTAAAAATTTTAGAACCTTTTAAAACCGCAACTTTCAAATTTTCAAAATCTTATGAATCTACTTCTAGTAGCATTTTTATTTCAATAGTTACTATGATGCAAACTTTAAAAGAAATTATCGTTGATGCTTTTATTGGTCGTATTGTGAAACTTGCATATACCAAAATTTTGAAGTATTTTAATCCTCCTCCTATGTTGTATTATATTGCTACTGTGTGGATCCTCGTATCAAATTATAGGGTACGAAGAGTTTGATTGAAATATTTTTTAATTTACTTGGGGAAGATGATTCTGAAATTGATTTCGAAACATTTTTAGCTAAATTTAAAGCGACATTAAATAACTTGTATGATTTTTATGATAGAGGTTTTTCATGTAGTAATACTACTACTTTAGTTAGTTCTTCTTCTGCTACTTCTAGAGGTAAGGATAAGAATAAATTAGATGATACCACATTTAATTTACTTACACAACTTCAATCAAAAAAAACCTAGGACTAATCAACCAAATGAATTACATTTGTATAATCAACAAGATTCTGAAAGTTTTACTTCTACACTTGATATTTTACAATGGTGTAAAAACCATGAACATACTTATAGTATTCTTAAATTTATGGCTAAAGATCTACTAACTCCTCATGTCTCTACAGTTGCTTTATGTAGCGTCCCGATTTCCACGTAACTGGGAAACCGTGACACATGCCAAGATCTTTCCTTCAATTAGTCACGATACACAAAAAAGCTAAAAATTTAAAAACTTTTCTTCAACACAAAGTTACCGTGCAGTAATTACAAATATCAGTTTGTAATACCAACTGTAGCGCCTGCCCTTTTTCCTTTTTTGACTCCAAACTCAATTCTTCCAATTTCTATATCACTTTAAACATAAACTAAAATAGTTATGTTTCAAAGAAAAATTGGGCAGAGTCTCCCCTGTAATTTCTGCCCCAAAACAGAAAAAGCTTACGGAATTCTGCTCTAAATTCCGTAGCTCACATTACAGGCAATAATATCACGGGCTCTCCAGGCCAAAATGAGCATCATCATACAGGCAATATATATATATGCTCTGGGGGCCAAACTCATAACGGTATATCAAATATCAATTAAAAACTATAAATCCTTTTGAAAACGTAGTAAGTTTTTAGAAAATAACTTGTAAAAACCTACCACGACGCCCGGTACTCCACAACGAGATGGGTACGGGTCAAAACCATATCATGCCACCTCACACTATACTCTTCATCATCATCCACATACTTATACATCAGAAATACAATTTAGAGCATGAAACCTTTACTATTTACAATTAAACCATAACAATTGGTAAAGTGAAGCTCTACTCCACAGAAACCTGAACCTATACCTCACCTCTGCACTGCTGAAGACCTATAACAGTAGGGGACCTAGGGTAGTCCAGGGACTCCCTAACCCCCAAACACTAAGGGGTTAGCCATTTCTGGTGTGAGTATAATTTATTAATAAGTAAATAAATTAACTTACGAGTAAAACATAACGAACTCAAAATTTCCAAGATAAGCAAATCTTACTCGACATCTGAACATGTAAACCTCATAATGGGATTCCACATCCAATACTCTCTAAGTCATCACCTGTATGTATATCCATACCCGCTCATAATATACTTATCTTTAGTAATCATTTGAATAGCCCCTCTCATAATACAAATATCAATCTTATTGCATAATATCACGTATCACATCATAGACATATGCATTCATTCGCATACTACCACATTCATCCATGTCCAACCTAGCATCTCATTGCACATTACCATTTACATGCAATGCATCACAATATACTCCACATCCCAACATGGTTTGGCAATAACATATCACACCCCAAGCTGATAGCTTGAGTAATAATCACCACACCCCAAGCCGAACTTGGGTGATATCACATCACGTCCCAAGCCCATAGCTTGGTTATTAATTTACTTCAACTATCACACTCGCAATTCATCTTGAATGGAAGAGACACGTGTACATATAATTGATGTGCCAATGTATGTTATGACTTAAACTCTAATGCAAGACTACCAATACGATGATGCTCTTATTCTAGTGCAATGTCAACTAAACTAGGATGCTCCTATTCTAATGTCAGCAAGTCTCCGAAGCAACATGCAGTCCATACTACATGCAACCCTTCTCAAGCCATTTCTCCATATATAGGGATTTGAACCCGCATTATGAATTCTAATTGTACACAACCTGTTCCTGACAGATACAACGTGACTGATGAGATTGCAGATGTGGTCAAGTTCCACTAATGCAGTCCGCCAGTGGTGTCCATGTTCGCCATTGCTACCCGGCTAATCGGACCTCACTCAAAACTAGACGAACCCAATGTATCGGGTGTCATTCCAAAATCCAAAATCATAGGGTCTCGCAAGCGCAGGGTAGCGCGACGCCTACCCTGTGGCGCCCCTGGGGTCTCGCAAGCGCAGGACTGCACAATGCATCATGTGGCACCCCAAGCCACGGTACTTCAGGAATTAACAGCGCGAGATACGCAACCCGTGCTCCCAACTTGTGAGACGGCACCGTACGTATCCCTTTGACAGGAAGGCGCAACCCAATAACACCACCTAAGATCGGCCCCAAAGAAAGGTTTGGTCGTACGGTGCACCCTACTACCAACTCCCCTTCTTTCTGGCAAAAAGGTTAAGTAATGATTTTATAAGTCACTACCCTAATGATATTACTACTCCTACGCAATCTTACATAATTTCCAACTTAGATTGTCATGGTCCAATTCGTGGTCCCTCGATCCAAGACTCGAGTAACGAGATCCCCCTCACTCATCCCTACCCCTATCTTGGATTCTACCAACACTCTCGGCCCACGGTCAACCTACATCGGTTAAGATCCGTCGATGCCCAAGGTGAGATCTATCCATTTACTCTAAGGTGGTAGGATGTGGTCTTGATGGTCGATGACCCCTAGGGTAATAATATCACCCTAGATGAGCACAACAACTGGGTGCTAGCTAACAAGCTATATATGAGTAAACAGAAACACATACGAGCCAACAAGCTACGTATGAAACCAACTACTACATACGAGCCAGGCAAGCTATGTATGAGATAACAATATAAATACCAGCCAAATAAGCTGCGTATGAGACCAACAGCTATATACGGCCCAGTCGAGCCACGTACGAGCAAATCACATACCAACAACCATACAGGTAATCAACCTGAAAGCAACCAACCATGCTTACTAGCAAACTTGATCTTCTATAATTAGAAGTAACAGAAGAATCTACTATAATCAACTTAGCATGGGTTTCTTCTAAAATCAACTCATCATGGCATACCTACTATAATCAATTCAACATGAGTTCTTTCTAAAATCGACTCAACATGATAGGTTTACTGGAATGTCACATAGGCATGAATGGGTTCTTCTCACAACTCCAGTATGATGTTCTACTACAACTTAACCATGGGTTTCTTTCTACAACAATTCAAGTATGGATTCTTACTATATCACAAGTGTGGGTTCTTTCTCTACAACAATCTAAATCCATAGGACGGGTTATTCTTACTCACTACTTCTAACCACTAAAATGGGTTCCTTTAGCATCCACAATTTACTCAACCCTCAAAATGGGTTCTTTCTCAACCTACAACAACTCATACCCAAAGATGGGTTCCTTTGGCATCCATAATTCATATCAATACCTTAGTTTATTCGAACCTCCTTGATCATCAAAATACGTATATCAACCCCTACACACCATATTTTGATACCATCATATGAACATAACTCACTCCCATATACACGTCTATGTTATTCAAACATCTTTTAAAACATCAATACATAAGTAAATCATACTCACATATTCCTCAACCACAAAATACATACGATAAAATAGTACTCACATATTTCTATAATCACAAAAATACGCAAATAAATTACGCTCACTATATTTCTTAAAACACAAAAATATATAAATAAATTAAACTCACCATATTTTTATAATCACAAAATACGTGATAAATCGATACTCACATAATTCTTAACACACAAAAACACATAATAAATTAACACTCACTATATTTCTTAAAACACAAAAATATATATAAATAAATTAAACTCACGTGTTGTTCAAACCACAAAAATATATATAATAACTAACTCACATATTCCGCGAAGATCCGACGCGCCACCATGCCACCTCGCATCCAAGGTCGCAATATATCCTATCATCAATTTCAAGCAATTAAAACTCAAATCATCCAAACCAATTATAAAAGCTAATAACACCATCTCAAATGTCACACAAGCGTTTATTGAAAGCTTGGGATATACACGTGCGATGCACGTAATAAACTAATGCCAACGAGATTCTTATTTTCCAACAATTACTAAATCGCCCCCAAAATATTCTAATAGCCCAACTATAATTTCTATTCCTATATGAGAATTAATTCATATCCATGTAATTCTCTTTTACAAACCCGAAACCTCAATTTACTAATAACTTACAATCTCTCTAACAATCCACTAATTTCTCACATCTATCACTTCCAACATCTCTAAATCTTTCTACCCTAATATTCATACTCAATAAAAATTAACCCAACTAACTTTTATACAATAAAATAGTTAGGGTTTTACCTTCCCGAATCCATTCGAAAATCCGACGCTACCACCATGTAGAGAATCCCTCATTTAGTCTACCCCTCAATTTAATTTGGAATCGATGAAGGATCGGAGGGGATTTGAGGTGGGGGAAGGAATCATCGATGGGTTCTTTTGGGTTCTTTCCGATCGGGATGGAAATGGGAGAAGGAGAAGAAGGAGGAAGAGGGAACGGGGGATCGGGGTTCCTTTCGACCTTGGCTGGCGTGCGAACGGGAGGAGGAGGGGAGGAGAAAGAGGCCGGGGCTCTTTTGGGTCGGTTTGGGAACGAACGGGAAGAAGAAGAAGAAGGGAAGAAGGAGAGAAGGTGGGAGAGAGGAGGGGGTTTTTGTAAAAAGGGAAATAAACAATAATATATGGATAAATATCTAAAGGAATATCTCGTATAAGCTCCCTAGCTTTAATACATTTCAAATAAAACCCAACTCTCTACTTTAATAATCCAAACAATACAAAATACATTAAAACTACTTCGTAGATAATCCGTATAAAATTAATTTCATTTTCGAAAATAATAATAAAATAAAGTAGACAATATATCTTATATTTCTCAATCAAAATAATTATTATCAGAAAATACATAATCGCGCGAAATTCTCAATCGCGCACACCTTTCGATGCAAAATAGCCATATGCTATTTTCCGGATCGTTACACTTTACAAAGTGCATTTTCTACAAGTGGCAGGATTATAACTGATTACAAGAATTGCTTGAAGCCCCAATTGTTGGAGATGCTCGTCTGCACGGAAGAATGGATGAAGGCCGAAAATAGGATTCAAGGAAAAGGGTTTGACACGTCTACAAGTGGAAGCAACTCGTTGAAGGAACAACAACAACAACAATAGAAACCAACATGAAGAATTGAAGACCAATAACAACAACAAATTGAAGACCAACAGATTGAAGAAAATTGTAAATGTATAAAAAATTGTATAAAATCTTTGTTTGTTTTTTTGATGAAACCGGATAGAGTCTCTCGACTCCAGCCACACCAAAATGAATATATATAAATAAGTCAAAAGTAATAAACAGGACTAAGCTTACAAGAAGTAAACCCCTTAGCAGACTCATAATTACAAACGAGAGAAAATATAAAATAGAACAAGGAGACAATAAACAAGAAAACACTCCAGTATAAGGGAAGGGGCACTGCTGGGGGATGCCATAGGGGGGCCCTAGATGCGGCGAGCGAAGAAGAAAGAAAGCAGGGTAGTGAAGCCAAAAAACATTACAGTCCACCGCATGACGAGCCGCAGGAGTGGACGACCGAACAGAGCAAGATGGGGCGAGGATGAAGACGCGACAGTGAGGCCCAGAGGATGAACAATGTAACCGCGAGGCCTCAGAACCACCTGACCAACAGGGTGCAATACTGCCAGGGGACAGCGATGGCACTATAAGAACTCACTTGCAAGGATATGCACACAGGCACAAATGCCTCAAGCCATACAAGTGCAAAAGAAGAGTACCACGCTAAGTATACAGTCTAAGCTCGAGCAGCAGAACCACACCATAAAAATAGCCAATGAAACATCTAAATACCCACCCATGAATACAGCTATTCAGGCCTCATCACAGACAAACAATCGAGCATAAGCAGAAACAAGCACCAAAAGGCCAGGAGTAACAACGAGGATCTAATACAGGATCTAAGCAAACGCACTCAGGCAAAAACACAAGCTATATTAATCTAATCACAGGGTGAAACACAAAAAAGCCGCTAAAGTGGAAGACAAAGAAGCATAATATTATAAGCCTCGAAGGGTATAAAGAAGATCTCCAGCATGCCCACACAGATATAGACTAAACAGAAAGACAAACAAAATGGGTAACGAAAAGCGGGGGAGAAGCTAAACCGCTACACAGACCAAAATCCCGATGAAACAAAAGATCGAACCAGAGCATCGTCACAACCAAAAGCCAAGGATCCATCAATAGCGATCAGACCTGCGAAGGAGAAGGGGTGAGAACACATTTAAAGCCAGTGGAAGGAAAGAGTAAAGCATTCTCAGTAAAATAAGTATTCAAGAAAAATTGCTGATGATAAAAAACAGAAAGAAAAACGCACTGATGGTACACAGTGCTGGAAAATAAAAGCGTATAAAACCAGTGAAGAAAGATGGTGAATAGGGCTGGGGAAAATTAAATGCACTGCAATAACGCGAACAAGAGTAATAAGCTCATAAGAATAGTGCTGAAGGAATAATAACAAGTGGGAGACCCTTATGAAAGTAAAATTAGGGAGGTAAAGCTTGCAAGTTATAGAGACAACGAACAGAGTCAAGTAATCTCTGATAATCAAGCGGGGGTCTACCCTTGTAACTCCGGCCTGCGCTCCAGAGATTGAACAAGAAAAGGAAGGCATCAATCAATGCGCGAGAGGAGGAGGATCGGTGCTCAAACACTCTCTTGTTCCTTTCTTTCCAAATAATCCATATGATAATATGAACAGAGAGCATCCATGCATTGGAGAATCTAGTGTCAGAAGGAATAACGGACCAAACATCAACTAAGGTGGGGGGGGGGGGGGGGGGGGGGATCCCGTAATCCACGCTAGTGAACAAATCTTCCATAAAGGAAGGCTGAGAGGGCATTGAATAAATAGATGATTAATATCTTCCGAGTGTTGGCCGCATAGGGTGCAAAGTTGCCCCCACGCTAAATTCCTCCTGTTAAGAACATCAACAGTGAGCAGTTTACCATGATACGCAAGCCACGTATTGATTCTAACCTTAAGGGGAGTGGCAGAGTCCCAAATAAAATGAGCATCCGGAGATTGTACGCCTCTAGTGTTAAGAAAACTATAAAAGGATTTAACAGAAAAAGAACCAGAAGAATTCCAGCACCAAGCAATACCCTCACTAGGCCTCCAAACAGCGTTATTGAGGTGAGAGAGCAGATCATTGAAAGTCTCGGAGAGAGCTGGGGGGAGGTCAGTCAAAAAGGGAATGATCCAATGACACATGTCGTCGATCATCATAAAAGACTCTTCTACTGTAGCAGACGAATTGACCGCCAGACAAAATAAAGAGGGATACCCAGAGGAAAGTTTGATATTACCAAACCAAAGATCTGTCCAAAATTTCGCTCTAGAACCGTCAGCACATAAACGAGAGATACTGCAATGGAAAGCGGCTGATGCCTTCTAGACACCTTTCCAAAGGGGGGGGGGGGGGGGGGGGTAGACGATTCACCGTCGCAGGGAACTCCCACCAAAATGGGGAGCGAGAGCGATAGTCCTTGATACACTGAATCCAGGGTAAGTTGTCACGACAGTGAAGATGCCATAACCATTTACCTAAAAGTGCGATGTTATGGCATCTGAGATCCATAACACCAAGCCCTCCCTCCGATTTGGCCGTGCACATCATTTTCCAATGGCACAGGTGGGATCCCGGTTTAAAGGAATAAGATCCAGACCAGAAAAAGTTGCTTCTAATTTGATCAATTCTTTTTATAACCCAGGAGGGGAGGTAGTAGAAAGACATCCAATAAAGAGGCATGGCGGATAGCACCGAATTAATAAGGGTTAATCTACCACCTTGGGAAAGCATTTTGCCAGACCACACATTGAGCCTAGGCTTCCACTTTATCAATAAGTGGAGACCAGTCGGATCTATGCAGCTTGCCCCATCTAAGGGGGATGCCGAGGTAAGTGATAGGGAAAGACGCTGAGGGGCAGTTAAAAAAATTGGAAATCTCAGTTTGTCGGTTAGGGGATCCGCCCAGCCAGAGGACCAATGATTTTTGGAAATTGATCGAAAGCCCTGGAGGCTGATTCGAAGCAGTAAAGGAGAAGTTTGAGGTTCCGAAGGGAATGGGGGTCTGGTTTAATGAAAATAATGGTGTCATCTGTGTATTGCAGATTGAGCACTCCAGCAAAGTGGGGAGATTGACCGAGACCCTCAATCATATGCGAGTTCCAGGCATGCCTGAGGAGCTTGCTAAAAACATCAGCAACGAGGGAAAAGAGAAGGGAAGAGAGAGGATCTCCTTGACGAAGACCACATTTGATTTTGATTTTGTGACCTTCAGATCCGTTGATGAATAGCGAGGAGGTACCCGAGTACAAACTGGACCTAATCCATGAAATCCATTTGGGACCAAAACCTCGGTAGTTTAGAATGTCCAGAAGAAAATCCCAATTAACATTGTCATAGGCTTTTTGAAAATCAAGCTTGAGGAGAATGCCTTCCGATTGGGATCTATGACAAAGGGAGATGATTTCCTGCGCAGACGCCACACTATCTAGGATAAAACGATCCTTGATAAAACCCGACTGTGCCGAGTCGATCAACGGAGAGATGATCGCACTCAGCCTAGTCGAAAGGACTTTCATGATAATTTTAAAGGACGAATTGATTAAGCTGATGGGCCTAAAGTTAGTCAGGAAATGTGCTCCCACAATTTTGGGAATAAGCACAATGTGCAATTCATGATAATTTTAAAGGACAAAATCTTTGTTTGTTATAAAAAATTAGGATAATTGAAGAAAATCGAAATTGTATCAAAGAAATTTGTTATTGTATAAAATAAATTTGCAGAAAATCTTTGTTTCTTATTACAAATTGGGAAACTTGTATAAGTTGAAATCATATTAATAATATATACTTTTTTTTTGGGCAATTTCACTCTTTGATTCTTATTATTATTATTATTATTACATTTTTTTATTATTATTAAAATTACATTTTTTTAGTTAAAAAAAATTAGATGGGCCAACCCGCGACCCGACCTGACCCGGGTTGGACCCGAATGGGTTCGCGGGTTAGGCGGGTCGAGTTTTTGCAATTTCGACCTGGCCCGGTTGCCACTCAGTGTAACCCCCGTTCCCGTTTATACGGATTTGAATGTTTTCTTTCCCTGTATTCTTGTATTTAAAATTTTCCATATAAAATTTTCCACTCTTTTGAACCCAAATTTTTGCATTCATTTAAGTACCCGACTATTTTGTTTGAACCCAGAATTTCAACCTACACTATTTATCACTATTTGATTATTTAACTCCTGATTATTATTATTATTTTGAAAAATTCAAAGATCTTAATTCATTCTAAAATTTCTAGTTAATTATTTGATTTATACTAAAGCCCACCCTGTGATTTAATTATTGGATTTCCTTACTATGAAGCCCAATTCTATATTCATTATAATTACATTTTTATTAACATATTGTTTTAGAGCCCAATCTCATATTCTTTTATTCATATTTATTCTAATTTGTGAAGCCCAAATATAAAGCCCAAGTCTACAAAGCCAAACCCAGATTTATATACCCAACCTGTTAACCCATTATACTACCCTACCCAAATTCAACTACCCATATATAAATTTCTCCATAAAACCCCTCACATTCCCCCACTCTTCACATCCCGTAACCCCATAACCCCCACTCTCTCATAACTACCCATTATTATATTATATTTATTATTTTATATTATTATCTATTTATAAACCCCCCTCCCATTCTCTCTCTCCCACTCTCTCTCACGCTTCCCTCTCTTTCTTCCATCTCCCTCTTTCTATGTTTCGAAACGAAACAGAGAAGCTCCCCCTCCTTCGTCTCCCTCCTCCACTGAGCCCTGTCCTCCTCCGTCGACTGAAACCTCGACGTTCCGCCTCATCGCCACCTCCTGCCATTACTGTAACCTTCGAGAACCCATCGAGCTTCGTCGCCTTGTCCCCTGTCGTCCTCTCCGCTCGAGCCTACCGCTCGCCTCCCTCACCTTGCCATGCCCCATCGACGCACTGCACCGGTGCTCCACCATCGTCTTCAACCTTCATCATCCTCGCCATCGCCTGCTGCATCGAAGCTCCACCATCGAACCCAACATCATCCCCTTCGAGCTCGACCTTCGTCCCCTCGCCATTGCTGTGTGCACCATGCCTCTCCCCTGAGAGCGTCACCACTTTGCCACCTTCAAATCCGCCAGTCGCCGCCATCACTGCCACAGCCAACCGCATCGTCATCGCCAGTCCCCTGGCTCCTCCATCGAACCCCCCACCATTTCCATCTCCTCTGTTTCGGTGCGAAAGAGAGCTTCGCTCGAGCTCCTCCGTCTGTCGTCGCTACGTCGCTTTCCGACCGCCAGTGTCTCACCGTCAGTCGCCCTCACCCTCATTGCTGCTGTCGCTCCTCGCCGCATTCGCCATCGAGCCGCTCTCTCTTCGTCGATTGGTCTGAGAATAGAAGAGTTTGGTTTGTGGTGTTTGCTGTTCGCGAAGGAGGATCCCGATCCGGTGTTTGGTGCTTGGTTGGATCCGCTACTTTGCTATGCTGCTGTGTGTGTGGGTTTGCACGAGTTCGCACGTGTTTCCGTGTTCCGTGTTCATGGATTCGTCGCCCGGGATTCTCATTCCATTATTCTTTATATTTGAATTTCTCGTCTAACAGGCAAGTCATCTCACCCTCGAATTGTATTGTATCGTATTCGAGATTGTTTATTGAACTCTGCAAGTAGATCTATATTGATTATCATATATCTGCTATTGTTATCTATTGTTGGGATACTACGGATTTACATAAGCGAATCCAAGTAGTAGTCTTGACTTCGTGCCGTCTTTTGTCTCCAATTTATAGAGATCTTGCATGCATTCATGTAGTTAATTATTGAATATATGAATATGGATTGTTATTGTAATTCATGTCATGACATTGCACAACTATTGTAGATTGTATGCTAGTATTAATTATTCACATGATTGATGTTGGGGTAGTTGACTGTGATTAGTAAGAGTATGGACATTATACTGTTGATTCTTGATTTTGATGATTACAACACAATGCAAAGTTGTTGTGCTACTTCTTATATATTACAGGATATACACAAAGGCAAAATGTTCAAACAAGCTCAAAGCAAGTTGATCAATCTCTACAAGGTTCTAATGCTCAATTGTGATCAAGCATTCAAAGTCAAAGACAAAGGCTAAAGCTCCAGTTCAAGACTCAAGACTCAAGACAAGACTTATGTTTCAATGTGTTGTATTAAGTGTCTTGTAACAATTGTAACTTTTTCCTTTCTTTGAGTCATAGAATGATGTAACAGCCTTGTCACACGCACACACTCACACTTATTTTATAACTAAGCAATGCTTTTTCAAAAGATTAAAAGGTCGAAACAGTTTGATTTAGATCAGCTGTTGAGTACTAGTCAACTGCCTTATAACATCAGTCGATTATTCAGTACAAAACTGTCTGAACTCTTTCAAACTCTGACCAGTCGACTCATCATGGCAACCCAGTCGACTGTTCAAGCCGTTTTGACAGTTTTCTATTTTTAAACTTGTTTTCAAAATGAAAATATTTACTACCATTGTATGACAGTTGGGACTCAACCTTTCAATGGTCAAACGTCTCTAACTCTATAAAAAGAGTACAGAGGTCATTTGACAAAGGTTAACAACTTTTTCCAAGCAATTTGTTTCTCAAGTTCTCAAGCTTTTAGTTTTGACAAGAAAAAGCATTCACTTTCTAAGTCTTGGTTCTCTGAAATCAGTCTAGCATAACAGTGATTTCGTTTTAGACTGGTTTTGGAAGTTAACATAATAGCCACGTACAAAATCACATTCACAACAAGGCTATAGGTTGATTGTAAACATTTTATTGTTGTTTTTCACTCTCGAGTTGTGAGAGTGGTTCTCTCGGTTGGAGAGTAGGACTCTAGGTTGTAGAGTAGGACTCTAGGTTGTAGAGTCAAGGTTTACACTCTTGGTGGAAGAGTGGGTTGCTCTCTCTAGTTGTGAGAGAGGACTACGGGTTGGAGAAGGTTATTGTCTAACGCCGTAGGGTATTCTAATACTTTTTTCAAGAATAGTTGAAAATCTCAAGTGAGTTGATTGGGAACTGGACGTAAGTCGAGAGAACCGAACCAGGATACATCGTGTGTACTCTGTGGTTGTATTTCTTTAAACTTGCATTTGATTTACTTGTTTTTTAAGTTCTCTGTGAAACTTGTCTGGACAGTCGAATGCATTCCCTTTTAAGTCGACTGGTCAGACTAGTACTACATACTCTATGAAAACTTGTCTGGTAAGTCGACTGGTTCTTCTATAAGTCTACTGATCAGACTCGTCTTAAAATACTCTTCTTAACTGTCGCCCCAGTCGACTGGTTTCTCTTTTCAAGTCGACTGGACAGAAGAAAAAGTTTAATTCCGCAATTATTTTTTATAAAACACTATTCACCCTTCCCTCTGCCATTTCTTGCCTTGCCTACAGGATCCAACATATACATCTTAATACCTATTCACATAGACGTATTTGCTATGATTAATGTTGTCAACATCCATTGCATATTGATTGAATAAAAAATTGTTAACAACCCGGGGTTTAAGGGTGACTTAAGTAGTGGACAATATAGGAACTGTACTCGGAGGAGGGGCCCGTGTTTCCCTAAATATTGTTAATGGCTATTGTTTTATCGATGGATTGTGGCTTACGACAGTAACCCAATCTATCGTGTAACGTATCGAGGCCAATTATCTTATCGTGCAGTAATTATTGAATTGCAACTATTGAATATTGATTATCGTTGCCGAGTACATGAAATATAAATTCCACCACTAAGTCTAAACGTAACTTGTTTGCATGTAGCAACCATGTGGTAAATACATGAGACACATGAAGTGCTACATTAGTTCGGATTAAAATGAATAATAGACTTAAGATTGTCATCGCATCATCATTGCATATTTTCATCATTATTGAACTGTGTTATCGATTATTGATATCGTTTATTGTTATTATTATTCATCATTATAATTGCACATTGCATCGTTATCATTTTTCCATTGTTTATTGCCATCGACTCTATTGTTTATTGAATTCATTGTTATACTGTAAATGTCATTGTTTCATTGCTTTCTCTACTTGCTGTCCACGACTTTCTCTAAGGACATATTATTCTGTCTTTTAGATGAATAGCTTACAGGTAATCAAGGAGAATTTCCTGATGGATTAGGAGAACTACAATGGTGAAGAATGGATTGCATTGCCGCTTAATTGATTTTTGTTTTGTAATGAAGACTTAAATAATTGAACACTATTATTTCTTTGTATTGTGGGCTTTTGACCCGAATATGGTTATTGTTGTTTCTAGTGTTGGATTATTATTATATTTGGTTATTTCATGCTTAAATTTCAAGTATTGTTATTTATGTGATTACCCTTTCATTGCATGCGTGGTTGTATTATTCCTAGTTATATTGTTGAGTTGAATCGATAACAGCTTATGAATGACGCAAGTCATTCACTGAGCCAACGTCATGTGCTTGCATTCCGTATTTTGGAAAGCGGGGCGTGACACTCAGACTTGACCTGAACCTACCCTAGTTGGGTTCCAACCTGGACGGGTTCGACTCGACCCGGCCCGGTTAACCCATTTGCCAACCCTACATAATGCCCATGACGAGTCCTGAAAGCTTTTTTGCTCACCTCCTCTTCCTTAACCCGGACCTGATGATATCCTAACCGCAGATCAATCTTCGAAAATACAACTACTCCCTGAAGCCTATCAAATAGATCATCAATCCGTGTAAGCGGATACTTGTTTTGAATGGTCACCCTATTCAATTCTCGATAGTCAATGCACATCCTTATTGACCCATTCTTCTTCTTCACTAGGAACACTGGTGCAACCCACGATGAAGTACTCGGCCTAATGAAACCCTTACCTAACAATTCCTCAATCCGCTTCTTAACTTCATCTTGCTCTACAGGTGCCATCCTGTACGGAGCCTTAGAAATTAGAGCACTTCCTGGCTGAACATTGATGCAAAACTCAACATCTTGCTATGGCGGTAACCCCGGTAGATACTCTAAGAACACTGAAGGAAAATCTCTGACAATTGGAATGCCTCTGACCTCCTCTAGAATCATCAACTTTGATATAGTTGCAACCTGCTTCGAGTTCTTCTTCTTCCCTTGAAAAGTCACTGCGGGTCCTCCCGGTGCCTTCACTATCACTTCTTTGCTCTTGCATTCAATTGTAGCATCATAGATTGTCATCCAATCAATGCCCATAATCACATCTACTCCACAAACTTGCAGTTCGATAAGGTTAATACCAAAAATCCTCCCACCAATCTCGATATTACAACCCTCGTAATACCAATCAACAATCAATTCCTCTCCTGATGGTGTTGCCACTAATAAGACTCTACCTGGAAATATCTTAGGTTCCACACCAAAAGCTTTAGCAAAATTGGGCAACACAAATGTATGCAAAGAACGAGTATCAAATACAACTTTTGTTTTTATTCCATTAACCAAAACAAATCCTATTACATGAAGAATGATACTCAAAACTCCATTTTATTCTTAAACAAAGTTTTATTCAATACATTAAATAAATGAATCAAAATTCTTGCATACCCTGAATCACATCTTCTGAGTTACCTGCATCCTCCTCAGTCAATGCGAACACTCGCCACTGCCTCTGGAATTTGCTCCATTCGCACCATCCTTCTTAAGCTGATCGAGTCTGCATTAATCCGCTTAAAGGACTCCACTTGCTTGATCGAGTCTGCATTAATGGGTACTAGCCCCGCTCCTTGGTTCTGGGTCCTGCTAGCTGCCATGAATGCATTCAAAGTTTGATGCACCCTGGCATCTCAGTCTCCAGATCAAGTCGGGACCCGTGGGAACCTTCAGCCTTATCACCATTCCCACCATTCCTGGTCCTGAGTTCGGCCATTATACTGAATACGGCAAAACGCGGGAAAATATTAAAGCATCACAACACACATCACATTCGCACTAACACCCTATTGCAAAAATTTCAATCATGTTCAAGCCATTTGATCTTGTTTTAATTTCAGGTGTAGTACTCGCACTCTAATGTCCACACCAAGGTACTCACGCTCTAGTTGTCCACCAAGGTTTGTTTCCTATACCATGTTTAACATTACTATTGAAACGTTCTCTAATACCAACTCTGTAGCGCCCCGAATTTCCAATAAATAAACTCCACTTTACATAGATCCGGTGCAAGCCCTTATCGTTCTCCACTTTAAAGGGTTCGATCCCACTTTATTCAACTATCCTACTACAATGACTACTACGAGACTTAGACATTTTGCAAGTATCGGTTCTCTCCCTTGGAATACTGAAGGCCAATCTCACTTGCGTGGATCATTCTGTTGCCTATTTCATCCATCGTCCTGTAATACTGGGGATTGACTCACTCCGCAGGTCATCCTGGAACCCTTATTGTACAAATATCTCATGTGCGTCGCTCTCATCCTCGGAATACTGGAGACCAATCCCACTCACGTGGATCATTCTGTGGCCTATTTCAGCCATCGTCCCAAAATACTTGGGATTATCTCCCTCATCGGATCATCTTAGAGTCCATAACTTACGTTTGCTCTCATTTCATCATATCACCATTCTAGTGCTTGTCCTTATATTTATTAGGTTCATTTAATTAACCACAATTCCCCTAGAGTTGGTGTATCCTATCAGACTTAACTCAACTAAACAACATCAAGGCCCCTATAACACCCCGTACTTAAGAGTATATATGTAATATTATATTGGAATAATATATATATATATATATATATATATATATATGAGATAAGAAAGTAGTTGGTTGTTGGCTCATAGAGGATTCTATAGGGTTTTGGATTAATATATATATATATATATATATATATATATATATATTTATATATATGAGATAAGAAAGTAGTTGGTTGTTGGCTCATAGAGGATTCTATAGGGTTTTGGATTAATTGGATTGAGAAGAGTGCCTATAGATATTCTATGGGGCTTATGCCATGTTATGGCATTAAATGAAGAAAATGAATGGAATGGGAGGTAGGTGTTGTGCATGCTGACGTGGGAGTTGGGGGCGGGGGCTTAGTCCCCATATCGGAGGAGATAAGGAGAAAGAGAGAGTATATAGGAATTACCATATGATAAAGGTGCCTAATGGGTATACCCCCCTTTTGATGGAGCCTGTAGTGGGCAGTTGTTAGGATTTTATTTGTTTGTGTATTGCGCGCACACATAGCTATGTGTGCAGTTGAGCCGGATCGGGGTGTTACAAATGGTATCATAGCCGACTTTCGAAACCGAGTGTGTGTAAGATGTATGGCTAAGATCGAGCGAGGTTGGTACAGGTAGCCCAGGGATAGAACTATACAACTAGAAGAATCAGGGTAATCCTCTCCACATTGACTAGAGTTCTTAGGGGGGGGGGCGGTGTGTGTGTAGCACCCCGTAATTTAGAGTATATATATAATATTATATAATAATAATAATAATAATAAATAATAATAATAATAATAATAATAATAATAATAATAATACTACGAGATAAGAAAGTGGTTGGTTGTTGGCCCCATAGAGGATTCTACAGAGCTTTGGATTAATTGGATTGAGTAGAGTGCATATAGATATTCTATGGGGCTTATGTCATGTTATGGCATTAAATGATGAAAATGAATGGAATAGGAGGAGGGTGTTGTGCATGCTGACGTGGGAGTTGGGGGTGTGGGCTTAGTCCCATATCTGAGGAGATAAGGAGAGAGTGTGTGTGTATATAGGAATTACCATATGATAAAGGTACCTAATGGGTATACCCCCCTTTTGATGGAGCCTATGGTAGGTAGTTGTTAGGATTTTATTTGTTCGCGTATTGCGCGCACAGGAAGCCGTGTGCGCAGTTGAGCCGGGCTCGGGGCATTACAGCCCCAACTGTCCATAAACCACAAAATCTCAACTGCGGCATACTAGGATCCCATACAACCTCTAGAGACTCACAACTCGAAGTAACAACATGAATCTTTCATTGAAACTCTTAATTTCATTGCCAAACTTGCTCACATTAAGAACTTCTTCAAATCAAGCCAATTCAAAATAATTTATCCAGATACTTACAAACCCCAAGTAATAGTCATGTAAATTAGAAACTACTCGCCCAGGCAAACTGAAATTTACATTTTTGAAATCACGGAAAATCACAAATCTTCATTCTCTTGAAATCTATAAATATTTCACTTTCTTAAAATGTGGAAAATACAAATTTAATTCTATTAGAGATTGAAAATACAACTCTCTGAAAGATATAGTAATCTGTAGCAAGACCTCATTTGAAACAGTAAATCAATAATTCATAAGTTCGAAGAAATATTGACTCGAAGAAAGAAAGTAATGGTGCAAAACAGAGCATGTCGGTCGATCGTTAGTCATGGTGTAAAATACTACGGTCGACTGACACTATTTAACTAAAAACAAAACACAATGATGTGATAGTCGACTGACAGACGTAATGCAAATTATTGCGGTCGCCTGTCAGTAAAATATGGCAACAGCTAGAAAAGTCATAATACTCAACAATATATAACAAAATAAAAGTATCACTTACCTTTAAAAGAGATTAACTTGAAGAGAAATAAAGAAATAAGAAAGCCTTCTCATTCCTTAGCAAAAGCTCCAAGATCCAATTCTCCAATTCAAGAAATATGAAGAAAAATTAAGTTTTGATTTCACAACAGGAGGGGGAGGGGGAGGGGGGGGGGGGGGTGGCTGGCTGTATATAATAGGTCGGGATGCACTTTTTAGGGTTTTTGAGAAGATTTACAAAATATTCTTTCAAGAGATATCTTTACATATATTGTCTTATCACATTAGGTAGTTAATTAAACCAAATGAGGGGGATTATATCCCCCAAATCTCTCCAGATCTGGTCGGCCTCAACTGGCAGCCCAGAAAATTTGACTTTCAAAATTTTGCCTCCAAGTGGCACTTTTGCAAAAAGACCCCTTCATTTAACAATATTTGCGAAAAAATACCAATAGTGACTTATAAAATCCAGAAAATTTGAATTTATATTCACTAACAAATATTAGGTCCTCCAATTAAAAATTCTTGACTTTGTGTTTCCCAAGAAAACTATTTGCACGTGCAAAAAGGCAAATTTTAGAAAAAGTTTATTAAATTACCAAAAATTCACTTTAATTTATTTATTAATTCTGAAAATATTATTTAAAATTCTAGGGTGTTACAGTACGAGTGTCTAACCCAGGACAAGTGTGGAGTCAACTCATGGTTCATAGAGCTGCTCTAGCCACATGCTTCCAAGCAAGTGCACGGGGTTCGACTCGCCATTCGAGTGCTCCAAAAACTCGACGTCTCCCTATTCGGAGTCCATTCACGGTTCATAGGGCCACTTTAGCTACTTTATCCCCAGAAAGTATGTGGGGTTCCACTCGCCGTTCGAGTGCTCCTTAAACAACACCGGAAAAGTGTGGAGTCCATTTATGGTTCATAGAGTCTCTCTAGCCACACACTCCAGAGCAAGTGTGCGGGATTCGGCTCGCCATTCGAGTGCTCCCAAGACTCTTCGTTACCCTATTCTGAGTCCATTCACGGTTTATAGGGACATTTTAGCTACTTTCTCTCGAGCAAATTTGCGGGGTTCGGCTCACCATTCAAGGTCTCCTGAAACAACACTCGACAGGTGCGGAGTCCATTCATGGTTCATAGAGCATCTTTATCCGCATGCTCCCGAGCAGTGTGTGGGGTTTGGCTCTCCATTCGAGTGCTCCCAAAACTCGTTGTCACCTTGTTCAGAGTCCATTCACGGTTCATAGAGCCACTTTAGCTACTTGCTCCCGAGCAAGTATGCGTGGTTTGACTTGCCATTCGAGTGCTCCTGAAATAGCCCTGGACAATTATGGAGTTCATTCATGGTTCATGGAGCCCCTCTAGCCACAAGCTCACGAGCAAGTGTGGGGGGTTCGGCTCGCCATTCGAGGCTCTCAAAACTACTCATCACCTTGTTCGGAGTCCACTCACGGTTCATAGGGTCGCTTTAGTCACTTGCCCTCGAGCAAAGTGTGTGGGGCACGACTCGCCATTCGATTGCTCCCAAAATAACCACGGACAAGTGTGGATTCCATTTGGTTCATTGGGTCTCTCTAGCCACCCGCCCCCGAGCAAGTATGCGGAGCACAACTCGCAATTCGAGTGCTCCCAAAACTCGTCGTCACCTTGTTTGAAGTCCACTTGTGGCTCACAGGGCCGCTCTAGCCTCTTACCTCCGAGAAAGTGTGTGGAGTTCGGCTCGCCACTTGAGTGCTCCTAAAACAACCCCGAACGGCTGTCTCCTAGAGCCCGACAATGTTGTTCATCTCGTTCATAACCGAGCGACCTTCTTCTTCCACAATGATTTCAGAGCTCAACTCTTCCCTAGAGTTTCTCGTCAAACTCACCTCCCGAACATGCTCTTCCCTAAAGCATGTTGATACTTTTCATCATGCTCGCCTCCCAAGCGGCCCTATTCTTCCACAACGAGTTCAGAGCTCAACTCTTCCCTAGAGTTGCTCCTTAAACTCGCATCCTGAATGGCTCTCTCCTAGAGCCCAGTGAAGCACTTCATCCTGCTCGCCTCTCGAGCAGCCTTCTTCTTCCACAACAAGTTCAAAGCTCAACTCTTCCCCCGAGTTGCTCCTCAAACTCGCCTCCCGAATAGGCTATTCCCTAGATCCTGCTGATGCTCTTCATCCCGCTCGCCTCCCGAGTGGCCTTCTTCTTCCACAACGAGTTCGGAGCTCAACTCTTCCCTATAGTTGCTCTTCAAACTCTCCTCCCGAACAGCTCTCTCGTAGAGCCTGATAATGCTCTTTATCTCGCTCGCCTCTCGAGCGGCCCTCTTCTACAACAAAAAATTCGAAGCTCAACTCTTCTCTAGAGTTGCTCCCCAAACTCGCATACCGAATGACTCTTTCGAAGAGTCTTACGAAGATTTGCTTCACAGCTCCTTCATGGTGAAACTCCTATTCTTAGTCCTTGGGAGTGAAGCTCCTCTTCGAAGATTCTGGATATCGAAGCTCTTCTCAACTTCACAGAGTCAAGGATATTGCGGGCCTATTTTGACCCTAAATATGGGTGATTCGTCAGCTAACTTCTGAAGATAAATTGTAGATCTTCGAGTCACCTTCGAAACGAGGTGTCACGCGCCCTATCGGGCCTCCGCAGCAATGGAAAAGTTGATTATAGTGCATCTGCGCCGAGCCAACAAAAAAGTTGACTGAGTCAACGATCAATAGTCAAAGCGCCATGTGTCCGCTGACCATTGTGGTAGTTCGGAGTCACGCGCCGAGCAAACGTGTTTCCGATCTAAAAATGGCACAAAATGGATGACCACTCAACGATAAATGGTTAAAGCGCGCCGAGCAAATGTGTCAGGACACCGAAGCACCGTGGCAGTTCGGAGTCGTGGGCCGAGAAAACGTGCCCCCGATCGAGAAACGGAGCAAAACCCTGTTGACCAGTCAAATGGTCAACGAGACACATGTCGCGCAACCGAACCCCCCCTCCCTCATGTTCGGTGGCACAAACGGGTCTCCGATCGAAGTTGGAGCAAAGTCTCGTTCAACGGTCAATGAGACACGTGTCGACCTACTGAAGCCTCAAAATGGTTCGGCACAACGCCCAGAGCACACACGTCCCCGAACTAAGATTGACGCAAAAAAAATTTTGAACGGTCAACGGTCATCTGAACATGTTGATCAGCCGAAGCATCGCCGAACAAACCTGCCCCAGAACTGAAATGGCGCAAAAAAGTTTCTTCCCAATTCGCGCTCTATCTTGATCAACAGTTGTGATTGGAATTTTTTAAAAAAAATGTTGCCCGGATCAACGGTCAACGTTGACAGGTTGACGGTAATGCCACGTGTCAGCACGCTGAACCATCACGATCGGTCGGTCCATCATGATCGGTCGGTGGCGCGCGCCGAAAAAAGCTGCCCCCGATCGAAATGAGGGCAAAATGTTGTTGACTGGTCAACAGTCAACAGTCAACGAGCAACACATCTTTTCTACCTTCTGATCTCCATGATTTTCGCGCCACTCATGATCAGTGCTCCGGATTTCGCCACATCATCAGGTATTTAAATAATTTCTTTATTTAATTATTGAATCGAATTAGTTATTTAAAAATTTTGAAAAAATAATTAAAAATCGTAAAAAGTTAAATAAAAAATTCTAAAAATAATTATTAATTCGGAAAATATTTTTAAATTACAATTTTTTTATTATTTTAGAATAATTAATTAAAATTTTCAAAAATTAATTATTAAATCTCGGGAATAGAATTTTTTAAAGAAAAATCTGGGAAATTCACAAAAAAATCCAAAAAAATCTAAAAATAATCCTAGGTATTTTACAAGCTAAGTATAACACTGTTACACCTTGAGCAAGATCCAAACTTCTCCGAAAACTCCGATAAGTTTTGTAAACCATTAAAAACGGACGAATTACTTCTCAAAGACTATGAAACTCAGTCTTCGGGAGTGGGGGGACTTGTGATATGGGTAAAAATAGAACTAAATCGGGACCGTTCAAATCGGACACGAATCGTAAAGCTCTCAGGGGTAAAATAATAATTTCACTTTTAAACGGGTCAATGAATGGAAATTGGGCATCTTTTAAGTTCAATAATCCAAAAAATAGATCTATCTTACTGGGTTGTCATAACAGCTAAACTCACGATTATCTATAAGAGACGGTTCAAAAACTATTTCTCTTATCTAGGGGAGAGTTTAAAACTCAAATCCCCTCAACTACTCTTATCTGTTCATGAAGAAGAGATAACTGATTCAATCCAAAAATACCGGGAAGTATAGATAAATGATTATCTCGAAACTTGTTCCCAAGGCGACTATAAATACCCCCTACCTCTACAAGAACCAGGTAATCCATATTTTGCCAACAAAAACTCTCATATTATTCTTGAGTTCTGACTTGAGCGTCTGATGGTTCGACGCCAGGGTCAACCTCGATGTTTCGGACTTTTTGCTGGTCAGCGGAGGCGATCGTCACCTCACGAATTAGATCCAACAGCACAAATGAGTTAAATCGAGAAGTCAACATCAGTTGAAAGGAGTCACTATCGACGAAAGTCAAAAATGTCAATTTTTTTTATTGTTTAAAAAAAAACCACATCATCTGTTTGGTCCCACATAGAAATTAGCAGCAACACTTCGATACCTTATGTTCACTTCGTAACTAGTGGCCCGTTTACATTTTTATTTAACAAAACCGAGGTATTGCAATGTATTCTCCAATAGAGAGACAAGAAATTTTATTTTGTTAATGGTCGATCAAGGTAGACTGAAACCTACAAATTCAA
Source organism: Hemerocallis citrina (assembly GCA_017893485.1). Taxonomy (NCBI): domain Eukaryota; kingdom Viridiplantae; phylum Streptophyta; class Magnoliopsida; order Asparagales; family Asphodelaceae; genus Hemerocallis; species Hemerocallis citrina. The sequence goes on from CM030359.1 coordinate 220,392,811, forward strand.
AATGCTAGTATACTCGGACTCTATTTTGGGCCATGACATCCATTGAAATTATCACGTTTTGACTGAAAACTTCGATTGGTACCACTAGCAAAGGAAGATTCAGCCGATTCTCTCTCTTTCCTAAGCTTCAAACTACCAAAGCGCGGTTCCCCGATTAATGACCGATGAATTATTGGAGGCTTAGGAACTTCCAGCTGGAAGTTGAAAACTGACCAATCTGTTTTATTGAACTGATACTGCTGTTAGTTGGAAACATTCCTTGAAGAGTTGAACTGCATCCCCGTTCAGAGCCAACATCTTGCTTTTTAATAGATGTCGTGCTTCTCTGTAAGAATTCTGGTGTCCTTATCAGAGAGACCAAGTTCAGCAGTTCGTCGGTCTGTAACTTGCAGGTGCTTGTCTTTTTATCAACTTTATCAGAAATCTTTGGGGGTAGTATCAATACTGAATGAAGAGCTATTGGTGGTGGAACCTCCGAAATGTTTGGGTGGAGTTGAAGGAGAGCAGAAAGGCTAATCACCTAGTTTACTTTGACTGCCAAACAGGGACGTACGGTTTCCAAATAGACTGGGCCTGAGAGCATCACAGTCGTTCAATGGGAAAAAATTGCAAAATGCATAATTTGACAATGCATTTCGAAAAAACGCAGCAGTCGTCCAATGGTAAAAAAATACATAAGTTCGTTAAAAAAATGATGTTTCGTCTGTTCATAAAAAATAATTTATACTGACCGAAGCTTAGAAAATAATAATAAAAAATACGGGACGAAACATGAAGATTTTTTTTTCAAAATAACTGATGTTTCGTCCGGGTTTTAAGGAATTTTTTTTTTCAAAAAAAAATTGCAATTTTTTTTAAAAAAATAGTCTATAAAAAATAGTTGTAAAAATAATTTAAAAATTTGCAAAAACAATTTAGAATTTTACAAAATTAATTTTAAAAATTAACTTTTTTTAAAAAATGGATTGGGATGATGTTTCGTCCCACATGGGACGTAACATCATGTTCATTCTCACCCTTAAATTCATTTAACCAGTTAATTTATTTGGTTTTTATTTTTTTTTAATTCGGATGTTTCAATTAAAAATTTAATTAAATAATCCAGACGAAACATGTTTCGTCTGCTATAATATGTATTCTGCTATTTCGAATTCTATTTCTCCCATTCTACTGTAAACGAATTGCCAATAAATGTCAAAATAGCAAACGAGTGTGTGCGCTACAGCACACAAAAAATGGCAAAAATGACAAAAAAAACAAAAGACTGTCGATGCTCTGAGCTCTTTTAGAATACTCGAGGCATTATTTTCCTCTCTCCAACTCGTTTGGCTATAGGGCCTGCATCCTTGACCAAAAGTCGTAGGCTCTCTTGATAAGTCAGAGTGTTATTCTGAAAGATACAATGAGAGAAGATTATTGATTCTATATAGTTTATTAGAGGACTAGATTTGCCCGTGGGCACGTCTTCTGAACGACACAGCATATGAAAGTCTTGTAAATAGTAAAACAACAATTATGTAGCTCAAGTTTGAATAGTAAAACAATAATTAGTTGTAAATAAAAGTCCATGTTTCCATTAGTAAATGTTGAAAAATAATTATAAATGGGGTTGTAAAATCCAACTTCTTAGAACTTCGAGTGTGGAAAATGATGAATTTTAACTGTTGATGTTAAAAAGATTCATAAAAAATCTAAAAATTTACAACCCTGAAATCTGAAAATATAAATTTCTGAGTAAATAGGGAGAGAATGAGAGATAGAGAGAGAGAGAGAGAAATAAATAAATAAATAAATAAATAAATAAATAAATAAATAAATAAAATAAATAAATGAGTTGTTTTGAGAGGATTTGAATGAGTTTGGGGGAAAAACTTTTGGGCGGAAAAATATGTTTTGTGAGGTTATATCTGAACCATTGAATTCAACCTTATTGAATGAGAATTACTTGATAGTTTTCTTTGTGTTTTATTATATAGATATTTATATCACTATACTAAAATAAAGAACTGAAACTATAAGATAATAACTACATTGGAATGGTAGGTACGTTTGAAAGAAAAACCATTATGAGTAATTGAGTGGATACGAACAATATAGAATGCTGCAATATTTGCATTTTTCTTTTCTTCTTGCTGATATGGATACAAATACCATATTTGTTCAGAAACGCAAGTAATAACCATATTTGATGAATACGGATTGACTTGCATATAGTCTAATATTGGAACTTGCGGATGATTTGTGTCGAAGTTTGATGAATACAGACTGATTTGTGTCGAAGTTAGTGTATCACACAATCTCTTTAAAACAGATTTCGCCTCGTTCGGATGCTGGAACTTGCGTAGACATCTGTCTCTCCGCAAGGCATGCAGGCACACACAAATCGCAGACTACGAGAAGTTACTAGAAGTTCGCACATATGAAACATTTCTATGCACTCTTTTCTTATAGTTGAAATATTTCATATGCCACGATTTTTGTTTTTTGTTTTCTAAGAAAAAAGGTGGAATATGATCACCCTATTTGATTCATAAAAAAATAACAAAACAAACTGAGAGTACTTAGCTATAGTACAAACTACGAACATGAAATAAAATATGAAACAACATAACCAGTATAGATAACAAGAGATCTCTCCAAGAAACTCTAGAGGGTGTGCCGACAAACCAATAGTCTTCATCACACTATCGAAGAGGTCAAACCGGTCCCATTTTGGGCCCTATCTCCTCTATTTTTGTAATGGACCCTATCTTTGGCCCAATCACAATGCTCGGCCCATCATAATTATTTGTATGTCAATTTAGCTTCGTGCGCAGCCTCCATGGCACGCACACACCCACCTGAAGCGAGTCAGGCGGGATTTTGTCATCCACCGAACCCAATCTTCTTCTTCTCTCCTCCCACATACTCGCAAACAACACTCACTCACCTCAACCAAAGCCACAGCCAAAGAGAGATTCGTGAAGAGGATACCTTCACCTCTTTCATGTTCTTGCTCTCTCAGGCAATTTCTCACACATACGAATAGAGTGTTGCAGAATTTACCATATCTCGTAGTGCTAATAACAGAACTCACACACCACAAGCAATAGAAAATTTCCAAGAACTAGATGAACCAAGAACAAGCCACCACGATATATGCAAGATCTTACAAGAATACAATCAATATGTTGAGTTAACAATATTTCTTATTATCCAAGAAATACAAAGATTGCAAAGAGATTACAACTCTCAATTTTCTCTCACATAGTCTCTTCATGAAAGAGATTACCATATATTTTAGATGATAAAAATACCCTCTTTATAAAATTAAAAATTTTCACTGATTTTACCTTATACTATAAGTAACTTCTAACATCTAGTTTAAGTAGTTAAAATCTGATTAATCGCTCAATTAATTTCCGATTAATCGCTAATCGGAGGCTAAACGATTATTTTCTTAGCGATTTTCAATATTTCAATAGTTAGCGATTTAATCGGGTATAATCGGCTAATTAGTGGTTAATATGCCGATTTTAAGTGGTGGATTAACTGATTAAATCCCCTTATTCAATTTTTATGCTCATTTGCATTATTTGGGCTCAATCCGGCCAAAACTCAAATCCAAATCCAAAATCCAACTTGACCCGATGCACATCTGTTGCACATCCACCCCAGCCTCTTGTTGCTCATGCTACTCCTCCTACCTGATTGTTTTTGTTTGCCGGAACCGACCAGCAAACCCGACCAACCTTCATTCAAAATTCATACTCAGCTCAAACTAAGTACTATCTTCTTTTTCTTTATAACTATATGTTCCTGTTTGATAATCTCATAGTAGTTTTTATGTTAGGGTTTAGGGTTGCTACATAATGAGAATAGATATTTTTTTTAGTGTTATATATATATATATATATATATATATATATATAAGCTTTCTTCCGTTGCAAACGGGTCTGTGTGCACAGACCCGTGCGAACGGAGATCTGGGACGTAGGATTAAAGATCCAACGACCCAGATCTTTTTTTAATTTTTTTTTCCTTAACCCGTTCTTGGAAACAACAGGTTAAAGCAAAAATTTATTTTTTTTTGCCTTAACCCGTCGTTTCCAAGAACGGGTTAAGGCAAAAGTTGAATATTTTTTTATCAGTATACTCCATCTTCTTCTTTCGATCTTTCCCCACTCTCTCTCTCGTTTCTTCCCGAACCCAAACCCAATTCGGCCGAAATCTCACTCCGGCGACTCCTTTCTCACTTCCAACCTCTATTGTAACGCCCCGAATTCCAAATAAGACCGAATTCGAGATTTCACAGGATCTTTAATTTACTTCGTACAATTTTACAAGAAAATTAAAACTTTTCAATAATATATCAAAGTTCATTACACTTTTGTTTACACAGTGGAAGGATACAACAATGAAATAAAATACAATTTATACAACTATAATCGTGTACATCAGCAACTGCATCATGACATCTGTACTTCTTCATACAAAGTCCATTACCTGCATATTAAGCTGTGGGCACGGCAGTCACTTACAACTGACGAAAATGTTATACTCAGCTATCCTCTCTATGTCGTACATATAACGATATCATTGCTTTAACAAGGCACAAAAATTGAATGAACAATAAATTGTTAAATTGTGACTACGCTAAACAAGGAAGTGTATGCCATGCCTTAATGCCTAATACACACATTTTATACTAGGAAGACACTAATGCATACTTGTTCAAATTCTATGCATCCCATACTACATAGGTCCGAGGGCAAGCAACTACGTACTTCACATTAAACGGTTCGATCCCTCACCATGAAACTACCCAGTAATAAAGCAAGGTTTAGATCATTCCACAAATATGGATTCCAGCCCGCCAGCTGTTACAACAGATCCCTCATCGTGCGAATCATCCCGCAAGTGCCCCTCTAACCCGGTATACGCATATACAATGGAGTATGGTAAATATCCGCCTGACTACACTAAGTCTCGGATTTAAAATAAAAATCCATCTCCCATGGAGTAACCACAGTCTACCAACTGGGTTTATAGCAACAGAGATCCATCGCCGACTATATAGAGGCAACCCACTTACGTTTGACCAGGTTTACTACATCTTCACTTATGTGCCTAATTATTTAGTTCAAGATATGAAAAAATTTCCAAGTCTTTTCAAATACGAGATTCCAGGTTTACTAATTCCACTTACGTTTGACCAGGTTATCAACAAATACGAGATAGATCCATGGCCATACCTCAGAATATATCTCAACTCTTTTCAAATCAAATAGTGCCAGTACCCGAGGTCTCACTAACTCTAAATCATAATTTTTCATGTACAAGAAAATCATGGGTACACATTTCCTTTAATAAACATGTCTTAAACCTAGATATTATCATCTTCAACTTATTCACAAATGATTAATGTCCGTCACAATTCATTATCTATTCATCCATTTTCATTCTTTAAAAAAAAAAATTTCTTTCAAGAACACAATTTCATCACATGAGATTTCATAATAAATCCAAGCTATTATAATGTCTCACTTCACTTCGAACAAATTACAGTAAAATTCTCTTCAAGAAAATCACTTCACAAAAATAATACTTTGTTTTTCTTCACTACAAAGTTCCATGCCCAAAATTCCATTCCTCTTTATATCTCAAAAATATACAAGAAACATTCTTAATATTTTCCATTTCATTTCATATCAATAATAAGGTTTTATTTAAAATTCCCTTTAAAACAACCCAATTCACTGAATAAAGAAGAAAAAGAAAACAAAAAAATAAAAGAGGGGGGCCTGGGTTTCGAACCCTAAATAAAACTGAGACATAGCACAGAGCCCAAGCCCGGTCACTCTAGCCATAAAGTCCATTTGGACTGAGAGTCTAAGTCCTTGTCAAAATGCTTATGAATCAATCTCAGTTTCGGTAATTAATTAAAAGAGTAAAAAATAAATGCAACTATCAAGTTTCGAACCCAAGATTTCTTACAAAGAGTGCTCTGTGATGCACTGGCTAACCAGTAGGTCTAAGTGTATTTTCTGTTTAAGAGCAATACTAATATACTTTTGTTTATATTACTTTGAATTTGGTTCGTATCAACAAAACTCGTTTACCCAATAATCCAATCCTTTAGGATATTGGAATAAAATTTTCTTTTTGGACTGAGATGAAATCTTAAAATAATCATCAACAAGTTCAAACTTATTTTTAGAATATATCTTTATTTTCAAATATATTTTCTCTTTCTTTAAAAAATTTGCATTTCTTCTCAAACTCGAAAATTAAGAATCATGTTTCTTAAAACTAGTTTATGTCCATCATTATACTAATTAAAATTTATGCAAAAAAAAAAACAAAACAAAAACAAAACAAAAAAAAATCAATCATGTCGCTTAATCAACCATGAATATCTCAAAGAAATTCTTTCATGCAACAATTTGTATTTTTAACATATGTCGACATGTTTCATGGCAATAACAAAAATAATTTTTCTCCTTTTCTTTTTTCTTTCTAAATCATTATGTCTCTAAGCATATGTAGAAATATAACATTCTTTAACAATTTCTCATACATATCACACATTCGACAAACATAAGATTCGCAAACATTCTAACTTGATTCATGCTACTAATTTTTTATTCGAACTCTTCCTTTTAATTAGCATGGTAACAACTATTTACTAAGCCTCAACAAGATTATTGCATGTTATAGTAGCATGGATTTTATATACACATTTCTTATCATATTCAATTCATACTACTCATGTAAAATAATTAGCATGCAGTTTCTACTTTAGAAAGAAGGAGATCACTCACCTTAATTGAAGTTCAACAATGAAAAGAAAGATGGAACACCACTTCTAGCTCCAAAGCAACTCCTTCTCCTCCTAGCTAGACCTTCTCCTCCTAGCAAGACCTTCTCCAAGCAAGAACTCCTCCAAAAATGAGAACACTCTACTCTCTTTCTTTTTCTTTCTCTTATTTTGATTTCTTCGTTTTGGTGCAAAAGAGAAGAAGGAATGGGGTGCTATTTATAGGATATTGTTAGGATCTAAAGTGCAAAATTCTCAACCTAATAACTCCCTTTTTAATTGCCCCTCAACCCTTCATTTTCTTAACTTCTAAACTCCTAACTTTTCATCTCCCTACTCTTCACAGTCCTCAACCCCCAACCCCTCCCCTTCTACACAAAACCGGCCTACCCTTATAGGTTCAAAACCGGTTTCACCCATGTGTGCAAATGCATATATGCACGTACAAAAAAAAATACATTTTTGTAGTTCTAAATTTATACAAAAAGTTATAACTTGTCATGTATTAGTCCAAACTCAACTTAAAATTAGGATTTATTAATGGGCTTGTCCCATGGGCTTTTATTTTGAATCTACTAATTTAATTAATCTAGTGGGCTCTTCTTTTAATTAGTCTAATGGGCTAGGATTTAATCTTTAGGTCCATGGATCAAAAGAAGGCTAATTAAAAACTTGTGCATGTTAAAATTTGTAAATGAGAGTAAGAATAGAGATGGATAAATTAGCACGTGCATCGTATGTGCAAAAAAAAAAAGCATTTTTAATTTAAATAAAAATGTGGGGTGTTTCATCTATCATTCCCGCGACTCTCTCTCTCTCTTCCGTCCTCTGCTCCCCAAGCCAGAAAACCTTAACCCTAATCCAAACACAAACCTCTCTTCCTCCGTTCATTACATAAAAAAGTTGTAGATGTAGAACTATGTAAGTAGTATTTTGATGAATTTACATGGTACAATTGTAGCCATAATTGTTGTTGATCACTCGACGATATTGTAGATTGAGTCGTATTTAAAATCGTTCGATATATCAAGTAAATGACTTAGATTTTTTTTAGTGCGGTTAAACTAGAAAACCCTGCAAACGATCTCCAAAAAATACGAAACTTTGCGAGTAGGTTGGTCACATGTAGCACAAGCCATCCCAACTTGTAGAAGTGAGTTTCGACTCACGGTTCGAGAGATACGGCCGTGTATCGCTTTTGGTTAAAAAAAATCCAAATAAAGCGGTACACACACGTATCTCGCAAACCGTGACTTGAAAATCACTTCTACAAGTTGCGGTGGCTTGTGTTACGTAAATTCGATCAAGTTGCAAAGTTTTATAAATTTTGGATGCCGTTGTGCGATTTTCTCACGATCATCGAACAAGAAGTAAATGACTTAGAACTTTTTTTGTGCGGTTAGACTAGAAAACCCTGTAAACGACCTCCAAAAAATACGAAACATTGCGAGTAGTTTGGTCTCACGTAGCAAAAGCTACCTCAACTTGTATAAGTGAGTTTGTACTCACGGTTTGAGAGATACGGGCGTGTATTGCTTTTGGTTAAAAAAACTAAATAAAGCGGTACACGGCCGTATCTCGCAGACCGTGACTCGAAACTCACTTCTACATGTTGGGATCACTTGTGTTACGTGAATTCGACCAAGTTGCAAAGTTTTATAAATTTTGGATGTCATTTGTGCGGTTTTCTCACGTTCCTTGAACAACAAGTAAATGACTTAGAATTTTTTTAGTGCGGGTAGACTATAAAATCCTGCAAACGACCTCCAGAAATTACAAAACTTTGCGAGTAGATTGGTCTCGCGTAGCACAAGACACCCCAACTTGTAGAACTGAGTTTCGACGCACGGTTCGAGAGATACGGCCGTGTATCGCTTTTGGTTTAAAAAAACCAAATAAAGCGGTACATGGCCGTATCTCGCAAACCGTGACTCGAAAATCACTTCTAAAAGTTAAGGTGGCTTGTGTTATATGAATTCGACCATTCGACCAAGTTGCAAAGTTTTATAAATTTTGGATGTCGTTTGTGCAGTTTTCTCACGTTCCTCGAACAACAAGTAAATGACTTAGAATTTTTTTAGTGCGGTTAGACTAGAAACCCTGCAAACGGCCTCCAAAAAATACAAAACTTTTTCGAGTAGGTTGGTTTCACGTAGCACAAGCCACTCCAACTTGTAGAGGTGAGTTTCAAAGCACGTTTCGAGAGATATAGCCGTGTATCGCATTTGGTTAAAAAAAAACCAAATAAAGCGGTACATGGTCGTATCTCGCAAACTGTGACTCGAAAATCACTTCTACAAGTTGGGATTGCTTGTGTTACATGAATTCGATCAAGTTGCAAAGTTTTATAAATTTTGGATGCGGTTTGTGCGGTTTTCTCACGTTCCTAGAACAACATGTAAATGACTTTGTAATTTTTTAGTGCACTTAGACTAGAAAACCCTGCCAACGACCTCCAAAAAATACGAAACTTTAAGAGTAGGTTGAACTCATGTAGAAAAAGCCAACCCAACTTGTAGAAGTGGGTTTCGACGCATGGTTCGAGAGATACGGCTCTGTATCGCTTTTGGTTAAAAAAACCCAAATAAAGCAGTACACGGTCGTATCTCGCAAACTGTGACTCGAAAATCACTTCTACAAGTTGGGGTGGCTTTTGTTACGTGAATTCGACCAAGTTGCAAAGTTTAATAAATTTTGGATGTTATTTGTGTGGTTTTCTCACGTTCCTCGCACAAGAAGAAATAAAGTTAGAAATTTTTCCTCACATTCCGTAACGGTTCGTGTCTCTAATTGTTCTTTTTTTATCTTAGATATGGACAGTCTTGAAGGAAGTTCTGTTTCCGGAGAGAAATTTTTTCCTGTATAAGAAATTGGTGAATTTCGGACGCAAGTTGACGAGCACCTAAAACCGAAGATGGGTATGACGTTTCATACTTTAAAGGAAGCAGAGAAATTTTATTCATCATATTGTAGATGTGCAGGTTTCGCTATGCGTAAGGGTGGAAATAAATATAAGGGAACCGATATAGTAGATAAATCATATGTATGTAATAAAGCCGGGGAGTCACTGAGTAATCCTAATGAAGCTAGATGAGTAACTACTTCTAGAACGTATTGCAAAGTTTTCGTTCGTGTAAAACTAAACTCACAAAGTAATTCGTGGATTATTTATTCATTTAATGAACCACACAATCAGAAATTTATTTCACCCGATAAACTTCACTTGCTACCTCAAAACCGTGTATTGTCCAAATTAGATAAAAAAGTGATTGGTCAACTTACCGAAGCTAATGTCCCTATATGCAAACAAATGTTTTTCTTCGAAGGTGCAAGTGGAGGTAATGAGAAAATTGGATTCACTGAAACCGATGTTAGAAATCTAAGGAGAGAAGAGATGGAAGGTTTGAAAGGACATGACAGGCAAATGCTAATTGAGTTCTTTGAATCGAAAAGGAGATCGATCCTTTATTTTTTTATGATTACCAATGTGATCCCGAAGGGCGATTATCCCATTTTATTTGGGTGGATGGTATCGCTAGGAAGAATTATGAAGTATTTGGGAATGTAGTTTGCTTTGATGCCACCTACAATATGAACCGATACACGATGTTATTCGTACAATTTGTTGGAGTCAACCATCATTGGCAATCAATATTCTTAGGTTGTGGGTTCATTCCAAATGAAAAGGCATCCGCATTTGAGTGGTTCTTTGAAAAGTGGTGAGGAGTAATGCCTCACGGTCCGTTCGGCATCGTGGCAGATGAGGATCGTGGAATCAGTGCTGCAATTAAGAAAGTTTTCCCGATCACTGAGCATAGATATTGCATTTTGCATATTATGGATAAGTTACCGCATGAGGTGCGTATATCGAATAACATCGATGAGTTTAGGGATGCTTTGAAGAGTATTATCTATATGACGGAATATAAAACTGAATTTGAAGAGAAGTGGAAAATATTGATTTCACAATACAAACTTGAGAATAACAAATGGTTGAACGATAAATTTAAAATTCGCGAGAAATGGGCTCCCGTCTATGCAAGAGATTCATTTTGGGGTAGCATGTTGAGTACCCAACGGAGGAAATCTCTACGTTCATCCTTGAAGCAACATACCCATAAGAAGTACTCATTACATAAATTTGTCGTCATCTTTGATCGAGTCTTAGTAAAATAAAGACACGAGGAACTTAAAGAAACTCATCGTAATCGTGAGCAGAGACCAAAATTGAAGACCAATTGGGCGATGGAGGAACAAATGGCGGGAACATACACGTTGAAGATTTTCTACAAATTCCAATAAGAAGTGCAAAAAAGCTTATTACTTAATGTTAATTTCATTGCCGCTATGGATACACCGGATAGTGAAACTTTTTCTGTGACGCTATGTGGAAACTCAGAACCGGGGAGGGTGATTTCTTTTTGCAAACTCCGTCAAATGGCTAAATGTCCTTGTTCCGTGTATGAATTCGTATGCATTCCATACAAACATCTATTGGCAGTTCTTAGGTTCACCAATCACACCGCACTACCGAAACAATATATTTGTAGACAATGGACCCGGGATCAGTTGACAAGAAGCAGTACACCTGTTCCCAATAGTATGGGCAACAATTTTGCCTCCCGATATTGTGAATTGAGTTAGCACTCTAGACAATTGGTCAATCTTGGCTGTTCTTCTGAAGGAACGTATAAGTACATGCTCGACCACATGCTTAAGGGCATTGAAGTCGTTTCACACATTCAACCTGGGAATAGCACACACTGCGAAGGTAGCACACAACTGGAGAGGGGTGGACATGCACATGCACTGGTGGGGGACCCTGTGCAATGCACTACAAAGTAAAGGCCTAGAAGGAAGAGGTTGAAGTTCATAAGAGAATCCCAAAAAACGAAGAGACTAAGACTTTGCATGACATGCCTTCGTGTCATATGTCACGATTCACGAAATTGCCCAAAAATATTGCTAGGTAATATATCCGAGACTAAGTATATATTAATTTGACTCAATCAATTTTAACTTATTGTTGTTGACCAATTCATTCTTCTCATTTATTTAGTGGATCGGTAGCATATGAAGAAGATCCAACCGGTGAAGAGAGTGATGACGATGAAGGTGAAGATTCGTGCTAAGGTAATTTTCGTACTATGTATGTCATATTAAACTTGAATACCTTTATTACTAATTTCAATTGATAAGAAGACAATTATTCATTTCTACACTTCCTTATTTTTTTGTAGGTCTAGAATGAAAGTTGATCGTGCCGATGGAAGGCGTCAATCATCAAAAAGTTTCAAACTTTTGATTGTATATATGCTCAAGTAAATGTATTTGAATTTATAAGTAAATTTTTGGTGTATGTAATTTGCAACTAGTGTATCAAATTTGCCGAAAAAATTGAATGATTGATGATAATGGTAATGTGATTGACATGTGAATGTTGTTGTTGTAATTGGTTTGAGAATGTATATATATGATGATATTTGTGAACTTTGTGTATGTGTGAATGATATAAAATCTTGATATGTGAAATTTGTGAAATTTGTCAACTGTTTGAGATGGTATCTGTATGTGTTTTATTTTTTATTTTTTTCACACTTAACCCGTTAACGGTAATAACGGGTTAGGTTTATCGAAAATATGTAAAAAATTGATCTTTGGAAGATGAAGTACTGCCAATAACTTCTAACTTAACCCGTTATTGGGGATGACGGGTTAAGTACACTTAACCCTTTATCGACAATAATGGGTTAAGTTGGAAAATTTTGACAGTGAATTTGTACTTGATTTAACTTCAACAGTTTAATTTTGCCAATGCCTTCAATCTTAACACGTTATTGACAATGACGGGTTAAGATAACTTTACCTGTCATTTACAATAACGGGTTAAGTTGAACTTTCAGTGTGTTTGTCTTTGGGAAAGAAAACCTGCACAAAATTCATCTTGATCAGTTGAAGTTATGCCAATATCTTCCAACTTAACTCGTTATTGGCAATGACGGGTTAACTGAGATTAACCGGTCATTGCCAATAACGGGTTATATTTGAATATTTTCCCAGTGTACTTGTCTATGCGGATGAAAACTTGTTCGTTCGTAGATGAAGTTCTACCAATATATTCCTACTTAACCCGTTATTGGTGATGACGGGGTAAGTGAACATTGTCAAGAACGGGTTACGTTAGAATATTTCGTAACAAATAACTCGAATATTTTAAAATAAAAACTGTCGTAAAAATATTTATATAATAAACTTTCCAAACAAAGTGAGAACTCCATATAATGTTTATTAATTAAAATAAAATATTCAATATCATTCTTCGTAAACTTTGATTTCTGTTTAAGAGTTTAAAGTGTTAGGCGGTCAGAGCTAGGGTTAGAAGGTTATTGGAAGGGGTTAGAGTAGGGTTAGAGGGTTATGAGGGTAATGGAATGGATTAGAGTTTTGTTAGAGATAGATCTTCTAATTTTTTCTATGAACTTTAATGTTTACATTTTTGAAATATATTATTTTGTTTGATAAATAATTTTTTTTTAATTTTTTACAGGATTTTTAACAATTTCTTAATATTTTTAATTTTTTGACAAAAATCTTCTTCATTTTAAGGAAAATAAAATCTATTCATAAAAAATTAGATAATCAACTATCCAATCAAATTGAAAATTACATATAATATTTTAAAGTAAATAATAAAGATTTAACATCATTCTTCATAAACATTGAATTCGGTTTAGGAGTTATAGTGTCAGAGGGTTAGGGCTAGGGTTAGAGGGTTAGAGGGTTAGAGATAGAGGGTTAGAATGTCTAAAGTTGAGTCTTTTAATTTTTTTGATTTTTTTAATTATATATATATATATATATATATATAAATTTCCCCCAATTCGTATATTTTTTTGTTTAAATTTGAAAAAGAAATTTTTAATTTTTAATTTTTAATTTACATCATTCTTCATAAACATTTAATTCGGTTTAAGAGTTAGAGTGTTAGAGGGTTATGACTTGGGTTAGAGGGTTACGAGGCTAATGCCATGGGTTAGAGTAGGGTTAGAGTATTTCGTAGGGTTATGGCAATATATTTTTTATGAAATTTAATGTTTACATTTTTCAATTATATTATCTAGTTTGATAATGTATTTCTTTACTATTTTTACAAGATTTAAAACACTTTCATAATAAATTTTTTTTACAAAAAACTTCTTCATTTTTGGAAAATAAAATCTCTTCATAAAAAATTATATAATCAACTATACAAAAAAAATGAAAACTTCATATCATATTTTAAAGTAAAAAAATAAAGATTTAACATAATTCTTCATAAACATTGAATTCGGTTTAAGAGTTATAGTGTCAGAAGGTTAGGGCTAGGATTAGAGGGTTAGAGTAGGGATAGAGATAGTGCTGGACTTGGCGCTCTATCAGCTTTAATGTTTACACTTCTAAAACTGATACAATAAATTTTCCTGATAGTGTTAGGGTGAGGGTTACTGTAACCCCCAATCCCATAAATACATATTTTCTGAATATTTTCTGTATTTCGATTATTGATAAATTTATTTTGTGTTAAATTCGTTTTGGGATTTTCTATTAAAATATTTTCCAATCGAAAATTATATTATTTCGAATGATGGTGTATTTTAAACTTGTTTTATAATCTTAATTTATGGGTTAATTATATTTGGGCTCAAATCATATATATTATTATTATTGGATTATTTTAATAAAAATTGTTAAACCCGAATAATTATTTAATTGTATGATTTTATTATTTTTATAATTATAACTATTAATTAATATTCCTTGATTATTTAATTAAAGTAAATTTAATGAATTATTTTGTTTTCGTAGTTGATCTAATTTTCCTCGCGAATTGTGATTTGTTTTCAAGCCAATTTATATTTATTGTATTACTTATTTATTCTTTTGGATTTAAATTTTTGTTCATGGAATTCCTTGTTTTTCTTAAATGAACTATTTTCTTGTTAATATTTTTTTTTCTTTTATTGAATTGTGGGTATTTTATTTAAACCCTATTGATTTTGATCTATCTCTTATTTGAACCATAAAACCCCGTTTCTTTTGTTCTTGACCCAAATCCACTCTTATTGGACCCTAATTCACTAAACCAATACCCTAATTGTACCCTATAAATACAACCCTAATGCAAACCTTAAGAATTGCATAATTTTGAAGCCCTATAGTCGTTTACTCTCTCTCCTACTCTCTCTGCTTCCGTTCTCTGTCTTTTTCGCTGAAATTTTCCTGCCAAAACACCCCCGACCCACTCCAACGTCTTCCCCGGCCAACTCCGGCCACCCCCTTCTCCCCCGCCTGGCTCTGTCCCGATCGTCAGACCACCAAGAAACCCCCGCCACTGCTCTGTTTCCCGTTCAACAACATTGAGCTGCCCTCCTCTGCGATGCCACCGTCGTCGCGCCACTGTCGCGCTGGCATCGCGCCGCCGCCCCCTTAGCCCTGGTTATTGTTGAAGTTATTGCTATCTCGTTGCAGTTGTCGCTGTCTCTTTGTTGCTTGGATCGTTTATTGCATGCGTATTGTGCACGTGTTATATTGTGTTCGTGGGATCGTGCTGTTGCAGATTTGTGTTCGTTGCTTCGGGATTCTTATCCTGTTATTCTAGTTATTCGTTTTCACCGTCTAACAGGCAAGTCATTGTCCTCTTGAATTGTACATCGTATCAAATTCAAGTTTTGTTGAAACTCTGGCAAGTAGATCTCTTTGTTATCGTATTACCCATTGTTCCTCTCTTCGTTGGGTCTATTGAGGATTTACACGAGCTAACCCCAATATTCTTGACATCGTGCCACTTTTGACTCTAAAATTTGGAACTTTCATGAGTGCATATAGAATTGATAATAGGGTTGTTCATATAATCGTCACACAAATAAATTATTGTAGAGACAATTGATAGGTTGTATGATGTTTGATTAATTGATGATAAATTGATGTATGGGTGTGTTCTAGTTTTATTTATCATGTTTTGACACCCATCATGTTGATTACACAATTTATTGACTAGAGAATCGATACACATATTGTTTAATTAATTTATTTTCATGAAAATACCGTAAAACCATGTATGTGCTTGCTGACCTGAATATTGACCAGTGTTTTCGAACCAGTAAACGACCTTAAAACAAAATACTTTCTGAATATGAATTGTAGTCTTATCTTTCTAGTTTCCAGAACATCTTGAATTTTTGAATTCAGAGTTTTGTAGCAAAAGTTGTGCCCGTTTTACTACAGCTGTGTTTTTAATTTCAGATTTTCAGATTCTCGTATCTTTCGCACTTAAACAGTAAAAATGCTAATCAAATGATAAAATTTTAATCTGAAAATTTCCAGATTATTGCTTAACATGTTTAGGAGTCTAGATTATATTTTTACTAAATTTAATATTGAGTTTTTTACGATTCAAAAATTTAGTCAGCAGGAAACACATGGGCTTACCCCATGAAAGGGGGTTGCCTAAGCCCAGTGGCTTGCTGGGCTTATCCCTGGGCCAGGTCTGCCCATGAGTTTAGCTTGCATGCTAATCCAATTGAACTATTTAAATGAATCCATGTTCCATATTTGTTCTAGTTTGATTTTTAAGAAGAAACCCATGAAACTAGCTCCATGATAGTTCTAGCTCAAATTGGCAAGGAACCCATGCATTTAGGTTCTAGGTGGTTCTAGATCAACCTTGAGAAAGAACCCATGAACCTAGTCGCATGTTATCCTAGTTCAAATTTGGGAAAAAGAACCCATGAGTTCTAGTTGTATATGGTTCTAATTGAAATTGGACCATATAATGTGAATATGCTTCATCTTCAATGTATGGGTAATAATGATTGGGAAAGTCACTAGTCTCATATGTAGCTTATTTTTCTCGTATGTATGTTGTTGTCTCGTACGAAGCTCATTGTGCTTGTATGTAGATATTGTCTTAAATAGGTAGGCTGTGAGTGGATCCGAGGAGATCTTGTGAAGTCTAAGTAAGACTTGGTTAATTGTGCCGACAAATTGTTGCACTCTCTCGAAGAGGGACACGTGCGGTGCTTTTTCATGACGAGTTGGAAGCACAGTGACATGTCTCGCTTGTTTGATTAGAAGAGGGACACGTACGGTGCTTTTTCATGACGAGTTGGAAGAACAATAGCATGTCTCGCTTGTTTGGTTAGCGTTAGTGACATCGTTAGGGTAGTAACGTTTACTTAACCATTTTTTATCTATAAATTGCACAAGGGTGAGAGTTGGTGTTAGGGGTGATACCCTATAATCCAACCTCTCCTATAGGCTGACACTAGGTGGTCTTATTGGGATGTATTCCCCTATCAAAGGGATACGGGCGGTGCTTTTTCACGACGAGTTGGGATCACGGGATCCGTATCTTGATTGTTAATTCCTGAACTGCCATGATAAGAAAGGGAGGTTTTCCAAGGGAAATAGACGCTACGATTCCAGCAGGTTCTATGCCTTCTCATGAAGAGTTAAGGGCACGGAAGAAGGTTGACGAGTATCTTGTAGTTCGTGTTGGCTTTGAGCGAGGACCGGTTCGCTGGGCAATAGTGGTAAACGGGGACACCACTATTGTACTGCAGTAGCGGAACTAGACCATACCTGCAACCTCTTCAGTCATGTAGTATGTGTCAGGAACAGGATGGGTACAAAGTAGAATTCATGACGTGAGTTCAAATCCCTATATATGAAGAAACGACTTGATATGGGGTGTATGTAGTATGGGCTGCATACTGTTCCAGGATCTTGCTTGCATTAGAATAAGAGCATCATTGCATTAGTCAATCTTGCATTAGAGTCTAAGTCATAGCATACACTGCACATCAAATTATATATACACGTTTCTTTTTTCATCAATCTGTTTGCTTAAAGTTGAGAATCGCTGCTAGTCATCAGCCTTAAAGCGTCAGTATATGTAATGATGTCCCCACTTCAATAGGTACTGGATTGCAGAAGTACAGGTACAGGATTCAGGATGACTCAAAGCGAGAGAAACAAGAGTCGATTTATTTTCCGCTGTAATATATGCTGTTTACGATTGTTTCTTTCGTAACAATTGTTGTAATTTATTTAATTGTTGGGAAGCATCCAAGTGAAGTACCAAGTGTTGTTCTTTATTCATTGTACTCTAATATAATTTGTTGAGAGTTGTAGCACTTGGGCTTGTAAAAGTATTATTGTAACACTGATGTAAAGTATTGCAGTTTTATAACATTCGGACTTGTAATACATTTGTGTTGAATAAAAGGTTTTAAAATTTCCTATTGCAACCCCTGCTTTTTGTTTTTCTTATTTTTGGTGTATTTTTCTTCTTTCTTGAGTATTTATACTCTTCTTGTATTTTGGACCGTATATTGGAGTTGTTTTCAATATATATTCATTTTTACTCATTTTTTATCTTCTTGTGATTGATTTTTCTATCTCGTGATTTGTTCATGATCGTTATTACTATTTTCGCTCCTTATTTGGTCCTTGTTCTCTTTGTTTTGTTCTTGAGTGCTCGTGGTGTTTTGGTTGCTAACCCTATTGCCTTTTGATCCCTAATTATCCACCAAACAAATTAGCCTATAAATCCTATTCATATCCTAATTAAACCCAATCTCTTACTACTCCTCCTAAACTATCCACAACCCAAATACCCACAACCCTAAACTCCACTATAAATATACTCTCCCTCTCTCACCCTAAAACCCTAACCCTAACTCAGCCTACACCCTACCCTCGACCTCCTTCTCTGTTTTGTGCCGCCACCCACCGACCAACACCCCAGGCCCCCTCTCCCGACCTGCCATTTTCCGTCGCAAGCACAACCTAACTGTAACACCTCAGATTTTAAAATACCAAAAATATTCGTTTTTATATATATTTGGTAAGGGTGAGAATTATTTTAAGTGATATCTCATTTTATTTATTTTCAACATTGGTATTGGTATAAATAATTGTGGTAGATTGGTATTATTGATATATTTGGGCCATAAGTTGAGATTTTATGTGAATAAATATTGTTCATTTTATTTTATAATTTTGGGGGATTATTATCAGCTAATTTTAATGTATTTAGTATTGTTTGTATTAAGATAGAAAAGAGTTGGGGTTTATTTGTAATATATTGGTTTTGGAGGGCTCATATGTGAATATACCATATTATTATTATTATTATTATTATTATTATTATTAAATTTATTACCAAAATAACCCCTCCCCCCATTATTTCTTTCCTTCCTTTTCCTTTCCTTCCCGTTTCCTTCTTCCGACCCAAAAGAACCCCACATCGGCCCCCTCTCTCTCCCGCCCAAATCCAACCCATTTCTCCGCCGTTTTCGAATTAAATCGAGGGGATGACTAATTGGGAAGTTCTCTACAACGTGGTAGCGTCAGTTTTTGGAAAGGATTTCGGGAAGGTATATCCCTTTTTATTTTATTGTATAAAATTAAGTGTGGTTAGTTTTATTGAGTAAAAATATTATAATAGAGAAATTTAGAGAGGTTGGAAGTGGTAGATTGGAGGAATTGGTAGATGGTTAGAGAAATTGTAAGTTGTTGATAAATTAGGATTTTGGGTTGTAAAATAGAGTTATATACATGAGAATTATCCCTTGTATGGTAGTAAAAAGTGTAGTGAGCCATTAGAATAAAATGGGGAGTGGTGATTTTGGCATAAATTCGAATTATGGAGTTTATGAAATCGGTTAGAAAACTCGATCCAAATAATTGTAGAAAATGCATATGAGGGTGTAGAGTATTATGAAAGGATTAATACAAATTTAGGATGATTTTTATAGGCTTAAGCTGAATTAAATTGAGTGAAATAGACTATAGGTGAAAAGTGCACGCCGGGTGTTCGATGAAATGCCCGAGCGAGATTTAGGTGAGAATTTGATGGGTTCGGAGGTGTAGTTGAGTCTTATTATTATTATTAACCCTAATATGTGAGATTAGGACAAAGGGGATTAAGGAATTTAGAAAATATGAATTTTTCTTATTAGAAAGCCTCCGATCAATAAGGGAGTGTTTGTATTAGAACCCGAATTTGAAATCTATCGATGTAGCTCACCTACATATGTCATTTGTGACGCGTGGGTGAAGACGGATTGAAATTTGGAGGTCCGAAGGTTAAGTTTTGAGCTTTAAACTAATCGGTTCTATAATTTTTCAATTAGGAGGAAAAAGTCGAACTTCGACTGGCTACAGGACGGACGTGGGACATCGTTTGCTCGATCCGTCAGGTGAGTATGTTGTATTTATAAATATTTTATATTGTGGCCGAATTTCGTGGCTTTGTGATGTATTTCATAGAAGTTATATTAAAAACTGATTTTGAATAAAAATACGGATTTTTAAGGGTCCGAAACTGAGTTTTTGTGATATTTGAGAAAATTAACTATTTTAAGTATACAAAATCTATATTATGGGTTAATGTGACGTGTTGAAGTATAAAAATTAAATATATTGAATCGTTTAGGCATATATTTACCCCGTGCATGTTTGTGCATGTTTTTGGGGTATATAGGCCGATATAGGCAATTGGGTATATACGGAGCCTGGTGTATGGGCTAGCATGCTATGGATGGATGTTATAAGATGTAATTAGACGAAATTGGTGATTGTGATCATGTTTTGAAAATCCGTGTAATTATAGTGCCCGTTTTGTGCATGTTTTGGGGCATATAAGCCCTTATAGGTGATTTCACTTATATGAAACATGATGTATGAGCTAGTATGCTATAATTGGATATTATGAGATTTAATTGGAGGAAATAAATAATTTTGGTCCCTTTTCTTGGAAACCCGCATGGGTGGTGTATGTTGTGTATATATATATATATATGTATCATGATATTGACTCGGGTTGTGATAATTGATGAAATTAGTAAGTGGGTATATGGTTACATTATAATTATGTTCGAAGTGAATTAATGGGTAATAATGGATATTATAATGTGATGAAGTATACATTTTGATACGTTTACGATATGGAATAACATAATGTAGTTCTTTTATTACTATTATAATCTTGGCACATTAATAATATGCATTGATATGATATGATGGTTTTATATGTTGAATGACAGAATGTATGCATAATGTGGTATAATGATGTGATGATTAATATTGTGGACATTAGATATGCATTAAATGGTAGGATAAAAGATAAGATGGTACGTGTTAATAAAATGTGTTATTAATTCTTGTGATTAAAGTCAAGGATGTGGCTATTGTTTAATTAAAAGCTGTGATGCTTTGTGTTGATTTAATAAGGTGAAAAGATGTAATGATTAATGCTAATAACAGATGGCTGTGTTGACCACTACCTACAGCAATCCTGGGGGTTTGGGCTAGACCTCCTAATACCCAAGGACCGGCTTGGGGTAAGTGGACCCAAACTATATTTGGGGTAAGTGGATTTTATCGCCCAAGCTATCGGCTTGAAGCCCGGCTTTCCCTCGATGACAGCTGTCGCGAGGAAGTACCCAGTTTATCTGGGGTGAGTGGTTTTTCCCTCCTGGCTTCGGCTGGGAGGAAGTACCCAGTTTATCTGGGGTAAGTGGTTTTTTTCTCGATGACAGCCGTCGCGAGGAAGTACCCAGGTTACCTGGGGTCAGTGACTTTTTTCTCTCTGGGTTTCGGCTGGGAGGAAGTACCCAAGTTCTACTTGGGGTAAGTGGTTCCCTCGCTAGTTCGGCTAGGAGGAAGACGTAGCCACGGACGAGTAAGACTCTGTGTGAGCATCGGGCCGCGTGTTTACTGGGCTGTCGGCTTTCAGTATGTTGGGATACTGTGGCTCACTGGTCGACAAACTGATAAAATAAATAAGTGTTAATAATAACTGTGGTAGTAAAGAAAGTGGATAGTGAAATGTGAATTGTGTATAGGAAAGAAAGTTGTTGTGAATGAAGTAAATGTGAAAGTGAACGTGTTATGAGTTAGTGTATGAAAAGAAATGATAAATGCAGCATGTGATTAATTTAAGATGTAAATAATAAAAGAGATGTGTTACCATGAATAATACGAAGTAATTGTATTATGTATGTGATCATTAAAGTAAAATACAGATTGATATGTGTTGTACCTTGGAATTGTGTCAAGGAACTACCTGCCCGCTATTTCTGTGGAAATTGTGGGAACTATCTGCCTTGGCATAATTCGTAGGGTGAGTTGGTATGATAGTGGTAATGATTAATGGAAATGAAGAATTAAATAAAGTGGAAATGATTAGTAATTGAAGTGAATCAATAACCAAGCTATCGGCTTGAGATGTGATATGATATAACCCAAACTGTGTGTTTGAGGTGCAGTGATTATTACCCAAGCTATCGGCTATGGGGTGTGATATGTGGTGGCCCCAAATTGTGTTGGGGATTAAGTGAAAATGATAATAAGACATATTGCTTATAAGAATGGGAATTACTAAAGTGATTAACGGGATGAGAATGAGTTATAAAACATGTTTTGGTGCAGTGAGAATGTGCATTCACATAAGTGATACGGTGAGGATGTGATGAAATGCAAGTTAATTATAATGTGTAAGAAGATGTTGTGTTTGTATATTATGACGTGAATGAATATGGCATTATGGGAATAAATGCATATGTTTCCGATGTGATACATAATTTAATGCAATAAAATAAATACTTGTACTATGAAAGTGATTATGAAAATGGTTATTAAAGAAAGTATGTTCTGTTATGAGTTGTGTACCATGGAGGTGTGTCAGGGAACTACTCGCCCGTTAATTCCGTGGGAATGGTGGGAACTACCTGCCTTGGCACAACTTCCAGAATAAATGGGTAAGTTGATGATATAATATAAGTAAATGAAGTGCATAGCCAAATAGAAACGAAGAAAATATGTAGTAGCATCATGTGGTTATATTCATATAATACTATTATGACGATAATTGTGGAAGAATGAATATTGGGATTAGAAAATTTAAATTGAACAGTAATGGATTGTATGTGAATTCGTATATTGCGAATGTAAAATAAGAATATATATATACGAGGTTGATGTGAAGTATATTATGAAATGTGGGAAGTTATGGATAATTAAATAGTTGAATGCAGGATTGACAAAGTATTTGATATATCATTGTATTGATGATGTTGTTGTGTTCAGGCCTCAGGTTGCATTATCTTAATTTGGTATTCGTAAGTTTAATTTATTTTCTTTATACTATTTTAATTTGTCATTAAATTAATAACTATACTCACACCAGAAATGGCTAACCCCTTAGTGTTTGGGGGTTAGGAGAGTCTGAGGACTACCCTAGATCCCCCACTGTTGCAGGTTCTCATCAGTGCAGAGGTGAGGCGTGGATGGGTAGGATAAATTTTTATTTTAAAAATTTGTATTATTTAGTTATAGGAATAGTAAAATTTATGATCTAAATCGTATTATGGGTGTATAAGCATGTATATGACAATGATGAGTATAGTGTGAGGTGGTTTGGTATGTTTGTGACCCGTACCCATCTCGTTGTGGAGTATCGGGCTCTGTGGTAGGTTTTACAAGGATTTTTCTAAAATTTTACCTCATTTTTCAAAGAAATTTATAGTTTTTAATTGACATTTAATAATCCATTATGAGTTTGGCCCCCAGAGCATTATATTATATTGCCTGTATGTTTCTGCTCATTTTGGCCTGGGGAGCCCGGGAATTGATTGGGTGTATTGTGAGCTACGAAATTTTGAGCAAAATTCCGTAAGCTTTTTGTGTTTCGGGGCAAAATTTACAGGGGAGACTCTGCCAAAATTTTCCCTGAAATATAACTTTCTTAGTTTATGACCAAAGTGATATAGAAATTGAAAGAATTGAATTTGGAGATTTAGTTTTCAAAAAAAAAATTTGGCGTGTTACACTAACCCGAGACCCCCTAACCGCACACCATCATTTCCCGAGCACCACTTCCACCATCTCTCTCTCCCGTCCTCCTCCTCGTCCGTCGGCATCGACAGCAGCGACAGGATCAGCAGCAGCGCCAGCATCGGCCAGCGCCGCCACCGCTCGTGTTACTCCCGATCTCTCTCTCTCTCTCTCTCTCTCTCTCTTGTTTGGGTTTGCGCATGCACGGAGTTTGCACGTGCGGATAGCTTGGTTCGTAGTTTTTGTTCGTGGGTTTTTTTCGTTGCCGGGATCCGTTCCCGTTATTTTTGGGTTTTTGTCGTTTTCGTCTTCGGTTAAGGCAAGTAACTTGTACTCAATTCCTTTGTATGATACAAGTCATAAATTTCGCTTGTAGTGTAGTTGGGTTCTAGAGACAACTCGTGTGTGATGTATGTTTGATGAGTATTGTCTCTATAGTGCTAGTAACCATGGTTGCCTCACAACACAAATTTGATATGAAACAACTTAGGTTTTGACCATTCTTGATGTGATTATATTTATGAGATAATTATGAGAATTTGGGTGTTTGTTTGGATCCATGTGATATACTTGTTGTGGACATGCTATACACCCTATTTCATGATATTTGGGCACTTAGTAGACTCTATAACATGTTTGTTAGTGTTTGGAACGAGTTTCGTATGTTGTATGTTGATTTATTGTTAAGAGGAAAATCTGTATTTTGTCAGTGATCATTTTTGATTGGTATTTTAGACCATATTAAGGTCAGTATCTTAACTTCAGCATTGAACATGATTTTTAGAGAAATCTTTATTCTTTCCAAATTTTCTGACAAGATCGATTTCGTTTTTGTATGTGTGAGATATGATTGTTTTACTACAGAGGTGTATTATATTTTCCGATTTCGTTTCTTGATAATTTCGATGACTAAACTATTTTGATACTAGTGCTAAGCATATTATTTTGATCCGAAATTTTGCACATTATTTCTATAACTATTTAGGGATTACCCAGAATTTTGGTGGATTTTATTGATGAGTTTTATATACCGTTTCATGCTTGTTTATAAAAAACTATACTTGATGGATTTTGCTCGCTATTCTGAAAAGATTTGTATTTTCACTCTAATTCCTTTTTCTGTATGAAAATTATTTATGAAATATGAAAGTTAAATTATTTTGTCTATTTTCATCTCCCTTTGACGGATCTGGATTTCGTTTCACGGTTTGCGAGATATCACAGTTTTCGTACAGCAGTGTTGGGAATTTCATATTTGCCAAACTATCGTTTTTTGATGCTTCCTGATTTTTTTTGGTTAAACTAATCTTACTGGAAAATTTTGAAACTTTATATTCCGATACTAGACATATAGGGTAATACCTCAGATTTCTCTTGGATTTATTTGAGGTGTTTTGATGCTGCTTTCCTGACTGTGAATTCGATTTGCTAATTTCTGGCTGAACGTATTTTCTGGTTTCAAATCAGTTTCGAGCTATGTTTTTCTGAAACACTATATGACTTATATGTATTCGCTGGATTCGGTTGGAAGTCTATTTTACAGATTCTCTGACGGATCTACGTTTTGATATTTGTGGTAACTGGAATCGCTGTTTTAGTACTATACTATCATGCTATCCTGAATTAGGAAGTACCATATTTTGTTCTGTTATGTGACTATTTTACCAACTATACATACTTATCGGTTATTCTGAACTTGTGGGTCGACATATCATGTTATATTTACTCTGTTTCATGCACATACACATTTTTCTGATAATAATTATAAAATGATCAAGCCGGGGTTTATGGGAAAGATCTAGTAGTGGGAAAGCATAGAAATGTGTACTAAGAAGGGGGCCCGTGTTTTCCATATGATTATCTGTGATCTGTTATTCTGTACCCTGTCTACATTACTTCCTATAGGAAGGTGTAGGGAAGAAGAGAACCACTAGGTTCTATCTGCCTGTCTGGATTTTGCATCTGGTAACTGTCTTTCTGAACCCTGAGTACACGGTCCTATATGATCCCCTATGAAATATACAACGTAACTGTTTTGAATGTAGCAACCATGTGATAAAAGGATGACACATGAAGTTCTACCTTATTAGTAATTAATACAAGACTTATAAGAATCTGAATCTATATCTAACATCTGTATCTACATCTGTATCTGATATCTGAATCTGTTATCTGAATCTACTATCTGATTACCTGATTATCTGATTATCTGTCATCAGTCTGATACTATCATTTTTCACTATTATTTGACACTATCCGTATATCTGTCTGCGTGCTATTTGACTTTTGACACTTGACGTATGTTAGTATACCATGCTAGTTGATTCTGTTATACCATGCTATATTTATTTATGCTATTATTTTAGTTGTTTAGTTTTCCATGTACTTGTATTCTGTATTACAAGCGGTCCGTAAATTGCATTGACGGGTACTTGTTTTCTTTTCCTTTCTCCTGCAATTTATTGATTGCAGATCAGGATGGTCGTTTGCCCGATGGTATTGGAGAAATGAAATATTAGTGCTGGACTTCTTTTTGCTATTATTATTATTTGTTGCTTTTGAACGATGTATTTGAGTACTTGGATTGTATCTGTATTTGGGCAATGTGATCCCGGATATTAACTTGTTCGGATCTATTTATTTGAGACTATTATAATAATGGATTTCAATTAATTTCTGTTGGCACTTTGTTTTGTTTTGAGATATATATGTCTGTGTAAGGATGATTCTTTTGGCTTCTGACTCTGATTATTCTGAGATTTATTGTAATGATTCTGAACAGCTTATGGATGATGCAAATCATTTGCTGGGTTGAGTCGCGTATCCGTATTCCATATTCTTTTTGGAAAGCGGGGCATGACAAGGCTTTTAGTGGTATCAGAGCCCAAGTTTGGCTAATGTATTAGTTGCCTAATATATTAGACAAGTTTGGCTTGTACTGGGATCTGCACAACATTTCATCAACCACACACACACACACACACACACACACATATATGCAAAATGAAATTTTTACCAACTCGAATCCGAACGCTGATTGTTTTGATTTTCGTGCAGGCTATGGCTCGTAGGGGTCCTTCTCAATCTCAGCCTGATCCGATTGAGGCTGTCACTACTGTGCTCGAGCGGCTGATTAATCAGCATCAGAACCACAGTGATCTAGTGATGGCTGCTCTGGAAGCTTCTCGGGGTCAGATTCCCACTGTGCCTGTGCAGGCTGCTCTTCCGCCTCGTCCAGGTATAATCACGGATTTCATGAGGTTGCATCCCGATCGTTTTTCTGGCACTGCGATGCCTTTGGAGGTTGAACAGTGGTTGGACCGGACTGAGCACTTTCTGTCAGCGGTTCGTATTGCCAAGGCTGATAGGGATGTGGATTTCCATATTGATGTTCAGCCTGGTACTGCACTGATATTGAAGAATCCCTACATGATGGCACCGGTTGAGCTAGTAGAGTTTAAGGTGCAGATTCAGAAGTTGCTTGATTTGGGTTTCATCAGACCAAGTGTTTCGCCTTGGGGTGCTCCGGTCCTTTTTGTCAACAAGAAGGATGGTAGTCATCGTCTGTGCATTGATTATCGGGAATTGAACAGTGTTACTATGAAGAACCGGTATCCTTTACCCAGGATCGATGATTTGTTTGACCAGTTGTGTGGGGCTGCTGTTTTCTCGAAGTTGGATCTTCGTTCTGGATATCACCAAGTCAAGGAGAAGGCTGCGGATATATAGAAGACTGCATTTAGGACTAGATACAGGCACTATGAGTATGTTGTGATGCCGTTCGGGGTCACTAATGTGCCAGCTGTATTCATGAGTCTTATGAACCGAGTTTTCTCTAAGTTCTTGGATAGATTTGTGGTGGTCTTCATCGATGACATTCTAGTATATTCTCGGAATCGTGAAGATCATGCTGAGCATCTTAGGGTGGTTCTGCAGACTTTGAGAGAGAATCAACTCTATGGGAAACTTAGCAAGTGCGGGTTTTGACTCAACAGGATTTCTTTCTTAGGGCACATCATTTCTGGCGACGGTGTTTCTGTAGATCCTTCTAAGATTGTTGCTGTGAAGGATTGGCCTATTCCTAAGTCGGTTTCCGAAGTGTGAAGTTTTCTTGGTCTCGCTAGCTATTATCGAAAATTCATCCAAGATTTTTCGAAGATTGCAAGGCCATTAACTAAACTGACAGGAAAGGATCAGAAGTTTGTTGGTCTGGTGAGTGCAATGAGGCTTTTGTTGACTTGAAGAACATATTGACGTCAGCACCTACGTTGACTATTCCAGATGTTCAGGAAGATTTGTAGTTCACTGTGATGCTTCAGGTAAGGGTCTTGGAGCAGTTCTTATGCAGAAGGGCCATGTCATTGCGTATGCATCGAGATAGTTGAGGCCGCATGAAAAGAACATTATTTACTTGGAGACCAAGTGGAGATCTTTACAGACCACAAAAGTCGCAAGTACGTTTTCACCCCAAAGGAATTAAACATGAGACAAAGGCGATGGTTGGAGCTTATGGCCGATTATGACATCAGTTTACAATACCATCCTGGTAAAGTAAACTTGGTGTCAGATGCTTTGAGCAGGAGACCGGAAGTTATGGTTATTACTCAGCAGAGTGATCTCATTGAGCAGATGAGGAGGTTGGACTTGGAGGTTTTGTTGTCGAGTTCTGGTCGGAGTTGTCTTGCGCTCCAGCTTCAGTCTTCTCTTGTTGATCAGATCAAAAAGGCTCAAGCTGGAGATGCGCAGTTGTAGGGTTTTCGAGCTGAGGTTGAGTCTGGGTCTAGAACGGACATGGTTATTCATGCCGATGGTTCGCTTCATTTTGGTTCCCGGGTGTGTGCCCTTAAGGGTGATGTTCGTCAGAGGTTGCTTGAGAAAGCTCATCAGTTTTCGTATTCTATCCATCCTAGCGGTACTAAGATCTATAGAGATTTGAAGCTTCATTTCTGGTGGCATGGTATGAAGGGCTGTAGCTCGGTTTGTTGCTCAGTGTTTGATCTGTCAGTAGGTTAAGACAGAGCATCAGAGAACCGCTGGACTTCTTCAACCGCTTCCTATTCCGGAGTGGAAGTGGGAACATATCACCATGGATTTTGTGACTGCTGTGCCGAGGAGTCCTAAGGGTCACAATGCTGTTTGGGTGATTGTCGACCGTTTGACGAAGAGTGCTCACTTCATTCCCTTTCGTGTCGGTCAGTCTACCGAGAGCCTTGCTCAGCGGTACATTCAAGAGATTGTTCGGCTTCATGGGGTTCCAGTCAGTATTATATCCGACAGGGATACGAGATTCAGATCTTAGTTTTGGGAGAGTCTTCAAGCTAGTTTGGGGAGTAAGTTGAAGTACTGTACAGCTTTTCATCCCCAGACTGATGGACTGTAGCGCCCCGAATTTCTAATATAATAACTTAGAAAATACGTGGCACAATCCCAGCATCAACTTCAATGTAATAGTACACATAGCCCAAAAACACAAATAATTTTATTCCAAACTTTCATTGCAACAATCTTTTTCAAACACAGCGGAATTACAAACACCTTGAATTACAACTTTCTTTTCACAATACTTCTTTTTACACAAATTTACACAAGCTCTATTACATCAGTTTATCATAAAACTAACTCAACCATCCAAGCCTCCAAGCTCTAAGCAACAACCTGTAACACATGAGGCTAGAGATGATCCCTAACCCCCAAAACTAAAGGGGTCAGCCATAAATGGTGTGAGTGATATAAAAACAAAACAACATAATTTAATCATAAAACATAAAGTCATCAACAGCATGTATTAATAACAAGGATAAATGAATGAGAAATAACAAAAGATGTAAAGCATGAAAACATCATGGAATGAAAACAACAAGTGAATCTAGTCTAAGTGTCAAGTGTAGGAAAACTGGAAAACACAAGCATAAAACCAAGTCAAGAAAACACAATTCCATATGCAACTAATCCCACTATGGTGATGGGAAACGAGATTCCGAATACTCCGCGAATAGGCGTCACCGCCCTCGACGCGCAAGCATCAAGTAAGATAACTCAATAACAACAACCGGAGAATCATCTCCCTGCCGTGTACCCCACGAATAGGCCTTCAAGACCCTTGACGTGCAGATACACTCGATACATTCCGTGAATAGGTCTGCCGACCCTTGACACGCAAATGCACCCTGCATGCTCCGTGAATAGGCCCGTAGACCCTCGACACGCGAACATCTAAATATTATGTACCCCACGAATATGCCTTCAAGACCCTCGACGTGCAGATACACCCGATACATTCTGTGAATAGGTCTGCCAACCCTCGACACGCAAACACATCCTGCATGCTCCGTGAATAGGCCCGTAGACCCTCAACACGCGAAGATCTAAATACCCTCTAGTTGGACTAACAAATCATGAGTCTATACTTACGTCGATTATTATCAAATACACCAAAAATCCTTATCTCTAGAGTTAGTGTATTCTGCTGGTTCGCAGGACTCCCACTCAACTCCTAGAGACCTCAATATGATCATAACTCACTATTCCATCGTCAAACGATCAAAGGAGAAATCTCTCCACTCAACAAAACTCAAGTCTTTAATAAATTCCATAATCCAAATCCAACCATAATATATATTGAAAGCGTATGTTCTATAGAAGAATAGTATTTATAAGGGTAGGTTATAGATCCAAAACATTTGAAGAAATAGCCGTTTAAGGAACAACAAAACACCTTAGAAAAGTATCAGTACCAGTCGACTGCAAAAGGTCACCAGTCGACTGTCCAGAGTGAAAACTAACATCTTTAAGAAGTAAGATCTAAGTGTCTACAGTCGACTGCAAAACTCACCAGTCGACTGTTCAGAGGGAAATCCAGTAGTTTTAAGAAAATAAGTTAAGTATTATAAGTTGACTTATAAAAATCATAAGTTGACTTACCAAGAACATAAGTTGACTTATAAAAGTCATAAGTCGACTTACCAAGAACATAAGTTGACTTATAAAAGTCATAAGTCGACTTACCAAGAACATAAGTTGACTTATAAAAGTCATAAGTCGACTTAACAGAGAGAAATTCCAGAAATCTTTAAGAAAATATTCTAAGTGTTATAAGTCGACTTGCAAAGTCATAAGTCGACTTAAAAGAGATTATAAGTCGACTTAAAAAGTCATAAGTCGACTTACCACAGAAAAATCTACGATAACTTTGCAAAATAAATTCTAAGTGTGCCAGTTGACTGAAAAGGGTCTAAGTCGACTGTCCAGAGCGGATTTTTAAGGAAACTAAAGATCATAGCAGCCGGGTCGTACCAGTCGACTGAAAAGTCTACCAGTCGACTGTCGGCCTACAGTTTGCATAATTAGGTCTGTATACAATAATCGAAATTTGAGTTTTCTAAAAGAAATCATTGTTTATGAAAATAATTCGTTTTCAGGTAAAAATGACAATCTCAAAGTATCCTCAGGTTGGATACATTACTCAAATCAACCCATGTCTCAAAACTTAAGTTCTCATGTTCTAAACTCCTAGTTCTTCCATTAGGGTTTCTCAATATTGAATTTCTTTCACAACTCAAAACCAAAATCTGATTTGTATCCACGAGATCCAGATGTTCATCCATCCGATCTCTTATTATCATAACCATACTCAAATCTTAAACATGTTTTCAAGCAATAAAAAATTCATCAATCAAGATCTACTAAACGTTCATAGATTTCACATACATCATACAACAATAACCATTGCATCGTTCTCATATGGAATATACCAAATAAACATACATGTCAAACAAACAACAAAACAATTGTTCACATAAATCAAATCACAAAACAAAGTTCATATCACTCACCTTAGAAACGACGAGATCCAACAATAAAGTCTCTCCTTTGCGAGATCCAAAACTTCCTCTTGAATCACCAAGAAAATAAAAGATATAATAAAATTTGAGTTGTGCAGCGAATGACGGCTGCAAACCCTTTTTATATAGGCCGGAAATCAAGATTTAGGGTTTTGGAAATGCATTTGCAAAATAGTCCTTCCAAAATATAACTTTACATATATATAGTTCTATTCTTGAAAACTCAATAAAAATCATTTAAATTAGGATTTAAAAGTAAAATATACTCATTAATCTCAACCGGTACTGTTCAAAATGTCCAGAAAATAGATTTTGCATTTTAACCCCTAAAAACGACAAATTTGCAAAAAGGTCATTCTTTTCTCAAAAATTGCAAATAGATCCGATTAATTTCAGAAAAATCTGGAAAAATACTAAATAAATTCCAAATATTAAATAATGATTTTTCATGAAGAAAACTTGACTTTTGAACTTCTCAAGAAAGTAGTTGCACGTGTAAAAAAATAAATCTTTTAGAAAATATTTATTAAATCTCCAGAAAATCATTTAAATTCATTTTCAAATATTTAAAATAATATTTGAAAAAACAGGGCTCTACATGGACAGTCAGAGCGGACTATTCAGATCCTTGAGGACATGTTGCAGTCCTGTATGTTGCAGTTCGGTGGATCTTGGGAGGACCATTTGCATCTCGTAGAGTTCTCATATACTAACAACTTTCATGCCAGTCTTAAAGTTGCATCGTTCGAGACACTTTATGGGCGTAAGTGCAGATCACCAGTGTGCTGGGATGACATTGGTGAGAGGAAAGTTGTTGGGTCTGGAGTTGATCACCAGGACAGTTGATGCTGTGACTCAAATCAGAAAGCATCTGCAGGCAGCTCAGGATATGTAGAGGCGGTGGGCTGATGTCCATCAGAAGGATTTGGAGATGATTTTTGGTGACCATTAAGGTATCGCCATGGCGCGGTGTCATTCGGTTCGGTAGAGGGGGCAAGCTTAGCCCTAGGTTTATTGGACCGTTTGAGATTTTAGAGCAAGTGGGCAGGGTGGCCTATCGTCTTGCTTGGTTCGTAGTTTTTGTTTGTGGGTTTTTTTCGTTGCCGGGATCCGTTCCCGTTTTGGGTTTTCGTCGTTTTCGTCTTCGGTTAAGGCAAGTAACTTGTACTCAATTCCTTTGTATGATACAAGTCATAAATTTCGCTTGTAGTGTAGTTGGGTTCTAGAGACAACTCGTGTGTGATGTATGTTTGATGAGTATTGTCTCTATAGTGCTAGTAACCATAGTTGCCTCACAACACAAATTTGACATGAAACAACTTAGGTTTTGACCGTTCTTGATGTGATTATATTTATGAGATAATTATGAGAATTTGGGTGTTTGTTTGGATCCATGTGATATACTTGTTGTGGACATGCTATATACCCTATTTCATGATATTTGGACACTTAGTAGACTCTATAACATGTTTGGTAGTGTTTGGAACGAGTTTCGTATGTTGTATGTTGATTTATTGTTAAGAGGAAAATCTGTATTTTGTCAGTGATCATTTTTGATTGGTATTTTAGACCATATTAAGGTCAGTATCTTAACTTCAGCATTGAACATGATTTTTAGAGAAATCTTTCTTCATTCCAAATTTTCTGACAAGATCGATTTCGTTTTTGTATGTGTGAGATATGATTATTTTACTACAGAGGTGTATTATATTTTCCGATTTCGTTTCTTGATGATTTCGATGACTAAACTATTTTGATACTAGTGCTAAGCATATTATTTTGATCCAAAATTTTGCACATTATTTCTATAACTATTTAGGGATTACCCAGAATTTTGGTGGATTTTATTGATGAGTTTTATATACCGTTTCATGCTTGTTTATAAAAACTATACTTGATGGATTTTGCTCGCTATTCTGAAAAGATTTGTATTTTCACTCTAATTCCTTTTTCTGTATGAAAATTATTTATGAAATATGAAAGTTAAATTATTTTGTCTATTTTCATCTCCCTTTGACGGATCTGGATTTCGTTTCACGGTTTGCGAGATATCACAGTTTTCGTACAGCAGTGTTGAGAATTTCAGATTTGCCAAACTAACGTTTTTTGATGCTTTCTGATTTTTGTTGGTTAAACTAATCTTACTGAAAAATTTCAAAACTTTATATTCCTATACTAGACATATAGGGGAATACCTCAGATTTCTCCTGGATTTATTTAAGGTGTTTTGATGCTGTTTTCCTGACTGTGAATTCGATTTACTGATTTCTGGCTGAACGTATTTTCTGTTTTCAAATCAGTTTTGAGTTATATTTTTCTAAAACACTATATGACTTATATGTATTCGCTGGATTTGGTTGGAAGTCTATTTTCCAGATTCTCTGACGAATCTAGGTTTTGATATTTGTGGCAACTGGAATTGCTATTTTAGTACTGTATTGTCGTGTTGTCCTGAATTAGGAAGTACCTTATTTTGTTCTGTTATGTGACTATCTTACCAACTATACATGCTTATCGGTTATTCTGAACTTGTGGGTCGACATATCATGCTAGATTTACTCTGTTTCATGCACATACACATTTTCTGATAATAATTATAAAATGATCAAGCCGGAGTTTATGGGAAAGATCTAGTAGTGGGAAAGCATAAAAATGTGTACTTAGAAAGGGACTCGTGTTTCCCATATGATTATCTGTGATCTGTTATTCTGTACCCTATCTACATTACTTCCTATAGGAAGGTGTAGGGAAGAGAGAACCACTAGGTTCTATCTGTCTGTCTGGATTTTGCATATGATATCTGTCTGTCTGAACCCTGAGTACACGGCCCTATATGATCCCCTACGAAATCTATAAACGTAACTGTTTTGAATGTAGCAATAATGTGATAAAAGGATGACACATGAAGTGCTACCTTGTTAGTAATTAATACAAGACTTATAAGAATCTGAATCTGTATCTGACATTTTTATTAGCATTGGTATAAATACCCGAAACCCGGATCTGACCTGGACCCTACACGGACCTGATGAGTCCAATAATATCCACATTTAGGAGCAATAATCTTAATGCAATTAGACATTTAAATGCTCTATATGTGGTAATTTACCCTTCTTTTCTCTTTTCCATAGGAAACAGCCTAAAAGCAGCTAAACGAAGCAGATTCAAGATTTTGAGGGTGATACACAGAAACTGCAGAGCACAAGTCGACTAGTTCTTCAAACAGGCGACTGGACAGAAAGGTTGAGAAGCTGCTCAGTACTGTCGACTTGACTGATTAATTATGAATCTACAGATGTCTCAACACAGTCGACTGATTACAAAACCAGTCGACTGGTATTCAGCAGAGTTAAAAGATAAGAACAGTTGAAGATTCATCCTCATCCAAATCCGAAGCAAGATTAAGTTATCCAAAACCAGGTTATCTGCGAATAACAAATCTTCATTAATCAAGTTAGAGAACAGGGATTGGCAAGTGAGAAGATCGACTCAAATCTATATCCGATGTAGAATGATAGACTTGAAATCTGCAGATGTGGGCAAAAGAAACTATAGAAAGGCTGGAATACGAGTTGAGAAATATCGCTTAATCCCTGACTCATCAATCATCAACCAGCGAGCATTATTCTATCAGCATCAAAGAAAGAAGGAGATCAAGTGCACTGAAAGGAACGATCCAGTCGACTTAGTAGCAGCAAGTCGACTTCTCGGGCTGAACATCACCAGTGTTATTTCTTCTCTTTCCAGTTTTATTTTAATCATGTATTCGAAACTGTTGGTCAATAAAAGTCTTATTATGTGCAACTAATTTCATAGTTGGGTAGATTGAAACCGAAGTCATGTAATGCTTATATTCTTCTAAACACTACTCTATTACTTATTGATTAAACCTGATTGTATTGGTATGAATTTATAATATGCATCAAACTTGTTCAGAAGTTCTAAGGGCAATCGACTGAGAGTGACAGCAAGTCGACTGACATACAGAACCTGAGATTATCAAGTTTGCGTATTATAAAACTGAATCTGTTATATGAGTATAGAGACGACCCGTATCTTGTGCTCATAACTTGTAACACAGGAATCTTTAGGGGTTCTTGGTTTAATCAACTTGAAGGATCTAGATCTGATACCAATTTCTAGAACTTCGAATGTTTGTTCGTTTCCATTGTTCCTATGCTTTCTTTAAGTGCAACTTAGTGGATACCATGCTAAATACTTAAGGAAGAAACGAATTAGAGTAGATACCATGCCTAATTCTTGGCGTAGGGAAACATTAACTTTAAGGAGCAGATATCATGTCCTTAAAGGAACAAACATGAGTAATTAGAGTAGTGTAGAAGGTGACTCAGCATTCTTGACTATAGGTGGAAATCAAAGCCCAACTACTTAATAGATATTTGTGATTCAGAACCACTTGATCTAGTTTTTAATCTTTTCATTTCTTTTAGAACAACACTTTATGATCTTTATTTTTGTTTTATTGATTAGTAAATTAAGTACTACAATCTCTTTGGGATCGACCCTTGCTTTTCACTACGCTTCTATAAACGATTCGTACACTTGCGAGGTTTTAATTTGTGTCTAGTTTATCTATTTATTTAGATCATCTAGATACACAACAAGTTTTTGGCGCCGCTGCCGGGGATTGTTCAGTATTTTAACTTGCAAAATCAATACAAATCTTTTTCTTTTTATTTTTTTCCTTCTTTTCTTATATTTTCTTTTAGGTTACATTCTGCAGATTCAGATAAATCGACTGTCTCCAAGGATCAGTCGACTGCACAGAGACCCAATTCACAAGCAACAATAGGTGAGGAAGTACCAAATCAAGTACCAATGCAGGACAAATTTACTCCTAAGAATATTGAGCAACCTTCTTGCATTGCTTATCAACCTAATGTCACAGGGAATATGCATCTTTCTCCTCAATTACTTAGCATGGTTCCCCACTTTAGTGGCAAACCAGACGAAGAGCCTCACCTCCATCTGCAAGATTTCTTTGATCTTTGTAGAACACAAAGCGTCCAAGGGCTTACCCCCGAACAAATCAGGTTAATCTTGTTTCCATTTTCTTTAAAACTTAATGCTAAATTGTGGTATAATTCTTTGGAACCAGGATCAATTCAATCATGGGAGCAATTGGCAACAAAGTTCTTGAAAGAATTCTTTCCAGCCCAGAAAACCAAACAACTAAAAAGGGAGATTCAACTCTTCCAACAAAAAGATGGCGATTTATTCTTCGAAGCATGGAAGGACTTCAAGAACAAGCTTCTCAATTGTCCTACGCACAACATGCCTAAGGATGATCAGGTACAAGCATTTTATGAGGGTTTAAATGACACTAACAAAGCAATTGTAGATTCAGCTTGCAATGGAATCTTGATGAGGAAGAGTGGTGAGGAGGCCATCGAACTATTTGAAGAACTCAGCGAGAACTCACAGCAATTCTCAACAAGGGGAAGGGGCCTTTCGAAAAAACAGGGAGTTTACAAAATTTCTAGTGATAATAACATGCAATTAGAAATGTAAACCATGAACAAAAAGATTAATATGCTTGTTAATGCGATTTCAACGCTGGGTGGCGTAAAAAACCAACCAAAAGAAATTTGTGCAATTTGTTCTCATTCTGATCATACAACTAATACATGTCCCATGTCTTCTTTCACAGATCATGAGCACACAAACTACGTAGGACAGAAAATGTACCCACCCCAGAACAACACTTTTTCAAACATGTATAACCCAGGGTGGCGAAACCATCCAAATTTTTCATGGAGCAATAATCAAAACCATCAAGGCACTCAATTCGCACAAGGGCATACGCAGCAATTCCAGAGTGGGAATGGGTTTGATCGGCCAGTGCAAGAACAGAAGAAGTTGGATTTCGAATCCACCGTTCTTCAATTACTCCAACAGTGACAGCAAACAATCAACCAACAAGGGCAGGCCATTCAAAAATTGGAAACTCAAATCGGTCAAATTGCTAAGGAGTTAAGTGAAAGAAAGGCAGGAGAACTCCCACCACAAACCATACCAAATCCTAGAGGACAAGAACAGCTCCAATCAGTGACAACCCTAGAGGACAAGATTGAGTTTAAAATATTTAATGCACCAAAATTACCACACGATGATCATGAATATTATAATGTTGATGTGGTTCAGGAAATTTGTGACCAAACATTTCAGGAACATAGTGTCGATCCATTACAAGCCACAATTACACACCCTCTAATACTATCTCAAGTTGAACAGGAATATGATGATTGAGGATTGCAGAGATAGTACATACCCTTGAAGATCCAAAATCATATTCAGGTAAGTTCGCACCTGCGTTTGAAAGTCTTGTGCCTAATAATATTTTTGTTTCTTCTTTTACCAGGACACCAGATGTGGAGCTAAAGCCGCTGCATGAACATTAGAAGTATGCATATGCGGGTGAAAACCAGACGTTACCTGTGGCAGTCGCTGCAAAATTGAGGATGCAGGAAGAAGAGACATTGTTGAGAATATTGCAAGAACACAATGCTGCATTAAGGTGGACCAATGCTGATAGGCTTATGTCAAGATGGTACGGTCCATACATTGTTGCAAAGGTTTCCCTACATGGAACGTTGGAGGTTCATAGCAAAAACAAAATTCAAACGTTCAAGGTGAATGGGCATAGGGGGAAACCTTATATTGAGATGAGTTTTGAGCCGCGAGCCACTCAATACATTGCATAAACTCATCAAGTCTAGCTGAAGACAAGAAACACAACGCTTATTGGGAGGCAGCCCAATTTTCAGGGGAGTACTTACACTTTCTCTTTATTTCTTTTTATTTCTTTATTCATCTTTTATTTTCAGTTTCTTTCCTTCAAACTAGATGGTGGCACATGCCTATTTTAAGTTTGTTTCAGACATTGAGGACAATGTTCCATCTAAGTTTGGGGGTAGTTATTCACATTTGGAGTCTCTTGATGTTAGAGTCTTTTCTAACAACAATGATGAGAAATGAGCTCAGTTACTATAGGTAGAGAGTAGAGAACAAGTATTAAGTGTGTCTTTATCTTTAAAAATGTTAATAACTTATCATATGGATCATACTTGAAACTTTCATTCATTTGGCTATGTCAACTTAACGAATTGTGAAAGAGAATAGCAAGTTCAACTGTGAGTAAACTTAAATACACAAATTGTGAGTTTTTGAGCCTTATTTATTTCTTTTGAGAGAGTCATAGACTTGAAGATCTCAGTTGACTGCATTCTTAAGATGATCTAGAATTTGTTTTTGCTACTTTTCGAAACTTATTTTTGGTTTTTGCATAAAAACTTGGGAATGATTAAGGCACCTAAGATTCTATCACCAAAGACAAAAAGTCTACCCAACATCAATTATCCACTAGTTACCCCTTTGAAGCCTATAAAAGCTTTCTTTTTGTAAGACACATCATCCTTAACCAAGCCTAGATGAATAGGTTACCTTACCTATATCTATTGAGTTAGTAGAGCAAGAATTGTAAAGGAGATGTGGTATGTCAAGATGAAGGGGATGAAAATATAAAGAAAAGTTGGAGGATTTGTCATAAGAAAAAAATGAAAAGTTGTAAATTGCTGAGTTGTGAATGGGGGAAAGGTGTTGGTAGAAATAAAGTATAGGCCTGTGATATATGGCCTTAAAAATTTGGAGGATTTAAAAAAAAAAAAAAACAAACAAAAAAAAAATTCTCTTAGAACAATGCAAGTTGCTCTACTAATCCTTTAGAATTTTGTATTCCTTTTCCCTTCAATTGTTTAAACCCTCACCCATGGCCCTATTACAACCTATAAAAGACCTTTTGATCCAAGTAGTGTGCAAATCAATGGTGTGAAGATGCAGTAGCAA
Organism: Hemerocallis citrina; assembly: GCA_017893485.1. Taxonomy (NCBI): domain Eukaryota; kingdom Viridiplantae; phylum Streptophyta; class Magnoliopsida; order Asparagales; family Asphodelaceae; genus Hemerocallis; species Hemerocallis citrina. The sequence continues at coordinate 220,432,198 of CM030359.1, forward strand.
AATCAAGCATATGGTTTCATCCAAGTAATGATAAAGTGTCACGAGATCTAACTTGAATGTCCCATGTCAATGAGAGCTATATTTTTTTTGTGAGTGTATGCCATGGTGAGAATTTGGAGTTGAAATATAGTTGAGCTTGCTAACCTTAATCATGATTATGTTGCTTAGGCATTGGCTACACTACTATTTGATATTCAAGTTGAGTATTCGTGGAATAAGTGATTAACATTTGAATTAAAACTTGTTTAGACCTATCTTAATGCTTGTTCTAACCTTGACACTAACAGTACCAAGTTTTCTGAGGTAAATGTTGAAGGGTCAAGATGTCAAGCGATGCTTGTAGTTTTATTTTGCTTGAGGATAAGCAAAAGCTAAGTTTGGGGGTATTTGATGAGTCCAATAATATCCACATTTAGGAGCAGTAATCTTAATGCAATTAGACATTTAAATGCTCTATATGTGGTAATTTACCCTTCTTTTCTCTTTTCCATAGGAAACAACCTAAAAGCAGCTAAACGAAGCAGATTCAAGATTTTGAGGGTGATACACGGAAACTGCAGAGCACAAGTCGACTGGTTCTTCAAACAGGCGACTGGACAGAAAGGTTGAGAAGCTGCTCAGTACAGTCGACTTGACTGATTAATTATGAATCTACAGATGTCTCAGCACAGTCGACTGATTACAAAACCAGTCGACTGGTATTCAGCAGAGTTAAAAGATAAGAACAGTTGAAGATTCATCCTCATCCAAATCCGAAGCAAGATTAAGTTATCCAAAACCAGGTTATCTGCGAATAACAAATCTTCATTAATCAAGTTAGAGAACAGGGATTGGCAAGTGAGAAGATCGACTCAAATCTATATCCGATGTAGAATGATAGACTTGAAATCTGCAGATGTGGGCAAAAGAAACTATAAAAAGGCTGGAATACGAGTTGAGAAATATCGCTTAATCCCTGACTCATCAATCATCAACCAGCGAGCATTATTCTATCAGCATCAAAGAAAGAAGGAGATCAAGTGCACTGAAGGGAACGATCCAGTCGACTTAGTAGCAGCAAGTCGACTTCTCGGGCTGAACATCACCAGTGTTATTTCTTCTCTTTCCAGTTTTATTTTAATCATGTATTCGAAACTGTTAGTCAATAAAAGTCTTATTATGTGCAACTAATTTCATAGTTGGGTAGATTGAAACCGAAGTCATGTAATGCGTATATTCTTCTAAACACTACTCTATTACTTATTGATTAAACCTGATTGTATTGGTATGAATTTATAATATGAATCAAACTTGTTTAGAAGTTCTAAGGACAGTCGACTGAGAGTGACAGCAAGTCGACTGACATACAGAACCTGAGATTATCAAGTTTGCGTATTATAAAACTGAATCTGTTATATGAGTATAGAGACGACCCGTATCTTGTGCTCATAACTTGTAACACAGGAATCTTTAGGGGTTCTTGGTTTAATCAACTTGAAGGATCTAGATCTGATACCAATTTCTAGAAGTTCGAGTGTTTGTTCGTTTCCATTGTTCCTCTGCTTTCTTTAAGTGCAACTTAGTAGATACCATGCTAAATACTTAAGGAAGAAACGGATTAGAGTAGATACCTTGCCTAATTCTTGGCTTAGGAAAACATTAACTTTAAGGAGTAGATACCATGCCCTTAAAGGAACAAACATGAGTAATTAGAGTAGTGTAGAAGGTGACTTAGCATTCTTGACTATAGGTGGAAATCAAAGCCCAACTACTTAATAGATATTTGTGATTCAGAACCACTTGATCTAGTTTTTAATCTTTTCATTTCTTTTAGAACAACACTTTATGATCTTTATTTTTGTTTCATTGATTAGTAAGTTAAGTACTACAATCTCTGTGGGATTGACCATTACTTTTCACTACGCTTCTATAAACGATTCGTACACTTGCGAGGTTTTAATTTGTGTCTAGTTTATCTATTTATTTAGATCATCTAGATACATAACAAGATCCGACATTGGACCGGAACCGACCCGACCTATCCGGATCCGGATCCCAAAATGGGACTTGTTGTACTTTCGGGTCCTGGTCCGGGTCCGCTCATAAGAGACCCGACCCGGACCCGGAGCCATTAAAAAAACCCAAAAAATCAACATAAAAGTGAATATTTTATCCTCATCCCTCCCCTCCTTCCTCCTCAATTCTAAATCTTCCTCTTCCAAACTCAAAACTCATGCCTTTTTTCTTCTCTCCTATATTATAAATCTTCCACTCGTCGCCTCCGCTCGCCGTTCACACTCCCGCTCCTACCCGAACGGGTAGGAATATTTTAATAGGACCCGGAACCGAAACCGGACCTAGTCCTCACGGGTCCGGGTCTGTGTCCAATTTTTGGACCCGTAGGGGACCGGGCCTGGGTTCGGGTAGTGACGGACCCAACCCGACCCGACCCGATATCAATGCCAATCTGTATCTACATCTGTATCTGATATCTGAATCTGTTATCTATATCTACTATCTGATTACCTGATTATTTGATTATCTGTCATCAGTCTGATACTATCATTTGACACTATTATTTGACACTATGTGTATATCTGTCTGCATGTTATTTGACTTTTGACACTTGACACATGTTAGCATACCATGCTAGTTGATTCTGTTATACCATGCTATATCTGTTTCTGCTATTGTTTTAGTTGTTTAGTTTTCCATGTACTTGTATCCTGCATTACCATGCTATATAAAGAGAAGTGGAAGAAGATATGTTCAGAAGTGTAAAATCCCGGTTGGATATTATATTTGTATTATTATTATTTTTAAAATTAAAATATTTCTTATGGAAATTACTTAGTTTTAATAAATAATCATTATCTGTATATATGTACAAGTAAGTATATATATGTATTGTGTCGGTTTTGTGCACTTGTGCAAAATCCTGTAAAATGCATTTTTGAGAAAATGTTTGTAATATCCCAGGCTAATATTAAAAATTATTATTTTATTTCTTTTTTTTTCAGAATTGAAATATTTTTGGTGGATATTACCCGGTTTAGTTAATAAACATTATCTACATATATATACTAGTTTGTATATATCTGTATTGTATTAAATTGGTACAGTAATCTTCCTAGCCGGTAATAAAATTATTTTTATTATTATTTTTAAATTAAAATATTATTGGTAGAGATTATTCGTTTTAACTAATAAAAATTATCTGCATATATAGATGTATGTACGTATAAGTACCGTATCGATTTCGTACGTTTGTACAAAATCATGTAGTATGTGATTTTGGAAAAATACCTCTTATTTTGATCAATCATGGTCAAATGGAGGGTTAGGATTGGATTAGGGTTTGATTGTAATTTAAGTTTGCAAATTGAACATCAAATGTTTTGAGCCCCAAGAGAGAGAGACAAGTGGCTCTCTCTATAACCACAAGCTCTCTCTCCCTTCACCGATAACACCCCCCCCCCCCCCCCCCCCCCCCTGGCCGGCGAACACTCCAAAAGGGCAAGAAGCCCTTTTCATTTGTTATTTTCGTCCATCTTCTTCTCATCTCATTCTCCCTTATATTCTTCTCCTCCTTTACTTGTTTTTTTTAGAAAAGAATGAGAAGGAAAGAAAACAAAGAGAGATCAAAATCAAAAGAAAACGAGTGAGTTTCAATTCTTGAGGTGTTCTTGAAGAGGAGCAAGAACAAGGAGGAGAAGAACAAAGCTAGTTCTTCCTACAATCGTTGGGTGGGGGTTTCTTAACTCTTATTATTGTTTTGTTTGTTTCATTATTGTTGTATGTTGTTATAAAATTTTTGGACTAATTTAATGTGCATACGATGATTGTGGACTAGAATAAAAAGGCATATAAATATTGGAGTGGTAGAACACAAATAAAAACCCTAAAGATCGAATCTAAAAACTAGTATGTAGTTTTTGATAGTTAGAATTAATTACTTGTGCTAAAATTGGAATTTTGACTCCAAATTAATTTTAAAGGTTCTCATATGTGTTATTACCATGCTCTAATTTTTGTAGATTTTTCTGAGTTAGTTTGATGGGTTAAACAAATCGTTTCCCCAAAACAGCGAGTTTTCCAACAAAACTGCTGTTTTGGTTAACTTTTGCGTGCGTTCAAAGAAAAGGATTTTGAGTTCCTTAAGGAATCTAAAAAGTGTTCAACTAAAGAGTTGTAGTAGATGTTCTCCCCTTTCCAAAATGGCCAATTTTTCTAGATTCCGATAAGTATAGAAAAAGTTATAAGCTTTACAAGTTTCAGCTTTTGCTGTGCTTTTTGTTGTTTTTGAATTGTGTTCAAAGGGCTGGATTTTGAGTTCCTTAGGGTATCTGAAAAAGTGTTCAACTAGAGAGTTGTAGTAGATGTTCTCCTCTTTCCAAAATGTCCAATTTTTCTAGATTCAGATAAGTATAGCAAAAGTTATAAGCTTTACAAGTTTCAACTTTTGTTGTAATTTTTGTTGTTTTTCACTTGTGGTTAAATGGCTGCATTTTGAGTTACTTACAGAATCTGAAAAAGTGTTAAACTAGACAGTTGTAGTAGATGTTCTCCCCTTTTCAAAATGGCCAATTTTGCTAGATTCTGATAAGTATGGCAAAAGTTACGACCTTTACAAGTTTCAGCTTTTGCTGTCCTTTTTGTTGTTCTTAAAATGAGTTTAAAGAGCTGGATTTTGAGCTCTATAAGGAATCTGAAAAAGTGTTAAAATAGAGAGTTGTAGTATATGTTCTCTCCTTTCCAAAATGGCCAATTTTGCTAGATTCCGATAAGTATAGCAAAAGTTGTGAGCTTTACAAGTTTCAGCTTTGTGCTGTCTTTTGTTGTTCTTGAAATTTGTTCAAGGAGCAGAGATTTTAATTCCATAAGTAATCTTAGAAAATTGTTAACTATAAAAATAGTAGATGTTCTCCCCTTTTCAAAAAGTCCAATTTTGTTAGATTCCGACAAGTATAGCAAAAGTTATGAGCTTTAGATGTTTCAGCTTTTTGCTGTCTTTTGTTGTTCTTTGTATAATGTTCAAAGAGCTGGATTTTGAGATCCATTCGGAATCTAAGAAAATTGTTAACTAGGAAGTTTTAGTAGATATTCTTAGCTTTCCAGAAAGTCTAATTTTGTTAGATTTTGACAAGTATAGCAAAAGTTGTGAGCTTTACAAGTTTCAGCTTTGTGCTGTCTTTTGTTGTTCTTGAATTTTGTTCAAAGAGCAGGAATTTGAATTCCATAAGGAATCTGAGAAAGTTGTTAACTAGGAAATTGTATTAGATTTTCTCACATTTCCAAAAGTTCCTATTTGGTTAGATTCCGATAAGCGGAGTAGGAGTTATGACCTTTACAAGTCACAGCAGCTGGCCTTAATTGGCTGAAGCTTGCTGTTTGGATTGTTCAAAGTTTTTGTACCTTTTATTGACTGAATATGAGAAGGTTATCAACTAGAGAGTTTTATTATAGGTTCTCACCTTTCCAAATTGTCCTATTTGGTTAGATTCTGATAAGCGGAGTAGGAGTTATGGCCTTTACAAGTCACAGCAGCTAGCCATTTGGCTGAAGCGTCGCTGTCTGGATTGTACCTCTTACTTACTGAATTTGGAAAAGTTTTCAACTAGATAGTTGTAGTAGAGGTTCTCACCTTTCCAAAATGTCCTGTTTGGTTGATTCCGATAAGCGGAGTAGGAGTTATGACTTTTACAAAGTCACGGTGTCACGCACCGCTTCCCAAAAATACGGAATACGAGCACGTAACATTGGCCCAGCAAATAATTTTCATCATCCATAAGCTGTTCAGGAATCTTTACAACATATCCCAATATAATCAGAGTCGGAAGCCAGAAAAGTCAACCACTCTCAAATAGTCATGATCAGAATAACACAAATATTCTGGGTCACATTGCCCAAATACAAAATAGATCTGAGTACAAGATACAATGTTCAAAATGAGCGACAGGAAATAAATGAAGATAGTAAAAGCTACAGCCAACTAGAACTTTAGATCACATACTCCATCGGTCAGCTGACCACCAAAATCTGCAATTGATAATTGCAGGAGAAGGAAAGAGAAAACAAGTACCCGTCAATTGCAAGTTACAGGCCACTTATCATGTAGGATACAAGCATATGGAAAAACTAAAAAATGGAATGCAATAATGCATCAATAGTGATAACTAGCATGAATTAGTAGAACAAGGTCAACTAGCATGGTATACTAACAGTACAGATGTTTATGTCAAATGCAGTGTCATATGGCAACTAACAGTGTCCAGTAACAGTAAGCTCAATAATCAGTGTAACAGTATAACGGTATCAGTCCAACAGTATCAGTCTTATGTTCTTAAAGTCTTGTGTGTAATACTAGCTAGGTAGCACTGCATGCATCCCATACTGCATGGTTGCTACAACAAACAGTTTCGCATTAGATTTCATAGTGGACCATAGAGGACAGTATACTCGGGGATAAGTAACCCAAATCATATACCAAAGTTCCAAATAATCCAAATTATACACTAAAAATTCCAAATATGGGAAACACGACCCCCTTCCGAGTACACGTTTCTGAATTATCCACTATTAGATCTTTCTCTTAAACCCCAGCTTGGTTATTTATTATTAATGTCAGAAAAGCATGTATATGTGCAAAATATATCAAGAATAACATAGCATGATCATGTGACAAGTGCAAGTTGCAAGATAAACATGTACGAGTGCAAGATATCTCATGATATGGCTAAAAATAGGATTAAATCGGGACCGTTCACATCGGAGATGAATCTTAAAGCTCAGGGGTAAAACGGTAATTTCACCTACTAACGGGTCCGAAGCGGGTACTGGGTCTCCTCCTCACAGATCCAACAACCCGCGAACGGATCCATCTCAACTGGGTACGAGTCCCGACCCGATACAAACCCAGTCCAGCAAGAGGAGATCAGGGTCACTGATTTGACCAAATCAACGAGCCTGATTTGCAGTTATCCTCTCACCGGGAATTAAGGGATTACATTCCTAATCTGATTACGAGGATTTTATGCCTTATCAGATCACAGGAATCACATTCCTAATCTGATCCCAACGGCGACTATAAATACCCCCCACCTACCACTGTTACAGGTTAATCAATACTTTTCAATAAAAAGCTCTTTCTTAATCATATCACTGGTTACTGACAAGAGCGTCGGAGGGTTTGCGCCGGGATCAAACCCGGTGTCTCGCACTTTCCTTGCAGGTATTCGGCGGGAGACAGCGGCCTAACTCCGGCGAACAGGTTCGGATCTGCTATTCAGGTTTCTCGCGAACCCACAAATTCATCTGTTTACCCCCACACCAGAATCAGCGGTAACAGATTGGCGCCGTCTGTGGGAAAACCATACGAATAGCCTCCGCCTCTTCCTCGTCGACTGGCTCTTCTCCGGCCATGCCTCCCAGAAAGGTCAGATCTAGGGGGTCCAACCGTGGGCCCAACCCCGCTGATCAGCAAGAGGTAGTCCCCATCCAACCCGCTCCGCAGCAGAGACAACCCCCGCTTCAAGTGGAGGACCCTCTTCAAGATCAGCCTCCTCTTCAGAATCAGCAACCCCTCAGGGTTCCCACCAGTCCTCAGAACGCCGGTGCGGGGGGCTCTCGTATGAAGCAACCGCTCAATCAGGACCGCGTCTCCATACACAACACCTCTACGGATTTCATGGCCTCTCACAATCCCCAAAATCAGAAGAAGGAAGAGGACCTACGCCACCGTCTGGAAGCGGGCCCGAGAGGGAGCCTCCCGCCAACAACGTCCGGGTGAGCGGTCACCTCACCACCGAGATTATAGAAGGTCTCCTGTCCGAAGGGGAAGAAGAGAGTCACCCGGGCATTACAGGAGGAGGCGACACTCTCCTACCGGTCGGCATCAGTCGAGGAACAATGAGGCACCTATCACCCGTGCCGAGTTCCAACAACTCCAGGCGATGGTACAACAGGCTCTCAACCTCCGACCCTAACGATAATGAGGCCCAAAGGGTTCCTTCGCCCCAACGGGTTCCCAGTCCTCGCCGTAGGTCCGCCTCTCCTCCGCTGGCTCCTAACCACCATCAGCATGATCTTAACCCTCGCCGCTCCCGGGACGACCATCGTCGTAGCCCCGGCTCTCCCTCCTACGAAGAGGAGTCCAGAGGCTCGTTCGACTACCGCGGGAGGGACGATGTCCTATACCGCCGTCTCTAGGAGGTGGAGAGGCGAATCGGTCGGATAGACGAGGGGGAGGGGTCGAACAGCAGAACCATCCGTCCGAGCAGACCCCCTTTCTCCCGGACCATCATGGAAACTCCTATCCCAAGAGGTTTCGAACCCCCCAAGTTCGAAACTTACTCGGGGGAGTCGGACCCCGTGGACCACATCGAAAGCTTCAAGACCCTCATGCTCATCCACCAGGCTTCGGACGCCTTACTTTGCAAGACCTTCCCCGCCACCCTGAAGGGGTCGGCTAGGGAATGGTACTCCCGCCTTGCTCCCTCTTCCATCTTCTCCATCGAGCAATTCGAGACCCTCTTCATCACCCACTTCATGAGTAGTAGACACACAGAGAAGACCAGCCTGTCATTACTCCAGCTCCGCCAGGAGAAGGGAGAGGAGTTGAGAGACTATGTGAAGAGATTCACTGCGGAGGTCAGGTCCATAGCCTCCCTCGACCAATCCGTCGCAACAGCTGCCTTCCAATCCAACATCTTCAATTCCAGCCTCCGCTCCTCTCTTGCTAAGAAGCCTCCACGGAACTTTGCCGACCTCCTTCTCAAGTGTGACAAGTACATTCGTGCCGAAGAGGCCGCCTACCTTCCAAGCTTCGGAGGGTCTACCTCAGGGACGAAATGAAAGGTGACCGAAGAAGAAGAGGCTAAGAAACTTCAGAAGGACGGCAATGGCCAGCGCCGTCCGACTCCTCGGTTTGAGAAGTTCACCCCCCTCGTTGCCAATATATCAGAAGTTCTTATGGAGGTGGACAAGGAAGGACTCCTCCACGCTCCCCCGAGAATGAATACACCTGGCAAGAAGAGGGACAAGCATAAGTGGTGCCGCTTTCACAGGGACCACGGCCACGACACGGAAGATTGTCGGACTCTGAAGGAGGAGATCGAAGAACTCATACAGCGGGGGCACCTGACCAAGTTCGTCCAGAAAGAGGGGGCCAAGCTTCCCCCCTAAGGAGCCAACAAACGAACCGAAGGGCCCTCCGAGCTCTAAGACTCAGAACCTCCCGGCTCTTCCAAATAGGTCTTCACCTTATCATAGAAGCAGGATCTTGATTTTAATAAGGCCGATGCTTGTAATTCGGTCAATAGCATGTAATAAGGGCTCGCCATATTGAAGCAGCCACTTAGTTTATTTCAATAAAACTTTACATTTTTTCATTGGAAATTATTGCTCTTGCTTCATCTCTACCTCTCCGAGTCGTGAATCACTGAAGGGTGAGTTCGGAGTCCAGCCTCTTCTACATGGCTGCTCCTGCAACTTACTAAGCTCTTCCTAACGAGTTCGGAGTCCAACACTTGGCTCGATTCCTCTTCAAATAACCTGCTCTTCAGTGGGTTAGAAGTGGTTCGCCATTCGGAATTGCTCCCACAACCGTTGAACACCTCTACCGATGGTTCGGAGTCCAACACTTGGCTCGATTCTGCTTCAAATAACCTGCTCTTCAGCGGGTTAGAAGTGGTTCGCCATTCGGAATTGCTCCCACAACCGTTGAACACCTCTACTGATGGTTCGGAGTCCAACACTTGGCTCGATTCTGCTTCAAATAACCTGCTCTTCAGCGGGTTAGAAGTGGTTCGCCATTCGGAA